>CAMZMU010000039.1:75422126-76622126 GCA_947311845.1 Poa pratensis | reverse complement strand
AGTGGCCTTTGTTCCTTATGTGGATAGCCTGCACAAGTTGTACGATAAATTGTCTGTTGTATACATCTATCAAAGCATGGACAGAGTTTCATACAAGGTTTACTGTCAGTCTGTCACGCATGTGCACAATAGAATGCCTCGCAAGTAAGTAGCACATGTATTCCACAAAGAGGATAGCTTAGGCGTGTGCAAGCAAGTCGTGTGTCTTCTTCCAAGTGACGAACCGTCTGATTAACTGAGTTTTTTCTACCTTGTTTACTGAGCTCTCTAACTAGATAAACTGTTTGCATTGATCTGTCTAATTTGGATATGTGTAATCTTTTTTATCTCCTCGACTGTCAAAACTAGCACGGATATACTGGATAATTCCTCTCACAGAGTCACAGTACACTCTACTCTTGGGCAGCATCGCTTGCCTGGAAACGTGGAACGTGGCGCGTTCGCTGACCAGGGACAATACACCCGGATTCAGACACAAGATTCTCGACCCGAATTCAGGAAAAGCAATGAAAAGAAGCTTTGATTCAGGTGGTTAAAGACTGGCCAAGCATCCGTTTGCAATAAGGCACGACGGCGCGCGGGCATAGCTTCCCAAGCACGGCGATTCGACAGAAAGGTGTGGCATGTGTGTTCAGCATAGGGTTCGCAACCTCCGACGGCATTGGAACTTTTTTTTTTTTTTGAGAAACGGCATTGGAACTTGGGAGGGATTGGAGATCGTTGACAAGGCGCTGTGCAACCTGTCTAGGAAGCAGAAGCACACGTACGATGCACTCGAATGCGAGCGTTTTAGTGCAAATTATAGCAGAGTAATTATGATATTAAATCGATTTACAGTTCAAAAAAAATACTAAATCGATTTTCCTTGATAAACAGAAGAAATTTTCGGTGTTTGCATGCAAGCGACAAGGCTAGCTAGCTGCCTAGCACACAATTATTCAACTGCAATAAGTAGGTACTTCGACTAGCACTGCATAGTGTAGCAGTACAGCTGAACAGCGACTAACAATTGGGTAATGCAGTGATGTTTAGTTTCTAGAGAAAGTGGCGCTTCCGCAACTAGTCAAGGCGAAGTCGAGCAGTCCACTGAAGCCGAGCCGCTGCTTCTCCAGGTCGAACACAAGCAGGTTGTTCTCCAGCTGCTTCCCGCCGATCACCACAGCTGGCTCGCCGCCCACCGGCGCCATGCCGCCCATCAACACGATCCCCACGCAAAACGCCCCGTCCACCTCCACCAAGTAGTTGTTGTTGCGCAGCGTCCAGTTCCGCGTGGCGCCCTCGCCCAGCTCCAGGACGATCTGCGGCACGTCGTAGCTCGACGGCCGCTTCAGCCTCGGGAACCCGCCCCTGTAGCACAGCTCGAACGGCTCCGGCGCCGGCAGTACCCGCTCGACGGTGGTCATCGGGATCTTTCCCTTCATAATGGCGTCGTCGAAGGCCCTGGCGAAGGCGCGGAACACGTCGGGACGCATGGTCGCGTACGGCGCGACGGTGCTGAGCACGACGCCCCCGCGGCCGGTGCGGGCGTCGAGGTCGAGCGCGCCGGCGGGCAATTGCGCGATCGCATGCGCCTCGTGCCACGACACGGAGATGCCTTTCACGGGGAGGTAGTATCCGCCGGCGTTCGCCGCGCTGGTGAGGAGCGGGGTGTGCGCGACGCCGGAGGTCGTGAAGTCGATGACGACCCGCGGGTCCGGAATCGGTAGGTACACTGGCGTGTCGCCGAAGGTGGCGAAGACGGGGAGGCACAGCGAGAACCTGTTGCCGAAGCCGCGCTGCGCCGCGAGCTGCGACGGCAGCGAGAGCGGCTGCCGGGAGAGCCCCGCGACGCCCGTGGCGCCCGCGGGGAGCGACCTCAGCAGGCGGCCCGGCGCGCACGCGCCGACGACGGCGAACGACTCCTCCGAGTCGAGATCCGTGGTGGTGTTGGTCGACATGCCGAGGCTCGTGACGTCGCCCGTGGAGCACTCGCCGGTGACCGGGTTGAGCGGGTGGGCGGTGCACGCGCACCACGATGACCCCGGCTCACGGTTTTCCCAGAACCGGCCGCCGTCCACGTACCGGCAGCGAGACGCTCTCTGCTGTTTGGCCGTGGCGCAGGTGGCGTACTCACACGGGACGGTGCTGTGCTTCGACGACGATGGGCACGTCGACCAGACGAGCGAGCCACCAAGATCGAGGAGGAGCGGCAACTTGTCGGCCTTGACGGTGATGGTGTAGAGGGAGGTGTTGGGGTCCTTGGCGAGCAGGGAGATCAGCGGTGGTTGCCGGTAACTGGTCGCCACCGTGCATGACAGCAGCAACACGAGCGACGAGACGATGGCAGGATGGTACACACGGTTCGTAGAAGTGGACATTTTTTTTGCAGCCGATCTGAATGGCTTGGGATTTGGGAAGAAGATGGCTACTCGATCTGAATCAATTTATACTACAGTATGATGTTTATTTTAGTACTCCTGGTTGATCGTCAATTTTGTAGGGCTTGTTCTTGTTTTCTGATACCGAGGAGTTGACAATACGCAATTAAAGTCAGTAAACCTTGGCTACTCTTTGTGTCTTAAATTTGGACAGGGACACATGGAGATTCTGTGTGTTCAGATGTGTTTCAGTTTTCAATTTTCACCACTAATATACTATATACTCCCTCCATTCCAAAATAGTCTACATCCTAGAAAAAATTAGACAAATTAGCGAAACATTTATTAGTGCTACTTAGCCACGCACCAAGCATGCAGTGCATTAATTGATCACATGAAACAAAGCGTTTGTACCAATTACCCATAGCTTAATTAATGTTAGCCATGCGATTTGCATACTCCCGCCAGTTTGATTACCCAATTGACTTACTCCCTCCGTACTTGATTACCCAATTTTCTCTCTCGTCTTAATTAGTACTACGTGGGACCCAGCCAAGATGTAGAGTATTTTGGAACTTAACAGGAAGCCAAAATGTAGACTATTTTGGAATGGAGGGAGTATATGTTTTCTAAATAAGTAAATATATAGGGTTTTTTTTTGAAACAGGAGCAAAAACTTTGCTCCAATCTATTAATTAAGAACAAGAGAATTGGCCAGTAAATTTACAGAATAACGGGCGAAAACCGATACATAGGGACCAACCCGAACTACTCACAAAGCAAGAACATCACACGGCCACATCGACAACCCGACAAGCTCTCAACACACACAACAAACACAACCCCTAACACTTAACACGCAAGGTAACCCTCCACGACAACACCTCAAAAAAAGCAAAGGGAAACAACAAAGCCCCAAAACGACACGAACCAAGAGTATGTGCGGAGCAATCAAAGATCATCCATCAAGCAGCCGCGGGCGCCTTTCCAGCAACGTGACTGTTCTTGTTTTTGCACGTGAGTGACTTCTCCTTTCGGATGCTAGTCTGAGGACAATCTCTCAACTTGCTTTTGCGCTAGGTTGTCGTCCCCTTTAGGAGGCGAGCAATCGCCCTTCCACAACCAGGAATAACAACGTCCAAACGACTGAGCAAGTCACATACCTCTTTTGTGATAATAGCATTGACATTAAGCATCGGTGGGGTTGGAATGGGCGTCAAAACCACATCCGATTGCTGAGGCGAGCTTAAGATCGCCGACGAGTTCACCTTCATATCCTCCACAGACATAACCAACACACGACTTGTGCACAACGCCACAAGATCAGGCATGGTCTGCAACACTGGAGAAACGACAACGACACTAGCCTCGGCCAAATAGGTAGCCGGAACAGAGAACACGGCTTGTGCACTAGGTTTTTTTTAGATAACAGGCATAGAATGCCCTGCTTTAAATTAATAAAGCAGCATAGGTTCACAAACAACACCAAAACTTACAACGGCTGAGGCTAACAGCTTGCCAAGTACAAGGAAATAAAGGATAACATACGGGGTCGGCCTCCCCGAAAATAGACCGAACTAGGAGCCGCCCCACGGGTGCTCAAGGTCTTGGTCTAAGCTCGGAGTAGATCGCCCTTAGCGCGCTTGCTAGCTCCAGTAACTTCTCCTTGCCACGCTCCTTGGAAAGATTGGCTCGCATCTGAGTGAACATGAGCATTTTATAGATAATGTCAGCAGGACGATTCAGAAGCTTGGATTCAATAGCAAGTTTGTTGCGAGTGAGCCAAAGTGTCCAGCAAAGTACAGAAAACAGCACCCAGCTGGTCCTACGATGCTGGCCTAGTAAAGATTGTTGAATGGCGAAAAATTGAACAAAATTGGCTGGGCACCAAGCACAGCCTAGCAGCTTCCTAATCACACTCCAACCCAGCTTAGCAAAACACGCAGGTAAAGAAAATATGAGATGTGTCCTCGTCAGCACCGCAAAGAGCGCATTTGCCATTGGACGGTCTGAGACGGGTAGCTAACTGTTGACCCGAGGGAAGCCTGTCAAGGGCGAGCTGCCAAGTAAAGATTTTTAGTTTCAACGGAAGCCGAGCTGCCCACAAGTCCTCACTGTGCGCTAGGGTTTAATTATGGTTTACGAAATATTTAGGGTCAAATCTTTGAAGCTAAGGTACATGCCAGCAGTCACTCCACTAATAATGTGTACCAGAATAGTGGAAACTACTTTTGGCTCCTGAACTCCAGTGCTCTCTCTAGTTTAAAAAATTCGAAAATCATATTTGTGAGTTTCAAAAAAAATCTGAAAACAATTTCGGGTGTAGAAAATAGTATATCTCACGAGCGTGTAAAATATCAACCTCAAATACATTGTATTTTGAGCTACACAAAAATAAAAAAATCACCTAAAACTTGGAGATTTGAAAATATGCATACTTAGATCCATGTATTTGTTATTTTTGTGTAGCTCAGAATACAAAGTTTTGAGATTGATATTTTGCATGTTAGTAGAATAAACTATTGCCTACAGCCTGATATTTTTTTTAGAATTTTTTGAAACTCACAAATATGATTTTCAAAAAATTTAAACGTGGAGGAGCACTAGAGCTCGAGAGACAAAAATCTCCACTCACGAGAATATTTCTTTATATGTTGGGTTGTACTGACGTCCTTATCCATGCATGATCGAGTTGATACCGGTGCACTAAATCAAGGCAAGCACAGTTCAAAAGTCAAAACAGGTTACGTAGTTCACAGGCTCAGGCATTCAGACATTTCAGAATAGTCAATTGAATCTAGATGCAGACTGCGTGGAAGAAAACCGGGAGCTACCTACGTTGCCGACGTTTTGCCGACGTGTTGTGCACAGCCCCTTGGTCATGTTGAATCAACCGTACTCTTATCTTGCAAGATTTGAACTAAACTACTCACATCGTTTATTATTATGTATAGATAGTATATTTTGATACCTAAGTTAACAAGTATTAGAGGAGGCTGTGTTCTTGTCCAGTCCTTAGCGCGATACCAGTGACGCCTTCATCAATCTGGGTGCTCCACGCCTTCATCAATCATAAAGTTATGTGACTCTATCCAGTAGACATTGTGTGCAGCGTGTGCGTCTATATTGTACTTGGTGTTTCAAAAAAAGAACTGTTCAATATCCAAATTCAAGATTTTTTTTTTTTGAACAGGACGAGTACAATCCTGCTTACAACCAGAGGATACAAACAGTAAGAACAGAAGCAGAATCATACAAAAAGCACTCAGCACAAAGAACTACAGCAGCGAACTGCTGGACCACCGAATCTCTTCCACGCCGACGAACACCGGAGAAGAAGAGAGCAAACCTCGAACCACCTGGAAGAAGGACGACCTCCAACGTTGAAGAAGACCGCAAGAACCACTCGCCGCAAGCGACGAGATCTTGACGATGAACAAGCACGGCCAAGCTGCGCCAACAACCAGCACCAACACCACCTACCACCGGGGCGGCCAAGCCGTGCCAGATCCACCACCACCGCGCCCACCTTCCCAGCTCCAGCGCCGAGCACCCAGCCTCCCCGCTCCGGACCTGCAACTCCAGAAGACTCCACCCCTCGCCTCCACGGCCGGCCGGAGAAGCCACGAAGAAACAGAGACCAGAGGCTCCAACAAAAGCAAGCGCGACACCACCGCAGCTCCACCCCTCACCACCACGGCCGGCCAGGGGAGGCAGAGGCACACACCTGCAGCAGCAACTCCTGTACAAGCCCCATAGCTCCACAGTGACGCCGGAGAACTCATCACTGCGACGGCGGAGCCAAGGCACAAAAGCCACGTCGAGGTCATCACCGCCGCCACAACCACCTCGACTGGCCACCAGGCTCACAGATCTGGCCATCGCCTGCAAGCAGGCCACCAGCAGCAGACCAGGAGCACACTTATTCAGCGCCGCCGCCATCACCACCTAGAGCAGAACGGCGACGAGCACGAAACCTAAGCACCCTAGCTAACCTAGACTAGTTGCACAAGGATCCGGCCGGCGATTCGACCCCCCTCCGAAGGCCCCGAGGCCGACGGGAAGGAGGAGGGCGGCGAATCGCTGGCAGGAAAACGAGGTCGCCTTCGGGTCGCCGCTCCCTACTGTAGCAGGAGGGGATAAGACCGAAGCGAAGAGTTCAACTATGGGACTCTCCAAATTCAAGATTTAATTACACATACTAGGAAAATGATTGCTGGATATGACCTGGGTTTTATTTGAATCCAAGAAATTCAACTAGAAGATTCTAGGGATGCTTGGTTGGAGCCAATTGTCTGTAAACAGCATCAGTAGTTTACAACTATCAACTTATATTGCACATATCGATGAGCAAACGAAGAATTGCATATATACACAAGATTCGACAAGTCCCAACACATTTGTACACGCTACCATGGATGTGCTTGGGAAGGAATCAGGGGAGTACTTCATTAAGTACCTGGTTCATAGTAAAATAGAAAATGTAACTTGGAATCTGGTGATAGTATATGGTGATGCACAGCCTACTGGAAAAGCAAAATTTCTAGTTGAGCTGGTCCATATCATCAAACAGTCACTGATCCCTGTCTGTATAGCGGGTGATTTCAACCTTACTAGGCGAGCTAGTGATAGGAACAAACCTGGCGGATATAATAGATGGAGTGTTCTGTTTAACTCAATTATTTCGCAAGGGGAACTTATGGAGATTCAGCTGAGTGGGCGACAATACACATGGTCGAACAATCAAGAGGATCCTACCTTTGCATTGCTCGACCGTGTGCTGGTGTCCCCATCTTGGGAGGAAGTTTTCCCTCTAGTAACTGTAACAGCTCTAACGAGAGATCTCTCTGACCATGTCCCTCTGTTGCTCTCAACAGGGGAAGGGGCAAAAATTCAGAGAAGTTTTAAGTTTGAGAACTGCTGGTTTCTAAGAGAGGAACTAGGGAAAATTGTAGCCAGGGTTTGGGGTCAATATGTCAGAGGGAGCTCAAGTATGGATAGATGGCAGAATAGATTTGGAAATCTTAGGAAGGCTTTGAAGGGCTGGAACATTAATTGTGAAAGCGCCAATAAAAAAGCCAGGAAAAAACTAATAACAGACATTGATCAAATGGATAAAAATAGTGAGATACACGGACTGTCGCTAGACGATTGGACTCGTCTACAACAGTATCGAAAGGATCTCAACAAAATCCTAAAAGAGGATGAAGCGAAGTGGCTTCAGAGATCGAGAGAAAAAGAATTAATGGAAGGAGACAGTAATACTAGATATTATCACTCTAAGGCCAATGGAAGAAGGAGGAGAAACAGAATAGTTACCTTACACCAGGAGGAAGGGGTGATTGAGGGGCAGGAGAATCTGAAAAAGTATATTACATGCTTTTACAAGAAACTTTTTGGCCGTCCTGATCATACTCAAATCCGCTTGGATACCTCAGGAGTTGAGAGAATCACATCTGAGGAAAGTGAGAAGCTTCTTAAGCGCTTCACCTTTGAAGAACTCAAAACTGCTGTTTTTGGTATGGAGAAAAACAAGGCGGCTGGCCCGGACGGTTTCAATGCAGATTTCTATCATTTTTTTTGGAATATAGTCCATGGTGAACTATTCTCCTTAGTGAATGATTTCTTTGATAACAAGATTAACATTGACAGGATTAACTACGGCATGATCACCTTGGTACCAAAAGGAGTAGATGCAGACAAGATTCAAAAGTACAGGCCTATCTGCCTTTTGAATGTTGTCTTCAAAATTATTACCAAAATGATAGTTAATAGGCTAACTCTGGTTGTGCCAAAAGTTATAAATATCACTCAAACTGCTTTCATTAAAAACAGATATATAATGGAGGGGGTGGCAATCCTACATGAGGTTTTGAATGACCTGCATGTTAAGAAAACACCAGGGGTCCTTTTCAAGATAGACTTTGAGAAGGCCTTTGACAAGATCAAATGGCCTTTCTTGCTACAAGTGCTAGAAATGAAAGGGTTTCCATGCAAGTTTAATGACATGGTGATGAAAATAGTTTCTGGGGGGAAAGTGGGCATCAAGGTAAATGGAGAGGAAGGTAGTTACTTTAACACACACCAGGGATTGCGACAGGGCGACCCTCTCTCTCCTATTCTCTTTGATCTTGCAGCAGATGCGTTAGCAATTTTAATGGACAGAGCAACTACAAACAATGTGGTTTCGGGTTTGTCCTGTCACCTGGTTAATAAGGGCGTGTCGATTCTGCAATATGCAGACGACACGATCCTGTTATTGCAGGATAATTTGGAACAAGCACGAAATCTCAAATTTATTCTTTGTCTGTTTGAACAAATGTCGGGACTGAAAATAAACTTTCACAAAAGTGAGGTTTATTGTCTCGGTATGGATCAAAACAGACAAGCTCAATTTGAGGAAATCTTGACGTGTAAAGTCGGGAAACTACCAATGAGATACTTGGGTATCCCTGTTGATGAAACCAGGTTGAATAATAGTGAATGGGATCCATTGGGGGATAAGCTGATGAGGAAGCTTGGATGCTGGGATGGCAAAAACATGTCAATAGCTGGTCGATCTCTGTTAATTGATACCTCTTTATCTAGCATACTACTCTATATGTCGTCTTTTTATAGGATCCCTGTGGGCCCTAGAAAAAAGTTTGACAAGATTAGGTCGAGCTTTTTATGGAGTAACTTCATTGGGAAAAAGAAATACCACTTGGTAAAATGGAAGACTGTGTGCTTACCAAAGGATCAAGGGGGACTGGGGATTATAGACTTAGAGATTATGAATGTGGCTCTTTTGGGAAAATGGTTATGGAAACTCTTCAATGAAAAAGGGATGTGGCAAACAATCCTACACAATAAATATCTGCGGAAAACCACTCTGGGAGCATGCTCCCAGGAAAAAGGTGATTCCCACTTTTGGCAAGGACTTATGGAAATCAAACCTCTGTTCTTGTCATGCTGTAGATTTGCAGTTGGGGATGGGGCAAAAACAAGATTCTGGGAAGATCTTTGGATCACAGATATTTGTTTTGCCTCTCAATTCCCTAGACTCTATGCGGTGTCAAAAAACCATAATTTAACTGTTAATGATGCTTTTGCTGGAGGCTTAGGCTCATTATCTTTTAGAAGGGCCATTACAGGAGAAAAAGCAGTGGAGTGGGGGAAACTGAGGGCACTGTGTGAAAATGTAGTGTTAAATTTAGAGGAAGACAAGCTAGTTTGGTTGCTTTCGGCTACCAAAAACTTTTCTGTCAAATCCTTCTATTTAGCTATGCAGGTCTCAGAGAGTGTACCTTATAAGTTCCCGTGGAAGGTTAAATTGCCCTTGAGGATCAAAACCTTTCTGTGGTTGATCCTAAGGAAAAGCATTTTAACCAGAGATGTTTTACTAAAGAGGGGAGGGTCGTGTACCAAAAATTGTCTCTTTTGTGGACAGGATGAATCCATTGACCATCTCTTCTTAAGATGTCCATTAGCTAGGTATGTGTGGAACATTGTCACTGTTGCCACTGGTTTTGATTATCAAATTGTGGATACTCAGCAGTGTTTCACTAGCTTCCTAGATAGGTTCGATGAAGGGTCAAAAAAACTGATGACTGTGGGTATGGCTGCTGTTTTCTGGGGGCTATGGAAAACTAGAAACCTAGCTTGCTTTGAAAACAAGTGGCCTTCAGAGCCAATTGAGGTGATTCAACGTATTTGTTATTGGATTGATTGGTGGGCAAACTTGTAGATATCGGAGGACGCAAGGCTGGAGCTGCAACGGGGCGCAAGGCTACTGGCGCGAGTCGCGGATGAAATCTTCAGGGCGGCGCGTGGATGGGCTACCTGGAGACCAAGACTTGACAATGGATGAAGAAGGAGAAGACGTGGTTCCTGGAACTGTTTACAGATGCTGGAGCAGTTGCTTCTTTTGTGGTAGTTCTTCTAGTCTAGTTGTTTAGCTTTAAGCCTGCTCTTGAGAGCTTGTTGCTGCTAGGAACTTGTTGATGGATGCAGGGCTCAAAAACCTGTAATGGTGGTGCTGCGTTTTTGGTGGATCTTGTAATCTGGTTTCTATTAATGGAAATCGGGGAAAAACCCTTTTAATTCAAAAAAAAAATTTGTACACGCTAAACACTCAGCTAGCATCGGTCCATCACCATTCACGCCAAGCAAGATGGCTCTGAATCTCCAAACTTTTCTTCACCTCTTCGTCCTCTCCGTTCTCCTACGCACATCATCTTCAGATCTTAGTCTCGTGGAAGCCATTGCTCCTGCGATCAACGCCTTGGTGGTTCCAATCACCAAAGACGCCAAGACCTCGCTCTAGACGCTCTCGCTCTCGCGCAAGGAGTACCTGCTCGACCTCTCCAGCCCGCTCCTCTGGTCGCCCTGCTCGGCTGCTCCACGACACACCCCACCGTCGCGTGCTCCTGCGCCGAGTGCGCCGCCGCGTCGGGGGCGCACAGGTACTTCGATCACGGTCGATGCGCGTGCACCGCCCGCCCGACGAACCCCGTGACGCGCGAGCGGGCCGTCGGGGACCTCACGCCCGTCGACTTCGTCACGAACGCAACCGACGGGAGCACGCCGACGGCCGAGGTCACTGTCGGCGGCGTCCTCTCTGCGTGCGCGCCGGCCGGTTTCCTTGGGTCGTCGTCGTTGCCGGCCACGGTGGCCGGCGACGCGGGCCTCGGCCGCGGTAGCGCGAGCCTGCCGGCGCAGGTCTACTCGAAGCTCTCGCTCAAGAGGCAGTTCGCCGTCTGCCTTCCGACCACAGCCGCCGCGGCTGGCGTGGCGTTCTTCGGGGCTGGGCCGTACGGGCTCATGCCCCCGACGCAGTTCGACGCGAGCACCGTCCTCTCCTACACGCCCCTCGTGAGCAACCCGCGGAACCCCGCTGCTTACAGTATCCAGCTCGCCGGCATCGCCATCAACCAAGAATCCGTCCAGCTCCCGCCCGGCGCGCTCGACCTGGTGACGCTCGACACGGCGGCGCCGTACACCGTGCTGCGGCGCGACGTGTACCGCGCGTTCGTGTCGGCGTTTGAGAGGGCGACGGAGGGGGTGCCGCGCGCGCCGGCCGTGGCGCCGTTCGAGGTGTGCTTCAACAGCACCGCGCTCGGGTTCACGAGGGTCGGGTACGCGGTGGCGCCGGTGGACCTGGTGATGGCGCGCGGCGGCGGGAACTGGACGGTGTTCGGGTCCAACTCGCTCGCGCAGGTGGCGGAGGAGACGGTGTGCCTTGCGTTCGTCGACGGCGGGTGGGCGGCGCCCAGCGCGGTGGCCATCGGCGGGTTCCAGATGGAGAATAATTTCTTGCTGTTCGACGAGGCCGCGTCCAGGCTCGGGTTCAGCGGCACGCTGCTCTTCATCAGGACCACCTGTGGCAACTTCAACTTCGCCAGGAACTGAAAGACCGCGCTCTCTCTGTGTCTTGGATTGGCCGTGAGACCAAACTTCACTTTGTAGTAGTTTGGAACTTCGAATAAGAGCTGAACTTTGTAATGAATAGTTTGCTAATTATCATTTGTCTCAATCTCGATGTCAGAAGTTGCAGATTACTCATTCTGGTAGTCCAATAAAGTACCGAAATTCCGGCAAAGCCTTTGGCCTCCTTCTCCCTCAGACCTGGGCTGCTTTAGAAGATCAAAGTTGTCTTTTAATTTTTAATTAAAATTACTATATTTTTATAAATATTTTCGGTTGATTATATTGAAAATTTCTTGTCACAATTTCGTAATCATGTAGGTCATCATGTGGTATGTGGATGTCAAACTTTATGGAGAATTTTCGACATACTCCAGCATGTATATTTCACTCGGCATTATGATACTTGTTCTACGACATATTATTGTTTGAAAAAAACTCTAATCACTACTTGTGAGGTTGATATGAGAAATTTTAGGATAAAATTAGCTTTCATTTTCGTCAAAAAATAAAACAAAGAAGAGGACGTGAGAATCCGATAGATCGAAGATGACAAAAGGAACATAGATCCCTTGAATTGTGTGATTTTGAATAGTCCCCTGGTACGAAATTTAAAACATAAAACTTTTAATCCGAAGTTAAGCTCTGATCGCAGTCATTGGTCCTTTCATACAATTGTTCAAACAAACAAATGCCAACTTAATAGATAAACTTTGTTTATACATTACAAAGGATCAAAATATTCCTTATGTTTTATGAGCTTGGGTTAGATCGTCGACTTGAGTGCGATAAATTTTGACATGAGCCTTACCAATATCTAGATTTTGAGCACAATTAAAATGAAAGAGAATATAATAATCAAGGAGTAGATATATCATCATGTCATCATCACAACTGAAAATGAATAGTGCATTAGACATTTGAATTTTCAAATAATAAGGAATAACATGTTCAATTGAGTATTAGAAAATGAATACCACATTAGAAAATGAATATCACATTAGTTATATGACAAATAGATTGTGCAAGAATGATAATTGAATAATACAAGTCTTCATTATTCAATTGAGTATTTTTTCACAACAAGTTCAAGTAATACAACATTTGTTTCATATTTATTTATTCATTCATTATTACATGTAGTAAAATGTCTAGGCGCTGCAAGTGAAATATAAAAATTACAGGTGGTAGTCAAGTAAAACACCGTAGTTGAACATGAAGTAAAAAGTCTAGGCCGTCCTAGTAAAATTGAAGTGGCCAAGCTGGGCGAGAACGAGCCAGTGAAGTTTGCTTTCCCTTCCCCTCCCCCTGCTACAGTCCAGAGCGGAGAAAAAAAGGGAGAAGCCGGGTGTTCCTCGTTTTACCGCCGGCCACGCCGTCGGTCCCCTCGCCCTCCAGCCGCCGCGGCGGCGATGGGAGGACGGAGGGACCACGGATCTGTGCGCTTGGCGTGTAAATAGTAGGATCTTTGGACCTAGGGGCGATGGCATGGTGGCGGCTCCATCGCCGGTGGGAATAAAGGTGCCTCAGTTCCCTCCCCACCGCGACGAAGCTCTCTGCAGCGGCATCGAAGGGCTGAAGGCAGCGTCTGCTCGCCGGTCAGTTCGATCTGCGGGCGTAGGGTTCCTCGATGTGGACGAAGAAGCGAGGCCGTCGTCCACATTGGTGAATTTTGTTCCCCGCCTCTGCTCTCGTCGCGTTGGTGTTCCCTCCGACGCCGGCGTGGAGGTCGTGGGAGTCTGTACAGGAGGGCCATCTCCAGCTGTCCTTCTAGCCGTGTTCTTGCAGGTCGTGCTGCTGAGTCGCGTCGGCGGCGACCTGACCACCGGACGGAGTCAGGGCGTGTCCCCCGTCGATGTTCTTTCATCGTCTCCCAGATCCTGGCGGCAGTGTCGGGTGAGTGATGCGGCGACCTATACGAGGCGTTGTCCTCTAACGTCTCCTTCCGGTGACCTAGCTGGCGTGCGCGCGTGCTTTGGCGTCGTCTCCGGTGAGATGGCGCGGCCGGCGCTGGCGGCAGCCGATCGGGCTTGGAGCAGAAGACGCCAAGGGCCTAGTTGTAATTTCGTTGTTTCGCAGGGTGTTTTCTGTATAAGTTTGGACAGCTGTCCAGAATCTGGATGGCTCTTGTATGTTCTGTGCTTTATCTTAACTAGTTAACGTGCACGTGCAACGCACGATCTCAGTCACATAACAAAACCTCGTTGCAAATTCCCATTATGTGATTGCCACGATTACATATGTCAATGCAAGTCTCAAATGGCGAAAGGATATTATTTGATATTCTTTTTTGAAAACTTGAAGACCAATTCATACATAATTAGTGGTCAGTTAAAACTGAACACATATTTTCACAGTTCTTTCAAGTAAAATAGATTTTCCACGGTATTTCTTAGAGGAACACAGCGGTGTTCTACTGCGATAACTGGCTAGGCATGACACCTCCTACAGCTCTAATACAATTTTCTGAGATTGGCCAAACGAAATTTAATAACAGCCTACATCCATGAGGTTTGCATGTTCCAGCAGCAATCAGATTGCCACAATCATTGCCAACGATAAAGCCCATCCTCCTGATTGAGCAGCCCCTTTGGCAGATCCATCCGTTTTGATCTGTTGAACTTTAAGATATCAGCTGGCTGCGGAGACCATAATCCTTGGTTTGCTAGTTTCCGTGGCCTTCTGGCGTTGCTTCACACAGTTTGATAGATCATATTTAACTGAAAACAAATTTCTTCATAATTTCTTATCACTTCTCACACATTTTCCTTATTTCTTTCATGCAACCATAACCAGAGATGTAAGATTGCTGTTATACATTCATCTTCTTTCACTTTTAGTATTTCACCACAGAAGTTTATAGCATATGGACATGGGATTTTTTTAGCAACATGCATCCTGATTTGTTCTAGTTAAGCCACTCTCCACGACTCCTTTTTTTTATCTTTTTGCATTTTACAAAACAATGGCCTCCATCCTCTTCCAATCTAAAACAAAAGGGAAAACCAGTATCAACATGATAATATTAATACCTCTCCATGGTATCTTCATTGGAGGGTCAAGATGTACTTATTTTTGGAAAAACTAATGGTCCAAAGGCAGTTGGTAAGAAAGAAGTTACTTTCTTACTCATGGTAATTCACTAAAGGAAGAGCATTCAAGCAAGCAAAAATCCAATCGCTCAATACCATTTTTTGGAACTGCCATGTAAGCAAGATACATAATAAATGACCCCGATTCAGAAAATAACCATGCATCAGTGGCAAGGGGCCTCCTATGGTTTCCCCGTGTTGTAGTGTCAATCTCATTCTAAAAGTCGGCGTAAAGTGGGTAATGAAGGTTCTGAAACTCTGGCCCGTCATATCATAATCCTCTGCTTTGAAGATTGAGTGACTGAGATGTAACGTTTCCAAAAAAGAAAACCCTCTGCAGAGATATCAACGGCGTTTTCATAGCCAAAGTTGTCAGCATGTTTTCGACCTGAACCTTTCTTACTGGAGTACAGAAAAAGAAGATGCAGCTGATACCTATCAGTCTTGGGTTCTGATAAATGGATCCCTCGGCTGTACTGGATCAGCTGACTGTGTTTTGCTTGCAGACTTTTCACTCGTGCAAAAACAGTAGTAATAGAATACCATTTAACAACAAGAACGATGATTCTTTCATCTAAAGGCATTATGAATCGAACGTGTATAAAAAAAAAGGATTAGATTTCAGATCACCACAGAATCCTTATGGCCCTTGGCTCCACCTCCACGGAGTCCATGCCCAATGGGAATGGACCTCGGGAACTTCTGGACCGTCCCCAGCTGCCACCGTCCCGTCCGCGCTGACGATTCTCTGGGCCAGTAGGCGTGGCCGCACTGGTCGCTCACTACGTAGGCTTCAACGGTGCGGAAGCAGCGGTGGCCGAGGTAGCCGTCGACGTTCTTGAGCATGGACCGGTAGACGTTGTGCAGGCTGTAGGCTTCGACGGACTGGTTGCGCTCGTTAAGCTCGTCGCTGATCTTTATCTCGCCATCGACGAAGCAAACCTGGTTCTCTCTGATCATGTCGTGGGTGGTCGACGCTGCGGCAACGGCGGCAGGGAACGCTCCGGAGCAGCGTCGCCAAAGAAGAGTGCGCGTCTGACGATGCCCCTAACCCGCGCCCAGGAGTCGTCCGTCTCCAGTTTTGTCGTAGAGATACCAGATGGTGAGGAGGCGCCCGTTGCACCCTACCAGGTACGTACCGCCTCGACGGGATGTACGACTTGCTGTCTTCGTTCAGGGCGGCAGGTGGGGGCAGCTGCTCCTCGTGCAGCCTCCACGGCTCGCGGCGGAGGAGGTCCGGCTGGCCGTCGTCGAACACGACCAGCTCGTCGCACGACGCGAGTGCGTGCAGCCTCCCCTCATGGAACGCGCCTGCAGGTCGAACGCAAGAGACACTTGCCACCAGAAACCCTCGTGCCCCTCTTCCGGCCGGCACGCGGCGATCCTTCTATCGTTCACGCCGCAGTCGACCATGGCAGCGACGACGCAGCTCGAGTCTGGGCGGACTACATGACTATCTTGCGGATCGTCTCCTCCTGATCCGTCCACGGGGCGGCGGTAGGATCCTCGCGGAGGAGAAGGGGCTCAGCAGGAAGGTCGTGGCGCCGCTGGACGCCGCCAGCGTGATGAAGCGGTGGCAGGGGGGAGGTCGTGAGAGAGAAGACCATATGCGTGAAGATGAATCGTTTCTTTTGCCCTGTGGCAATCCCCGTAATTATTACGAAAACGAAAAGGTGTGTTGAGTTGTCAAACATTGGAGCGATCTGGACCGTTGGCCAAATATTGAAGGGGTCAGATTTAATGTATCAACACGAAGTTTGCTCTTTTATTAATAGTAGTATAGATATAATTCCAGAGTTTGGGTTCAAAAAAAAAAAAAAAATTGAAGTGGCCGCAATGGGCGTAGTACGGCAGCCTGAGGAACCCGAACCGCTTCTTTTCCAGGTCCAACTGCAGCACGAAATTCTCCATCTGGAACCCTCCGACGATCACCGCCGGCGCCTTGCTGTCCCGGCCTTCACCCCCATCATCTCCACGAACGCCAAACACGCCTTCCCGCCCTTCACGTCCACCATCGAGTTCACCCCCGTCATCGTCCAGTTCTTCCCTCCGTCCAGCGCAAGCGTCACGCTCGGCACCATGTACCCGAGCCGCGTGTTGGCCAGCGTCCGCGCGTCGTAGCATAGCTCGAACGGTGCCACTGGCTTCACTGGACGCGGCGCACGCGCGTACTGCCACTGCGCCGCCGTCGCCTTGTCGAACGCAGCCACGAACGGGCGGTATACATCGGGGCGGAGCACGGTGTAGGGCAGCGTCGTGCCGAGCACCACGCCGCCGGTGGCGAGCGCGCGCGGTGGGAGGGGCACGCGGGAGTTCTCGAGCGCCATATACTTGGCCGCGACGTAGTACGCGGGGCTGCCCTTCCTGGCGACGAGCGGCGTGTACTCCAGCGACTCCGTGTACTCCAGCGACCCCGTGTGTAAAGCGGGCTGCCGCCGAAGATGGCCACGCCGTTGCCGTTGGCGCCGCCGGTTGGGAGGCAGAGGATGAACTTATTGGCGACCTTCTGCGACGACGCCACCTGCGCCGGCAGCGCCAGACCGGAGCCAGCGAGCCCGGCCACGCCCGAGGCGCCCCGCGGCAGCGACGCCAGGAGCTTCTTCGTCGTTCCGCACGCGGACACGGCCCTCACGGACACCTGGCTCACCGGGTTCCTTCCGTCGGTGGTGTTGGCGACGAATCGCGTGTGGACAAGGCTCCCGGCGGCGCACGTGCCGGTGACCGGGTTGTACGGGTACGCCGTGCACGTTCTACCCTCGCGCGCGTCACGGCCGCAGCCGGCGGCGTGGCAGCCCGGGACGGGGTAGGCGTTGGCGAGCCAGCAGATGTCGCTCTTGCACGGGAACGCCGCTGGCAGGTGGCCGCGCTGGCAGGTCGACCAGACGAGCGGGCCGGCGATGTCGAGGACGAGGTTGGCGCCGTCGTAGAAGGGGATGGTGTAGAGGGAGGTGGTTGGGTCCTTGGTCACCGGAACGACCACCGGAAGATGCTGGCAGGACGCCAGCACAACGAGCGAGACGGCAAGGACGAGGAGGACGGGGAGTCGTGATCGTGTCATCTTTCTTCTAGCTTGGAACTGTACTAGGTCGGTGGGTGTGTTATCGGTCGGTGCCTGCGTGCTTGTTTATATAGTACTCGAGGTGACCAGGATTCAGTCATATCGATCTCTCGACACCGGAATTAATGGTCAATTCCCGTCGACGGTGAACCAGCTGTACAGTTAAACTGTTTTGGACTGCCACTGCCACCGTGTGGGATCTTGCTGCGCCGTACACAGGAAAGGTAGTGTGAATCTCAGTACAAAAACCATGTTCATCTTTCTGTCCATTCCCGTGGCCCGCCGTGGGACAAACGGTTTTCCAATGCTCGCCGTCGATCAAGCATCTCGAGAACCTCCCACTCATTATGATATAGTGCAATGCTTTTTAGAACATGATAACTTTGTATTGTGTATAAGTGAGGTTTCAGGAATCATCATTGATATTTGTAAATTTTAATTTCTAATTTAAATTGTTTAATGTATTCGTACAATGTGAGTTTGTGGTAGTTCTGTGCACCGTACAAAACATTTTTTTAATTAACAGTGTCGTGAACAGTGTGGCCGAAATATCACAGCGGTGACGTTATTATATTTCGGCTACACCATTCAAGAAGAAGATTGAATTCATGAGTTTGTGGTAGTTATGTGTTTGTGTTTGTTAGTTTTTTAAAAAGGAAGAACATACCCAGTTTTTGTGTCGAAGGTGCACATGATCGTTGTTATCGTGGAGTTTTTCTTCTGTTACATAAAGTGAAATGGGTTTGAATAACCGTAAAAGAGATTACATGCAACACGTACATCTCACTAAATTGAAACTAATTTCTTTTCTTCTTTTTTTGAGAATTACTAACTTGAAATTAAATGGGATGTTGGCTCGTGTGTGGGCTTCAATTTGTGTATGGGTTGTGTGCAGCTTCCAGTCTTATGTGGTCTGTCTTTAAATATGCGATGAAAAGATTACCTTTTATCATAAAGAAAAAAATACACCTATGCGATTTTTGGATTTGAGTGGTACTAGTGCTATTCCTTAATATCTGATCCATAGTTGTGTTCGGTTATGATTAGTGCCCTACATAAAGAGCAGTACGGTAGAGAGCAAACAATGTTCTTGACAAAGAGCATTACGATTGTCTTTGTTTCTTTTCAATGTGATCAAATATTTTCTTTACACTAATGCTTAACCATAGTTTTCTGTGCCATTCATTAATAAACCACTAAATTAAGCAACCTTTATTGGGCAACAGATGATGCCCTGAATTAGGAGGGCCCACTAAATATACTCCCTCAGGTTCAGTTTACTTGGTTGCGCGCATTTATAGGTCGTCAATTATACAAATGTAAAATAAATTATATAACACAAAAATTATACCATTTAAAAATATAACATCCAAAATTTATAATGATATATTTTGTGATCAGATTAGAGATATAGGGATGCGTGGAGGCTCTGTAAATTGAACAGAGGGAGGATATCACTGAAATAGGAGTGTAGGCTTTGCTATGTGAGCATAAACAAATTTTTTTCTTGGTTGCATGACATAATTGAATCCTTTTTTTTCAAAACTCAATTCGGCCTTCTTTGTGCTACTTCATTTCATGGAGTTTTGTATTTTGTTACTGAATAATTGTTAATTTTCTGACAACTGTGATAACTGTGAATTTTATTGTTATATTTCATTCGCTGGTAACATGAAAAAAAAACATTACTATCTGGTTATTGCAGTTATGCCTTATTCATGATTCAAGGCATCAAGATATGTGCAAACTTCTGGTATGGCGTCCAATTATTTTTGTTCTTGCAGATTTTCAGGTTTGCCATTAACTTATTTATTTGTCCAGTTAGTTTAAATAATATACACAAGCATGCACCGTTAGGCCCTAGAATTAATTTTGATACTTCGCCATGTTTTTCTTGTGGATTTTTAGAAGTTTTAGGCCTAGTTTGGCAGTGCGGTTTTTCTAAAATCGAAGTATTGGTATACCAAAGTATTTAATCGCCTGGCAAATGAATACTTCAGTTTTGGACAATACTTTAGTTTAGAAAAAAATAGGTCAGGACTAAAGTTTTCAATACAGCAAAAAAAAAAAGTTTTGAACAATACTTCGGTTTTCAAAACCTCACTATTCACTGCATCCAAACACGTCAAATTATTTAATATTGCAGGATTTTAAAAAACCATGGTATTGGTTGAATACTTCAAAAAATACTTTGCTGCCAAACTAGGCCTTAATCTCTTTGCACAGCCTACGTGTATGATCAGATTGATTGAAAAATTATTTTCCCCTCAATATTTATTTGCCTCTGTCAACTTCATCGCGAGTTCATTTGAAGGAACATGCTATCCTGAAACTTTATACTCACTATATGTTTTCCAGAAATATTGAACTCATGTTCTTTTGTCTCAATGCCAAAGCTATCCCGATTACGTTATGCCAGATTTCAGAGTTCACCCAAAAATCCGTGCTCTCCTCGACCTCAAGATTCGCCTTACTTTTCAGAAAATTACGAACTCAAGTCCTATTATCCCAGTGCGAAACCTATCTTGCTTACTTTCCAGCTAGATTTCAGAATTGATGAAAGATCGAACTTGTTTTTTTGATCCTTCAAGTCGTGGCGACAAAGGTTAATTCTCACTCTGATTCCTTTTTTTTATCTTGATCTCGTTTGACACATCTTGAAATGAAGAAATGTTCATTCGGTCAACTTTTATGTGGTATTTCTACTGCAGCTATTTGTTTTCTTCTATCGCAAATGCTTATCCAGGTGAGTGCCTCTCTATTACATAGGAGGCAACCTTTTACTAGAACCACCTCTTGCCAATGTTTATGCAAACAATTGCATCTTCATGGTTGATTGGTAGATGTTCCGCCGTCTTTGAACCCCAAACGTTGCTCCTCGTCGTACTGCACTTTAAGGTCAATCATAGTGAGGATCAAAGAACCGGGCTTTAATGTCAATTGTTTCAATTGTCTATATTTGTCATAATAAAATTAGGTACAAATGCTAATTCAAGTATTTCCATGAACCCCAAAGCCGCCAAAATTCAGTCGAAAGAGTCAATAAACCTGTAATGTCAACTAGTGAATGCGAGCTTTTAGTCTTTTTTTTAGAAATTTTGTACGGAGTTCACACATAGCTTCCACATAGACTCATGTCCAATTTTCTGATAGTCAAAAATTCTATGTGTCATCAGTTTACCCTATCGCCAAAACTCAACGGGCGGGGCAAAGCGCGCCTTCCCTTCTATTACTATATTGAAAGACTTCAAACAATCAGGACGCTCTCATTGCAGCGTCACCAAGTATTGTGCAGTTGTTAGTTGAGACTTGAGACTAGGCTCTTATTCTATTTTCAGGCCTTCTTGCCTGGACTTGGGTTCGCTTGGGTACACGAACACACGAAGAAACCCCATAAGGGCATGTACATCATGTTTTTCTATCATATCTAGATTACATGGCGAGGGTATGATAAAACTGTCGTATCCACCATTGTACATGCCCGGTGTAGTACTGATCCACTGGCCAGTGCCTCGTTTTTCTCTGAGGAAAAACAGCGTGCCGAAGCGCAACCTGAACCTCGTTTCGTCTACTGAAACTTACGGAAAAAACAGGCCACTGATATTTAGCTAATCTGTTCATCCCCGAACTTCCCCGAAAAATGTGATTCCGGTCACCGCGGCATTGATGGATTTGGTACTTGTTTGTGTGTTACTCCAACTCGCTGCAGCTATCTCACCACACCGCACACAGTTTGTCTCGGTTCTCAAGACGCCTGATTCACGGCGTGCCTCCCGTGCCCGGGAAGACTCCTCGTCGGCGCGATCTGTCAGAAGGTCAATATTATGCACCAGAATTCATGGAAGCGCATTCACAGAGAACATGGACAGATGGGTCATGAGCTTAGTTTTCCTACACTCACACTGCACGGCTCACGCGGATGCATCTTCCTGTGCCCGCCACGCAGCAAGATCCGACACGGTGGCAGGGCCAGAAACTGTTTAACTAGTGCACTGCTGCCGCCGATGGAGATCGCCATTAATTCCGGTGTCGAGCGATCACGAGTATAAAAAGAAGCCAACACACGCCGAGCCAACTCCACAGTCCATACACTTGATAGAATCCTCTCTGGGGACGAAAGATGGCACGACTCATCCACCACCTCTTCCTGGCCGTCTCGCTCGTCGCTCTGGCGTGGCCGGCCTCGTGCCAGCGACTTCCGGTGGTCGTTCCGGTGACCAAGGACCGCACCACATCACTCTACACCTTCCCCTTCCACTACGGGACCAACCTCGTCGTCGACATCGCCGGCCCGCTCATCTGGTCGACGTGCCAGAGCGGCCACCTGCCGGCAGAGTTCCCTTGCAGGAGCAAAACCTGCCGGCTCGCCAACATCTACCCCGTGCCGAACTGCCAAGGGGGCGGCTGCGACCGCAACCGGCGCAAGCACAGGACGTGCACGGCGTACCCGTACAACCCGGTCACCGGCTCGTGCACCGCCGGGAGCCTGGTGCACACGCGGTTCGTCGCCAACACCACCGACGGGAGCAACCCGGTGAGCCAGGTGTCCGTGAATGCCGTGTCCGCGTGCGCGACGGTTAAGCTCCTCGTGTCGCTGCCGCGGGGTGCCACGGGCGTGGCCGGGCTAGCGGGCTCTGACGTGGCGCTGCCGGCGCAGGTGGCCTCGTTTCAGAAGGTCTCCAAGAAGTTCCTCCTCTGTCTCTCCCGTGGCGGTATCTACGGCGACGGCGTGGCCATCTTCGGCGGCGGCCCGCTCCACCTCACCGCGCAGCCGGAGACGGACTACACGCAGTCTCTGGCGTACACGCCGCTCCTCACCAAAAAGGGCAACCCCGCGTACTACGTCTCCGTCAAGTACATCGCGCTGGAGAGCTCCATCGTGCCCCTCCCGCCGCGCGCGCTCGCCACCGGCGGCGTAGTGCTCAGCACGACGGTGCCCTACACCGTGCTCCGCGCCGACGTGTACGGCCCGATCGTGGCCGAGTTCGGCAAGGCCATGGCAGCGGTGTGGCCGAGCGGGCGCGCGGTGAAGCCCGTGGCGCCGTTTGGGCTGTGCTACAATGCGAGCACGCTGGCCAACACGCGGCTCGGGTACTTCGTGCCGACCGTGACGCTGGCCCTCGACGGCGGGAAGAACTGGACGATGACCGGCGTCCACTCGATGGTGGACGTGAAGGGAGGGAAGGCGTGCCTAGCGTTCGTGCAGATGAAGGGGGTGCAGGCCGGGTACGGCAAGGCGCCGGCGGTGATCGTCGGAGGGTTCCAGATGGAGAACTTTGTGCTGCAGTTCGACCTGGAGAAGAAGCGGCTCGGTTTCCTCAGGCTGCCCTTCTTCACCAACTGCGGCCACTTCAATTTCACTAGCAGCGGCTAGGACTTTTTTTTTTTGACGTGACAGCGGCTAGGAATTTTACCGTGCCAGCGTAGTTGTAATAAACATGCTTTTTATTTTGGTCGAGACTGTGATAGACCATCGTTTGGATTTTCTTTAATTTTCGGTTGTATCGTCTTCGTATCCTACAGGGGCTTAACTATTTTCTTACTGACCTTTTGTGAAAACATGTCATTGATATACGTTGTGAGTAAACTGGACTATCTTCTGTACAAATAAATCTAGTAACAAGTCATTTCTTCACACCGAATTTGTCTTTGTATACATAACACACAAATTTTTTTTCGTGAAACTTTGTGGGATCAGAGGTATACTTGATATTTATTTAATAATTTTTTGAAATTTTAAAATACATTTCTCATAACGGGACTAGATGCTACTGTGACCCAACACACCATGTCCATAAAAAAGGGGAAATATGTTTCGACTTATAGGTGTAGATTCACCGAATAGTCGCAATGGCACCCGGGCATCAAGGAACCCGTTTTTGAATTCTTTAAAAACGTTTCAAAAAATTCGAAAAGAAATATCTGGATGTAGCCAACCACATGCACTACGATCTTGAAAAGCATTGTATGTTTGGCTCAGAAAAAAGACAAATCAAACAAATTTAAGATAAAAAAGTTGATCTGATCATGCCCCAAATATGTACTTTTGTCTTTTTTTTTTAGGCTAGAATATACTGTATTTCACATAAATACTATTTCATGGTCGTAGTGCATAATGTTTTCTACATCGTGGTTTTTATTTTTAATTTTTCCAAATCATTGTATGATTCTTTTTTAAAAATTAAATACCGGGCTCCCTGGGCATTTAGTGACCCTTCAGTGACTCACCCACTACTCAAACTTCGTATTTAATTTTTCAACAAAATAAAACAAAAATAGTATATATTTATATACAGACATTTTATATTCGTACACAGGTATTTGCAAGAAAAATTATTTTCTATGGCTTATATAAGAAGACAAATTCCGGTGCTCCAAAATGACCATACGCAAGACATTTTTTGTCTTTTTATACATCAGACAAAATGTTTATTTTTGCAGGATTATTTTTCTGCAGACATAGAATGCTTGTATGTGCACACGAAATTTGTGTTTGTAATTTTTTGATATTTTTGAAATATACTTAAAATGCGTTTTCATAACAGGTCTATCTACACTTACGAGTCAAAACATTATGTCCGTTAGAAACTGCCTTAATCTATTTCAACATACTCTTTCTTAGCTCCGCCGCTAGCCCTAAGCGGGGTTATGGTGTGAAAAATACATATGTAGTAGAGCGGTAAGTGCAAATGACTCTACTATTCTGTGGGTCCGAATCATCTTCAACCAATAGAACATCGGGATGGCATGGATAAGGGCATTGATAAGGTTCAGAATAGGATTTTCCCAGGTCTACACTTAGTCAGTGCATGAGTCACTCTCGCGCTCGCCTGTATGGGTGTGGCAATTGGCAAGACACCCGAATCCAATAGTACGACTGTACAAAACAAAGAGACGCATGCCGATGGAATGCCAAACTTGCAATTCAGCCCACAAATCTTGACCGGTGATTAGCGCGCTGAAGCAAGAAACATGGCACGAATCATCTGCCTCCTCGTCCTTGCCGCGTCACTCGTCCCGCTAGCGTCGTGCCAGCCTCTTCCGGTAGTCTTTCCGGTGACCAAGAACGCCGCCACCTCCCTTTACACCATCCCCTTCTACGCCGGAGCGAACCTCGTCGTCGACATCGACAGCTCGCTCGTCTGGTCGACGTGCAACCTGCCGTTGGAGTTCCCATGCGCGAGCGACACGTGCAGGCTTGCCAACGCCTACCCTGTCCCGGGCTGCACGGCGGCGGACTGCGGCCACGAGGACAAGACATGCACGGCGTACCCATACAACCCGGTCACCGGCGCGTGCGCGGCCGGGAGCTTGGTCCGCACGAGGTTCGTCGCCAACACCACCGACGGGATTAACACGGTGAGCCAGGTATCCCTGACGGCCGTGTCGGCGTGCGGGACGAAAAAGCTCCTCGGCTCCCTGCCGCGGGGCACCACGGGCGCGCGTGGCCGGGCTCGCCGACTCCGGCCTGGCGCTGACGGCGCAGGTGGCGTCGGCGCGGAAGGTCGCCGACAAGTTTCTGCTATGTCTCTCCCCCGGCAGCTTCTACCGCGACGGCGTGGCCATCTTCGGCGGCGGCCCGCTCCACCTCACCGAGGCGCCGGGGACGGACTACACGCAGCTGCTGGACTACACGCCGCTGGTCACCAAACACGACAACCCCGCGTACCACGTCTCGGTCAAGTACATCGTGCTCGAGAGCTGGTAAGGACAGAATATGCAAACGTATAAACTGCAGTCAAAGAAATGATGCTATTGGAGGAATTTGGAGAAATTTTTCAGAAGCTTGCTCCAGTCATATAAGCATCTCCACAAGCTAGGCTAGACGACAGTTCACCATGTCACTTCGTCGATTCTGATCTGGCCAACATATTAACAACACTACATCAGGAATCTATTATTCTACACGATAATAGATCCAATTCGATTGAGGACGTGCAATATTATGAACAATTGATTATATCTCTGAGAAAAAACGAAGTGAAGTACACAACGTGACCAATTAAGCCAATTAGGGATATTCTGATGCAAACAAAGCAATCTAAGACACTAACTTGGAGCAGGAACGAAGGGACTGGGCCGGTGGCGCATCAGCTGGGAAAATCGGGGGAGGAGGACACATCGCGTGCACGAGGTGGAGCTGAAATATAAGATCTAGTGTGAAATTCAAAGTTTAATTTTGTAGGGTCAGGGGTCTAGAATGAATCATATCAGACGATCATGTGGACGGATAACTCCAATACATTTAAGCAACCACATAATTTATTTTTTCATAAGACAACAAGGATCATTAGTCTAAAACCATGTACTATTAATAGGATGATTAAAAAGCATCAATAAGATAAATTGATGAAATATAAGTAAAGCAAGGACCGAGGAGTCAGGCCCTTCTTGAAAAACTACTGTACACATACATGCATCAGATAGCAAGGTCAAAAGCACCAAACATGCAGTAATAGTCCCAGTGCACAGACACAGATAGCATGATTATAAGATATTTTAGAAGTTGGTTCATTGTAAATTTAAAGAGACAAATACATCCAGATGGTCTGATTACAGGGTCTAGTAAGGTGTTCTACCTGCGCCTGGAGAAGGCGAGTTGCTGCGACGTAGATGCTCCTTCCTCTGGAAGGCCTGGACGACAAACTGATTCAGTTTTCTCCCTCTTGAAATCCCAAGTACCAAATATTCAGCTGCATTTTTTGTAGCAAATTTTCAAATGGATCAAAACGCGCACTCCACAAATCAGTTGTACCAGTTCAGATGCTTAGGATCTTCCAGAATTGCAACGCCAGATTCCTTTAATCATTTAAATTGTGATGTGTCCCCAGCCGGAATTATACTTCTCTTTCTTTCTGAACCTATAGTTGTTGAAAAGAATAATTATCAGACAACTAATACACATAGCGTTTGACATTCTGGATTGAGAAAGGAATTCACCTTCTTGTCAGCTACATCATACTTTTGCCCATCATCGCAAAATTTAGCTTCAGAATGAATGTCCTGTACTTTGTAGGACGCTAGCAATTCTTAGGTCAAGCTCATCACAAATATTGTAGTTTCTTCATGAAGATGGTTCACTGGTTGAAGAGATAGCTCACCAGTAGCAGCTGGTCGGGGAGGTGGGCGCGCAGCATCAGGTAGAGGTGCTGGTCGGGGCAGGAGGAACAACTCGGGGAGGTGGTCACCAGCAGCAGCACCTCGGGCAGGCGAGCACCTGCTCGTCCTCTGTGCCTCCGCGCCGCCCTTCTGCCCGCGTCCCTCCCGCCGGCCGAGGCCGTCGCCCTGCCGTGCTTTGGTCGTCCCCTTCGACCACGTCTGGAGCTCCGCAGCCTAACCTGCCCTCGGCTGCTCGCTGTGGCTCGACCGGCGAGCCCGTAGTCTCGCGCTCGTCCCGGTTCTGTGAGTTGAGGAGGGGAAGCGGAGGAGAGGCGCATGACCATCGGAGGACGGCTTTGGAGGGACAGGGGTGGGTGGCGGAGGTGGCGGAGGCGGCGGAGGCGCGATTGGATCGAGTCTGAAAGAAGGGGATCGTGAGACGCGCGAGAGCGTGATTACAGGAGTTACAATTAAGTGGATCCTGTCGTGATTAGAGGCAGATTTTGGGTCGTTCGATTTCGTCCGTCGTCGTCCGAGACAGGACACTGCATATTTTTGTAGTAGAGATTACCCCCTCTGTTTCTAATTATGAATGTTTTGGATATTTCAATCTGAACTACATACAGAGTGAAATGACTGAGCAGGTATAATAAAACTCGTCTAGATACATGCAAATCGGAAAATAGATAAAACATCTTTTAATTAGATTAGAAACAGCGGGTGTATCTTCTACAATTTGGCATGTTTTGTAGTTTGGTAATAACATAAAGACTACAAAATAACTATGACTCTGAGGCTGGATCCTTATGCTTCCAAGTTATTTAGCATTCAGCAAAATGCTTTTATCAAGGGCCGGAACATTTATAGTCGGGCAGTAGATGAGCACAAAAAATGGAGGCCAAGCTATATGTAGCTTGGTCCCCCCCCCCCCCCCCCCCCCCCCCCCCCCCCCCCCTCCCCCCCCCCTCCCCCGTTCCCAAAAAAAAAGCTACCTGCATTTTGTGTTTCAAAAAAATTAATTTTTTTCCTAGTTGTACATAATGTCGAGATCTATCACTGTGTAAAATGTCAATGAAAAGTCGTTCTATTTTGGTCTGCGAAAAAAAGACAAATGTACAGATCTGGATCGGTCAACAGTGCACCGTTTCAAAATTTGAAAATATACCAGAATTTCCATTTTCGCGTAGCAAAATTTTTTACGATGTTTTGCTTGAAAATTTACACAATGGTAGATCTCAACATTACTACACCTAAGGTTTTTGTTTCAAAAAAATTAAACATGAATGCTGATTTGATTTTTTTCCCCCTTAAACCGAGCTACATGCATGTAGAGTTCGGCCTCCTAATGGAATTTCCGGCAACAGATGTTCTTTATCTAAAAAGTATGGTGTGGAGTAGGATAATGCGGCTTATTCTAGTCCTTACCATGCGAGTACGTCCGTCCACGCAAAACCCCGTCTCATGCGAGTTTGCCACGTGTTGGCGGCGCCTAACCAGGGTAAGGTGGTAAGGCTCGAGTTGGAATGGTTTTTTTATGAGGGCCGCAACCTATTGGAGCTGGTTCACAAGATGTTCATAGAGTTCCCTATAGTTCATTCGAAATTTTTGTAAGTTAGGTGTCAGAAATCTCAAACCAAACCATGTTTTTCGTTGACAAAATGGATAGGAAATTAGTGTGCAGGCCATACCAGGCCCATATCACCCAGATATTCCAGAAGCAGACTAGCGCAGGGCTACGCAGCCCATTATCCGAAGAGGCCGACATCCCCTTCGATCACGCGCACGCCGCCTACACGCTCTGCGTTACAGAATACCAGGATCGGAAAGCTCAACCGAAACCACGAGAGCTTTCATGGTTAGACTAGTCACAATGGGGAGTATCATATACTAGTATCATGCATATGATACTAGTCTATGATACTATCTCCACAATGGGTAGTAACATAATTGTGGTATCATACAATGCTACATTTATTAGGTTATAGACTCATATTGTATTGGAATCCGTTATGTTACGGTATCTACCTATGATACTACTATCACCTCTCTCATCATTAATTGCAGTGACACGTCAGCTTTTTGCCAACATGGCATGCATGATACCACCTATGATACCCCCATTGTGACTAGTCTAAGCACGGCGTCAGCTGCCAGTGCCAGGACAGACCTCGATCCAAGCAGAGTCGTCTGTTTTAATCGACTGATCGACCTTTTGACTAACCATGATGGCATTGAGTGCCGCATCCAACGGCTAGATCCGGTATGCATGCTCCCGGGATCAATAAAAGATTGCACCGGCCAGTCGTGGACTCGCCGCTAATCATGGCTCCGTCGTGAAGAGAATGCAACACTGTCTCCGATCGATCTTCCTGTAGCGCTTCAGTAGGGAAGCTTATCACTGTTCACCGACACTTAAGCGTCATGTTACCTCGTCATGCATGGATCGACCATGTGACGAGGGAAGCCACAGTTCATGAAAAATTGAACGAGAGAATCCCGGCACGCTGATCGGGTATCCTCTGCCAGTGGAAACTTAGATAAACAGCAGCAACTCCGTCATATGGATGTATATAACCAAGCTAGCAATCGTACCTCAAACCGTACCCTAGCTAGCTGATCGATCGCAGCACTGGCCGGCCGATTGGTCGAGAATGTGGAAACCAAATCCGCTCCTCCTCGTCGCCGTCTCGCTCTGCCTGTTGGCGTGCACGGCGGTGGCCGGCGAGCCGCTGGTGACGGCGATCACCAAGGACGCGGCCACCTCCCTCTACACCGTCCCCATCAAGTCGGGCCACCCGCTCGTGCTCGACCTCTCCGGCCCCATCGTCTGGTCCACCTGCTCAGCCGACCACAACACGCTCGAGTGCAACAGCGTCGCATGCATGCGCGCGCACCGCTTCCACCCGCCCAACTGCCCCCACACCGGCTACGGCAAGCCCGACGACGACAACCCCTACCGCTGCAAGTGCACCGCGCACCCGCACAACCCCGTGTCCCGCGACACCTTGCCGTCGGGGGACATGACGCGCGTCGCGCTCTCCGCCAACGCCACCGACGGCAGGAACCCGCTCCGCCCGGTCTCGTTCACCGCCGTCACGTCCTGCGCGCCAGACTCTCTGCTGGCCAAGCTTCCCTCGGGCGCCGTCGGCGTGGCTGGGCTAGCGCGCTCGGGCCTGTCGTTCCCCGCGCAGGTGGCCGGAAAGCAGAAGGTACCCAACACGTTCGCGCTCTGCCTCCCCAGCGCCGGCACCGGCGTGGCCATCTTCGGCGGGGGGCCGCTCTTCCTCATCCCGCCGGAGCAGCCGGCCATCACGACGATGATGGCCGGCGACACGCCGCTGCGTACGTACAGGCAATCCCCCGGCTACTTCATCTCGGCCAACAGGGGCATCGCCGTGAACCAGGCGCGGGTGCCGCCGGACCCGTACGCGCCGCTCACCATCGGGCTCTCCTCCACGATCCGCTACACGGAGCTCCGCACCGACGTGTACCGTCCGTTCATCAAGGCGTTCGACCAGGCCATGGGCCAGCGCGCTAGGGTCGCCTCCCCTCCGGCGGCCGCACCGTTCGAGCTCTGCTACGACTCTTCGAAGCTGTCTCCGACGCTGCTCGGATACTCCGTGCCGCAGGTCGACCTGATGCTGGACGGCGGGAAGAACTGGACGGTGTTCGGCGGCAACTCCATGGCGCAGGTGGACCGCCACACGGCGTGCTTCGCGTTCGTCGAGATGAAGGAGGGCAAGAAGGGGTACGGCGGCGGGGCGGCGCCAGCGGTGGTTATCGGGGGATTCCAGATGGAGGACAACCTGGTGGTGTTCGACGAGGAGAAGCAGCGGCTCGGCTTCAGTGGACTGCTCACCGGCAAGGGATTCTCGTGCAGCAACTTCAATTTTACCATGGCTGCCTAGACGCCTAGTGCATATTGTAACTTCTCCGGGGACGGTGAAGCTAAGGTCTAAATTGCTTGAAGGATTTTGTTTTGTTCAAGATATATAATTATCCGGTTAATTGATGGAAAACAAAGCGAAAACCGGTAGAAACGCCCACAAATCATCGTCATAGAACATAACTGCATAGGGCAAGACTGAGCGACCTGGCTACCAACACGAAGCACACACACGCCATCGAGAAGAAAGACACTGTCGAGATTGCCATGGAGTGTCATCAGCATCACTCCTCCACGAGCCAATGACTTTGATTTCACCGTAGGAGCTCTCTCCATAACACACGCTTGGACCCATACTTTCCTCTGCCAAAGATCCACCTGCGTCAGCGACAATGCAACTCCAACTCGTGCCACAAACATTTGTAGCAGAAAAGTGTAGAGCTTGCACCAACCAAGCCCCTTAGTCTAACACCCGCTCATTTCATAGTCACTGCCAAAGCTATTCCGCGGCAGTTATGACTCCACGAAGACAAAACGAGGCATGAGAAACCCCTCGGACACGACTGAAGGAACCGACTACGAAGACCAAACCAGACCGAACTCAACTCACCATCGCCTTCCTTGCTAAAGCAAGTTGCCCAATAGTCGTCATCCCAGTATCCTAGCATCAAGCAGCTACTGTTAACGACGACCGGGCTCCAATATAGTGCCTTCAAGAAGGGCTGCCATGCAAGATGCGTCTCCATTTCGAGGAAGCCTGGTTTCTTCCTTGGAGGAGAAGGGTGTTGGTTTTTCCCTCAAGGCTCGTTCTCTTTTTGTCATTTTGTTCTACCTGGTTTTACTGAGTTTTCTAGTTATGGGCTATCTGATTTTTCGCTCCTGGGGCTAGACAGTGACTTTGTCATTTACCATATGGCTTTTACCTTTTAACAGAGACTTTCCAAAACTCATTGAGGCCCAAAGCTCAATAGAAACTAAAATTTACATGTACAATAACATGCCAAATAATAAATAGAAAACAGATGCCCTTTTTTTTCCTAGAATAGGCAGCAGCCTGCGTATCATTATTGAAAGGAAGGGGTGGCAAAGAAGCCATTACAATCGTTGGCGCAGCTTGTGGCGGCCAAACGCCACAGATTACAAACTCACGCCACTATTCCGCCCTAATCCACCTACTACTCGCTCCGTTTTAGTGATAGGTACATCTATATCTAGATATATGTGAGTCAATTAAAATGAAACGGAGGGAGTACTTGCTAACAAGAATTCATTTTCTCCATCGTGTAAGAGTCCTGCATTGAACCAAGTCTAGGCTTCTGCTGCAACTCTCCGAAGAATGGCTTCTGAAGATGGACGAGCACCATCAAACACCACGCGTTCCTATGTTCAAGTTTCCCAGAGCACCAACTCGATCCAAGTATGAAGATCTCGTCTTCACTTGGTGATTCCGGGCAGGGAACTCCACCAATCCACTAGAGTCGCCCATTCTCGATCGACCGAACGTTAGGCGTGTCCTTAAATTTATTTAAGACAGTGGTTTTCTCCTTGATGCATTAACTCTTTGTTGTACCACATGTTAGTGTGTACACCACGATGTTGGATTATTAAAGAAAATAAGAAGAAACCGGAATGCAATACGTACTTACTGTATGATCCAAACCAGTACGTGAAAACTCGAATTTATTGTTCTTGTCAATTGTCAGATGCCAAGATGGAGAACTTCATAGAGAACGCACTCGCTGGAAAGAGTGCTGATACAACCACACAACACGAGAATGTGATAAACCACTAGCTAGGCAGCCATGGTAAAATTGAAGTTGCTGCAGGTCGTCTGCCTGAAGAAGAGCAGCGAGCTGAACCCAAGCTGCTGATTCTCCTCGTCGAACACCAGCAGGTTGTTCTCCATTTGGAAACCTCCAATCACCACCGCCGGCGCCTCTGTTCCTCCGCCGCCGTAGCCGGCCTGCTTGTCCTCCTCCCCCTTCATCTCCACGAACGCGAGGCACGCCGTGTGGTCGTTCACGTCCACCATGGAGTTGCCGCCGAACAACGTCCAGTTCTCGCCGCCCTCCAGCAGCAGGTCGATCTGCGGCACGGGGTAGCCCACCCGCGTCGACCCCAGCTGCGTCGAGTTGTAGCACAGTTCGAATGGCGCCACCGCCGGCCTGATCTTCAGCGACTCATCCAAGGCCTTGTCGAACGCCTTGATGAATGCCCGGTACACGTCGGGCCGGAGCTCCGTGTACGGGGTCGTCGAGCTAAGACCGACGAGAAGCGGCGCGCCGTAGCCATCGTCGAGCGGCACCTGGACGTGGTTCACGGCGATGCCCTTTTTGGCCGAGATGTAGTACCCGGGGGACTCACCGTGCTTGACCAGCGGCGTGTATCCGACCAGCGACGCCACGATGTCTGGGCCTCCCGGCGGGCCGCCGAGGAGGAAGAGCGGGCCGCCGCCGAAGATGGCCACGCCGGCGGCACCATTGCCGCCCGGGAGGCAGAGCGCAAACTTGTTGGCCACCTTCTGCGTGGCCGCGATCTGCGCCGGTAACGCGAGGGCGGAGCGCGCGAGCCCCACGACGCCAACGGCTTCCGCTGGCAGCTTTGCGAACAAGGAGACCGGCGCGCAGGCGGTCACTAGCTCCAACGGCACCACGTAGAGCGGGTTCTTCCCGTCGGTGACGTTGGAGTAGGTCGTGACTTGCGTCATGTCACCCGACGCGGTGTCGCCGGAGACGGGGTTGTGCGGGTAGGCGGTGCACTTGCAGGGGTGGGGCTTGTCGGCGTCGGGCTTGCCGTAACCGGTGTGCGGGCAGTTGGGAGGGTCGAACTTGTGCGCGCGTATGCAGGCGACGTTGTTGCACTCCAGCGTGACGTGGTCGTCTGGGCAGTTGGTCCAGATGAGGGGGCCGGAGAGGTCGAGCACGATCTGGTTGGTGGGTCCTCCGTTCTTCATGACAGGGGCGCCCATGCCGTAGAGCAAGGTGGACGGGTCCTTGCTGATGGCCGTGACCAGCGGCTTCCCGCCGGCACCGGCCACCGTGCACGCCATGATGCATGCCGTGACAGCGACGAGCAGGAGAAGGGGTTTGGGTTGCCACATTTCGGCCATTGGTCGGAGGAGCTAACTGGTGTATGAGGCTGTGCGATTGATAGCAAGCTAGATGGTTAATATATAGGGTGGAGAGCGGGAGATTTGATGGGTGTGCATACGTCAGATGATGCATGTTTGCTTGAGGATTCTGACTTAGTACATACGACTATACGAGTATACGACCCTGGAAAGCGCCGAGTTAGACGGAACAACTTAGTATTATCAGCACGATCTATGTGTCGAGGCGCCATTGAATCCGTCAAAGCTTTGGGTTGAGTTGGGGTCATTAGTCAAAGCTGTCATCATATATTAATTCTTCATCACATTGATCGGCACGAGAGAGGATGGACTAACTAAGTATACACAGTTGGTGTGGTGTCGGTGATGCGCGCGCAATGGAATACTCGATCATCGACCGATCAGAGTGTACATTTACATGCTCGCCACGATTTTTGTGGATGAGTCAACTCGCAAGTTATTTAATCGATCAGAGGTAGTTATCATATAAGAGTACTACTCATCCAGATCTGGCGTCGGTGGTGTAGCTCTAAGCAAAGCACCTCATTGAGGTCTTCCTTGATTCTCGGGATTGTAAACTTGCAAAAATTACAATCACACATATTGGATTGCGATGTCATGTCCATTCAACTTCTACATTCTTCGTGATTTTGGTTTTTGTCTGATTGCATCTTAAGAGAATAAGATTTAAGTAGATGCAAACATTTAAATAAAACACAGCGCAAAACAATCATTGTGAAGATCATTACATGATTCAATCCTACCAAATAGGACCCGAGATCGAGAAAAATCACTAATCCTATAGACTTCTCGTGAAAATCTTTTAAGTAAATAGGACCCGAGATCGAGCTGTAATGCACTGCATGATGCTATTATCATTTGCATGTCGCACCGGGACAATATGAAATTAGTTGGATAAGCCCGGGCTATGGCCCGCCTAGCTCAGAAGATTTTTTACTGTGTACTTGAAAAATTCAGCCCACTAATAGCCTATGTTACTCTCGTTCAACCTATTGGCCCGGCCAATTTTTTTGGCAAGCTCCACCGCAGGTTGGGGTGGTTCACATAATAATAAGTTGGCGTGTTCCAACATATTAATGAACAATAAGTTAAAATATTTACATATTTTTCATATTAAGTTGTATATGTGAATACACGATCTTTTCACATGTCTATTGTAATTTTGAAATTCGAACAACTTTAGTCGCCATCTCCATGTCTGATGAAGCCAAAGCTTATGGGTTTGTCTATATTGTAGGGGATGAAATGATTGACGGCCACTGAGAAACTGATCCAGTGTGGTTTTCAGAAATGTTTAAGGATTGGTAGTGTTCGGATTTCTTGTAAAGTTATTTCGGATCCAAATTCAGGTTTTATTCAATTTAATATAAAATAGAAATAGAAAGTCTTCAGGATGATCATTCATTAGGTTAAGATGATCTAAACCAATACATTTTTTCTATACACATACAATATGCCTACAGTTAAAAACTTATTAGAAACGCAAGACAACCAATACGAAATGGTAGAAAAACGGGCGTGCTTAAAGGATGCCCTCAACGTCGAGAAAAATGTGCTACCGTGTATATGCGACTCGTTTAGATCATGAATTCAAACAAATAAATAAAATAAAATTGGAAGTATCCATGATTACTACCAATGAATATGATATAGCTTTTCTATCCTGGATTTCTATGATATATGGAATTTCTGGTTTCCTACGAGGGTGGTTGCCCCCACTCAATTTCATCTTCTTTGTAATTTGCTAAGTTAATGAGTGATTAATTTTCTCCAGCTTAGCAAAGTGTAAAATATATTGCCATCTCTCTCCATTAGTTGGGAGTTTTGATTGAGTTGACTGGTGTATCAATTTAATATAATTCAATATGATATCGGTCAGCCTACGACCCTCAGTGCACACATACAAACTGTGAGAAAAACACATTTGGTGTACTGCTAAACTAAACAAACACAAGCCATAGCCTCCTAGTGGCATGATTACAGAAATATCGTCTAGAACCAGTGTAACACATGCAAGGCTGCAACTATTATGGTGATATGGCAAGGGACGTAGTGGCTCATCCGGGTGGGCTCTATCTTAATTAAAAAGTCCTGGGTGCTAGTGCCCATGGATCTTTTTTTTTAATAAACGAAAGATTTCTATCAAACACTGCTAGATGGAAATACTAACTAAGAGTATGTACCTTTCATCTCTTTTTTTTTTGCGATTCAAACACTTCCATTAATTAATCAGCGGACTTACAATCGTTTTGCAGGCAAGCCACTAAACAGGTGGGTACATAATTAATCCAAATACATCTCCGCCTACTAGCCGAAGCCTGCTTTGCACAGATATGTGCTCCTTCATTAGCATCACGACTAACATACTCCAGTTGGAAAAATGTCAGGTTGCTGCTGAACTCCTCAATCTCTCGAAGGATGAAAGCTATTTCCGACCGTCCCTGATCTCTCTCTCTCTCCACAGCTTGACCACCTCTGCTGAATCAGTTTCAACGATAATATGATTCAGACCAATATCCGCTGCGAGCTCAACTCCATCCCTGATTGCCAACGCCTCCATAGTCATAGCATTAGCTGCCATGTCATACCATATCGCTTGGCCTCTCCTCAATCCTCATCACACCTAAATGGTCACGTAAAATCATGCCAGTTGCTCCTTCCTCCTCAGCTTCGTAGAAGCTTGCATCAACATTCATCTTGAGCACATTTTCTGGAGGTACTTGCCATCTCGCACGAGTATTGGTAGGCCATGCTTGGACCGATCGCCCCAAGATGGACATATCCATGGCAATATTTGCTGTCCATTTAACAGACTCAGCAACTGATCGTCCCTTTTCTTCATGAAATCTAGCATTCCGATCGGACCATACAGCCCAACCTCCACATAATATAATGGCAGCATCAGACGGAGAAACGCGAGTGCTGTCAATGATATCTATCGCCCAAGTACTGTTATGGAGAGCTGGCAACTTAACCGATGTCAACCCTTTCAATTCCTGCCAGAAGAGCCCAGGTACACTCAAAAAGCGCATGGAAGATAGTCTCCTTCCTTCCACATTCTTTACAGAACGGTAATTTTTCAATGTGTCTACCGTTCAGTATAGCCCGGCAAGGAATAAATTCCTTAATGACCCTCCACCAAAAGTTTCGCACCTTCGGCGGGACTTTCATTTTCCATAGCTTTTTCCAATAAGAATTCTCCAATCCTCTAGACCCCAAGTCAGTTTCAACTAACGTATGAGCCTGTAAAAGCGCTCTGTAGGCTGATCTGACTGAAAAATTGTCATTCTTCTCCAAATTCCAAGCCCATATATCATCATCAAGCCGGCCAATAGGAATCTTCATTATTGCTCTTCTATCAACTGATGCAAAATTCTTCTGAAGAATCTCTTTATTCCAATCTCCTGTGACTGGACTAGTAATTAATTCATCCACCATGGTTACCTCAGCATCCGAGAGTCTAACCAAAGGTTTAAACCTAGGATTAGAAGAAATCAATGGATCTTCCCAGATCCTCGTGGCTGCTCCATCACCAATTCGCTTAATAAGCCCAAGATTCAATGCTTCCCGAATCCCGACCATATAAAATCGCCCTCCACGTGTGAGATGAATTTCTCTTATTTCTAGCTTTCATAAAATCTCCATCATGGAAATATTTACCTTTCAGAACTCTAGCACATAACGAGCCCGGGTTACAGATCAGTCGCCACCCTTGTTTCGCTAGCATAGCTTTATTGAAGAGGGCAAAATCCTTGAACCCCAGACCACCACATGACTTGGACGTAGCCAGTGTAGACCATTTGACCCAGTTCATTTTCACTTCATCACCACCCCACCAAAAACGAGCCACCACAGCAGTCAGCTTTTTGCAAAGCTTTTTAGACAGTTTAAGACAGCTCATCGAATATGTTGGAATAGTTGGCAAATAGCCTTAATGAGCACTTCACGACCTGCACTGTTTAGGAATTTGGGTGCCCAACCTGAAACAAGTTTTTTAACAGTCGCAACAATATGATCAAAGGAATCATCAGTTGACCGACCAAGTGCAGTGGGTAAACCCAAATACTTCTCCACCAACGCTTCTGTTGGAATTTCCGTCCCCTGGTGAACAGCCAACTTCATGTCATCATCCGCATTGCCACTGAAAAAAATAGCAGATTTTTGCTTATTCACCATCTGACCCGATCCAATTCGGTATCTCTCCAATACTTCTTGCAGCCTATTTGCACCTTCAGCCGAAGCTTGTGTGAACACCATACAGTCATCTGCAAAGAGTAAATGAGAAATCCAAGGGCAATGAATACCAACCCTCACACCACGAGATAAGTGAGCTGCTCCATAATTTTTCAGCATACAAGAGAGTCCCTCTCCACATAACAAAAACAAATACGGCGAAATCGGGTCCCCTTGTCTAATTCCTCTTGATGGTTTAAAGATCTCTGAATAAATTCCATTCACCCTGACTGAAAAGGAAACTGATTCCACACAACACATAACTCTCTCAATCCATGCTTCCGCAAAACCCAATTTTCGCATGATAGCTCTCAAATATGACCATTCCACCCTATCATAAGCTTTTGCCATATCTAGTTTAACCGCACAAGCCCCCGCTTTACCTTTCTTCTTCTTGAGATAATGTATACACTCATATGCCACCAGTACATTATCCGTAATTAGACGTCCAGGGACAAAAGCACTTTGCTCACCAGAAATTAGTCCTTCCAAAAGATGTCTCAACCTCAATGCTAAAACCTTAGAAGCAATTTTATATAGAACATTACATAAAGATATAGGCCGGTATTGAGAGAGGTCCTGAGGTTTTTTTACTTTTGGAATAAGAACCAATACCGTTGAATTAACCATCTCAGGCATATCACCTCCATTCAAGAAATTTCTCACTGCCGAGCAGACCGCACCTTTTAGCAAACTCCAATGGCGTATGTAGAACCCAGCTGTGATGCACACTTTCTCAGTTGTCAAGTTCAGAGTGAGATGATTTGGATAGCGAAAGAGGCAAGGATATGACCAGGGTAATTTGCAATCAACCACTGCACGAATATGTCTAACTTCTGATTCCATGACCTACTAAAACCATCTCTCTTAACAGAGGAGTGGTTTCTTGTGCATTTTCGTATTCTAGAATTCTATCAAACAAGGAAATGATACTAACACATTTTAACAGTATAGAAAATCAAAGTTCAGAGGAAAATTGAGTTCGGGATTTGCAAACACGGAAGAGAACCAAGCTTTTGTGCACTCAATTAGTCCGTGACACACCGACGACACCAGTTATTCCAAGCACAGGAAAGCTATCCAAGAATGTTAGCGCTTATAAGTCAGCAAGTGGGAGGATTATGTGAGTATATACAGAATGGTCAAGAATGTCAAGACATGATGCTGATATTAGTAGGGTATCTAGCTACATTTACACAAATTTAGCAAGGAGGTGCAGTATGATATTTCCATCACAAGTACTAGAGAATGAAACTGAAAGTGAACCACGTAATTTCCTTGATTGACAATGCTTATGTCTCATTGCGGTAGACTCTGAGTACTATGAACTAGCTCATTTTCTGTGAATTTCTCGATCTTTCCTTTGGATGTGGTAAGAGCCTTCACTAAATAAGTACAAAAAGTTGGAGTTTCGCATGCTTGTCATGGACCGTACAGTGAGCGGTACTAGTAGTGAAAATTACTACTTTGATATTCCAGGTGTTTGAATCTCATTGCAAATTCTGCTAACAAAGATGGAGTACATAGCACAATCTACCTTCAGGTACCTGATCATCATGCCTTTGCGAGGGACACGACCAGCATAGATCGCGGGTTTCTGGCACGCTCGTCTTGCATGCTTCCCTCAAGGCTCCAGCGCCGCTCCACGGTGCTCACGAATTCATCCATAACCTCTCCAAAATGCTGGACTATTATCGGCTCAAATATGGCTCTCAGATGATTCAGAAACCGGTTTGGGGTCATGAGTGTGTTGTAATAATCAGTTGTAGGGTCATGTTCTTGCATCTCCCGAATAAAAAAGGAGCCTTCTTCTTGTATGATCTCCCTCACCTCTTTGCAAGAGGGTCCATACACCGGAACATAGAAAGAATCAAATTTTGCTTTGTCAATCACACCCTGTCAATAATACCATAACATCAGAAGGTCAAATAATTCTGTGCTCATTAGCAAATGATAAAATTGTATGCTAGAAAAAATAACAGAATGTACCTCTGAGGTCATGGCACTTAGAATCTGAGCTACAATTTTCCATAGGTGAAAGTATTTGGAGGCAATTACATAAGAAGGCCTCCCGATAATGGAAACAACCATCCGGCGTCCTGAGACGAATTCTTTGGCTCTCAACTTCAGAAAAAGTGTGAAATCTTTCCTGAACTGCTGTGCATAAGCCTCAAGGACCATAGGGAGTCTTTCACGCCTAGCATGCTCATCGATGTCATACGCTAGAATCTGGTTCCTTGTTAGATGTTCAGGAGCCTATAAAGAAAAGGTTTTGCTTACACAGTCAACAAGGAATCTAATGGATCGATCCATTGTGCAGTGTCAAACTCAACACCTTTGAGAGCCATTGCAGACTGTTCGACAAGCATACAAGATGCAAGGAACCACTAGTGAAGAGCCTCTCGTAAAATGACCCCGGTGTGACACCGGTCAAGGCAACATGCTCGTTGCTTTGACGGAGCGTGACCAGGCTCTTTACTACCGTGTTGAAGTCATTTTCAGGCAGGTCGTTGAGGAGCAAGCACACTTCCCCTGGTGGCTGCTGGAACTGAATGCAGTGGTAGTGGATGGCCTCGACGGCAATCGATACCAGTCCTAGCGCGTTTGGGCCAGAGGAGCAGCCCAAGTCAGCGATCATCATCTTTCTGGGCAACACGGTGCTGGTGTTGATGCTGCTGCATAAGTCAACGATGGCCGCTTCTATCATGGGCTTCATCCTGTTCTGTTGAGCGCTCTGCAATCGAGTTCCAATTCTTCAGAAAATCTAGTCTAATCTTTTTAGCTAAATGGCGTGCTTGTTAACTTCCCTAGTTCTTCATTTAAATCTCAGTGATATAAGCCATGTTATGAACAAGTTCTTGATGAAACAGTTTTGAGAAAATAAGTGTCAAAGAACAGATCAGCAGGCCATATAAAGCTAGAAACTGTATCAGTGGATTAATAAATAATTCAGAAGAAACCTGAATCCTGGAGTTGCGAGCATAGCTTGTTTCCCCTTTTTTTTTGAATTTTAGCTTGTTTCCCCTTGTCCTTGATTCATACGTACCATCCGATTGGACGCCATGGCTTTGCTTGGAGCAGAGCTAAGCTCCAGATCTTGAAGCTGCAGGAACAAGATTAGAATGGCAATGGTGACAACGTACTGAAAGTTCAATTTTTTTTTCTATAATCAGCTCAGATACCTTTTCTGAGCTTCTGGCTACTTATTGGAAACAATATTAGGGAGGGTTCAGCATGCTTCCTTATTTTTAATCCTAGAGCCAGCACATGGAAAGGCAGCAAGGTTGGTCATGTCCATATCAGGATATCATACTAACAACCTGTCACTTGCAGGGTTGTTTGAGACTAGCAGACTTGTTATTTTGATCTGGTTAAACTATTCAACATGATTTCCATCTGAAAAAAAAAGCATGCAAGACATGCAGAGCATCACAGATACAACTCTTTGTTTTGGAATGGTACAATTTTGCTTATTTACACGGAACCACTTAATTTTTTTTAATGCTTATGATGATATGCAATGCTTCAAGTGGACAAATAGTGCCATATACACCAAGACCCAAGCAGCCAAATAATTCAAGCGGAGATGGCCTTCAAATAATAATGCATAGGATAATAACATGGCATAACATCATGAACAAACTTAAGAGATTTATGATATTCTTGCAAAGTTGCCTACGAATATTTGGTCGAGCACCTCGCGTGCGGCGCCCAGCCATTAATCGTTGTCGCCAGAGTCCAGAGAGCCTTCAGTACGCAAAACTGCAGCCCTATGCGCAGAAGGTCGGCTCCGCTTTTCTTTCCATTGTCGTATCATCCTCCCGGAGCAGCGCGTCGACGGCGTGGTCCATCTCGCCAAAGGCCATGTCGCGCTCGCAGTAAGCTAACTGAGCGCGCCGCCACATCGCCGCGACCCGCCGGAGCGCGTCCGGCGTGTGTGCGGGGGACGGGGTGGGGGAAGGGGCGGATGCGCACCGCATATGGGAGCCGCCTGAGGAGCAGGAGGAAGGGGGGCCAGGAGGAGGCGGCATTCCGGCGAGCTGATGATGGGCGGCGGACCGGAGGTGGAGCCGAGTCCAACTGCCGCTCCAGCTTCCTGGGCTTTAGTTTGGCCCAGCCCAGCCCAAGCCCATTTCTGTGTCCATTTCCCTCACAAGACCTAGCCTTCCGCCATGACAACTAGCCGTCACTCCTCTTGCTACTCCCAAGTAGAATCTCCCAGCCGGCGGCCATGGCGGCGGCCGCAGGAGCACGAGCGGCGCCTCTCCACCCCGGCCTCCCGGATAAGATCTTCATCTGGGAGATCCTCCTCCGCCTGCCCCCCAAAGCTCTCCGCGCCGTCTGCCGGGGTTGGCGCCGCGCCATCTCCACCCGCGACTTCCTCCTCGCCCACCATAGCCGCCAGCCCTCCCTCCCCCTCCTCTACGAATGCAACACCACAGACAATGGCAGCGCGTACCTGGACATCATGCCCTTGGACCACCGTACAGGGGTGGCCGCCGCCGACCAGCTCCAATCGGTGGCCCGACTTACCTCCCTCGACGGCATCATATATGTGGAGGCGTCCTGCGACGGGCTCCTCATCATCTGCACTGTTGCTGGTTCGTGTTTCTCTGTCTGCAACCCGGCCACTCGTCAGTATGCTCCCCTCCCGCTGGGAGAATAGCTCCTACGCGACGTTTTTCCATGCTAATCGACGGACAGCGACGTCGTTGGTTGAAATAGCTCGTGTGCGACGCCATCTCGTTGCTGAAATAGCTCGCGTGCGACAGTCGGGCTTAACCGCAAGGGACAGGTTAGGGGTTGGAATTATGTGAGCCTGGTGGGACCCCCACTTATCCACATCAGCAAAGGACCCACAGGAGCACCTCCGAGTGCGGGACCCACCTCTTGTCCATGTCATCAGCTGGTACAAAACAGATCCATCTCGCCCCCGTGCCAGAGCCATCCCCGCGAGCGAGCTTTCCGACCGTTGCCCGCATCCTCTCGTCCCCCTTCTTCTCCGGCGACAGCGCGCATCAACGCCAGCGGTAGAGGTATGTCTTCGAGCTCCGCTTCCGCCTCCCACTGTCAATGGCCGCGCTACGGTCCAGTGCCGTTGGGAAGGTGCCCTGATTGCCCACGGACGGCACCTCTGAAGCGGCGGGTCACCACGAGCGACAAGAATGGCAACGCCGGGCGCGAGTATGTGAAATGCGAGAGCAAACCAGAGCCGGGGAAGGTGAGATCTGACTTTCCCCTCTTCCAATTTCGTTTTATTTTCCTCAATTTTGGGTTTTCATGGCACTGGAGCCGGGGAATTTCCTCAAACCAGAGCCGGGGAATTAGGGTTAATATTTGGTTCCTATTTTCAGGATCTGCTGCCATGCGACCATTTCGAGTGGCTTGATGTGTACATCAAGAGGATTGAAAAGGCGGGCACATCCCTGGTGCCCAATTTGCCGCCGGCGGTGGAGCAATTGGGATCTGCTACGGGGGTTGCTACGGTGCAGAATGGGGTGCAGAATGCGGATGGGCTTGCGGAAGTGAAGGCCGAGTTGAAGAAGATGAACAAACAGCTAAAGAAACTTTTCGATCTGAAGAAGCAGGACAATCTGATGGCTGCAATTTTTTATTTATGTGCAATTGCTCTTGGAGTTGTCTATGTGCTGATCATTAGTCATTAAACAATGTAATTAGTGTTGCACTTAGCTTGAAATGGACAATTTCTGTATGGCTAAGACTTGAAAAAATGCATCACGAATCCACCCTTTATTTGGTTTGTTTCAGTTTGTATGACAGTGTGCAGATGTGTGTGCAATTTTCAGTTCAGTAGAAGAAAAAAAATAAACAACGAGTAGGAGAAAAGGCCAGGCCCAAGTAAAACCTAGCCAGGCCGAATGTTTAAAGAAGTGTTCGTGGAAAAAAACATACGTGCACACTCTAGGCCCAATAAACCTAGCCAGGCACAATGGACAACGAATTCACCTTGTCTCTTGTTTTTTATTCAGCTTATGTTATTTCACACATATATAGTTTATTTCATTATTTCCTTAGCGTCTCCCTCTGCCCTCTCTTCTTGTTATTTTATTATTTCCTTGTATCATCTTACAACATGTTTATACTGAATAAGTTTTGGTTTAAAAATTTCCTTAGCGTCTCAATCTGCCCACCCTTTAATTATAATATGAAGATTAATTCAAAATATAGTGAGACTTCGTATTGATACTATATAGGTAGAATAGATGCTAAGGAAAATTATTTGGCTGATTTGGAGATGGTCAAAAAAAGTTGCTTAGAAATGGGGTCGTTTCCCCTAGCTTTGGAGCACATTTGTGAATGTGAAGCTAGAGAAGTTGGTGGTTAACTTATGTTCAAAAAAATTGGTAATTAATTCAAACATGGTTATATTTTGGTACGAGCAAACACTAATATTTTATATAAGCACGAACAAACATGGATACATAGATATAGCGCATCCCTTACAACATAGATAATAGAGGCATCATCTTACATGAAAATAAACTAAATAGGGGCATATATGCCCAAGTACGACAAGGGAAAGTAAATAAACTGAAAATAAACTAAATAGGGGCATATATGCCACCATCTTCACTCCAGCACCATCTTCTTGCTCGGGCGCCCCTTCTTGCTCACTCCTCGTCGTTGATGTTGTAGGGGAGCCTGTGCACATGGCGGGGGGTGGGGAAGGCCGCATCGTAGTTGGTGTACATGTTGTACATCGTGAATGCGATGAACTCACAGCCGCACCACCAGACGGTCCCGAGGAGGAAGCGGCGTCCAACGAGTTGGCGAAGGTGGCCGTGAGCATCACGACGTTGTCGAGATTGTCACGGGTTTCGTCGAGGCTAAACATGGGCCGCATGCCCGCTGGGCGGTTGAGGTGGCGATAGCCGGAGGCGAGGAACTCGCGGGCGAGCTCGAACGGGGACCTCCACCTCGAGATCACCCACACGCGGAGTCTGTTCTCCACGAACACGCCGGGGGGTAGAGTTCCTCCGGGTACGTGCGCGGCGGCCAGTACGTGACTCCGGTGAACTCCATCTGGCTTGTGTGGCTTTGTGCTTCGAGAGAGGAGAGGAAGAAGAGAGGAGATGGATCTGGCTGTGGCTTGTGTGGAGAGGGGAGAGGAAGAGAGATGTATAAATAGAGAGAAGAGGGTTGGCATGTGTATCGGCGTGCGATTACTCTCCCGTGTATAATTGCTGCGGTGCGACGGGTCAAAGTCTGAAAAGAGCTCGGTTTTTGAGTCTGAATCAAAGTCTGACGCGTTTAATTGCTGCGGTGCGACGGCTCAGTGGCAGCGGGGCGTGCGTCTGAATCGGCGGCCGAAATTGCTGCGGTGCGACGTGGAAGGAGGCATGCAATCTGAATCGCTGCCACTAGGTCACGCATGCATGGAGAGGCTAGACGGGCGCGTAGCACAACGGACACCAAGACGGCCCACCATGCATGGAAAGGCTAGACTGTGCGAATGACATGTGGACCCAATACACGGTGGGCACCACGAGCCAGTGACTCAAATTCGTGCTCACATAGTCAACCAATCCATTCCCCAACTGCCACACCCCGAACCCTATGCGTGTTGGAAAAAAGAAAACATTAGAAAACAGGCCAGCCAATCAGAGTGCAGAACGCGAGTCTCGCGGATCGCCATGGCTCAGCCGATCGCAACCGTCCGTGCTAGATTCCTTCTAGAAGGCGTCGATCCAACGGCCAAAACGCGGGAGTCTGCGGGTTTCCTTCTAGAAGGCTTGATCGGACGGCCAACGTAGGGCTTATCCAACGGCCAAAAATACGAGCTAGGGTTAGCGGGGTTATGCGGGGTTTCGCCTCGGTCAACGGGGTTTTGTGAGGGTTGACCAAACTAGGGTTAAGCATAACTAATTAAAAAAATCAAAAAATTAAGAAACCTGCGCACATGGTTTTGTAATGTACTATAGTAACTAGAAAAAAATATAAATATGGTTTATATGCATTTTTACGAAAAATCCTAAAATCAAGTGAGAGACCTCGAACACTTTCAAATGAGCATAATTAATTCAAAAAAATCAAAAAATGAAGAAACCTGCGCACATAGTCTTCTTATGTCATATAGTAACGAGAAAAAAATATAAAGATGGTGTACATACATTTGCACGAAAATGCCTTCACTCAAATGTGAAATGTTGTACAGAGTAGTATGGATTTCAAAGGAGAGAGTAGGTGGGTTGAAAGTTTTTGAAAATGAAAATTGTCAAAACCCCACCAAAGCTTCATTTTGGAGTGACTAAGATAGATCTGAGCTTATTTTTTCATTTTCATGTTTTAAACTTTATTTATTTTATGATTTGCAATTAAACCATTATTATGCAAAAGAAAATAATTAATATGAAGATTAATTCAATAAATAGTGAGACTTCGGAGTGACACTTTATAGGTAGAATAGATGTCTAGGAAATTTATTTGGCTCATTTAGACAAGGTGGAAAAAAAACTTGCTTAGAAATGGGGCCGTTTACCCTACCTTTGGAGCTCATTTGAAACACATTTTTCAGGAGTTAGCAAAAGGCCTCGGATTGATGACCATTTAGATCAAACAAAGTGCATAATAGTTTGAAATCATTGCAACATCCAAGCTTAGCATAACACAAGTGGCATAAAAGTTTGAATTCAAATGACCAAGTGGCAAATTATTACAACAACACCATTCATAGTTATTACAACAAATACAACAAATCAAGTTTAGTACAACAAATCAAGTTTAGTACAACATCATTCTATTTATTTTGCCTCTTCTTACCACGGGCACCACTCGGTTTCTTCTCCTTCTCAACTTGTACAGCAAGCAACTTGTTGATACTCTTTCTTTTCTTACCAAAACCACTAGGCCTACCCACAGCACGGCCAAGAGGTTCATTTTGGACAACATCAGCAACATCTGGTTCAGTTTGCACCACAGCAAGGTCCAGAACAGGTTCATCTTGCACAGCCAGGTCCAGGACAGGTTCAGCTTGCACAGCAAGGTCCAGGACAGGTTCAGCTTGCACAGCAAGGTCCAGAACAGGTTCAGTTTGCTCCCGTGCATCAAGAACAGGTTCAGTTTGTGAACTGAAACTTCTCTTCTTTCTACTGCCACTGAGTCTTGCTTTTTTCTGTGGCCAGCATTGTTCAACAACAAGAGGTGGGCCTTTTTCTGCACGCTTCCTTCTGAAAAATAAATCATATCACTTGGTTAGACTGAAAAAAGCAGCAAAATCAAAAACAACACACAAACAACAAAATTAACATACTTTGGCCTTTCCGGAGTGTAACGGCATTGTGTGGAACCAATTCTATGCCCAAGTTCCTCACACAACTTGCATCTGTTTTTGTTACCTTTTTTAGGCCTTTTTGGCTTTCCATCGTTATCTTTTTTCTTTTTCTTACTACTCCCACCTTTCTCAAACCAAGCTTTGAATCTGCTCTGTTTGGGCCTCCCAGCCTTCCTTTTAGTGAGGGGTGGACACATAGAAAATTCAAATTCCACCTCAGGCCACTGCGATTGGTCTGTCAGTGCTGGAATTGGAGTTGCATATGCAGCCTTGAATCTTTGCACCGAGTAATAATCATGCAAATATGGGTGCATATTTAACTTGGGTTTAGATGCCAAAAAAATTATGGCATGCTCACATGGTTTCCCAGTGTGTTGCCACTCTAGGCAGGTGCATTCATGCAAATCAGTGTCAACAACATGCCTCTTGCCACTCTTTGTATCTCTAACTTCAGCACCCCACAATGAAGATTTCTCAACAGATAGATGTGAAAGCTTTCTGCTCCTGTTGACCACTTGTTGTACCACTGCCGGAAGCTTATCCCCTTCCAAAATATCACCAATTCTTCTTCTCAATTCCCACAAGCGCATGATCATGATCCTGATTTGGTCCACCATGTCATGCACAGGCAAGTCTTTCAACTCCTTCACCCTGTTGTTGAAACTTTCTGCCAAGTTGTTGTTGATATGATCGCACTTGATTGCAGTATTAAAACCTGACCTATACCATAACAGAGAATGGTAGGTGTTCAACCATGAAGCAAAATCATTCTCACTACATGCTGCCATTATCTTACCAAGGTGATAGGAATGTGTCTGTGAGGTGTAAGCTCTTGCTGCCGGCCACATGCGCCCAAATTCTTCTCCTCTGAATTTTTTTATCAGATTCATCCACATATGGCCAAAGCACTCCCTCTGCTCAGCATGAGGGAAAACAAACTTCACCGCATTTTCTAGCCCTTTACATGCATCTGTGTGGATGGCCAAAGGTGATACTGACCCTAGGCATCTTTTCAACTGCATCATGAACCATGTCCATGATGCCTCTGTCTCTGACTGAAACATTCCAATGGCAACAGGAAACATCCAGTTGTGTCCATCAAGAGCATTGCATGCTGCCAACTGACCATTCCATTTTCCAGTCAAAAAAGATGAGTCGATGCTCAAATATGGACGACACCCTGCTTTAAATCCATCTACGCAAGGCTTTAAACACATATTTTTTTGCTGAAATAAACCTTGCCATCCTCTTTTACCTCAGTATCTATCTCCACCACACTGCCAGGTGACCTCTTCTCCACCTCTGCTTTAAAACTATACAACATCCTAAATGTATTTGCCCAATCACCATATAATGCTTTCATTGCCCTTTGTTTTGCCTTCCACACTGTGGTATATTTCAGCACAATGGGATACATCTTTTCCAGGTCAACTTGAAGTCTCTTTGCTGTAGTGTTTGGTGTCTTGGCTAAAATAGGAGTAATCTTTTGTGTAATCCAAAGCTGTGATGTCATCCTTGAAACTTGCTGTGAACTGCTCATACATGTATGCTCATGTGGAATTTGATTTACCCTGATTGTATGGCCATCAGGTTGTCGTCTAGCAGATATGTACCACTTGCAAGGTTTGGCACCTCCATCAAAACCTTGGCACCTAGCATAAAATTTCTTTCGATCAGTCCACAGAGTCTTGGCATCAAACTCATGTCTCACTGCATAGGTCTTGAAACACATCCTAAACTCATCCATGTTTGGCCACATCTTCCCCACCTCAATGACAGGGTTCTCTCTGTCATACACATGCACCAGCTCATCAGCATGTGCATCATCTACATCATCTGCAGCATCTAACATCAACTCTCCATCCACTTCTTCATTGCCTGAATTTGTGTTACCATCAGCAGGCAAAGTACAGTCATCCTTCTCCTTATCTCTGTCATCAACTGGAATTCCAAACATTTCGGCCATCTTAGTGTCAGCTATTGGTTCAATGACCAAATCTGTGCGTTCAGCTAATTCTACTGCATTCCAATCAACAACAACCTTCCTAGCATCATGGCATCCCTGTTCTGCATCTGGGGAGCCCCCCTGTTCTGCATCTGCAGCAGCCCCGTTTCTTCACATATCACTGTCAGTTCAGAGAGCATTGGCAACAACATCTGCTTCTCTGCAGCCCACTCAGCATCTGCCATCTGTGAAGCCATCTTTGATGGCACATAACCAACCCTGGAATCTGGGTTCAATCAATGAGCTCTGCCCAAAAGGTTGCTTTTTTTCTTGTCCAACCTTCTTGTCGATCAATTTCATCAACCATATCTTCTCCATCCTCAATTCGGACATAAGCGTTCTTGCAATCATCATACCGTACCAGTGATACCTCTTGTTCTGGACCCCAAATAACGCTCTCCCCAATTCTCTCCACCAGATTCTTCACTGCCTTCTCCTCCATGCTCTGAAGTTCTTGGGGATCAATATCTGTACATTTGACCTCCCAAATAATCCTCGTGTCTCTCTCAATGTTTCGAACGCTACCATCACCTAGCTTGGCCTTACAAGGAAAGAATTCAACTGTAAATTCGAAGCTAGGCGCAGAATCTCCCCTGTCAATGGCGGGCGGGAAGCGGCAGTCAGCTAGGGGTGCAGGGGACGAAAACCAAATCGAGTTCAAATAAGCTAGAAGAGGGTGCGCATTACCGATTTGAACTCTCTGGAAACAGATACAGGCCACAGACGCATCCAAAATTGAGGGGAACGAGACTAGGGTTGCGAAATTACTCACTAGAGAAAGCTGCGCCGCCGCCGAGAAGGCGCTCCACAGCTGGCGAGAAGAAATCATTGCCGCTGCCGAGGACGGCGCCGTCGAGCAAGGGCGGATCGAGCGGGAGTGGTCATGGCAACTGAGTGGATCCCACCAGTCGGAACACATAACCAGCCAAGTCCTAACCTAATCTCAGCCTCCGTTAAGAGCCAGACAGCCGTTTTATCAGTTAGTCCTGTCTGAGCTATTCCCACGCTAAAAAACGTCGCACCAGGGCTATTTCAGCCAACGTCGTCGCATGCTGGACAATTGCCCTCAACGACGTCGCACAGGAGCTATTCGCCCCCTCCCGCTGCTTCGTGGCTTCATCCTCGCCGGAATGTACCCGCACCCTCCTACGGGCGAGTACCGGCAACTGCTGTACCCTAACCCTTGGTATAAATTTCAACCCCTACCCAGCGCTGGATATGACTGCTATATTTACGCATTGGGCTCGTGTGAGCCACCGAGGCGCATCGGCTGGCCGGAGACGGAGGAAGTGATTCATGGGCTCCAACCTATCCTTTTCCGTGGTAGCCTGCATTGGTTCATAGAGAAGGATGGGAGCGAAAGCTACATGATAATGGTATTCGACACCACAGACGAGTTGTTCAGACATATGCGCGCCCCGGTTGTTCCCGGCGTTGCTGAACTGTTTGAGATGGATGCAATGCTCGGCATGGCCAGCTTTAATGATGCAGCGACGACCATTGATATTTGGATGACGCAGGACTATGAAAGCGAGCTATGGGCGTTCAAGTACCGGGTTGAATTGCCGGTGGCAGAGCTCGCCGTGCGGTTTGGATTTGACAGTATCTCGAGTCTGGTGGTTTCTTCTTGGGATGATGATGTGCTCATTCTGGTCGAATCTGGTGAGTGCCTACTTCAGATCAACATTGGTGGCACGTTGGTCGCTAGTTTCCATCGTGAATTACTTGGTACTACTGATTTTTGTCTTAAACAGTCTCTTGTTCCGCATACCTTCTTTCCCACAATAGAGGGTTATGTTGTGAACACTTGGCCTTTCATCTCACCAGATGATTATGTTGTGAACAATTAGTATTCCATTTATTGTGTTGTTAAAAAGTAGTCTTCGGTCTGAAGGTTGTTCACTGTTGTGGTGCCTCTTAAAGGCCTTGCTGTTTGTATCCTCGTGAACTGCAGCATGTATGAACTGCATCCACCACTAGCTTCATTGTTGATGTATAAATACTTATGATAAAAAATCTCCGCCTATTGCATGTTGTGTTATGTTCCTGCAAATAATCTTTGGGCTGAAGTGCCTGTCATGTGTGTTCATGCTAAACTCATTTTGCCGGCATTTGAAATGTTTGCCAATTGATCTGTCTCATGCCTCTGTTTGCTTGAACTGAAGACTGACTTTGCTTTATTTCCTGTATCTAGTGATCTTCTTAGTTGTCAATAGTTAGCATTCTAGCTGCTCATGTCTCTGTTTTTTTAACTGAAAATAATTCAATTGGCTTTTCTTCAATGACTTCTTACTGGTCTTCTTAATACACATAGTATATAGCAAAAATACATCTGTTTCATGCTTCTGTCTGTTGTAACTGACGATGAAGCAAGGCAGATTATCCACTTGTGGCTGTTGACTAGCAAGTTGCACCTGATTTTCAAAAGATCTTAGGGGTAGTACTTGTAAGTTTTAACATTAAATGATTGAATCAAGTTACCTTTTTCAGAAATGTTTTGCTGCAATTCATTTTCTTTCTGAATCCATTACATCTGGTTATATGTGTAAATAGATACAGTTTTCTGTTGCATCATGTGGAATTATCATTTTGACTTTAGTTACTAACCAGTTTAAGGATTATTACTTCATGTGATGTTCAATCTTAACATAAGCTTGAGAAATAGAACTTGTATTGGTAAGCAAAAGGAGTTTTTATTGTCATGGTCATGCTCAAGTTAAAGAATTTGGAGGCGATTCCATCAGAAGGAACCAGATCGGTGGAGAAGATATCTGATGACTAGAGTTACAAGCATAGCTTGTTTCCTCTTGTCCTTGATCCATATGCCGATTCTGTTTGGAGGCCATGGCTTTGCTTGGAGCAGGCTAGGCTAAACTGCCGATCTTTAATCTGCAAGAACTAGATTATCTCTTGTTTTTCCTATGCCCAACTGAGTTCCTTCTGGCTACTTCTTGTGGCAGTAATAAGGGCCCTCTAATGGACAGGCTGAAAGGTTGGTCAAACCATCATGACATCATCGACATATAATTACTTAGCCAAATGATTCAGTACCCTGGCATCTCAATCGATAGACTGCATCCTGTGGAGACAGTAAACTGACAGATTACTTGTGTAGTGAAGTTGGCCCAGATGCTTTTTTTTTTGGTGTGTGGAGACAGTAAACTGACAAATTACTTGTGTAGTGAAGTTGGCCCAGATACTTGGGCTCCTGCCATCCTCTGCAACGTACCCTTATGGTATAATTTAATGCCCAATGAATGGAAGGAATACAAACTCAATTGCCTTGTGATATAAAGATGAAAGATTAAAACACAACATACTTGGATACAACAATAAAAATATTATTTGGCGGATATTTGTCCTTTTTGTCTCACAAATTTTATTTGAGTTTGATCTTGAATTTTACACAGATGCCATGTGTTGGCGAGCGATGCAGACGAGTAGTCACACACCAGTTGTCATGTCATGCCTTGCTGAGCGATACAACCAGAAAAACTCTCGGGTTTTCAGTATGCTTGACTTGTGAGCTGCGCTGCAGGATCAAGTTCTCTGCGGTCCTCACAAATTCATCCATGATCTCTCCATCCGATCCAAAATGCTGGACTATTATCGGCTCGAATGCAGCTCTCATACCATTTGCTATCCTGTTAGGGGTGAGGAGCGCCCTGTCCATGCCGCTTGTGGGGTCGTGCACCCGCATCTCTGTGATTGAGAAGGAGCCCTCTTCTTCGATAATCACCCTCAGCTCTTTAGCGGAAGGTCCATATGCCGGCACGTAGAACGAATCAAGCTTTGCTTTGTCAATCACGCCCTGTCAGTTGGTCAGAAGAGAAAACTCTGGAGTCAAATATTCACATGGTCTTTAGCAAATGATAAAATGGTAGAAAAGTAAAGCCGTGTATGCACCTCTGAGGCCATGAGACCTAAAATCTGAGCAGCATGTCCCCACACATAGCAGTTTTCATTGACAAGCTCATCAGAACGCCTGCCTACAAGGGAAACAACCATCCGACCTTCTGAAACCAATTCTTTGGCTCTGAGCTTGAGGAAAAGTGTGAAATCTTTCCTGAACTGTCGTGCGTAAGCTTCAGCGACCATTGGGCGTCTTTCACGCCTGACATGTTCATCGATGTCATATGCCGAGATCTGGTTTATCCTTAAATCTTCAGGAGCCTGTACCTCTAAACGGTCAGATACTGAAAAAATGAAGGTTGTTGGAGTAGTGTCAGATCCACACCTTTGAGAGCCAATGAAGGCTGTTGGATGAGCAGACAAGATGCAAGGAGCCACTAGGGAAGAGCCTCTCGTAGAATGATCCTGGTATAATACCAGTTACACAGACAGGCTCGTTGGTTTGCTGCAGCGCAACCAGGCTCTTCACCACCACGTTGAAGTCATTGTCTGGGAGATCGTTAAGGAGTACACAGACTTCTGGAGGTGGCTTCTGGGACTGAAGAAAGTGGTTGCGGGTGGCCTCGACGGCTATCGACACCAGTGCTAGCGCGTTCGGGCCAGAGGAGCAGCCCAAGTCCGCGATCACCATCTTTCCGGGCGATGAGGTGTTGGTGTTGCTGCATAAGTCAGCGATGGCTGCTTCTATCAGGGGCTTCATCCTATTTTGCTCAGCGCTCTGCAGTCCATTTGTACTCCTTCAGAAATCTAGCTTAATTTTTGCAATTTTTGTTCTTTATTTTCAGTAATATATAAGGCATATTATGAACAAATTCTTGACGAGGAAGTCTTCAGGAGCCAAGTTTCAGAAGAACGGGCCGTAGAAATAAACACGTGAATTAAACAAGAGAGGATAAGATACCTGAATACTGGAGTTGCGAGCATAGCTAGTTTCCCCTTGCCCTTGATTCATATGCACGCTCTGTTTGGAATCCATGGCTTTGGTTCTAGCAGGGCTAACCTCGGAAACCTTGAACCAGCTGAGAGAGCAAGAGTAGAAAGGCAAGGCGATGGTGATGCACTATAAGCTAACAGAAAGGTTGAATTGAACATTTGGTCAAAAGTCAAATATAGGGCCAGCCAGTACAAAGGCTGAATGGTCAAATTCGGATAAGAACAGCAACCTGTGACAATTACAGAGGCTATTTGTTTACACTGAGATCCCAGAAGTTCTTTTTTTTATAAAAAAAACAGAGGATGAGAAAATAGACACATGGGAGCATACAGAACTAGAAATGGAAGTGGAAAAAGGCGAGCCAAGAAAAAAATATGTCCAGCTACAGTAAAAATATGCTAATAGATATAGAAATATCGAGTGCTAAAGATTAAAATGTATAAGCATACTTTCGAGTATGTCTCCGTGATTATCAACACATTTCACAAAACAACCGACAAGGTGCGTATTGTCTCAAGAAGTAGCTACATCAGTTTCCTATGGGAAGTCCTAAATGCTTTCTCCTAGAGGAAGTTGGCAGACACACATGATGGAATTTAATTATTTAATAGCAGCAATGTCTTATAGTTTCTAGGCATATGATGGTAATAGAGATGAATGACATTAACGCAAACAAATGAAGCACAGCTTCTCAATGTTTTCCGAACATGTAGATAACTCAGCACGAGTCTTCAGAACAGAGATGTCAGCAGGCAGCACATGATGGATGTCTCTTTTTTTTTGCAGAACACTTAGTGAAATTATTTTATAATTTTAAGATGTCGCCAGCACAGAAAGTAAGTACCTTCTCTTCAGAACCATTTCAGCAGTTGTTTGGCTACTGAATATCTCCTTTACACTTCCCTCCTACGTTTCTTTTCTGTACTGGCAAGGAAAGAGAATTGTGCTTCAGTTTGCGGTTCCCTTGCTGTACAAACAACACGACTCCAAAAGAGCAAGTTCATTCTTAGTTAGAATTCATACCTTCACATCTGCGAGAAATATGTTTCTGGCAAGTGGGCTCGAAAACTCCAGCAATTTGTCAGAAGCTTCTACCTGAAGTACAGCAAAACAAGCATCCAGTACAACTAACATTCTCTATAGTTGCTTCTGAAACGTGTAGTATTTCACAGTTATTTAGCAAATTATCGTTTATCATGATTAGTAACACATATAAAACCAGAAAGATGCATTGAGACAGCCAGAAAAAAGGTGATATGTATTACAGAGGAACATTTCTGACGTTGAGGCGCAGAACAACACTGCAAGAATATTATTAAGCAAAACGAAGCAAGTCACTTGAAAAACAAAGGAAAATGAAGCAATTTAAGGGCACTATGAATTTTCTATGTACTGTTGCTACTTGCCAATGGACTCGGCTGTTTACTTAGGTTGTGAATTGATTAAACAAGTGCAGAACTTCAGCTAGACTTTGAGCATACAGCACAAGCTAGAGTGCTAGACAGGCACCAAACTTCAGTTCAGAATGCAGCCACAACAAGAAACGCATACGTACGATGTCAGAAAAAATTGCTAGCTGTGACACATAAAAGCAAAAAATCTCGCACCAAAAAGAAGAAGCAAATAATCCATCAGTTCAGAATTCTTGTCCACAGGACAACTCACAAATCTGGAATCGTCATGCTTCTTAGGACAAATCATAGGCTTATTGTGTCAATCAAACAATCCGACAGCTTGCTTAATTATTAATGAAACCAAACTTATACGTGATTTCTTAGACTGTCCATTGATTAAAATATTGCAAGACTTGAGCTATAGATGAAAATGGGGATGGCTATCGTCTTGACTTTGACTGTAACGATGCCAGTATTCCAAATATACTATTTTCTCATGTTGACAAACAAAAAAGTAAAGCGAGATTGTGATTTCTCATGTTCACCGGGTCATTGCTGCACGTGTTGCCGGCGTGGGGAACGAAGGAGACGAGCCGATTCGAGATCCCATGGTCTTCCTCCTCTCACGGTGGCCGTTTGCGTGGAAGGAATGCGGCGGAGGAGGGGCACGGACGCCGGCGTCGGAGACCGAGCTCAGATTAAAGACGGAGATTGCAGCCCACGGCGAATCCGGCCCACCAGGCCTCTAAATGCCGGGCCAGGTTACACATGGTAGCGCAGATTAAAGACGGAGATCGCAGTTTACGCCTACCAAAGCGCGCACCCCAATCATCATTCTTCTCTCTCTCTTGGCCGCCATCACCACAACTCCACCACTCTGGATGAATCAAGAGGCAGTATGAGCATGAACCATTGCGGTGCCATCTTTTCCCCCTTCCCTTCGGTGAACAGTAGAGAGAGGAGAAAAGAGGGCGAATCCAGTTTCTCTTCGTCTCCGCCGGCGGGGCCGTGGGCTCTCTCCTCCTCCGTCGGCCGTTTCGGTGGCGGGGGGATGGGGGAGCTCCGGTTCTTGGCTGTGCGGTGTATATAGAGTAGCTAGGTGTCCAGCCGGCGGAGTTTTGGAGGTGGAGGCGATGCCGGTTTGGAGTGGTGTGCTGCTGGTCCCTCTCCTCTGTGCCGTCGTCTTCTGGGTCGGCGGCGCGGGACCAGTGTCTTTTGGTGCTCGGGGATTCTCGGATCCGTCGAGGCCCTGTCCCCAGCGAGCGGGCGGAGAGGTGACGCTGTCGTCTGCTCGATTTGGGGTTCCTGTCCTCCGGCCTGGTCATCGCTGCGCTGTCGTCTCCTCCTGCGGCAGCGCCGGGCTTGTGGGGTGGTGTGCTCTGGAGGAGGGATGGTGCTGTTTTGCTGCTCTGTGTTCTCTGGCCGGCCGTGGTGGCGAGGGGAGGTACGGTGGCGGTGGGTGGCGCTGGGGTGAGGTTGAAGCTGCTGGTCTGTGTTGGTGAGGGAACTGGCCGCTTCCATGGAGGTGGTGTGCCGTCGGGCCCAGTTCCGGAGCAGGAGGTGCTCGGGGTGCGTCCCCGACCGAAGTTCCACCGTCGTCGCCAAATCCAGTTCTTTGCAGCTGGTGTTTCCTGCGGTTCGTCAACGCCTTTCGGCAAGGAGCTCCTTATGCTCTGTGGTGCGACCGTGCAAGGCTCGTGCGCTTCTCCGATGGCGGCTTCGTCGGGTGGTGGATGAGCTCCATGGTCGAGAGGAAGAAGAAGGAACCAGGGACTCGGTTGGCTTTTCTTTGTTCTTGCGGGTTCTTTCTGTTAAAGTGGCGCAGCTGTACCTGGCCCCGTATCCTTGTTGTTTTTCTACTACTTGTATACGTTTGTGTACTGCCTTCCTTATCATATGAATACAAGTAGAAAATCAAAAAAAAAGAGGCAGTATGAGCTCCCAGCCGGAGTCCATGGCGGAGGCCGCAAGAGCAGGATCGACGCCTCCCCACCGCGGCCTCCCGGAGGAGATCCTCATCTGGGAGATCCTCGTCCGCCTGCCCCCCCCCCCCCCAATTCCCTCCTCCGCTGCCGCGCCGTCAGCCGCTCCTGGCGCCGGTTCACCTCCACCCGGGACTTCCTCATCGCCCACCACGCCCGCCAGCCCTCGCTCCCGCTCCTGGCGACGTCGAATCCATTGACATCATCCCCTTCGACCGCAGGTCAGGTCCCGGCACCGCTGATCCGCTCAGTTCCGTCGCGCGGCTTCGCCCTCCCCACGGCAGCCACGATCGGCTGGCCTCCTGCGATGGCATCCTCATCAGATGCTACTATGACATGTTCTTCACCATCAGCAACCCGGCAACTCGTCAGTTTGCTCCCCTCCCGCAGCTTGACGGCTTCAGGCTCCTCGGGATGTACATGCACAGCCCCACCGGCGAGTACCGAGTATTGTTGTGTTCGGGCCGTGAAATGGCATATGATGCTCAAAATTGCTACTACTACTACGTCTTCACACTGGGCTCCGGCAAGCCCCCCAGGCAGATCGGGTACCGCAATGCGGTGGAGCTGGCTTACGCCCTCAAAACTGTCCAGTTTCGTGGTAACCTCCATTGGTGCATAGGCCACACCTCCATGACAATAGCATTCGACACCACATCTGAGTTATTTCGGCAGATGCGTGCTCCAGTTCTTCCTGGCTACGCTTACCTGTTTGAGATGGATGACATGATGGGCATGTCCAGTTTCGTTGAGGGACACGGAATCGTTGATATCTGGGTGTTGCAGGACTATGAAGGCAAGATATGGACCTGTAAGTGCCGGGTGGAATTGCCCCTTGCGGAGCTGAGGATGCAATTGGAATTTGTTCACAATCCTTGGTGTGTGGAGGCCACATCTTGGTATGGTGAGGTGCTCTTGCTCGTCAAATTTCATGACTGGATAATTCACGTCGACATCAATGGCAAGTTGGTTGCTAGAATCCGTCACAGAGGCATCTTTTCTACTCAGCTACGGATCAAACAATCTCTAGTTTTGCATACCTTCTTTCCGACACAAGAGGGTTATGTTGTGAACACTTCGCCTTTCATCTGAATGAATGCAGTTGATGAGCTGCTGCTTTTTAGTGACCTACATGTCTGTATCTTCATGATCTTCAGTGTGTATGAACTGGGCCCACTATGAGCTGCGTAGAAGTTTGTTTTGTAACACCTTTGGAGCTAAAGAGACTAATGTGTTTGTCAATACTGAAATTACCGAGTCATTTTGGTGTCTGTTTGAAATATGTTATATGTGCCAAGTAAAATTCCTGATGTATCTATTTTCTTAAACTGGAGAAGTGACTTTGCTTTTTTATCTTTAGTGGTCTTGATCTACCTGCCTCATGTTTTATTCTTGAACTCTTTCTATGGCTTACCCCTTTTTTCGGAGATTGTCTTGTGGTCTTCTCAATGTTCAATATCTAGCAATCCATATGTGCTTCCTAGATGACGGTAAAATGTGGCAAATTGTCGTTGTTTTACCTGATTGCTTGAAGAACTTGGAGCACTAGTAAATGTCTGCACCATAGTTCAGTTTTCTGCATGAATCCGTTGCATCTGGTTAGGTATGGAGATTACTATTATAGCGGGAGTACATTAGCAGACATGGTTATATATGTTTTGCAAGCACTTGATATTCTTGCTAGGAAAATAACTGTTGCACATATGGGTAGATGCAAGTTATCTGAACCAAACGAGAGATTTGGGTTTTGAAAAGTTGGGGGCAGAGTTTTGTTGTACCAAATCCACACTATGTATAAGGTTATGATTAGGAAGTTCTGATTGTTTACATGGTTGCATGAAATTTATTCTTGTTTGGATATCTTTTTGGGCTGAATAGGCTACTGGCATATTGAAGCTAAAGTTATGAAGTTGTTATGATCAATGTTTGAAATATTTTCCAGTTGATGTGCATCATGTCTCTATTTTTTCTCTGAACTGAATAATAGACTTTGCTTTTTTATCGAGGTTTTCTTCCCTTTTTAAAGATTATCAGGTGGTTTTCTTAATACTAAGTATTTGGCAAATATAGATCGGTTTCCTGTTTCTTAGTTTTATTGTAAGTGATGATGAAATTAGGACACTGATTACAGAAGAGCTTAGAACACTTCTCTTTAAATCAAGTGATTGCATTAGTCAACTTCTCAATGAAATTGTTCTTTTGTAATTCATTCTACTTCATGAATCCATTGCATCTGACTAGGTATTCAATGTTCTGTTATAATTCTGCCTTTGCTGTAGCATTATTTGTGATTATCTATCTATATCATGACAAGGCTCAGGTCCCAGTTTCTGTTCCTGCAGCGTAAGTGTCAACTGTAACTATTAGCAATTCTCTTTTTTTTCTCTGGTCATTTGTTAGTGCACTGTGCACGTATTATCATTGTTACTGCAGGTATTATTGACAGGAATTGAGGGCTGGTACACCTGGCAACGCCGTCGAGTAACACCGTTCATCCAGCTTCAACAGGTCCAACACGACAACACGGCTTTGAGAAGACATCTTCGCTTTGGACGCTGGATTTGATTGCAAGGAGCTGCCCAAACCCTGCTGCGACCTGGATTTGATTTGATCGACCACCCTTCTCTCATCCCTAGCACCAGCCGCGTCATGGCTCTGCCTTATATTCATGGATGGGAATCCCATTCCCATCTGTCCTCGAGCTGCACGTGTGATGACAACGAGTGCACAAACTACAGAGTTGTGCCCGACGACAGAGAGGGGCAGGGACAACGATGGACACACATGCTCCACTGAGTTTCTTTGCTCTGAATGCCTTGCAGGTCCAGTTTAAAAAATTCAACACCCCCGACCCGTTTCGTTCGCAGCGGGCGAACCGGGGCGATTCCCATCCGCCGTCGGACATGAGTGAGAGCACAGGATGCTGATTTCAAGGTTCAAAGAAGAAGAAGAATGATTTACTTTGTCGAAGATGGTGATGTCTCATTATCTTGGAGTAGATTAATCATCTGAGTCCAACATGCACATGATTCTGCAGTCGGCATCAGGAATCTGGATTACAAAAACTAGTTCTTTGGCGCGGGACGATCCCATCCACCATCCATCCACAGTTCCACACAGTCCCGTTTCGTTGACTAGACTTCCCTCCAGCTCCCAGCTCGATCGGCCGGCGGCTGGGGCAATGGCTGCCCACCCTTACTCGCCGGCAAGCCTGGACCTCCCGGGGTACGTGCCGCAGCGCCTCACCCAGCTCGAGATCCTCGGGCCCTACCTCGGCACCTCCCTCCTCGTCTTCGCCGCCGTCTGGCTCCTCTCTGGTAGGACCTTCCTCCTCTCGATCTCGCTTTCTCGCAGTGCACCCAACGGCCGTCAGCTCACGTCGTGGATTCCTTCGCATGCAGGGAGGTGCGGAAGCAGGCTGTCCCGCGCAGACCGGCTGCTCATGTGCTGGTGGGCGTTCACCGGCCTGACCCATCTGATCGTCGAGGGGCCCTTCCTCTTCACTCCCGGCTTCATCACCAAGGAGAACCCCAATTACTTCGATGAATCCAGTGAGTCTCCATTTTCCCTTGGCACATCACTCTGTTAGTCTGTTTTCAGCTCCAGTTTCAGACCAGTCAAGCAAGAATCCTCTCGTACGTGTTGTGCAGTGAAGGAGTATAGCAAGGGTGACTCCAGGTACGTCGCTAGGGACACCGTCGTTGTCACCGTCGAAGTGATCACGGTCCTGCTGGAAGGCCCTGCGTCTCTGCTTGCACTGTACGTCTGTTCTTCATTCTTGAGACCTTAGATAAGCAGCAGTAGCAGTAGCGGAAGCTTGCTCTGTTTCTTGTGTGGTAGCGATATGCTGTCTGTGCACTGCATTTTAAGCATATTTTTAACAGAAACTGGGTATGCTTACTTACAAGTTTCCCTATCAATAAGCTCCGTCAACTAAATGCTTGTATTAATTTTGCAAAATCTAACAACAATATGATTTTACAGATTCATGGTCTTCCCAGAGAGTAGTTATGGTTGAATTAATCTACAGTACAGGTTTGGTAATTAGATACACAATATATTTTGCGGTTTTGGATTTGATTTGTCCAGATTAAATCACTTCCACCACAGAACATAGCAAGACAAGGCAGTACCGCAGTAGCACTATTTCTACAGAACTTCTTCTGAGTGTCTGAATAATCTTCTCTCAGCATTTTCTGTGAGAACTTGTTTGCAAAATATGGAGTAAATGGCATTGACGGTTAAACAACTCGTCTGCTATGTGTACTTAAGTCACACAACTGGAGAACATGATTTTTTGGTCACAGAACTGAACTTTTGGTGCACGCAGGTCACAAACCTTACATGTCAGTCCGTTTTCCGTTGCAAGAGAGCTGACATGGACACATAATTTTGCAGAAAACCCCCTATATTTTTGGACATTTCGCAAAACACCTGTTCTTCGCTTGCGGAGACCGACAGCTTGGACATTTCGCAAGCCCCCTGACGTGGACGTGGACCCACAATCACAAACACCCCGTCTAACCTGCTCTCTTCCACTCACAAAACACCTCCGAAACCCACTCACCACACCCACTCGAGACCATGTCGCGTTCCGCCGTCGCCACCCTCCTGCGAGCAGGCAGCCGCGCCGCCTCCTCTGCCGGCGTCGTGGCTGACGCGCGAACCACGGCGGACGCCGACACCTTCGGCACCGCGCGGCTGCTCGGCGCGAGGACTCCGACCAAGAACGCGCTAGGCGCCTAGGCCTCGCGGCGCTCAACCACGACGCGCTCGGCGCGACCTGCGCACGCCTACTCAAGGCGGGTGCTCCAGCACGCGCAGTGGCCGGGCTCCTGGCAGCCGCAACAGCTCGGCCACACGACGTGGCGTCGCCGGCCGAGGACGTCGGCGCGCTCGCTGCTGCCGCAGGTGCGCCCGCGAACGCCGTGTCGGCGCTCGACCTCTCCACCCTCGCCACGGCAGCGTACGGCGCTCGCAACCTCGCCATCGTGCTGCCGGAAGGCCTCCGCGCTCCCACCCTGGCCGCAGGCGCTCCAGCACAGCCTGCGACGGCCAACGACCCGCTACGGCCAGCGGGCGCTCCGGCAAGCTCGGCTACGGCCAGCGTGCTTGGAGCGGCCCACCACGGGCAGGGTCTCCGCGCGGGCTCGCCTCCTGGCCGCGGGTGCTCCGACCGGCGCCGCGACCGCTCGGACGCACGCCGTGGCGACGCCGGCCGAGGACGTCGGCGCGCTCGCTGCTGCCGCAGGTGCGCCCGCGAGCGCCGTCGCGGCGCTCGACTTCGCTACCCTCGCCGCGGCGGCACACGGCATCGACAACCTCGCCATTGTGCTGCCGGAACACCTCCGCGCCCTCGCCGTGGCCGCGGGCGGTCCAGCACACGCCGCTGCGGCGGTCAACCAGGGCGTGCTTGCAACCCCGCTCTTCGCTCGGGACCTCCGCGAGGTCGTCACAGGCGCTCGACTGTCGGGCTCACTCGGCCGGACGGGCGGGATGCTCTCCTTCCCAGCATGTGGCGGCGGCGGGGTGCGCATGATGTGCAGTGCAGCAGGCGGCGGCGGCGATGGTGGCCACAAAAACGGAGCTCAACGACCTCCGCGCCGAGATGCTGCAGCATTGCTTCAAGGCCAATAAGGAAACCAACAAGATCTGGGACGAGATCAATGCCCTACGGGCCAAGACACGGTTTACGTAAACCGTTCCATGCAGTAAACCGGAGAACGTGACAGTTTTTTGAACGTGACAATTCGTTCGGCTACAATCCCGTCTGGTTTTTTGCGAAATGTCTAAAAATACAGGAGGTTTTCTGCAAAATTACGTGTCCACGTCAACACTCCTGCAACGGAAAACAGACTGACATGTGGGATTTGTGATCTGCGTGCACCAAAAGTCCAGTTGTGTGACTAAAAATCACGTTCTCCAGTTATGTGACTTAAGTGCACATAGCGGACGAGTTGTGTGACCGGCAGTGCCATTTACTCCAAAATATGGTAGGCTCGGTTTCTTCTTCTCTTGTATAAGTCTGTAACCAAGCTGCTATATATAAGTAATAATGATGTAATAGTCCACTGATGTTCCATATTTAATGAGGAAATATCTAATATTGTATCTTACCACAAATTTGCTGGTTGCAGCTATGCTATTGCATCCCAGAAGTCCTACAGCCATATCCTCCAGTTCACCGTGTCTCTCGGTCACCTCTATGGATGCATTGTCTACTTCGCTACCGCCTACTTGGACGGCTTCAACTTCTGGGTCAGTCCATTCTACTTCTGGGCGTATTTCATCGGCGCAAACAGTTCATGGGTTGTCATACCCTTGCTGATCGCTAGAAGGAGCTGGAAGAGGATTTGCGCAGCAATTCATCAAGCTGAGAAGGTGAAGACTAAGTAGTAATGCCTGAAATGGACAGGGTTTGGCTACAACCAGGACACGCTGTTTTTTTTTTTTTTTTTGAAAGGGATTACAGCTGCGTATTCAAACAAGAATACAAAGGAAGAACATAAATACACAGCAGTACAAACCAACGACACTCAGCACAACAGCAGCTTCAGGGAACGCCGCTGAACCTCAGCGTCGCCTGAACAGAACCTTCATCGCCGAACACCGCCGGAGAAGAAGGCGCCAGGCCGCCGCGAACCCCGGGAAGGGAAACACCCCACTCATGTAGACGACCGTATGTGCCATCCGCCGCAAGCGACGGAGCTGAAGAACGCTTAACGCGCACGGCCATGGCGCCTCCTCCCCGCAGCCACCCCTCAACCATCGAACCCTGCACTGAGCACCACCGCGGCTCGCCGGAGTCCCCGCCGCTAGCACATCTTGCACCCACCTTCTCCCCTTGCAACCTCTGCCGGCCAGAGAAGGAGGAAGAACATACCAGGTCGAAGCAGAGCACGCCGCCAGAAGAGCTCCTCCCCAAGCCACCACGGCCGGCAGAAGAGACCTGAGCGCCGCACCAAAAGCCAGTGGAGACCACCAGAATCCCAGAACATCTTCTCCTGTACAGACGACGAAGGCAGCTAGCCGAAGCACCAGCTCCCCGCACCGCCGCAGCACCCCCAGCACCTCCTCGATGTGGCCAGGAAGATCCACACCAAGACGAAGAAGAGGGCGAGAGACCAAAACTCCACAAGACGGCCATCGCCTCCGCCACGACGGCCATCCTCCGAGTACCAAAACTCACCAGATCCGAAGATCCGGGAGGACACCACGCCGTCCACCCGCCGTCGCCGGCCAGGGAGAGGAGGAACGGCCACCTTATTCCACCACAGCAGCGACGAACCCCCCTCTGGAACGACGCTGCGGGAACCTAAAACTACCCTAACTACACGCCAGCCGACGAGAAACGGGTTCCCGACCTCCTCCGGCCGCCGAAGCGAGCGGAGGAGGCCAGGATCCACGCCCTCGCCGCCGGCGAAAGGGGATCTGGGTCGCCTCTCCCTTTTCGCCTCTGCGGGAACTGTAGAGGGAGGAGGAAGAGACGGGCATGCTTAACGAAGTACAACCAGGACACGCTGTTGTTTGCTTGCGTCACTGAAACTCGTGTATTCTTAATATATATTTTTTCTTGTATTGCATCTTCTGCAAGCTACATCGTCTTGGACAAGTTTTTATCTCGGTTAACGCCTGTGTACTGTACTCAGGAACCATTCTCTTTGCGCAAACAGAATGGCGAAGCCAATTCCAGATAACCAGATTGATAAATAACTTCATATTTTGTATACATAACTTCATATTTCTGATGGTCATTATTGCCTTGATGATTTGTATAAATAACTTCATATTTTCCCATGAACTTTGTACCCTCTTTTTATTTCCCTTTTGTTAATGGGTTATCTATTTAGCAATTCCATCTCACCATAATATGTTACACTTGACGCATATTTGGATGTCGGTAATGCCAACAAAGATGGTAATTTACACAGTGACCTCACCGAGTATGAGAAGAAGACTAAAATATAATACCTCTGATCCCAAAAAAATGTTGTAGGTAGACATTACGCGCCTGATGGAGTCATTTTTTAGAGTGCTCTGCTCGTCACGCCGCGCCGGGTTTCAGGAATGAGAGCCGAGCCGATTACTATATTTTTACTGTTCGAGAAAACTAATGGTTCATTTATTAATTTTTAACGGACACATTAATTACCCGTAGCCGTGTTCCATCCTTTTGAATCCTGGAGCTGTTACCCCACGTACTACCCGACCCACACTATTTATACAGGTTGGGCGAAAGCCTAGCCGCTACTACAACAAATGGTTCCATCTCGTTCCAGAGCATTGCACCACCGTCTTCCAAGTCTTTTCCATCCCGTCTTCCTGCGTGCACCGGTTGAAGTGACAATAGGCCTCTGAAACCCCGTCTCTTGAGATCATGTGCGGGAGAGGGGCAATCAACTTTTTGGGAGCGCACTTACATGACTACTGGCAGTGACTATTTCCCCAACGATGACTTCTTCCCGAAATCGGCAACCTCTTCATCAACGACATGGATGACAATCTCAACGTCAATGGTTCCGCTCCTGCTGCACAGTATGTAGTCATGTCTTCCCTATTTCAGATTGTACTAGAATTCATTTTTCTAGTATGTGCTTTAGATTTGATCTGTTCATCTTTTGTTTTAGTAAATCGCATGATTAGTTTGGTACTAGTTTTTTTTGTCATTGATTGTTTCATGTTTTCAAGTATTAAATCAATTGCTAAATTGTTTATATATTCAAGAGTAATGTGGTAACAAGTTGCACAGATGCATGCTTACTTCAAGTTCCAAAATATGAGTACATTTGCACATATGCATGGAAATGGAAAGTTGGAGTCAAACCTTACAGACACGCTATGAGCACATTTGCACATATGGATGGAAATGCCAAGTTGGAGTCAAACCTTAGAGACACATCTATGAGCACAGTCAATGAGCATATTTCATTCACAAGTTAGCATTGCTTCGTGGCGGCGATATCAAATACTCCACCCGGTTATCATCAAATATCTTCCAGTGCTAGTCCTCCTCATGATCTTCTTGAACCATAAAGTTTGCTTTCATGATGAGCGAATTGTTGTCAGTATTCAGATCTTGTTTCCGCAAGTGTCCTAGTCGCGCAACATCTTCTCCTACTCACCATTTTTGGATGCACAATCCTAAACCTGTTATTGTGGTAGGACTATTTCTGCCATAAATGCAGATAAGAAGATCATAACCATGTCAAATAGTTCTTTATGACACTGAACAATTGACGGTACTGACAAAATTATCCATATCAAGAAAAGCTTCACATGGGTATTCCAACAGCACACGGGCAGAGGTAGACGGACCACAAAAAATGTTATTGATCTAAAAGGCAACTAACTAAGGCGTCCTATCTTATGCATCCAGCTCCCCTGTGTATCCGTGCATCCGTTGATCTTCAACCATCCGATATAAATCGAGCGTTCTGACTAGTTTCGATGGAATTTTGCACTGAACCGCCCGCGTCTAGGCTATTGTTTTGCAAATTAACCTCTGAACACTAAAACGTCCTAGCGTCACAAGTCCCAACTCCTCTGTCTTATCCCTAAACAACACACGGCCGGGATCCCAACGGTGGCAGCAGCGGCGGCGGCACCGGCGACGAGCTCAGCAACCCCATCCAGAAGCTATTTGTCCTCGCCGTCGCCGGAAGCGAGATGCCGTGCCTAGGCCGCCTCCTCGCACGTCGTCGATCTGGCTGGACCCTGGCGCTTAGGCCGTCGGCGTCCGCGCACCGTCACTCGTCCTGCGGATGCCCCTCCTGACCTACTCATCCCAACATCTTCATACCGCAGACTCGTCTGGGCTACAACCCCCGTGTATAGCAAGGCTATGTCAGGAAATTAGCCACCTAGAGCAGTGAATTTTTCCTTTTCTTGTGTACTGTCTGTATCTAGTACTGACAGATTAGCAATCGATTGCACTTTGCTCTTTGTTGGGTGTGCGTGTAGCTTGGGTTTACTATGTGAATGTACATCATTGCCCAGTGGCAATCTGCTAAGGATCGCAGAAGCTGCTACTTTGGGCTGTATGTTTAACAACTGAACCTTGTTTGCTGGGTTGGGAATTGCCAATCGTTGTACAGCTTTTGTAACTTCCTTCTGCAATGTATAAAAAGCTTGACCAGTCTTGATGAAGATATATATACAGATTAGAACCATTTTGATGCTATTTTTTTTGCTTCACCAAAGTGGAGAGGAACCTCCAAAATAAAAGGTTCAGGCAAGCATGTTTCAGTTCTTACTCGTGCTATCCGAATCTTGATCGCCACTGCATTTGTGAGGAAACAAATACTGAATTTACATCAGTTCTACCTGAGCTTTTTTTTGCGTCAACAAAGTGAAGAGGAACCTCCAAATAAAAGGTTAATTTAGCAATAGGTGTCATGGTAAAGCTTCAGTGTTGTGTGAACTCCATATGTTCTTATCATTTTTCTGGCTAATATACCTGAACATCTCTGTCTCGATTCAGTCATCAAGTCACGGAAGAACACCTCAAACTGAAAACACGAACAAGGTAATGGCTTTCTAGAAAATCAATGTTCAGGAAGCCAGCACTAGATACAGTAAACAAGAACGAGGAATAATTGTTGGTCTGCAGGGATCCCGTGCCATGTCCTGAGCGCATGCGAGACTGTAAGCAGGCTGGCTTCGACGGGAGTTGATTAGCAGAGGCACCCGAGTGTGCAGTGCAAGCCGACGGTGAGGAGGCTGCGGACGCCCGCGGCCTCGTCGTCAGGACCGGCGAGCAGAGGATGTACGCGGAGGCTGACACCCTGGCTAGGAAGTAGACGCAGCAGCGTCAGGGGATCGGGCTCAAGTAAATTGCGCTCGCTGGGATCTTGTGCCGGCGGACCCCGAACGGCGAGTTCTCCATCTCTAGCGCTGGTCGCCGCCGTAGAGATTGATAAGGAACCTCAACTGCAATCGATCGTGTGGAGGCGTGGATAGGGCTGTCTCTGCAAATGTGCAGGGCTAACATAAACAAGTTGCGGGCGTGTTTTTGGAAAATTTGGCAGAATCAGCACTAGCGCTACGATTGAGATCGGCCGGTTGAAATGCTTCGGATGCACAGATGCACAAAGCGATCGGATTCATAGGATAATCTATGTATTTGTCAGAAATAACAACTAATAATAGATAGCGCAATATCCTGATAATAGCTTGTGAGAGTATACATGTCTTTTTTTTTATCTTCCAGCATCTAAAACCTGACACGACATACACCATCTTTTTCAGATTGTAGAATTGCTGGTAATAGCCCTTCCTGATTAAAAATAGGTGATGCGGAATTCACAAAAAAAAAAAAGGTGACGTCGGACCATTTGCTCGGACCCCTCCCCTCCTTTCCCCGTCTACAGTGGAAGAAGGCGATTTTTGGGCCTCCCCGTGCGACCAAGCTCGCCGCCGGCGATCCGCTTGATTCCTCGCTCTCCGCGGCCGCTCCGGCGGCGGGAGGACGGGGAATCGACGGATCCCGGTGTGTATATAGCCTAGGTGTGCGTGGGGTGCTAGCCGGCGGCGCTGCAGAGGTGGCGGCGTGGCCGGAGTGGCTTTTGGCTGCGGCGGTCCCCTCCTCTGCTTTGGGTGCTCCGGTGGAGGCCCTTGGCGGATCCGTCGCCTTCTGCGTGCCTGCTGCTCTTCGGAGTCGCAGCGCGCGTCCCCCCGAGCCACCGTCCGTGACGGCGGTGGTGGCTCTTGGCTGGGGGGTCCTTCGTCCACCGCCGCGGCGGTTGGAGCTGCTTTTGGTCAAGATCTGTAGGAGTTTGCAGGTGAGGAGCTCGTCTGCGCCGGCGATCTCGGTGGGTGTGGTGGAAGATGGGTGGCGTCCTCGTGCTTGTCTCCGGCGTGAGACGGCGAGGGCGAGCTGGCGGCTCGAAGCCGATGTCCGTTCATCGTCAAGATGCTGGCGCCTGCGTCAGCTGGATTCTGCGGCGACTCAACATGGTTGTTCGAGCTGGCGGCTTCGGTGCGAGGTGAGGTCGCCTTCTTCTGTTCCGGCGGCGTGCTGGCGGTGCTGGAAGATGGTGTGCTGCTTGGTGGCTCCGAGTTCGGCGTGCGTCGTGTGCGTCTCGCCTGTGTTCGTGCGTGTTTGCTCTTGTTCTTGTTGATCTTGTACACGAACTCCTTTCAAAAAAAAAAAAAAATAAGGTGACGAAATCACAAGGGTAAAACAACAACATACAATCATCGTTTTACTGTTGAGCAGCACCATGCCAAAATGGTCATGTAAAATTTGAAAAATATTTTACATGACCATTTTGGCTGTAGACCAACCGTCCGATCGTATAGCCCAGCTTGGGATTAGGCCTCGAATCCTCGATCCCTCCAAGCGGTAAACCCTTTCCTCCCCATCCCCTCGCACCAACGCCATACACGGAGAGCGGCGGCGGCATGGCGGAAAAGCTCTGCTCCCAGTTCCTCATGTGATCTCGTTTTCTGATCGACACAACTCAGATATCATCTATCGACTCGACGGCGCCGGTGGAGAGGTCAGGCGGAGCTCAACCATGAGTTGCGGCCGTCGTTTCGTGAATCTGGTGGCGTGGGACGGCCGCACGGGCATATACTCCCTCCGTCGCTTCGACCTGTCCCGCAACCAGTTCTTCTACGCCACGCCGGAGGAGCTGTCCTCCCACGGCCGCGACATGCGGCTCATACGGCGTGACCATCTGCAGAAAACCCATCTCCTCTTCGAGAAGAAGAAAAGGAGCCAGGAGCAGCGGGACCTGGCGGCCTCGGAGAGGAAGAAGATGGGAGTCATCCGTCTGCCGGCGCCGCTGGTGAGCATGCGGCCGACGCCGTGCCTGGCGGTGGAGCCGATCTATCAGCACAGGCTGCACTGCTTCCCTCTCTCCGAGACCGATATGCTGTTCGCCGACTCCGGCGGGCAGGTTTTCTGCTACGACGCCGAGTACCGCTGTTCCGTGACCATGCCCGGCCTCGGCGCGCACAAAGAGGACCCGCTGTCCCTCACCATCTCCCCCGATGGCGACGGTATCGGCAGCGTGTACGTCATCGAGAAGACCCTCTGGCCGGACAGGAGCTCCCAGTTCGAGGCCCTCGTCTCCAAGCGATGTTTTGATCATTTCCCAGGCCCATGGAGGACCTGGCAGCGCGACGAGCTCCCGCTGCCGCCATATGTCTCTGAGCCAGGCTATGATCCACGCACGTCGGCCATCCACGCGGCCTCGGTGTTGGACAACCGGGTCATCTGCGTCTCCGCCGGCAACGTCGGCACCTATTGCTTCGATACGGCGACCCGCACCTGGAGCCGGGCGGGTGACTGGTGCCTGCCCTTCAGCGACAAGGCAGCTACGTCCCGGAGCTCGGCCTCTGGTTCGGCCCCTCCGCTCACAGGCCCGGCCTCCCCTGCGCCGCCGACCTCTCCGCCGTCGTTAAAGGGGAGCCGCCGGAGCGGAGCCTCGTGTGGGGCGACGCCCACCACATGCCGGAGGAGTGGTGCGTTCCCTCCAGTTTCGGCTCACTGGATCCTCTTGCCAAGATCGTCAGTCTTGGTTCCGGCAGGTTCTGCATCGTCAGGGTCTTTGAGACCAGGGCGCCTTGCAGGTTTGACGCCTTACAGGACTGGACTGATCGCGTGTTCGCCGTGTTCACTGGTATCGAGGTGGTACATGGTAAGGGCGGCGGCGGTGGTAACGGGAAGAAGAAAGGCGGCACGCTCCGCATGGTTAAGCACAAGTCCAGGCTCTTCAAGATTGATCTTGGCGACCTTTCAATAGTTTCAATGTTCTAAACTGCTACTTACTAAGTTGACAGTTGCCTCTAACCAATTAACTGGGAAGGGCCAAATTTATTTGGGAAACTGAGGTGGCATATAAATATTTAATAGAGACAACTGAGGAACAAGTAAACACTGAGCAACAGAAGAAACCAAACCCCAGGTTTGCCTGTGTATGTTTCCATTGCAGATTCCACATTTGTGAGTTAAAACTCATGGCCCTTGCGGCATGTTGATGATGTCATGTACTATGATAAAAATGGAACACCAGTGCTCTAACCTAAAGGGTGATTGAAGAAGAAGAAGATGTGTTATGTACTACTCCCTCCGTTCCAAATTAAGTGCCACTGTTTTAGTACAATTCTTATGGTTTGGCCTGCCTCTTATTGGAATCTTCAGTCAGCAGTATTTCTGAACTCTGAGTGTGGAGGTGTGCACACTCACGTGATTCAGAAATTTGCAATTCAACAATTTTGCGTTACAAATTAATTCAGTGAGAACATGATTTGTACGATTGTCATGAGTGTTTGATGAATGACTGTGCAACTGATTCTTTTCCCCCTGTACACGGGAACATAATTCTGCTGCAGAAACCTACTCTTGCACTTCATCTTTTCCCTACACATATGAACAGTATATCTACTTGAAGTCTTATTTGTGGACAATGGGCAGTGTCAGACTAATCAGTTCTTTACGGGCAAAAAATACTTGTATGTACAGTTGTACACGATCTTCTCAAAGCTATTTGTGTATGTAGTATGTACTGCATGTGTATGATAATAAGTTAACAGACATGTGGCAAGCTCCCAAAAATAATGAAATGACTAGGAGCAACTCACAACCGAAAATTTAAATGGACTGGGAGCAAGCAAAGAAGAGGTTGCGCATAATGCAGGTAAACAATAATCTCTTGCATATTTCAGAGCTTGGTTAACTTCCTTAATAAAAGAAAGGTTTCAGCAACACAAATCTTGGTTACATATACCTATTTGAGCTCTGCACTTCTAGTTACTCCGGACCAAGAAAAACTGGAGAGGTAGTTTAAATTTCAGTCTAAACTAGATGCTTGTGTGTGTACTTAATGTTTAATCAGTGTAGTGTAGGTTCAGTATAAACTGCAGTGCAGATAACACTGTAGGTTCGGTTAAACTGCAGTTCCTGTTAAGCGTAGTTCAGTTGCGTGCACTATGATAAACTAGATGCAATGCAATTCAGTGTTAAATTGATTTTAACCTATATGCACTGAACTATGTGCTACTTGCTCAAGATGTGTATTTCTCCTTGTTGTTTTCATGAAATTTCCTCATAATTAAAATCAGCATTCTGGATGAAGTTCCGGAGAGCACCACTAGGCAGGCAACCACTTATAGGTGTAGTAGTCAACAACAATGATAGCAAAATGGACAGATACTGAAGGATGATGCTTGGTACTAGAGGGAAAGTATGCATTTAATTTGGCTGGCCAAGAGCTGCACAAGAATTCAAAGGGTAAGAAGAGTCAATACGGATTTCAGCTGCAGAGATGAAAGGATTCTATCAAAGAGAGAGAGAGATAATTTTTCCTAGCTAAGGCTGGTGGTAACTACGACTGGTTGAGCAAGGTTATCACCATCCCCTCTTATCACTACAATTGCAATGTAGGATCATTGTAGTGCAGCGTAGGTTCAGTGTAACTTCAAACTGCATAGTGTCGGTTTGGTTTATTTTGTGAATTTTAAAAGTGCATATGCGCTGTAGGCTGAGTGTAATAGCAAACTCCAGATACAGTAGGTTTAGATAAATTTACAATTTTAACATTGTAGGTTCGTTAACGTACAAACCGCAGACACGTTGTAGGTTTATTTTTCTAAGTGCAGATACAATCACTACTAGATATCTCCTTTTAGCCGAGGGTCCAATTACCGTCGGTTATTTTAGTTTACCGTCGGAGAATGGTATAACCGACGGTACACCGTCGGCTATCTCCCGTCGGCTATGCTCGGTCGGCCATTAGTGTAATAGCCGACGGTACGGTCGGATAATATTGTTGCCTACGGGAAAAAACCGACGGTGAGCCGTCGGGCGTGATTTGGTCATCAGCCGACTCATAGTATCCCGACGACGGTTATGGCCGACGGTCCCACTCGGGTAATAGTTGTCCGACGGTTATTGATCCCGTCGGTTATCATAATAGTTGACCGTAAGTTTAAACCATCTGGCTTAGTTGTAGCCAAGAGGAGAGCCAAACCGTCAGTTATAATCCTTTCATCCATGGGAACATCCGTCAGGTATTAATGCTTTCATTAGTGTGTACATCCATCAATCATTGATCCTTTCATATATCCGTCATGCATTCATCATCTCTCATGGATGGCTTTCATGAAGGGGTGTTGCAAGATAAGGAACGCAATTCAGGAAGGCAATATTGAAAATAATTGACATTTCAAAAACATCTCACAGTTACACGCAATCACACATGAGAAAATAATGTATATTTATCATAGCCTTATAATGTATATGATCCATCTAGGATGTATCGTGCCAAATAAAATAGTAACCAAGTTATAACGATCCAAACATTTTGCAATAGCTAAACTGTCAAAACTTCAGAACTTCGCTTTGTTGTGTGACTCGAAGATCAATAGACTCATCACCAAATCTCACCAGCCTATATATCACACGCCCATCGCCATACGGATTATAACAGTCATCTCCATAGCCATCATTATCACCCTCGCCATAGAAATAACCTACCATGTTGGCAGCCATCCTCGTCAGCATTAATATCATGATCATTCTCACGATTGTGACTTCCTCCAGTGTTGCATCCATTCCCTAATAAATTATAAGACTAGTTGTGAGAGAGATGAAAAATAATGTAATACGGAGTATTGACTAAACTGAGCTTTAGAGACCAGACTTAATTGTTTGTGAATTATCTGCATGTGGTCATATAAATTAATCATGTATCCTCACACAATAATATAATAGTTGTGAGAGAGATGAAAAATAATGTAATACGGAGTATTGACTTAACTGAGCTTTAGAGACCAGACTTAATTGTTTCGGAATTATCTACATGCGGTCATATAAATTAATCATGTAGCAGTATTGGAATTTGGAACTCACACAAGTGTATTATAAGTACTGTGATACACGAGTAGTTTACTCCACTACTAACCATACACGCAGATAATGACCAACAGTGCAAGTCATATCAGTCTTAGATGAGGAAACAGATATAATCAATTTGCCATCAGATCATCACACTACCAATTCAGCGTAACAAAACAAAAAACGAATTTCATGAGGAAGTAGAGGCAAGAACCTTTCAGCTGCTTTCGTACTAGTGGTTTAGAACGATCCAACCTGAACCACCTCAAGATGTGCTCGTCCAGACAATAAGTTGGTCAGTGAAAAAAAAGGAACGTGGATCAAAGCCAGGAAAGATGGTCATCTATCGACTTCACACGCCAATTTTCACTTGAGCAAACTTATTGGTTCAGTTTCATGTCAATTAAGGATAAGACTCATGAGCAAACTTACTAAGTAGGATATGATGGGGAAACCACAGACTCGAGGTAAAAGAACCACTCTGATTACCTGCAGAGGATGCACGGTCTTGTTGCGTATTTGAGATCCCCCGTGGAATTCAAGATCCGCCAGAACCTGACAAGTCGGCGACAGCATGGGTGATCACTGCTGACCACCGCCCCACCGCGTCGCTCCCTCGGAGGCGCTCGACGAAATTATCCGGCGCCTATGCCCCCACGTCCTAGCCTCGGCATGCCCGCCGGCGCAGCCGCGCAGGCACATGGTTTCCCTCGCATCGCTCCCAGTCGAGAGAAATAGTGGGTGGTGGGTGTGGAGGAGGCTGCACATAGGTTGGGTTTGTGTAGCAAGGTGGAGGAGGCCGCCGGCGTTGGCAGATCGGATCGGCGGCGGGGAGGCCGCGAGATAGGAGGCAGTTGATTTCGGGGACTTCGGGTGGGAGGGTTCTGGTTAGGGATATAGAGATAAGGTAAGACGTGGTGGAGGCTTGACTGGCCCGCCTATTAAAGGGATGGTTTCGCCAAATTTCTGCAACGCCCTCGCGCGCACTCGGTGCGAAATAAGCCGCGCGCGCCAAATTTCATGTTTGCTTTTTTTGCTCCGCGCTTGCTACACGACTATTTTTTCAATCTTTTATACTAGTATCTACGATGCACCTAAGAAAGTCACAGAAATACCGAGCAAATTTTAAAATGGACAAAACATTGTAAAATAGTACCAGAACTGTACGCCAAGTTTATCAATCGATCATATGAGCCCATGAATCTATCTCACCAAGACGAACAAAGTTCATTTTATGGCAATGCCATTAATCCCTAATGTGAGCACTTGAGAGGGATTTCATAAACATTAACTCTCAAATTAGATATACGTTTTTAGATTAAATTAGATAGACGCTAACATTTAATTAATTCAACACAAAACGTTTGTCACAACCAGCTAACGCTTATAATTTAGGAAAATCAACCTCCAACAATTAGAGATATTAAAATTTTAACAAATAATAAAAAACATATACAAGTCATCGATGGTGTCATACCTGAGTAGGGTCGCACCTTATAATTTACAAAAACATATATAATCATTGACAATATAGTTATAACATTTGGCAATGATCTGTGATATAATCACGAACGCCACCATGCTTATCGGAGCCCGCCATCGAAACAAATCATGACTCAACATGTGTATCGGTTCATGAATAGATTTCTTTGGCCGGATCACAACCACAAGGAATCTACTCGATCATGATCGAGCTTTGCCAAAAACTTTCCGATAACAAAAGAAGAACTATCGTTCCCTCAATTGCGTCATTACTTTCATTCTATGCTGCTCTCCAAACACAATGAAGCCACCTCTCCAACCGGCGATCAATTTCAAAAAACCCTCAATTGCGAATTAGTTGGATTTGTCCTTATTCCACAATATGGTTAGCATGATCTAAGCAAACTTATCCGGTATGGACAACTGATCCCCTACTTAGTCGAGTCAACCAATGAAACATATAACCGAGGGTCAATATAAACCGTCGGTTATTGTTATTCCCCGTCAGTTATTTGTTTATAATAGCCGAGAGTCGATTTTCCCCGTCGGCTATATACATAAATAGCCGACCGTTAAGGATTAGCCGTCGGGTATTCTAATTCACCGTCGGGTATGAGATTGGGTAGCCGAGAGTTAGTTTTCACCGTCGGGAAATGAGGTGCACCGTCGGTTATTACACGTCATACCCGAGAGGATCCTGCTCACCGTCGGTCATGAAGGACACCGTCGGTTATTAGACTAATATCCGACGGGCCGTCGGGTATTATATTTTACCGTTGGAAATATGGGGATTTCTAGTAGTGAATGTAGGTTCAGTTAACTTAAATATTTATATGGTATAGGTCACAAGATTGATAATTATGTGATTTAAGTGATAATAATGTAGCCATAAGTGATGATGATGTGGTCATAAGTGAGGATGAAGAAGATACAAATGGCTCGTGCAGGTTAACCAGTTCATAATAAGAGATTTGTTGAGATAAACTTGTTTAGCTTACACAAATGTCTTAGCATGTAACCCTTTTAACATAATAAAAATCTTTCATGGAGGACCTGGTCTCTATGGTACCAAACAAATTGACAAAGAAAGCTATTTTGCAAACACGGTGAAAATGAACTTCCTCCAAACGATGCAACTCAAGAGCATTGTTGAAGATAAAGCCAAGTCCAGCCATTTTCTTGTATCTTAAATTCTAAATTCAGTTGTAATTGCTTATTTTCATCATATATGGATGAAATCTTGCAAGACAATGTATGTTATAAATTCACGTGAGTTAACGAATAAAGTAAAAAATATATCCTTAACCAGTATTATAGTAATAAAGAGTTAATGAAATCTTGTACATATGTTGACAGCAGTGCTGTTGTGCAATTTGCAAACTATTATATGTGTCATGAAATTTCAGTAACTACTTTTAATAAATAGGGGGAGAGAAAAATTGTTGTTGTGCTATTGTCTATCACCTGTATTTTCCGTACTTATATTTTAAGTACATACACATGCACTTATTTTTTACATACATACACAATTGGTATGTACATATATACATGATACTCGATGATTGGGACATCGAGGGCGGCCACGTGAGAGAGAGATTTCGAAGCTCCCCAAGTATGCTTTGATATGATACATCTAGTATGCACACTTTTTTCTGCTCCTATCTAAGAGCTTTTGGGATGAACCCAGAAGATTTTTGAGTTTCAACTGCCGCGTCTTCATCCTGCTACATGGCAACGCGATATTCTATGTGATACCAGGTTTACAGATCAAGACAAAGCAAAAATTGTTTCGGTCATGTGGTACATATGGCACTCGAGAAATAGATGGACACACGATAAGGAAAAGTTGGAACCGGCAACATCAATTCGGCACATTCACGAAGATCTGACTCTCCTAGTTGTTCTGATGCATCATGCAAAGATATTGTCGGGACATGGTTGGCGACCAACTGATGATGGGTGGGTCAAGATCAACCGCGATGGAGCGATCAGTGCAAGTTTGGGGTCCGGTGGCGTAGCTCGGACATCGTCATCCTTGGTTACTGCATGGAGTAAGCCGCTGCCAGGCCTGACTGATCCCCTAGTTGCTGAAGCAATGGAGCTGCGCGGGGCTGTAATCTTTGCCAAGATTCGTGGCTTTGAGCAGGTGATCTTCGAGACGGACTGCTTGGAGGTGGTTAACCTCTGAAAATCTGGGAATAATTCACGTTCGGTGATTGCAGCCATCCTATTAGAGATTGGAGAGCTAGTATCTTCCTTTAAATCCTTTGTTTTTCAACATGTATTTAGACGATCCAATCAGTCAGCCCACTTGTGCGCAAAAATGCTTGTGCACTACAGGTAACTGATAGTTGGATGAACTCTGCTCCGAGTTTCCTGCTCACCAGTCTATTGGCTGATGATCCGCGGACTCTGTCTTTTGAATAAAGCTCTCATAATTCCCGCAAAAAAAAAATCTACTTTCCGTAGACGAACCTGTACCACTATGCTGTAATTTAAACAAGTCAAACAATAGCATCGCTAGCGATGTGGGACTGACCGGTCAGCTACGCGGGATTCATCGTTGGGCCCAGCCTAGCCCACCACACGACAGCTCACGAAGCCAACGCGTCTCTCTCGCCCGGCGTCGTCTCCGTCGACTCGTCGTGGCTCCGCGCCGCCATCGGCGACGTCGAGTCGCCCGCGCCTCCGTCGAATCGCCGCGCTGCCATCCGCGCCTTGGTCGCCGACGGCAAATCGCCCGCGCCGCCGCGTGTGCCTCCGTTGACGACGCTGGCGAGTGCATCATCCGGCGCTTCAACCACCGATCTACACCAACCCTGCTTTGTCCAGGAAGTTTGGTAACTATGATTCCAATTCAATCACAACTTTATACCGTCAAGACTCCTTCACTATTAGTTTAGAAATCAACTTGAATGGAATTTCTTCACGATTAGTTTGAATAGGCAGTATCGTAGCAGTTCAATAGCCCATTACCAAGTACGGAGCACATATTCAGAATCTTAGAAAGCAGAAAAATAGTACTAGCATCCAAAGTACTTCTGGAAAGTTCTAATTATAATCGAAATATATATCAGAAAATTCTTCAGCAATAGGAGTTGTCAAAACATGAGTGCAACTTTCCATGGACTCATATTTTATAGAGCCTTGTTCTTAATTACTGAATTTCTTAAGGCAACATTCTCTACTTAATCAGTCTGTGTTGGCATACATGTTCTCTTTTTCTTCCTTGTCAGCAGATGGTGTTTTCCTATTTATCTTTTGTTGCCTATCAAGGAAGGAAAATCGTTTTTCTGTTTGTGCTTTTCTTCTGAACCTCTTTTTTCTTCAGACAGGCAGCACTCAACAATTCGTTTGATGCTCGTGGAGTCAGCTGGAAATCACATCTCTGCTCAGGATTAGTTGTGCATGTACAAACCATCCTACGGGAAAGATAATTGTATCGGCTGAAGATCACCACAACTCCTTTCGTCCTGGTCCTGGGAGCGGTGACCATGGCGATGGCTGTAGCGACACCTCTCCTTCTGGGCCTCCCGGATGAGATCGTCATCTGGGAGATCCTCGTCCGCCTTCCCCCAAAATCCCTCCTCAGCTGCCGCACTGTCGGCCACGCCTGGTGGCGCGCCATCTCCACCCACAACTTCCGCCTGGCGCACCACGACCGCCAGCCAGCCCTCCCCATAATCTCCGTCGACCGTAACATCCTCGCTTTCGACAATCGGGCCGACGACCAGCTCCATACCATTGCCCGGCTTGATGGGGCCTTGAATCTGAAGGCCTCCTGCGACGGCCTCCTCGTCCTCTCCAAGTGTAGCACGACTAGTTTCTACTTCTCCGTCTGCAACCCGGTCACCCGTGAGCATGTAGGCCTCGGGAGAACGTGGGACTTGAATATCATGGGGATGTACCCACACCGTCCCTCCGGCGAGTACCGGCTGTTACTGCATCGGAGGACCCATAGGAGGTGGATGCTCGATGATCTGCTACCTGAAGGTGATATTGGCTGCTACGTCTTTGCTTTGGGCTCCGACCAGCCACCGTGGTACATCGGGTGGCCCGAGACAACACCATCCTACTTCAACCCAGTTGCCCTAGTACGTGATAACCTGCATTGGTACCCATCACAACATCAGGCTGAAATCAAACCAGTAATCGTATTTGACACCATAACTGAGACATTCCGGGAGATGCGTGCACCAGTTACCCCTAGCCACTCATATATTTTTGAGATGGATGGCAGGCTCGGCATCTATAATTGTAACAGTGCAACAAAAAATTGTTGATATATGGGTATTGCAGAACTATGAAGACGAAGTTTGGGACTTCAAGTACCGAATCCAATTGCCAGTTGCAGAAATCAGGGGGCAGTTTGAAGATAGTGATGGCTATTGGGTTATGGACGTTGTTTCAAGGGATGGTGATGTGCTTTTGCTAGTCAGTTTTGGTCAGTGGCTGCTTCGCATTGACATTGATGGAAAATTGGTTGACAGTTTCCATCGTGACGGCCAAGGCCTCTGCCTGACTGGATTTCGGCTCAAACAGACTCTTGTTACACCAACCTTCTTTCCAGCACTTGAAGGTTATGCTGTGAGCCCTTCGCCTTTCATCTGATGGCTCTTGACTGAGGAGGTGCTTACGGATGATGTATCTACATGTGCTGGAATACCTATGAACTGGATCAAGTATGAGCCTGCTGGCTTCTTGTCTTTGTGTTTATGTACATAAGTGATTCTTCCTCGAAAAAATGTACATAAGTGATGATCACAATTCGGAAGCTCTGACTGCTATATGGTATTATGAAATGCGTGCTTTTCTCAGTAGTCTTTCGATCTGAAGTGTCTACTCTGATGTGTTGATGGTAGAATAATTACCAAGTCACCATTTATGAAACATTGCTATATACACTCTAACAAGTTGCTTCATACTAGAATGAAAGTTGTGGGTCACTTGTTTCAAAATGTAGAAGTAAGTTGTTAAGGTACTCCATATTTGCGTGCCTACGATATGATAACTATGATCGATAGAGAAGTTTCTTAACTTCATATTGTATTCCAGTCTGTTTGGTGTGACGTGTTTGCTCAGTTTGTCTTAGTAAGGCAAGAATAAGCAGATAATTAGAATAGTAGTTGGAAACATCGAACCAGTGGTAAAAGTAGCAGGTGACTGTACATGTATAAATTCTTACACCTCCAACTGCCGCTTAAAGTCTTCGTTTGCACTTTGAAAATGATTATGTCCTGGTTGAGTTATTGTCGAGTTGTGGTTAGCATTCAGCATCAGCTTCTGTTGGTGGAATGGATCCGTAGGCCAGGAGGACCGGGTTAGGGGAGGCCCTGGAGGGTGGGGTCCGCTATCAGCTGGAGGGCCTGGTTTTCCTGGTGGCCCTGGGCCTTGGGGTCTTGGGTTTGGTGGCTTCTTCAGATCCTGGTAAGTTGAATCCTTTGGTAACTAATTCCTTTGCATATGGGCAATGACATCGCCAATTCATTCTGTTAATATCTCAAAAGAAAAATAAATTCATACAATTAGATCATTAGTGGTTCAGCCTTCAGGGATCAACAAGTGCAATATATAAGCAATGAAGCATACATTAGGCGTTTAGCTTTCTTTCTATGATTCTCTGAAGTCCGAACTGTTGTCAGAATGCTTCTTTTGCTCAGCTGCTCATATTGCTTTAGCCTACCAACAGACAATTTTCAGTTGCATGTGTGTGTGAAATAAATATACATACTGGCGTAAAAAATACTTGGATTGTGTGGTTGAATTTTACACTGTTTGATCAATCCAAGTAAGTGAAAAGTCACTTCATTTTAAACCGTATTCTCTGCTTTTCTTTCCATGGTTGCAGTTCTTCTACCAGAACAGCGGACACTGAGCGTGCATACTCGCATTCCTCGCTTAGCTTTCTTCCTCTGATTCTTTGTTGTCTGAACTCTGGTTCAATGATTCTTTTGGAGCTTCCACCTCTTTTGTTGTTTCCTGCTGCAAGATTTTTGTGGCCAGTTCGTCGGGCACCCAGGCCTGGGCGGCCCATCCCCACCATTTTGACAGCGTGTCGAACATATCTACCACGACAAATAATGAGCCGGGTTACAGTTCATTTCATGTTGTTGAACATTCCGGCTGTTGGTATATACTTGGGTTTACTAGTATTCGTTCAGAGTATATACTAGTAATTTTTTTTGTCTTGTATCTCTTTGATGTCATTATGTGCAGTCTTAGCCATAGCCAGTACTAAATGTTGTTTCAGTGACTAAGTTTTATTGTAGCTGACGATTAAATGTGACAGATTTTCCTCTCCATCTGTTCACTTGCTACTTTCACCAGAACTTCTTTTTAAATTTGAGACATTTTAAATCTGCGAACTTTTTCAAATTTGGGACCACCTTTCAAATTCATGATTTTTTTCAAAATTGAGACATTTTAAATTCACGTTTTTAAAATATGTGAATGTTTTTTAAAACTCATGAAATTTTCAAATTAATGAACTTTTTTTGAAATTGGGACGTTCTAAAATTGTGAACATTTTTTTAATTCATGGGCTTTTTCCTAATTCATGAACTTTTTTGAAATTTGAGACATTTTAAAGTCGCGAGCCTTTTTATGTGTGACATTTTAAAATCTGCGAACATTTTATTGTTTCACAAAAAAATAAAATTACACGAAAAAACAGAAGGATAATCTTTTTTTTTTAAGGAAACAGAAGGATTATCCTGAACCAGAAGGTGTTTTCCTGAAGGAGAGCGTAGGTATATATTGGGCCGACCCACAAGTGTGGACGCTACGGGCGTCGTATAGTAGTCCAGCCCGTTTATTGCAAGCTAAGAGCATCTCCAACCACACCCCTCAAACAGCCCCTAAACTGGTTTATTATGGTTTATTTCTGTCCGGACGTGTACGGGCGCGTCCGCTCCCTCCAAACTCACCCCACATATGGGGTGAGTTTGGGGGCGTCCGGGCGTGTCCGCATGCCCACTGTGAACCAATCACATGCCTACTTTTTCTTTCTTTTGTCTACTTTTTCTTTCTTTTGTCCTTCTTTGATTATTCTCTCTCCTACTCCACCAATCACATGCAAGGTCCCCACAATTTGGGGTGATATTTGAGGACCATGGTTGTAAGAGCTCATTTTTTAGGTTACTCCGTGTACACATGCCCGGACACTTTGGGGATGAATTTAGGGACCATGACTGGAGATGCTCTAACCTGCCAAAGCCCAGCTCAAAGTCCAATCCAATTGCTTTACGAAACAGAAAAGGAGAGGAGCCCGCTCAAAGCCGCCCGTCCTCAGTCCTCACTACCAAAACTCGACCTCTCCGCACGAATCGGGAGCCAGGCTGAGCTCCCAACCGACGCGCCATGGCCGAGGCCACAAGAGCAGACCTCCCAGAGGAGATCTTCACCTGGGAGATCCTCGTCCGCCTGCCCCCCAAAGCCCTCCTCTGCTGCCGCGCCGTCTACCGCGCCTGGCGCCACGCCACATCTACCCGCGACTTCCTCCTGGCGCACCACGGCCGGCAGCCCTCCCTCCCCGTCGTCTGCAACTACGAGTATGTCGGCGGCCACTGCTACCAGAGCATTCTCACATTCGACCACCGGGCCGCCGACGATGCTCAGCTCCAACACGTCGTCCGGCTTGACAGTAAGTTCTGTCTAGAGGCGTCCTGCGATGGCCTCATCCTCTCGACCTGCTACAGGCAGTACTCCGTCCACAACCCGGCAACTCGTCAGTATGCTCGCCTTCAGGAGATTGATGGCTTCAAAGTCTTGGGGATGTACGAGCACGGCCCTACTGGCCAGCATCGACTATTGTTGTACTGGTTCCAGGAGTCGATGCGGTATGATAATCCAACATTTGAAGGATTAGATGGCTCCTACATCTTCACATTAGGCTCTGGCCAGCCGCCGAGGCACATAGGGTGCTCAGAGGCAGAGGAAGTCATATCCCAAAGAGCAGCTCTCCTGTTCGATGGTTGTCTGCATTGGCACCTTGCGGAGGTGAAGAGTGGAAGCAACATGATAATGGTATTTGATACCACCGCCGAGTCGTTCCGGCAGATGCCTTGTCCAGTTGATGACGGTGTTAGTCTGTTTGAGATGGATGGCATGCTCAGCATGTACAGATTTTGCGATGAAGATACAAACATTGATATCTGGTTGTTACGGGACTACGAAAGAAAAGTATGGGCCTTTAAGTGCCGGGTGGAGTTGCCGGTTGCAGAGTTCAGTGTGCAGTTCGAAGAGTTTGACGTTTATTATCGGACTGTGGTGGTAGCCACCTCTTGTGATGGTGATGTGCTTGTGCTGGTCAGAGTTGGCGAGTGTCTACTTTATGTTGAGATCCATAGAAAGTTGGTTGCCAGTTTTCATTGCGAAGGCCTTTACCCTACTCAACTTCGGCTCAAACAAACCCTTGTTCCGCATACCTTCTTTCCGACACTACAGGGTTATGCTGTGATTGGTTCTCCTTCTAGCTGATGGTTGTTCTGACACTTCTTTAATTCCTTAACTATCGCTATCATTATGAACTGTAGTATCAAGTTTGTTGATGCACATAAAGTTATGATCAAGAATGTCTCGCTGATGTGTGGTTGCATTAGCAAGAAGGTCTCGCTGATATGCTTTGAGGCTGAAGGGAGGGACCGTGCATGTTGATGCTAAAATTACAGTCATTTTGGTGTGCATTTGGAAGATCTGCTAACTGTTCTGCCTCATATTTCTATTTTCTTGAACTGGAGAATTATTTTGATTTTCTCGTCTTCGTAGCAGATAGTAGTTAGCAATCTACCTGCCTCATGTCTCTGTTTCTTGAACTAAAGAATTGACTGTGTTTTTTTATCCAGGTCTTAGGTTTTATTCCGAGAGATTATCTTGTGCTCTTCTCAATGCTGAGTACTCATTTTTATAGAAATCTACATGTGTTACTTATCTTGTGCTCTTCTCAATGCTGAGTTCATTTGCTAGCTTCACCTGATTCTTAGAAGAGCTTGGAGCACTGCTGGTTACGTTTAATTCAATGATTTCACTATAATCCATTTCATGTTCTGTTATAATTAGGCCTTTGAGTTTAATTGTTTGGAACTGTTTCTGTAGTATGTCACTCTAGTTGCTATACATTTTATGGAATTAATCCATGCTTCATGTGATTTTCGATCTTAACATAAGCTAAAGAATTAGAACTTGTACCGTTATGGAGAAGAGAGGTTTGTCATGCTCAGGCCCCGGTCCCTCATTTAGGTTTCTCTTGTGACACTGTAACTGCCGCTATGTTCATTATCCTCAGTTGGTGACTCCGTCTTGATCAGTCGTAATGCCCAGCTGCTCACTTCACTTATAAAGGCTACTCATGGTCAATTATCCGCTGCATTCATGTTCCTTTTGGGTTCTACTAGCACACATGCCCGTGCGTTGCAACGGGAGGATAAAAAGGATTTGCAGCGAGACATGATTGAACAACAATTGTGAAAACGGAACTATTGACGTCTCGCATGTTTTGTAAAACATACGCCCAGCTCTTCTCATTATCCTTAGTAAGAAAAAATTCTCAACTTGAATTTTATTGAATGTTTTTAGCCCATTGAATCGTGAATATGTACGCAATCATTTGCATAACTCAATTTTCAAGATATCTGTATTTAAATTCAACCACCGTATACAATGCAGCTAACTATTTATTTAAATTCAACCGCCCCATACAATGCAGCTAGCAGCCACGAGCTCCGATTTCTTCTTCTCATCACAAAAGAAAAAGAAAGAACGCTACTCCGCGTACAAACAGTCGATTCCTCGTTCTGCTAGCACACACGAGAAGCTGCTACGCACGCAGGCTACGCGCCGGATGGGGATCTGGCTATCCCGTGGTTGCTGCGCCCACCGGTGTACCAGCGAAAGGGAGAAAAAAAATCGAAGGAGAGGCACCGGCCGATCCGTGCCTCCCAGATTCAGTAGAAGTTAAGAACCAGTGTCGCCCAGATTCAGTAGAAGCAACAACCCTAAGGTCAAGCCCCAACCTCCCTGACCAGTATGAATACTGAAAGCACCGTTTGGATTAATCTTCAGAACACTGAAGGTGGCCTGCAACCCTGAACCATGGGCTAGCGAATGGGTTGGACAGCTAAAAATTCCAACAAAATAAGAAGAAAGCTCCCAGAGGCCACAGTGGCACCATCCACCGGCCAGGCCGCAGCCATACGCCATATCCAATGCGAGGAGAACGGATCCGAGCCTTCCAATGGCGGATCTCTTGGGTGGAGGCGAGGCCCCGCCGGCCGCCGCCTCCCTTCTCATCGGTGGACGTCTCCGCCTCCCTCCCCGTCAGTGGACGCCGCGATCTCCATCCCCTCTGCCCCTTCTTCCGTGTACCCATCAGTCGCCTGAAAGCCCCACCTGCATGCGCGCTGCTTTGTGTCCGGATCATGCCTCAGGCGAGCGGTGGGCAGGCCCTCGTCCGAGACCTGGCGGCAGCCGCAGTTCACCGACCTCCTCGACATCCTCCGCTCCTTACACATCACTCTGATCATGTCGAGGAAGCTCTGCCCACGATCCTCGATCACCTGGACAGAGCACACAATCCCTATAATGCCTTCGTAAATCCAACGAACACATACATGACAGATTCACCCCCATAATGCCTTCGCAAATCCAACGAACACATACATGACAGATTGATAGATCACGGCGCCGGTCCCGACGTCGCTGGCCAAGAGGTGAAGGTGCGGCTACCCGGATAATAGCGCAGGCCCGCAGAAGGCTTGCGGTCGGCGCGGGCAAGTCACCAGGTCGTCGTTGCCAGGGCCGGGCAGACCGTCTCACGCGTAGTCCTCCTTCTTCGCCAGCGATGTAGACGTCCACTCCACCGCGCCGCTATGTGCCTCTGGCGACGCCGCCGTATAAGCTCACGCTGTCGTCCCTATGCGCGGCACATAGCGTCTCGATTGGTCTTCCCCGTCCCATATTTAAGCCCACCGCGCTCCAAAACTCGATCGGTTCCGATTGAGAGAAGAATTCTTCTGACCTACGGATAGGCTAAACGCTCCAAAACTCGATCGGTTCCGATTGAGAGAAGAATTCTTCTGACCTACGGATAGGCTACGACGTACGAAACCAAACGACGACGACAAGAAACGCTCTAACGGACGAAAATTTGGGGGAAGAAACACTCCTCCCTTTATTATTAGGTATAGATATAGATGTGTGCGAGACAAATGTAAATACTGGTCATAAAATGTTCTCATTGTGCTTACACTATGGACTCATATAAAAGTTCAACACGCAGACTAATTAATATTTGTCAAATCATCTGCTGTGTGTCTTTGTTTCCTTGAACTCAAGAACTGACTTGGAATTTCTGAGTTTGTCTGTATTTTAGATATTGTACAGTGGTATTCTTAGTACTACAAATTTAGCAAATATACAAGTTTCTATTTTTGTTGTTTCTGCTGACGTTGAAATTAAGTTATCCACTTTGTTCACTAGCAAAGAACACCTGATCTTTAAAAGGGTTTGGAGCACTACTCGTTAAATGAATGATTGGATCATAGTCAAAATTTCGATGAAATAGTGTGTTGCAGTTCAGTCTTATTGTATTTGGTTAGGAATGGAAACATGATGTTTAATTAATTCCATCTTTCTGCTACATCATTTGGAATCATATTTATCATTTCAGTTTAGCTGCTAATCATTGAAAGAATTAATGGTTGTTATGATGTTCTATGAGATAAGCTCGGGAAATAAAACTTGCAGTGATAAGCACAACTGGACAAGAAAGGTTTGCCATGGTCATGCTCAGGTCCCGAACTGTGCTCGCCGATGGACACAGTAATTCTGTAATTCTTCTGCCATGCTCACTGTCTCGAGAACTTGTCTCTTGGAAGACAGCAACATGTACTGTGTCCCAAATCCCAATATAGTTTGAAGAGTATGTTGAAAAGCTGCTGTGTAATTATGTTTGTTTGTGTGCTTATTATAAACATCAGATCTACAGCCTCTCATCATTCACTTCAGCTTCTTGTTTGTACATATCTGTATGTTATGTTAATCAATTCGTTGCTTTGACCATTGATTTGCTTATTTATCCCAACGCCAGACGTGGCTGCCAAGTTCCATGTCATATTGTCATTTTCCTGTTTGGAGTACCTCTGTTTCTTTCAATCACAACATGTCAGTGTCTAATGTCGTCGTCAGACACATTTTGACCCAGAGGACCAAAATCCTCGTGCATAAACGTTGATGCTTGGCAGCCACGCTTAACCTATCAGCATCAGTCAAGCACTGAATAAAATCTATACACATGCAGGTGCTACGCAGTTTCCACAGATCATATTGCAGTTCCCTATAAATACCCTCCATCTCCCCTGCTTCCTCACCATCTTGCTACTCCAGTCCTCAGCTGAAGGTAGCAGCTAGAGCTGACAAGAATGCAGAAGCCGAGCGTAGAGGAGCCCCTGCTCGTCACCGGACCCGAGAAGGGCGATGAGAATGCTGCGGCAGCGGAGGCCAAGCGCCTTGTGCGGCTGGCGGGGCCACTGGTGGCAAGCGGCATCCTCCGGTGCGCGCTGCAGCTGGTGTCCGTGATGTTCGTTGGCCATCTCGGCGAGCTTCCCCTCGCCGGCGCCTCGCTAGCCGCCTCCCTCGCCAACGTCACTGGCTACAGCTTGCTGGTGCGCATCTCTGCACATGCATTTGATTAGACTACATGCTTAGTTAGCATGTACGGTACTCATTAATTGATTGCTCGGCAAGCTGCAGGTCGGCATGGCCAGCGCGCTGGACACGCTGTGCGGCCAGGCGTTCGGCGCGCGCGGTACCACCTCCTCGGCGTCTATGAGCAGCGGGCAGTTCTCGTTCTCGCGCTGGCCTGCGTCCCCATCGCCGCGGTTTGGGCCAACACCACCCGGATCCTGCTGTTCCTCGGCCAGGACCATGCCATCGCCGCCGAGGCCGGCGCCTATGCGCGGTGGCTCATCCCGTCCCTCGTCCCGTACGTGCCTCTCGAGTGCCACATCCGGTTCTTGCAGGCACAGAGCATCGTCGTGCCGGTGATGGCCAGCTCCGCCCTCACGTCACTGACCCACGTCCTCATGTGCTGGGCGCTGGTGCACAAGGCTGGCATGGGGAGCAAAGGCGCGGCGCTGAGCAGCGCCATCTCCTACTGCATCAACCTGGCCATACTGAGCCTGTACACGAGGCTATCGGGAGCTTGCAAGAGGACGTGGACTGGGTTCTCCATGGAGGCCTTCAAGGAGCTGCGCCAGTTCGCGGAGCTCGCATTACCTTCGGCAATGATGGTTTGGTAAGAGACACAACTCAAACTTGTTTCTAATTACTTGCTCATATGCACCTATGATTCGACCAATTAATGGGAAAATATCTCAATGCATGGCAGCTTGGAGTGGTGGTCGTTTGAACTACTTGTGCTGCTCTCTGGTCTTCTGCCTAATCCTAAGCTTGAGACCTCAGTACTGTCAATATGGTAATCAAGAGTTCAAGACAACTTTATTTGCATGTACTACAATGTACAATCTACAACTCAACAATTTGTTTAATATTTCTTTCGTTCTAAGCTGTGCATTGTTGAATCCTGCAGCCTTAATACAGGCGCTCTCATGTTCATGGTGCCAGCTGGTCTCTGCACAGCCATAAGGTACCATTAGATTCACAAACACAATGTAGAATGCTTTCTCTGTCCATATGCTGATTGGTCTTTCAATTTCTGCATATACAGCACACGCGTTTCCAATGAACTTGGTGCCGGTAAACCTCAGGCAGCGAAGCTGGCAACCAGACTAGTTGTCTGTATGGCCTTGTCTGAAGGCATAGTGATCTCTGTTACAATGATTCTGCTACGCAAATTCTGGGGTCATATGTACAGCGACGAGGAGGAAGTTGTCGCATACATTGCCCGGATGATACCGGTTCTTGCGATATCGTTCTTTATAGATGGAATCCATACTTCTCTTTCAGGTACGAGCATACTTGAAATACCCTGATATTCCCACAAAGATCAGTTGGAACATGGTGACATGATCATCGTCTGTACATTTCAGGTGTGCTAACTGGATGTGGTGAGCAGAAGATCGGCGCACGTGTCAATCTTGCCGCTTTCTACTTGGCGGGCATCCCCTTGGCCGTGTTACTTGCATTTGTCCTGCATCTGAATGGAATGGTACGTACTATGTAATCATCTTGAGTATCAATCTTAGCAGTGACTTCTTATTTCACTGGCTACATGAATAAGTCTCAAAGACTGAATTTGTTGTGCCTTCAATAGGGGCTTTGGCTCGGCATCGTTTGTGGTAGCCTCACAAAGCTTTTGTTGCTCATGTGGATTGTACTTTCAATAAACTGGGAAAAGGAAGTAAGTACTTGCAATTTGTATATCACCATGCATTTTCCTTTTGACAGCAATATCTGATTCATCTTCTTATTTTTCTCTATTTAAATACAGGCAATTAAAGCAAAAGACATGGTGTTAAGATCTTCTCTCCCGGTTGCATGAGGATAATGTCACGTGGAAAAATTGCATTTGGTGATACGATTAAGCATGCAAGGGACCAGAAAATAATTCATACCTAGCTAAGGCATTCAGATTTGAAGGGCAGAGAGAAAATGTGAATATTGTAGGCTAAAATTATCAAGTCATCAGCATCCTTGATATTTTTATGTTGCAAGGAAATATTCATGTTAATTTGATTATTTTTGTGAAGATGTGTAGAAGGTTTTGTTGAAGGAATCATATATTGACTCCACCATTCCCAAAGAGAAGCGGATTTTTGGCTCCGAGATCACAATTCAGAATTGTACAGAAGTTTCCAAAACATGAATACGCACTGTGAATCTACAAAGTTCCAAGATCCTTTAATTTATAAGCTACATAGAAAAGGCAAATGCAGTGAATTAAATTTGCAAACAGTGAATGATATATATGAATCTAAAATTATAAAATGCAAACTTGATATATTTGTATGGTTCTCGAAACTGTATTTTCTTAGTTTTTTCAATAAATATAAAATTTGAAACTCCAATGGTTTAATGGGCTTGTCGGCTCATTAGCCATCCTCTCCCTCACATTGCTCTGAAACACCACCATAGAGGGTCACCGCCTCCTCTCTTGCGGAGTTGCGTCGGCCCAAATATTTCTCGGTGTGAGTGTAAACAATCTTAGGTCCTCACTTATTAAGGCGGTCGTCTCAAAGAGCTTTTCCAAATCATCGAGGTTAGTCTAGTTTTTGCAGATTCGATCTTTAGGATTTCATGTAAGTTTATAATTTTATATTGATCTTCGTCATCTATATTTCCTCGGTTTGTTGGATATAACACAAGTATTTTCCTTGATCAATAAAGTCAGGGTTGTTTTTTGGTGGGTACTTGTGATTATGTTGTGATTACTTCATGTCATTCTTGGATACAATTGTTTTAATTTTGTCTGAAACTTCATGATATGTTAGTCAGAGAGACAAATGTTGATTACAGTCTCGCTTAGTAAAAGTCCGTCAGACATGGCAGAACAGAACCAAGTAACACATTAGCACTCAACACACTACAGCCTATTTTCTCAAGTTCATGAGCTACTCTGTTTTCAGACCGATTTACTTTCCAGTAAATGACATTAGTTAGAGACTGAGTGAGGCCCTTAATCTCCTTAACAGTGCAATAGATTGCCGACTTGCTTGTCCCTTTAGAGTTCAGTGCAGAAACCAGAGTAGCACAGTTGCTTTCAAAACGGCCCAGCAACCTGAGTTATAACAGACTGTACAACGTGCAGTCCAGCGAGACAGTTTCAGCAGCTTCGACGTGGGCACAATTCTGCAGATTTCCCCCCACGCAGTTAGGAGAACAAGACCAACATCGTTCCGCAACACAACACCCCATAATCCAGTGCACGTTTCCTCGCAAAAGCCTGCATCAAAGTTAAGTTTTGCCCAGCGACTTGAAGGTTTCTTCCATGGTTCAGGTTTCTCCTTCTGATTGCAAATGTGACTCTCACTGAGGTGGCCAATTGTTTGCTTCCCCTTTTGGGTCAGTTAGTGCCCTATTATCTCTCGAAACATGATCCATGCATGGCACCGGGAGAGGTCTAATAGAAAATTACCGAACTGTCCTTGAACGGTTGGGCCAAACTTTGACCCAAACCTATTAACAGTTGGATCATCAACTTAATAATACACCTTAAATTTTGTGGTACGATGTACCATAAAAAACCTCTTGATAAAAAGTTGTTCTATTCCATATATGGCCTTGATGAAAATTCACGCTCGAGAAGACGTGGCACAGGTTTTGGAGGGATCTCCATCGATATGGTGATTCAAACATAACTTCATGTCCAGGTTAAAAGCCTAGAACTGCTTTTCACTGGTCGCTCCGGCAGTAACACAACTGGGTTGTCTTGTTTTAGTCGTTGTCTTGGAGCAGATGTTCTGACCTTGATTGGTAGGACGCAACATCCATAATGAAAATATTTGCTTGCCAAACACAAGATGGATCCGACATGTTGTCGCAAGGGCACTTTCTCTTTTCGAAGGTGTCGTCGCGGAAGAATAGCGACTTAATATTAGATGTTTTTTTATCTTGTCATGGTTATTTCATTGTTTCCTACTTCGAGGACTCTGTTTGCAAGTTTTTTTTCTTGGCTCCCTTAAGCTTGGCCCAACCGTTCATGGACAGTTTGGTAAATTGCATCTTATTGAACAAAATAATGATGTACCATTAATAAAATGATGGTGTACTTATCTTGAGTAGAAGCTTGAAGGTTAGCCTTTCTTTTCCAAAAAATAGAAGTATAAATGTGTAATGTGTATGTAATTAGTAATTACGAGCAGCTCGATGACATGTCATAAGTGTGATGGCAACAACATTCTTAATACATTGTCCGACGGCTAAGCATGTTGTAATTTTTTTTGCCTACCTCATTCCCCTCTCGCTTTTCACAATTATCAGTGTCTTGTATAGCATACATGCTTAATCATACATGCAAGTTGTTCGTTATATAATATGTCACTTTCCACGCTCAAGTTGCCTTTGTAGTTTGAAGATCAGCTTATCCTCTATTTGTGGACTCAAGTTGCATTTACATACCGGTTAATGAATCATATGTCACCTATTCGGACGGCCTTCCTTGAAGCATGCATAACCACTTCTCAATGAGAATTACTAGGCAACCACTTCTCCTTGGATCTTGTAATATAAATTTGTTGCACATAGAAGTACACCGTCTTATTCATAGACTAGTAAAACAGAGTACTTCCTCCATCCCTTTATACAATGGCGTATTCGTTTTCCAAGATTTATTTTAATCATCTATTTGATCAACAATATGTGAGAAATACTCCATCCGATTCATTTTAATCTACATTCTACACTAAAATTTTGTTTCATATTGATCTAAATTCTATATTTTGGGCATTGATTACATTCTCGATAATCAACACCCACATTTTTGTGTCAAAAATAGATAATGAACACCAGCACATAAAATTAAACACTCTTACACTAAAAATGTGTCATTAATTTTAATGTAGATTGTATTGGTTGTTTACGCATCTAACTAGTACTATTAAGCATGACTTACTTGTCTTAAAATTTGTAAAAGGTAGATTATTGAAATGGAGGGAGTATGTTACAAAATTGTACGGTGAAAATATTTTTTTCAGCTACGATTTCAATACTATAACTTTTATAGCACATAGTCCATATTTTGTTGGTCATATATAGTCAATCTTTAACTTCAAAGTTCGTGTACACTACGTAGATTGGAACATAGAGAATATTTGCAATAGCAGAGGCGAGAGGAAGATTTGTTCACCAAATGAACAGGTCCAGAGCAAGCTCAAAGTTTATTGGCCAATTTTAAGTATCAATCGTGATTACTAAAAAGATTTCTATTAAATCAATAATTCAGTATTTTAATGATTAATTATATCATTTAGCATATCATCAGCATAATTTGGTTTCCGTTTGAATTTGTAGGAAACTTTGTGCTCCAATGTTTGCTTGGTGAAATAGAGCTGCCGACATGGCGATATAATGTTGTGCATATGGCTCGATCTATAATCCTACCCATCTTTCTATAAAGATCGTATCGCGGAGTTGAAAATCTAGATTTCAGATGAACCCTAGTCAGTCATTTGTTCAAGATAGGTGCAGGTACCACACTTTTTTCTTCGAAGCTTCGAGGTGTTTGGTGAGAATCAGAATCTTCTACCCTCCCAGTATTTTTTTTTGTCTCAGATAAGAAATCAAAGCTATCTAGATCGGTCTGACATGTCAGATTGATCGAGACCGCCAGCACCCTGCATCGCCAGGCGATGGTAGATATGCCCGGGATAGACATGCAAAAGGAGGAGCTCTGTACTCTAGTTCGTACCTAACAAAAAAGCCAGTCTTACATAGTCTACTAATATTGCACGTGCTGAGAACCATAAAGACGACGTTCCAGTAAAATTGATCGTCGCGCACATAAATAGTAGTCTACCGTAAATAATTATTAGGAAAGGAAAGAGACATGTTCATCGTTATCATAGTACATCGACATGATCAACAATAAGGCTAATTATATCTAGCTATAGCTCCACTTGCAGGGATCAAACTAATGGCTTATTCTATTTGATATGTCTAGACTGATTACTAGTTTAAGTAAATGCCAAGAGGTTAGTTCATCTGTCACACGATGAGGCACGGCTGCACACAGTGCATCGGCATCCTAACGAGGTGCCCGGCAGCCTTTTGTGCCACACCCTGCTAGCTCCTGCTCATATTATTTCCACATCGTCTCATGGTTATTCCATTTTTTGTCTACTTCACGTGCTATGCATTGCAAGGTGATGTTTCGGCTCCGGTATCTAACTTATTTTGCATCTCATTTGATAAAATAATGATCTATCATTTACAAAATAATGGTGTATATACATAGAAGCCAGAAGGTTAACCTTTCTTGTCGAAAATATAGAAGTATAATGTGTAGTCACATATAGTACTAGGTTACTAGGGCATAGTACGAATTAGCAGTTATCGGGCAGCTTGGTCACATGTCATAATTGTGATGGCAACAACATTCTTAATCCATTGTCTGGCGGCTAAGCATGGTTATAATTTTTTCCTACATCATTCTCCTCTCTCTTTTCACAATTATCAGTGTCTAGTATAGCACACATGCGTAATCATGCATGCAAGCTGTTGGTTATATATGTCAGTTTCCACCGTCAAGTTGCCTTATAGTTTGCACTTTTTTTTTCGAAAAAGGGAGCATATCAGCTAATCATTTGTTTGTACTCTCAAGTTGCATTCACAAACCAGTTAATTAATCATATGTCACCAGTTCGGCCGGCCTTCCTGGAAGCACGCATAACCACTTCTTAATGTGGATTGCTAGGCAACCACTTCACCTTGTACCTTGTAATAATAATATCATTACACATTGAAGTACACAGTCTTCGTCGAAGAGAATAGTTACAATAGCAGAGGCGTGAGGAAGATTAGTGCACCAAATGAACAGGTCCTGCGTGTGCACCAAGTTTATTGGCCAATTTTAAGATCGCACTCGTCTACATATTTTCAAATTAACTCTAGAGAGTTTTTTTCTACAATACACCTTGGAAGATGTACTACATATCATACAAGGGGTGCCAAGAGGTAAGTTTTACAACACTGTCAAAACCAGCAAGCTTGCTGCAAACAAGGGGTAGCAGCTCCCCAGGATCTGGCCCTAATCTCCTACTAGCCACCGTTCTAGCGTGGGCGAGGAAAGCCAAACACCTCACCTGGGAAGAGACCCGTAAGTCGCCAAGCCTCAAATTTCTACCTAATCTTTAGCTTGATCTTCTTGGCAGAAGGGGACACTCCCTCGAAGACCACATCAACTCTAGAGAGTTTCAAGTTAAAAATACTTATAATGAATCAGTAATAACAATTTCATGTCAAGAAATAAAATAAGTACTTAGTTTTATATGATACTAATATTACGACAGTAGTTTAATGATTTATTAGACCGTGTACTATTATAGTATTGGCATAATTTGGTTTCAGTTCTAATTTGTAGTCAACATTGCGGTCCAAACATTTGCTTGGCGAAATTGAGCTACCGAGATTGCCATATAATTTCATGCACATGGCTTGATGTATAATCCTATACAAATCGTATCATGCAATTGAAAATCTGTATTTCAGATGAACCCTCATCGGTCATTTGTTCAAGATAGGTGCATGCACCTCCCAACTTTTTCCTCGACGCTTCGAGGTGTTTGATGAAAATCAGAATCACTTACCCTCCTATAATACTTTTGTTGAGTCCCGATGAGAAACAAAAAATATGACATGTCAAGGCATGCATTCAGTGCTACAAGTACAGGTAGTATGGAAGTCCTTTCGTGGTCTCCAAGCATGGTTCCACATTTGACCACACATGAATTTTCTGCTTATTAATTCCAAAGTTCCAATTATAGAAAATGAAAGCAACAGAAATGGGTAAACCTATGGGCTACTAGGGAGAAATATGGACTCTTTGCTGCTTGGATAGATAGCTTCATCTGATTTTTTTTCTCTTCTCTCTTTTTCTTTTTTGTACAAATCTCTTGTGCAATCTGTACGTTTTTTTTAACAAAACTTAATAAAAATACACAGCAGAGTCTTGCTGTTTCTATATATATAAAAAACAGAATTCCATTCTTCTTAAGTCAGTATTGACCATACATACTTATGTACATCCCTAGTCACTAGCCAATTAAGAGGGTGTTTGGTTAGGCTTTTTTCTTGGCTTTTGGCTTTGTCTTATAAGCCACAAAAGCACCTAATTAGGTGCTTTTGGTTTTTGACTTTTGGCTTATACCATAGTAAAATATAAGCCAAAAGCACCTATTTAGGTGCTTTTTGGGCTTATAAGCCAAAATCAAAAGTCAAGTAAAAAGTCTAACCAAACACGCTCTAAGCCTCCCCTTCTAGAACAAAAACTGTGTGCAGTGTTGCGTTGTAGCAGTCAATCAATGCGGGGTACTGGACTGCAACCGGCAGCTCCCGGTGGGCAGATGTTCATAGGGGATGGCTTGATCGGGATCGCCAAGCGATGGCAGATATGCACCGGATAGACATGCAAATGGAGGTGCTCGGTACTCAAGTTCGTTCCTAACAATAAAGCTAGTCTTACGTAGTCTACTACTCTCTCCGTTTCTAAATATAAGTTGTTTTAGCTTTTTTCCACATTCACATGTATCTAATCATATTTTATTGTGTATGTTTACTCATTTTAGTCCGTATCTAGACAACATGTGAAACAGATAAAACATCTTATATTTAAGAACGGATGGAGTAATATTGTACGTGCTGATGACATGCATAAAGACAACGTTCCAGTAAAATCTATCGTCGCACATAAACAGTAGTCTACCGTAAACACTTAATTAGGAAAGGAAAGAGACTTTCTATCATAGTACATCGACATGATCAACAACAACACGTTAATTGTATCTGGCTAGCTTCACTTGCAGAACTAATGGTTGATCGCAACTTTCCCATTTGATATGTCTAGACTGCTTAATATTATAAGTAAATGACAAGAGGTTAGTTCACCAACTACAGCACACGTAGTGATCCTCCCCCGTGCATGAAAGCCAATCAGCTTACGGTGACAGACATATTGTACACAAACTATCTCGTTATCGTATTCGAAAATAACTATCTTGCCTCGAAAACGTAGTTCACATATTTCATCCGTTGAAGGATAGCCAATCTGGTCATTATTCTGACAACTGAGAGCTGGTAGAGTGGTTTCCCGGAAAAACAGTAAAGCACGTGCCCAAGTTAGTATGACTGGTGTCTTTGGACTAAGGGTGGAAACAAATTCCCGCGGGAAACTATACCTATGCAGGTACCTTGTCGTACACACTCCGCGTATCACTATCTCTCTCTCCTCATTCTTTTAGCTAGCAAATGTCAACCTACTGACATGTATTCTTATATCTACCTACAAAACTCACATTATATAAATAATCGTAGTTATATCTAAACACAGCACGACGATATAGAACAGCTGATAGATCGTCATAAATCTACCTAAATATATCACAGCAAATAGATCAACCTAATTGTCTCGAAGTGACTAGTATTCGCAGTTGTATTCAAGTATGCATGGCACAACCAATAACTCTGTTATACCTTCAATAATCAAAATTGTCGTGTATAAATGTTCCTTCGCGCTCGACGACCCACCGTACAATCGGCATCTTCATTACATGCCACTAGAAAACCTGGAAGGAGGGGCGCCACACCACCTCGTTGCGCCGGTAGTGAACCCAATGACCAAAGGCTCTAGTGGTGAGATCAACATTTCTTCTCCTATGGCCTTGTAGTAGGACATAACATACCATATCATTTGACAATAACCATGGGTGATGATAAATAGTACTACATCTGATCATATTGTACGATTCTCTCTTATTTAATGAAAATGGCAAGTCTTTTGTCTTGTTTCAAAAAAAAGGTACTACCTCCGGTTTTTTCAAAAGTACTTATTTTGGATCGGGGGAAGTATATATACTTTGCCCGATCTAAAAATGTAAGTCTTGTAGGACATAAGTCAGTATTTAATACTTTGACCATCAACTCGTCAAATGCGCTGCTAAGAAAACAATTGTTTATATGCTATGGAGTTATATTTCATAATAAATCTATTAATAATATCAATTTGGTATCTTAGATGCTACTAAATTTTGTTTATTGATTGATGATGAAACTTAAGTAAAACTTTGGTTAAATTTTCAAAATGCTTATATGTTGGAACTTGGAAGCGAGGTAGTAGAAAATGAAATACTTTGGAGGTATTGAGTTTCTTAGAGCAACTCTAACAGCTGCCCTATATTAGGCTTGGTGCCCAATAAACCGTTTTTTAGGGCACCGCAGGGCAAAAACACCTCTCCAACAGCTGCCCTATGTTGTGCCGTATTATACGGCTGCCCTAAAATTTGCTCCTCTCTGCCCCATATGTGGGGCAGAGAGGGCCACGCGCACCCCTGCCCTATCCTTCAATTTCACAGCGCGCGCACGTAACTGCCACGCTGAAAGTTCACCTTCATTCCAATCCCCTTTCTGCAGCCACCGCCGCCGGTCGATTCTGGCCAAATCCGGCGAAACCCCCCACCGCCGCTCACCGGAATGGAGTCCCCTCGACGTCCCCTACCGATTGCCCCTGCCGCTGGCCATCCCCGCTACTCCGGCGAGCTCCGCCGGCGGCGGCCATGGCGAATCGAGGTCGACGGTAGCGCTCGGAGGTGGCCGAGGCGGACGGTCGCGCTCGGAGGTCGCACCACCCGCCGCATCGCCGGCCGCTCCTCGCAGTTGGGGTTGGCGCTGCTGAGCCCGACGAGCAGCAGCCGCAGCATCCCCTCGCGGTCGAACTCGCTGTCCAGCCATGGGTCGGCGGCCTCGATCCAGCCGCGGGTGCTGGGGCGCGGCGGGCACTGAGCCACCCGGCGGCGGAACGGCGAGGCCCAATCGCCCTGCACTGCGGCCGGATTGCTTCGATCTGGACGGCACGGACGCAGTCCATCCCGGCGGCTCCGGCTGTACGAGGGCCGGCCGCGCGAGGCAGCGCTGCACGCAGCTAATCGGTCGATTGGTTCGAAGCAAGCACGCAGAGGGATCGGATCGATCCTTCCGAAGCATGCAAGCAAGCTGGTGAATCGAATCGCTCGATCGATCCTCCGCCGGCCGCGCTTCCAGCCCGCCTCGGTCGATTTGGGGCGCCGTTGACTTCCGGACTCCGGTGACCTAGCAACAATTGTAGACCATCGGATGCGTTTTTGTCACTCACCACCATCGGATCGAGTTTTAGGGCACTAATTTTAGGGCAGCTGTTGGAGAAGTGGTGCCCTATTATAGGGCAGCTGGTAAAGAAGAATTTTTTTTTGTGCCCAAAAACGCTAAAACAGGTACCCTATATCCAAAAACAGCCCACCTAATATAGGGCAGTTGTTAGAGTTGCTCTTATGTGGGAGCGGAAGAATGTTAGATGATAGCATACTTTGACAGCCGAATTGCATGCTCTTGCATGGTTAGAGCATCTCCACTTGTTCGGCTCCCCCCAAGAGGCATTTTTTCAGCCGTTTTGGTTTGCGCCGGCGGTATTTAGAACCTGGGGGCTGGATTTTCCCAGCCGTGTCCAAACCCAAGCAGCCAGATGCTGACCAGGCGGGAGTCGTACGGGTCGGCGCCAGGCGGCGCGCGGCTGGGCGGGAGGAAGGGCGAGGGTCCGGAGGGCGGAGCTAGGCGGAGGGCGGTGGCGGTCGTCGCTCTTCGTCGTTGCTGCCTCCCGTCGCTCTTCATCTCCGCGGCGTCCCCATCTGGTCCACGGGCGTAGGCGCGGCAGTCGACTCGGGGGCGGCGGAGGGCGGAGCCGCGAGGGGCAGAAGAGGGGCGGAGGAGGGCGGCGCCGGAGTAGAGGAGCGGCGGCGCGAGGGGCGAGCAGGCGGCGAGCGGCACCGGCGCGTGTGCGGGAGGCGAGTTGCGTGGTGGGTGGAAAAGAAAAGAGAAAAGAGAGGAGAGAGAGGAAAGAGGGAGGCTGGCAGGTGGACCTTTTGCATGCAAAAGTTAGCGTCGGCGCCCCCAGCTCCCCCCCACCACCCCAGCGCGCTGGGTGCGCTGGCGCTAATTTGGCGCTATTCGGATGAAATTGAGATCCTGGAGGGCACGGCTGGGAAGTTTTTTGCCATCCGGCGCTAAAAGATCTTCTTGGGGGCACTTTGGGAGGCTGAGTGGAGATGCTCTTAGGAGACAGTAAGAAAGAGTATGGCTCGCAGCCTCGATCGCAGGTACAAGCTTTGCACCTTCAGCGCACTCGTGGACATAGTAGAATGCCGTTGGTCGCTAACCAAGTCGGCATTGCACCGTCTAAAAGTTATCAATGGAGTTCTTTTTTTACGTCAAGAATAAACGTGATTACATGAAGGATTGTCAGCTCAAAAATAATTCCGGATTCTCTTTGTTTAGTGGAGCGTAACTACCACCCTATTCCAGGCAACAGAAAGAGTAGCAACGGTATTATATTCCTCCGCCTCCCGACCCACTTGGGCATCCGAACATTGGTCAGCCGAGGCATAAATACCCTGGCATTCTGCAAATGAGTAAAGCCACGAGGATCAGGCTGCAGACAAATCGGTGGGTTCTGTATACACAAAGCTAGCTACCGGCTAGCAATGGACGCAGCGGCGGCAGCGAATGGGAGGGGTTCTGGCGAGGAGGAGAGCGGCGGCCACGAGAAGGTCTCCTTCATGGGCCTATTCCAGTACGCCGATGGAAAGGACGTGCTGCTGATGCTGGTCGGCACGCTGGCCTCGCTGGCCAACGGCGCGTCGCAGCCCCTCATGACGCTCTTCTTTGGCGACGCCCTCGACGGCTTCGGCGGCGCCACTAACGGCAACGTCCTCCAGCGCGTCAACAAAGTAAGCCTCCTAGCCATCTTCTCGTGCACTCAGCTTCCCGTGGCAGGCTTCCTGAGATTTCTATTAAGCATTTGCACTTTGTAGTTTAAGTTTTTTGGATAGAGAGTATTTTTATTAAACTAAAACGTTGCATCAAAGTGATGCAGCCATAAAAAGTTCACACATGATCTTTGCATATCCAAAATGCACACACCTCAGTACACAAAACACACACACAGGGAAAGGTGGAAGCAGGTGAGTAATTCACGGTCAACCAAGAATTAGCTTAGGTCTCAATCAGATGGCATCACCCAATTTTACTTGCAGCTCGTGTGCAATTCATGCGCAACTTGAAACATTCGGCTGCAATTGCAACTTCATGTGAAACTCACAGGTGCACGAATCATGAAGCAAATCCAATGGTCCCAGACAAATTAATGACCACAACATATATTTTTCCTATATTTGTAATGTCCAGGACACGCATATGTGAGTTATGCTTCATGCTTCATTTAAACTAATAAACCATATAGGTCATGCATCACAGCATCAGAGCTGTCTCCCCGGACCATTTAGTCTAGCTCCTTTTGCAATCAATATGTACCCGGGTATTTTTCCAGCATATACACATGTTGGAATATTGAGTAATTTCTGTACGAGATCAATTAGCGAAATTAACATCCCAGATGCACTAGTAAGAGTCTAACCACATAAGAAAAACTAGACATATCTATTAGATTTGTTCCAAATACTAGTGTAAACAGAAAAAGGAGTAACATATATTTGTTGACTTAGAATGTCCCACCACAGCGTAGTTACCATAAATGAACTAGGCGGTGGAGAGACATGAAGTGAGTTGTGTGTGCTGGATCCGCCGTTATGTTCTCTATAGCCTAAAGATGCAGAAAGCACAAGAGCTACATGGTGGAAGAAGCATGTCATGTGTCAAGCACACACATGCATGTTTGCACGGTACACACACAATTGGTGCACCATGCAACAAAAAATATCTTCCACCAAAACAAGATCTAAATCGAGCTCGACTCATGAAACAATAAGTACGTGCGAGGCATGGCGAGGCGGACAGCGGAGGTGGAGTGCACGTCCAGCAAAGCACAATTCCAATAGTAAGCATCAACTAGTAATGTAAGGCTTATACCCAATTATTCCACTTATGCGGAAGGTCTACTTATCAAAGATAAATGCGAAAAGCTAACAATAAGCATGCTCCCTCTCCATGCGGCAGGTGTTTTGCATGAGTTTATCCCCTATAGGAGAGAACACATGGATGAATGCAAGAATCTAGTGAGACGATCATATTATATACATATTTTGAAAATTTAAAATGATTTATCTTTTAAAATGTTGTTGCGATTAACGATTAAGTTTGAGGGTTCAAAATCAGATCATTGTTAATATGTTTTGACGGAAAACTCGGATCAGTTACCATATTACGCTACTATGGCCATCAAATTAGCACCAAGCAGTTAACACGATAATCATATATGGTTATTTGATTGATGTAAAATGGTGTACATAAACCTATTAACCAAGCTATTATAATCTAATCAATTATAATAATCTGGTAACCACCCATGAAAAAAAGTTTTCAAAACATGGCAATATGAGATCTAGTTTCGAAAATATCGTCCTGACTAAACCAACGTTGAAAACGGGTTCTCAATCAAATTAACATTTTAAGAGATAAAATGTTTTTAATTTAATCATTAAAGATAATCTACGTGATGTTATCCATGATATCACTTCAGGCATGCTTGTAAAGGAGCCGCCCAAGAGCTAGTCTATGCATGCGGCGCCGTTTTTTTTTTTAACATAAAACTGTGAGGCAAAAGCCCCACAGCAATTTATTACCTCACTGCACAATAATTACAAATAATTACAACGGAACCAAAAAGTAAATACTTACACTAAGCTGCCTATCCAGGCCTTAAGGGCTGCAATGTGTTTCCTCTTTATCCTATGCTCAAGCATAAAGATATCATGTACAAAACCCCTCTTCCAACCATAGAAAGTGGGTCTCTCGTTCTCAAAGATGAGTCCATTCCGTTGTTTCCAAATGTTCCAGCATGCTAGTATAACTACTTCCATGAAAAAAGGCTTGGCAAAATCCGCTCTAGCTCTATTCGCAGCTGTTTGCAAGTCATCACTTAGAGTCCAGTCAATTTGCAGATAATTCCAAACTCTCTGACTAAAGTTGCATTGAAAAAACAGATGCATCCTGTCCTCATGCAGCCTAGTAGGGCATAGGACACAATGCATGCGGCGCCGTTGTGTAGCACGCTCAAAGATAAATATCTCTTGCACGAGACATGGACCAATTCAAAAGCCTGAGGTGGTTGTCGACGCCAGCACAGCACCATATCCATTCTAGGCATGCCACCCTGCCGCCCACGCGAGTAACTGAAAACAGCGGATTCACTTCCCAGATCTACAAGAGTTACACATATCCGATCGTTGTGGGCTGGTCATATTTTGTGTCATTAGTTCCTTACAATACAACAACAACAAATTAGCAAGCTGGGAGCTTTTAATCACACATCATCACCTGTCGGCATAAAATAGTTATATTATATTAATTTGCACATGTTATACATGGTTGCAAGACATCAAACACAACATACAGTTTTCACAATGTTGTCATTTCATTTTGCAGGTGGTTCTGAACTTTGTCTACTTGGGTATCGGAGCAGCTGTTGTCTCTGTCCTCCGTGAGCATGAGCAGTCTTTGTGAACCTATTCATATGTGTTTACACTTTGCATCATCAATGGAGATACTAGCCAGTTATTGACACCATTGACATGTTTGATAAAATGGCACTTTATGTATATACTAGTGTAGTAACTTTATAATCTATCATTCTAGCACAAATTCCAATTTCGTCCTAACTTTTTTTTCTGGAAAACCGTTGAATATAGGATAAAAAGTGTTCACGTATTTTACTTTTCAACTAAAGGAGATAGATAATTAAACATATAAAAAATTCAATTGCAGTCACGGCGGCAAACTTATATTCACATGACACATGGAAGAAATGAATCATATGTAGGCCATAGTGTTGATCATGTTAAGTTAGAATATCTACCAAAACAACTTGTTGTATGTGCAGAGGTGTCATGTTGGACAATTACTGGTGAAAGACAAGCGTCACGCATTCGGTCTCTATACCTCAAATCTGTCTTGAGACAAGATATAGCATTCTTTGATGTAGAAATGACAACTGGGCACATAGTTTCAAGAATGTCTGGTGATACTGTGCTAGTTCAGGATGCTATTGGAGAGAAGGTACCGACTTCATAAACATCAAATAAATACCACATAAGAAAAGTTTTATTCATTATGTTCCAGCTCGTATTAAAACTGATATAGATATCTATTGCAAAACTCTCCAGGTGGGAAAATTTCAACAACTTGTGGCGACTTTCATTGGTGGTTTCGTTGTAGGTTTTCTGAAAGGGTGGCTTCTATGTCTTGTCATGTTGTCATGCATACCTCTGGTTGTACTTACAGGAGGAGTAGTGGCAAAAGTTCTATACAATATCTCTAGCAAAGGTCAAGCATCATACAATAATGCGGGGAACGTTGTCGAGCAAACAATTGGAAACATAAAAACGGTAAGTTCAGTCCACTAAGCAATTCAAACAATGGCTAGTATAAAGGTTCCTATGTGAGGGGTGTTACTCTGAATTTTTGTGTACTCACTAAGTTATCATGTGACCATATTTGTAAATAGGTTATTTCCTTCAATGGGGAGAAGAGGGCTATTACAACATACAAGAAGCTAATACACAAGGCATATGAGACTACAGTTGAGGAAGGGCTTACTAATGGCTTTGGCATGGGTTCTGTTCTCTTCATGCTCTTCTCAAGCTATGGTTTAGCCTTTTGGTACGGCGGGAAATTGGTACTTACAAAAGGCTACACAGGAGGACAAGTAATCACAATCTTATTAGCTATCATAACTGGGGCGGGGTAAATTCTTAACTCTTACCCTAAACAATAATTCATGTGTCATATCACATTATTAGTAGTAATAATTATGAATTGTGTGTTGTAGGAGTTTAGGTAATGCAACACCATGTATGTCAGCCTTTGCAGCAGGACAATCGGCGGCACACAGGTTGTTCACAACAATAAAGAGGAAACCAGAGATTGATCCTGACGACAAGACTGCTAAGAAACTAGAAGACATCAGGGGCGATGTTGAGCTAAAGAATGTGTATTTCAGCTACCCAGCAAGGCCCGAGCAGTTGATATTTGATGGGTTCTCATTACATGTCTCGAATGGCACAACGATGGCAATAGTTGGGGAGAGTGGGAGTGGCAAGTCAACTGTCATTAGTCTTGTAGAGAGATTTTATGATCCTCAGGCAGGTGAGGTTTTGATTGATGGGATCAATATCAAGAGTTTGCAGCTTGATTCAATAAGAGGGAAAATTGGTCTTGTTAGCCAAGAGCCCTTGCTATTTATGACCTCAATTAAAGATAACATAACATATGGAAAAGAAGATGCAACTATTGAGGAGATCAGAAGAGCCGCTGAGCTCGCCAATGCATCAATTTTCATTGATAAGTTGCCCAATGTACGTGAGAAAATATGTGTAATCCGAAGTTTTTTCATTTGATATGAGTGTATGAGTGCTAATACTAACTCTTATTTCTTACTAGGGTTATGACACAATGGTTGGCCAAAATGGCGCTCAGATTTCAGGGGGACAGAAGCAAAGGATTGCAATTGCCAGAGCAATCATTAAAGATCCCAAAATACTTTTGTTAGATGAGGCAACTAGCGCATTAGATGTGGAGTCGGAGAGGATAGTCCAGGAGGCACTGAATAGGATCATGGTGGACAGAACTACGCTTGTGGTTGCACATCGTCTAACTACTGTGCGGAATGCTGATTGCATATCTGTTGTTCAACAAGGAAAGATAGTTGAACAAGGTGGGGATCCCAATTCCTTCACGCACTTTTTCTAGTCAATTGTTTGGCATATTTTTAACTAAACTGATCAACTTTTAACATAAATAAATGTACTTTTTATATAGGTGCCCACAATGAATTAGTGTTAAACAAAAATGGTGTTTACTCACAACTTATTCTACTTCAAGAAAGTCGTGAAGAGAAGAAAATGGCCCGACAATTGTCTGCTCCAATGTCTAAAAGTACTAACTTGTCAATGAAGCGATCAATTAGTGGTTCTATAGGCAATAGTAGTGGGCACTCATTCACACTCCCCTTCGGGCTTCCTGGAACAGTTGAATTGCATGTAGAAAATGATACCCATGGCGAGAAGAATATTCCGAATGATGGTGATGGAGAGGTCCCAACGAAATCTCCTATGGTGCGGCTAGCACATCTAAACAAGCCAGAGGTACCTATTCTTGTGTTAGGATCCCTCGCTGCAGCGGTTCATGGAGTGCTTCTGCCAATTTTTGGTTTAATGCTATCAAGTTCCATTACAGCGTTCTACGCGCCACCAGATAGACTAAAAAAGGACACTAGTTTTTCGGGTCTGATGTGTGTTGTCATTGGTATCGTATCAATAATCTCAATACCGGCAGAGTACTTCTTTTTTGGAATAGCCGGGGGGAAGCTTATAGAGCGCATTCGGGCTTTGTCATTTCAAAGCATCATGCACCAAGAAGTTGCTTGGTTTGATGATCCTAAAAACTCAAGGTTTGTTGCAGGTTTTTCTTCTGGTTTCTTCTTCATCTGGAATTTATGAACTTTACTTTCAGATAATATAATCGCAAAACTATATCTTATAGTGGAGCACTTGGTGCAAGACTTTCAATTGATGCTTTGAATGCCCGGCGCTTAGTGGGAGATAACTTGCCCTTAATAGTTCAGATTATATCAACACTTGTCACCGGATTTGTCATTTCCATGAGAGCTGACTGGAAGCTATGTTTGATCATTTTATGTGTAATTCCACTTGTGGGTCTTCAAACATATGTGCAAGTGAAGTTCTTGAAAGGTTTCAGTCAAGATGCTAAGGTAATCCTTTAAAGAAAGTTATTGGTATTTTCCTCAAGTCACCTGACATTTTAAGATAATTTCGCGAAACAAATATTACACCATGTAGTACCATAATTGTTGTTGCTTTGGACATAAGCATTGTCTCTAGCAGAATTTAATCATACCACCAATTTGCACCGGAAGATGTACAAAAAAAATGTCTTGTGAAAGCAAATAGGGATGCAATATTACTCATACGAAATAGTTAAAATAAATTTAAAGTTTTGTGAGGGAAAATGTAAAAAAAGTATTGCTAACGTTTCAAAAGTTGTTGGTTCTTGTTATTTCCCCAAAAAATACCGTTAGGGGAACCAGAGGAATAATAAAGTAGCATCGTAGGTTCGTAGCCATAACAACAGTGATAGAGATTACATGCTACAGTTTTTTAATCAAATCATACTACTAGACCGCTCTCCATGCATATTAGTTGAATATATATCGTTCTACCATGTACAAGTGGTTTCACCTAGTGATCACAGAATCCTGCACCTCCAAATGTAAGCACCATGTATGGGACACATGCCGTGACAAATGAATAACCTACGGAAAATTCAAAATCATTCTTTGTTATAAATATTATTTGTTAAAAGAATATCTTTGTGATAGTTCCACATAGCCAAACATAACGCACACACCCAACTCTGATTTGATTCTCTGAAAACCAAAGCCTAAATATATTTGGTACAATAGAAGGTGTAGTAGGGTGAATTGGGTGAAATCCACGTAAATAATACTCTATATGTGATGGGTAAAACGGTGCTAGAAAATAAAATATGTTGAATTATTTCATCCTGATAGCAAAAAATCGTACTTCTTGTACCATTCAAATTACACTTGGCGAGGCCGTGTTTTTTTAATTTGCCTCTTGGCATAGGTACTAATTAAATGAGGATATTTTATCTTCAAAGGTACTTTGAGTTTCCAAATGAATTTCCTCTGTAATTTATGATTATCTAAGTACGTAGATTTAACACAAAAACACTTGTAGTTGGAACTTCCATTGAAACACATTTGACTCATTTGTTAGGGTGATGGGCACCAAATATAGCTAAGTGATTTACTCAACCCTTGTCAGTGTTTGCCAAAAACTAACATTAGGGAGAGACTCTTCTTTTACCTACATAAGCCCTTTCAAGAATGGTCCGCCCAAGTCGTTTCATAAGGACTTGTGAAAGTGTCTTAGAGTGGACATACTTATTTCGTACCAACTCCTTCCTCATACCATCCTCATTTAGTAGTTTAAAAGAAAATAATAAGCAAACTTCTATTTATAATTTTTAGGTTCTCGATTGCATACCCACCTTAGTACAATTGCTTATGTTTATGTTTTTCTGCGCCCCTTAAGACACATCAAAGAAAGACACCATAAATAAAGGAGGCTAGTGATAGCAAGGTGTAGTAGAGCCAGGCGTCCTCGGGAGGAGGGAGACTAGCCTTTCTAGCAGCTCGGCCGTTTATCACAACAATCCTCTACTCATTTCATTCTTCATTTCTCTAATGAATGGGGATGCAAGGGTATCTAAAGCGGAAGAAACAAATTCACAAATTACAAACAACTATTCATACCGACGTTCAATCTAGGCTCGTCAATGGCTCAAGTATACACAAACGAGCTATATATTCCCAACACATTTTTTTTCCAAAAAAGTTAACGATGTGAGAAAGCTGAGTGGAAGAGGTGAAAAAACCCTACTAACTATAATTATATAAAACTAAATATACATAAAAGAATTAAAACAATGTTCCATGGAGTTTACAATTTTTAGTATGTTTTCTATTTCATAGTATCTGTTCACACTTACTCTAGATAAGTTTTCACACTTTCTCAAAACTTTGTAAGTCTGTGATAATAGATTTGTGGTTCTCCAGATGATGCATGAAGATGCAAGTCAAGTGGCCACAGATGCAATTGTTAGTATTAGGACTGTGGCTTCCTTTTGTTCTGAGAATAGAATTACAAGAATATATGATCATAAATGTGAAGCCTCAATGAATCAAGGATTCAGAACCGGGATAGTTGGAGGTATTGGATTTGGTTTCTCATTCTTGATGATGTACCTTACTTACGGTCTTTGTTTCTATGTTGGAGGGAAATTTGTGCAGCATGGCAAATCAAATTTTGGTGATGTTATTGAGGTATACAAATTCATTATTTCAGCAATGATGTTCTTATGGAGGTCTCCTCTGTATTTTTTGTAGTCTTAGTCCCTCCATACTTAACCACGTTGAAAATTTTGTTTTCGAGAATGCACAGTCGCAACTTTCACGAGGTCATTGAACATTGTAAGTCATACTTGCAGGTTTTATTTGCACTGATTTTAGCATCCATGGGAGTATCTCAAACAAGTGCAATGGCCTCAGATTCAACAAAAGCAAAAGTTTCAGCACTCTCCATATTTTCTTTGTTAGACCGAAAGTCTAAAATCGACTCAAGTGACAACGATGGTTTGAAATTAGACGAGGTCAAGGGCAACATTGATTTTCAACATGTCAGCTTCAAGTACCCAGCACGCCCAGATATCCAAATCTTCAATGAGTTTACCCTGCACATCCCCTTCGGCAAGGTAAGCCTACTTTCCATATAATCATCACATCGTATACGATCATTGACCCAACAACTTACTTTCATTATGGTCTTATATAGAATGTTGCGCTTGTTGGAGAGAGTGGTAGTGGCAAGTCAACAGTAATCGCAATGCTGGAACGGTTCTACAATCCTGATTCAGGTACCATCTCACTGGATGGAGTCGAAATCAAGAGCTTAAACATCAACTGGTTGAGGGGCCAAATAGGACTAGTGAGCCAAGAGCCTGTCCTCTTCAATGAGACAATTCGCGTGAATATAGCATATGGCAAGGACGGAGAAGTCAGTGAGGAGGAGCTCATTGCAGCTGCGAAGGCATCCAACGCACATGAGTTCATATCAAGCCTTCCCCAAGGATATGACACCACAGTTGGGGAGAGAGGGATACAGCTATCTGGTGGTCAGAAACAACGGGTTGCTATTGCAAGGGCTATTCTGAAAGATCCTAAGATACTACTTGTTGACGAGGCGACTAGCGCCTTGGATCCCGAGTCTGAGCGGATTGTACAAGATACCTTAGACAATGTGATGGTTGGCAGGACCACGATTATTGTGGCGCACCGCCTCTCCACTATCAAGGGCGCTGATATCATTGCGGTTCTCAAGGATGGTGGAATATTGCGGTTCTCAAGGATGGTGGAATAGTGGAGAAAGGAAGGCATACGACCCTGATGAATATCAAAGATGGAGTGTATGCTTCACTAGTTGAACTTCGCTCAGCGTCATCATAATACCTAGGATCAGTATATGTTTTTATATATCTATATACTCATGGATGTGGTATGGTACTTGAAATGGAGCTCAAGAACTTGCGCTTCCTTCTGTTGTATCTATCTATGTAATGTAAATTATGCGCATTAGAAATAAAGATTATGCTTCTGATTTTGATTCTCAAATGGATAAGTCTCACGTCGGTGTGTAAAGGATATGCAGTTTTATCTGTATCTAACCAAATATCCGAAGAACGCTTTGGAAAATAAGGAATTGGCAGGAATGAAGACTTACCAGCAGTGTCATGGTTGGCGTTGGAAGATCAGAGGAGCCCTACGTGCGTACTCATCAATTCTGAACAGCCGCCCATAGATTAGGGAGATCCTGACCGCAGCCCGTCAAAGCCAGAACTGCGCGGATCCATGCGCGTGGAGAATCGGATTTTCTCAGGCGAGTCGCGGCCCCGTCGACGAGCCGCAAGCGATGTCGAGAGGACCGGGCGCGTGCAAAATGGTGTCACCGGCGGCAGGCTACACAGCGCCGCGGCGCCGCCATTGGAGAATCGGAGGCTAGGTTTTTGCCACGACCAAGTTCAGAGTTGCACGCGTCGATCGAAATTCAGTCGAGGCTTCCCATTCTGGGCCTCGGATTACATTACAGGCTTTTGCGTGGACAGTTCGGCCATAGCATGAGTCAATGGCTTTTCAGCTAAATGCTATATACCGCCCGTTACGACGCATGATAGTCCCGCCGGCTGAAGGACTTCTCTAATGGGCCAGCCCATTTTGTGAATTTTTCTTTTTTTTCATTTTTTTCTTCTTACATGTTTCCTTTTTATTTTCTTTTTTGGTTTTGTTTTGTTTTTCCCTTTTTTGTTTTTAAATTTTTTATGATTTCGTAAAAATGTTCAGTTTTGTAAAATATTAAAATTAAAAAATGTTCAGTTTTGAAAAATGTTCAATTTTAGAAAAGTAAAAATTTCAAAAAGTTCATAATTGACAATTGTTCAGATTTTCAAAATGTTTAGATTTAAGAAATGTCCAGATTCCAAAACTGTTCACAATTGAAAAATGATTGGATTTTGAAAATATTCACATTTAAAAATCTTTAGATTAAAATTTTGTTCAGATTAAAAAATATATAAAAATAAAAAAACAGAAATAAAATACGTGATAAGCCCGGAAGCAAATGGGCTAGGCACACCCAATCTCCTTCACACGGCGTGGGGCTTCGCATGCCGCTACAACGCCATATAGGAGCTCCTGACTTTTCCTAACCCCAAAAAATGCATGTCTATACGCCCTACGTGTGAAAGAAACATTAGATGGGCTGAGTCCCACCTCACAAAACATTTCCATAGTCGCTGCCCAAACTGACTGGTCGCCATCATCGCCACCACCATCTCCATTGTTGTCGATCCCTCGCCGACACCACCGGACTACCGCCGCCCCAGCCTTTCACTACCCAGTATGACCGGCAACAACATGTTTAGTGATCATGCTATTCTTGTTGCGGTGAGTCCTACACGTTTTACGGAAATCTACATAACTATGAAAATTCATTTCGTGCAACAAAACTTATTTGTAAAGAGGCGGGGACTCGTATATACCAAATGATAACAAACACATTTCATAAGAGTGTATCAAATAGTTAAATTTACTTACACAAAAATATTAAAATCCACACTATCAAGTAATGTTATTTCAATACCAAGTACAAAGCACATGCACACTCTGTTAATATTTCACTATCTAGACAATTTTGACCCTGGAACAATAGTGTCATTGGTTCAGTTATACTATACAAGTTTCTATAAAGATGCTTACTTAATCATAGACTAGAATCTTTTATTGAGAAATTTGTAAGATCATAGTCTTTACAGGTCTTTACCATAAATACCTATAATTACATAGATTATGCATTATAAATAACATAGTTCTAGAACAAACTTTGTTACAAAGTATAGTTTAATATATGTCAGTGAATTCACTTTAAAAATATAACAACTAATAAAAAGTAATATTGTGCCATTGTTTAAACTATTGAAACAAACAAAAAATTATACATGCAATTTTATAAAATGCTAAAAATAAGACCAAGAACAGCATAAATGTTTAGTATAAATTATATTAATATTGATTTTCCCCGGGGCCTACGTTGTTTCTAGAGTCTGTAGAGAAGGCGAGGGTTGTTAGGGACGGGTCTGAGTTGGGGACAGAACGCCTTGTATTCCTGGCCTGGCGCGGTGGAGTGGGCGATGTCGACAAGGTAATGGGTTGGACTCGAAGAGGTGCTTATCAGAGTTGGGGAACGCGGTGGAGAGGGCGACGACAGTGAGGGTGCCATCAGAATCAGGGCTAGGCGGCTTGACGTTGAAGTGATCCAGAAGCGGCGTGGCTGCCACACGCTGGACCTCCTTATCAGAAGCCTTGGTGGGTAGGTAGTCGATGGCGGCCTTGTTGGAGCACTTGGCGGGTAGGATCTAGAAGGGCGGGGACTTGGGGTCAATGTCGAACATCTACACCGCCCTCGTCGGTTTCTCAGCGTTGGCGGTTCCTGGGAGGCGGGCGAGGTCGGGGTGGCCTCCCTACCGTGGCAACTTTCGAGGCTTGAGTGCTGGACGGATGTGATACTCCAACCCATCTCTGCTCTCATTCTCTAAAAGTTTCTCTGGGTTGGGGAATTGCGGATGCAGCAGAGCGACGCAATTTATAGAGGCTAGTCTCCGGATCGTTAGCTCGGGTTTGAATTTGGATCGATAACTCCACCTCCAACGCTTTCAGGTTCGTTCTCGGTTGTAACACATGCACCTCTTTTTCAGGATTCAGACTAAACAGTGAAGTTGAGATTTGCTATTGCACGTGTTTTTGCCCAAATTGCCAAATCATTATGGTGTGAATATGTGTTGACCAATCTCATTTATCTTTGTATTTTTTTTGAACGGAAGAATTGACTTTGTTGTCTTAACTAAGACATTGATGCTACCTTTTGTCTATGTGCGCCCTTGTTTTTCACTTGTCTTACTTCTTCTAATTGCAATCTGCTGCTTATTTTTAGCAGTAGAAAATGCGAGCTCAATTTATGTTCATTTTTTAATTGTGTTCCTGGAACTCAATCTTTCAACATATTGACCTGCTCTTGTTTTGGAAGGAATAGAGCTGAAACTCTGAATGAATGCTTCTTCTGCAGTTTTTATCTCCAATGTTGTTGCTTCTCGCTCCAAGATTATTACGGCCCTCTCGTCGGACACGGAAGCCCAGTTGGACCGTCAACCCCATTCTGATAGCTTGCAAGCTCCGGCCATATCCGGAATCACACATAATGCACTTAGTCACGAGCTATATGCCAAATATTCGCTCAAGAACCCCACTCGGGGGCTGAAAAATACTGAAACCGATGTTCTTAGTATCTCTCTCATGGAGATCATCGGTTTCAGTCTTACACAGTCACTTGTTAATATTATTGTTTCGGCGACTAAATAAAATTATCAGGGGTTTCTCTCTACTCTGTACCTCGTTGATGCGTTTGACAGGTCAGCGTGTGAAATCAGCTACTGTCTCATGCCAGTTCACAAACTGACACCAAGTAAGTGTCGAGCCCGCACCAAGCTATCCATGGGAGAGATGGACTGAGACTACAGGCAAAAAAGGAAAATTCGTATACAAAGAGCGTGACATGTGACTCCATACTGAAAAAAACTTATATCCACTACTCTGCCTATGACTACGTTGTACGGCTCTCTTGTAGAAAAAATGCACCAGAAGAATTCCAGCTTCCTATATATTAGCAGGGAAGCAATTTAGCTTGGGTGTGTCTTGGTTTAGCAATTTAGCAGGGAAACAATTTCAGCTTCCTTTTATTAGCATAGAGGGCTCCATCCCAAAGAGTTACGTGCAATCTTATTTAGAACTTGCAATAAATAATATTTAATCCTCGAAAAATACTATTCAAGAAATAATTTTCCACCATCCGGGTGTTTTTCTTCGAGGCTGTATCCATCCTAATAATCTACCAAAAGGAGCAGTGCAATTTTCTGAGTCCTTGACCAAGGATGAAATCTGTACTCATCTTGTCATGTACAAAGCTTATATTATCAAAGATGTACTTCCATCTCATTTGTGGAGAATTGAATAGGTTTAATATGGTATTTACCAATACAATTATACAATCAGACAAAATCTTGTCTTCAGAAATTGAGCAGCAGACACAAAATCTAACAAAATTTAACTCGTTCAGACTTTGTTTTTGTTTTTGTTTTGCACAAGAGCTCCTGTCGTTGACAGCATCACACAAACCTGGCCAGACCCGGGCCCTTCAAAGAGATAGGCCCAGCCCAAGTGCGTTCCAGTGGTTTCCTCGGAATAGAAATAGCGCTGACCTAACTCCGCCGCCGCCACCACTCCACACTTCCACAGTCCACACCACTCCTCTTGCTCCTGCGACGGATCGATCGACACGCCACTCCAGGATGAGCTCCCAGCCGACGACCATGGCGGAGGCCGCAGGGTCAGTACCGGAGCCTCTCCACCGCGGCATCCCGGACGAGATCGCCGTCTGGGAGATCCTCGTCCGCCTGCCCACCAAAGCCGTCCTCCGCTGCCGCGCCGTCTGCCCCGCCTGGCGCAGCGCCACCTCCACCCGCGACTTCCTCCTCGCCCACCACGCGAGCCAGCCCAGCCTCCCCCTCATCAACGGCTACAACAGCGCCGGCGACGCCGGCAGTTCCGTAGACATCATCCCCTTCGACCACAGAGCAGCGGACCAGCTCCAGCCCGTCACGCGACTTGGCTCCCGCGATGGCGGCTACATGCATCCGGTAGCCTCCTGCGACGGCCTCATCATCTACGCCGATCACATCAGTCGATTCTCCATCTGCAACCCGGCAACTCGTCAATATGCTCCCCTGAAGCAGCTGTATGGCTATAGGGTCTTGGGGATGTATCAGCACAGCCCTACGGGCGAGTACCGACTATTACTCCGGAAGTTGAGCGATTTGGCACATCGATTTGCCTCCTATGTCTTCACTTTAGGCTCCGGACAATCGCCCAGACAAATAGGTTACCCGGAAGCAGCGGAAGTGATATCCACCCCATCTGTCCTGTTTGGTGGTAACCTGCATTGGCACATTGAAAAGAATCTGAGCCTGAGCGAGAACCCAGGCAACCTGATAATTGTATTCGACACCACAACTGAGGTGTTTCGGGAGATGCATGCGCCGGCTGTTCCTAGCTGCGCTGACCTGTTTGCCATGGGTGATATGCTTGGCATGGTCAGTTTTAATCGTGCAAGGACAATCATTGATATCTGGGTGATGCAGGACTATGAAAGCGAAGTTTGGGCCTTCAAGTGCCGGATTGAATTGCCGGTTGAGGAGCTCCGGATGCGCAATATTGGGAAAGTGGTGTTCATGCCTGTGGATGGTGATTTGCTCGTGCTGGTCGAAACTGAACACCGGCTACATTATGTTGACATCAATGGCAAGTTGGTCGCTAGTTTTCATCGCAGAGGCCTCTATCTTACTCAACTTCTGCTCAAACAAACTCTTGTTCAGCATACCTTCTTTCCAACACTAGAGGGTTATGTAGTGAATGATTCGCCTTTCATCTGATGGCTGTTGAGGTGGTGCTTCTTAACGGCCTAACTGTCAGTATGAAGTTACGAACAAGAAGCCCTCACTCTTAGTTGCATGAACACCAAGGACTACTGTACGTGTTGATTCCCAAATTATCAAGTCTATGGTGCACATGTGAAATATGTGCTCACTAATATGCCTTATGTCTGTATTTTCTTGAACGGAAATTGACTTCGTTGTCTTAATTATGACATTATGTCGACCTAATACTTCGTCTATTGTGCCTTATGCTATCATTTGTCTGTGTGCGCACTTGTTATTCTCTGTCTTACTTCTAAGCAATGTGATCTTCTGCTTATTTTTGGCAGTAAAAAATGTTGTCTCAATTGTTTACACCTCTGAATAATGTTGCTGCAATCTTTTAACATATAATGTGCCTTGTTGTTCTTCGTGTATCTGTTTGCTGTGCCATTTATGTTGTTCTAAGTAAGAAACATGTTTCACATTTGCTTACTGGTGGTATGTCGAATACATTGTGGCTGGGCTTGGAACAGGGTAGGAATGTAAATGTTTCATCTGTTTTTATAATGCTCCCTTGTGTCTATGATTTACCCCTTGTACTAATTGTTCTTGTAATTGGTGGATTTTTCTGGGCACTACTTCAGAGACACAGTTTGTAGCACCACTGCTATTGAGAACATAAGTTGTGCTTTGCATTGAAAAAAAATTGGGACACAATTTGTAGCTGCTGTGCCTAGATGGGTTTGGTAGATTCAGATGTTTTCATATATTTTCGGCTAGGTGTTTGTACTTTCAGGGTGGATTGGATCATTCTGTTAAAAAAATGTGTTAGAATCTGGAGATCTGTTGAGTTGTGAAGCTGTAGTTTACCTATCAGCAGCTGTTTAGTAGTTAGCATATCGTTTCTTTCATTTTTTAAAACCTGTTGTTGTCCACACATCAGTCTACAACATAGTCCATTCACTTGGTAGACAACTAGTCGTTCAGGGGTCAAAAAATTCAGTACTATCTCAAAGTTCAATCTCAAGCGATGAAAGCATATGGTAGCCGTTTTGTTTTGTACCTCTGAAAGACTGAAACTTTGTATTGTTTAAGACTGAATAAATTTAAGACTGAATAAAATGATTCTTCTGCGGCTTCTACCTCATGTCATGTTGCTGCCTTCTCCAAGATTGCCGTGGTCCGCTCTTGGTGACACCCAGGCCTAGGCGGCCCTTTCTAATTTGTTTGCCGAGCTGCCGGCCTAATCTGCAGTGTCAACTAATGCACCTGGTTACACTTCCTCGGCTAAATATGTACTGAAGAACCCGCCTGGGTGAGAAGATGTTGCATCCCTTGCTACTTAGAACATAGAACCATGGTCTTATTATCTCTTGGAGTTGGAGATCATTGTATGCAGGCTGGCCTAATAATCTGGTGCTAGTTATTAGGCTGGCCTAATAACTTTGTTCTTGTGCGGCAGTCAGCTCTCAGATCCCTTATGCAAAAGTTAGATGTGTTAAAAGCCTTTAATAGCTTGACTTGGTCATTCGTAAATAGTGTTTATCGATAGAGTGTGTTTGGGCCAGGTGGATTAGGTGGATCATCCTGCTGTTTGACACAACTTTGGCGAGAGTCTTTGTCAATGGTCACACGGGCGATAGATTCTGGTTTGGTCGTGGCCTCAAGCAAGAAACTCTCATGCTCTGCTCAAGTTTAAGTCTTTTGTGTTGCTTGTGCAAAATCGATGTTGCACTATCGGATATGGTATAGGATACGGTATGTTAAATAGTCTAGAATATGGATTATCCGAAAATTTAATAGGATAATTTGATGGTTTTAATTCGAATAATCCGATTTTCTATCGAAATGACTAACCAAATAGAGCATAATTTATAGTTAGGGAGTTGTCAAGTTCATTCATTGAACAACTCAATTAAATAGTCGTTATACAGACTATGAAGTACATCTTTGTTAGTTGAAGAGTTATTTAACTTTTATTTTTGGTTGTATGGTTAGACAATTTACTTAAGCGTGTATATATCCAATTAATTTTGTTTCCGCTCCGTTCCATTTCTGAATCCACTATCACATACATCCGTCTCCCAATACGCATCCGGTCATTATCCGCTCTGTTCCCGAATTCGATAGAGAAATATTGTAAAGGACACGGTAGAGACAAAACCTGATCTGATCCGTTTACATCCTACGAGGAGCCAAGTCGTGGCTGGCAAAACATCACGATGATGTTGTTAACTTCTTTGCCGAACAGGTGGCAAGAGGCAACGAGCAAAGAACCAACACCAGGCATCGACGGTGAACTCGTTCATCTTACTCATCAACCGGAGTCTTTGGCTGGAGCGCAATGTCAGGGTCTTCGATGGTCTGCTGTCTCTGGTGCGGTTTGCATCGCTGTGTTTTTGTCTTCCCTTCTCACCATGTAATTAATCTCGGGATGTTGTTTCTTCCATGCAAAACTTTTTTTTGTGAAACACAGTACAACGCAGGCGCTCATATACACGCGCACACACTTACCCCTATAAACGCACACACGCACATCCTACTTCTATGAGCACCTCCGAGAGACTGAATCAGTGGGTCGAGTCTTGAGATAGACAAAGTCACCACGGGCGACTCGTTGTCGACGGAAACATCGCCTCCCACTGAAGAACATTCCGCCTTAAATGAGAAACACCAGCGTCAAACCTGGAATTTGAACTCTGATGCGCTGGAAGTATAACCACCCACCTAACCATCTTGCCACAGACAAGTTCTCTCTTCCATGCAAGTTTAATACAGTACACCCCACACACAGATCTCATGGGGTTCTCGAATGAAATAAGTACTTTAGATTACAATAAATACTTTTAATAGAGATGGATAGACAAAAAGGCCGCTGTGCTAATGTCTAGCACCTTTATTTTCTGTACATACATACATTTTTTCTCACATATATACACAACTGGTACTATTTACATTCATATCTCCACTACTATAATGCACCAGTTTTGAATTTGAATTTTGAATCCACTCTCGATTCCCGCCAGCGATGCAGAACCACTTTTGAGAGTTTAGTTTACACCACGTCTGATTGGACGGCCGTAATCAGTTGGATTCGCCACTACTCCATTCCCGCTCTCTCCCGCGCATATTTTGGAAGCTGCTCGGCCCTTCACGATAGCGATTTTTTTTTTAAATAATATATTTTTTAAAGTTTATTTGGAATCTAGCACGCGTTTTGGAGGAATTCGAAAAGTAGCGCGGCGTCGTCACGGTGCGTGCCGAAACAACTGGTTTCGGCACTGCCCGTACCGAAAGCAAGGTTTCGGCACTGCCCGTGCCGAAACAAGCACGTTTCGGCCGCGCCAACGCCGAAAGCCTGCTTAACTGCATGCACATCGCTGCTTCGCGTAACTGCGGCGCCGACAGCCATGTTTCGGCACGGCCCGAGCCGAAACATGGCTTTCCCTCTATTTTCCGCGCCGTCGTCGCTCCCGCCTTTTATTTTCCTGCCAGCCTTGCTCCCTCTCCCGCGCCTATTTTTCACGTCGTCGTCGCTCCCGCCTTTTATTTTTCCGCCAGCCTTGCTTCCTCTCCCGCGCCTATTTTTCACGCCGTCGTCGCTCCCGCCTTTTATTTTTCCGCCAGCCTTATGTAGGTCGTGGCTGGTGGGACGAACTACCATGCTCGTATGTAGGTCGTGGGCAAGGACTCTGTACTACTGTATGACGTGGTCGGGGTCCTGTCGACCTGTGGAGTGACGGGAGGGTGATACCTGTGCATCCTGAATAAGTGGAGTCCGGGAGAGTGACTGGCGCGCGGGGCGCGGGGGACGCGGGCTGGGCCGTGTGCCGCAACGTCTGCAGCGCCGGCACAAGTAAGAACAGAGTACACACGTCGTAGCTTGTCCTTCAGACGCTTGAACCAAGGCACCTGTTGCGGCAGTGGGGCAAAAGCGGCAACGTCGCTCTGAATGTCTTGTATCAAGTCTGCCTGTTGTAGGAAAAAAAATGTTAGGTTCGATTATTGAGACAAGCATTTACCAATATTAGTGAAGGAAATACCGCGTAGTATCTGCTTCCCCCAATAGACTCAAGTGGGTACATGTCCGTAACAGAAGGATGTGGCAACTGATCAGGCTGGGACGTGTGCACTAAGCGAAATCGAGTGGACTATCTGTACGTCTGCAGATATGCGTTGAAATCATGTAGCAGAAATGGCTCATCCCCGGGCCTTACATTAGCCGTCGCGTTCGCCCATTCAGCTATGTACGGATGAAGTACTTGTAGCCAAGATGCCAGAGATCTATCTCCTTGTCGCGACAATCTGAAACATGTAGGCATAGTGTAATTAGAAAAGTACATTCCAAATTCCTTTGTGTAAACACAGTTGATTAAAAACATACCTGTGGATGTGCGAAGGAAGGGCGGGAACTCTAGCGGGAGGCTCCGGCAATTGTCGCTTACCAAACTGTCTCATGACACGTTGTTGGGCCATCTCCTCCACCGTGACATAAAAAACAATGCGGGCTCGAGTGAACCAGTAGTTTTCATCCCTCCGGCACAAGCTAGAAATCCCGCCGGGGTATCTCGCCTGCACCCTGTCAGGGCGGTACGGCTCCCATATAACCTGATTGTCTTGCAATTGATCAAACTGCATCGTGAATGACTCGTAGCAGTTTTTAACCTGCTGGCCCGCGTACCGTCTCTGCAAATAGATAAACTAGTTATTGTACCGAAATAAGAAGTTTGAAAAATTAAATGATGTGCAAGTTTACCTCTCTACGCGCCCACATACTACCAATAGTAGGCAAAGCGACTAGTTTTGCCTCAACGAGCCTGTACTCCCAGGGTGTAAGAGCGTCGACGTCAGGCCTACCGATGGGGAACCTCTCCAGGACCATAACTGCAACAGTAGTGGACAGCCAAGAATCGAAGCGGCATCCTTATTCTTCGTGCACGCCGAACACATAGCTCGGTACGTGGCGGCTAAGACAGCTGACCCAAAACTCCGTGGCACTATGTCCTCAACGTGATGTGCCTCCGCAATCTCTCGCGCCATATTGATGAAGCGCGCACTAATAGTGTCGACGTGGGAGTCAATGAACATCACCTTGCCGAACAGCCACAGCAGGTATGCCTCCAGAGTTCTAGTAATCTGTTGTTCAGTCAAGGCGGCATCCGGGTATCCTAGAACTCCAATCTGCATTGATCATACAAAACGAACCGAGTAAGTACAAGTTGTTGATAAAAATAAAACTCATACTTCTAACAGTCTTACCTGAAACTTGCTCAACCATGAAACCCGAGGACCGTGTCGCTGGTACGACAAGGGTGGGTTATCCGGATGTATCCCTGCGAAACGTGCCTGCATTTCTTCACGCCAATTAGCTGGAGCCTCTAAAGGACCTACGACCGCGCCCGCCAGTGGGAGACCCAACAGATATGACACATCCTGAAGAGTCGGTGCCATCTCTCCGCACGGGAAGTGAAAAGTGTGGGTCTCGGGCCTCCATCGATCAACTAAGCAGCAGAGCAGTGACCTGTCTGGGTTGATGCGTCGAGATGCATCAACCTGCACATCAACATCTGGGGCCCCGAGCTGATCTGGTGGAATATGTAGCCACTCCCGCCGAGTCGCCTCAACTAGGCGCGCTATAGGTAAGAGACCAGACCAAGATAAACTGCAACAAAATTTTGTATCATAAATTATTCGTCATATCGTAGAACATAACAAAATAATCAATATATTCTCTTATACGTACCGATCAACCCAATCAGGGTGTATCATCCAGTTGTATGCTGGACCCCGCGTACGCAAGATCTTCGGTACGTTACCATTCTCCCAAATCTTTGCACGATGTTTTCCATCGATCACCCCACTGAGCAACGCATGTGCAGCCATCTGTACAAATTAAACCATAAAATTACGTATAAATTAAAACATAGTTCGGACACGTACAAATTAAACCATACAAATTCACGTACAAATTAAAACATACAAATTCACGTACAAATTAAAACATAGTTCGGACACGTTCAACTTAAAACATACAAATTCACGTACAAATTAAAACATAGTTCGGACATGTACAAATTAAACCATACAAATTCACGTACAAATTAAAACATAGTTCGGACACGTTCAAATTAAAACATAGGGATACACACATAGAAATTGAAATGTAGTGCTAGCCACGTTGCCCACGTCCTCGGTTTCCTCGACCACGCACAGGATCAGGAGCAGGTCCTAGGCCGTATTTGGGACAATACTTCTCTCTATGCCCAAAAAGATTGCACAACAAGCACTGTCTAGTACATCCACCAGCTTCAGACTCGTCCATATCATTCCGGATGCGACGCGAGTTCCGTCTTCCTCTGTTAGTTCTCATAAGAGCAGGATCCGGAATATATTCTCGTTTCATTTCATCCACCTTGTTGAAGTTGCCAACTACTCTAAATCCTGTCATCTCCCCGGTCCAAGTTTCAACCACTGCCTCCTTCATGTAATACGGAGAGACAAAACTGATTGGGTTCATCCCCAACTGGCCAGAAACAGCAAGGACATGAGAACATGGGAGGTGAAGCAGTCTCGGTTTGTTGCACGTGCACACGTTGGGGGTGCAGTAGCACTAATTATGACCTCATGGGTTTTCAGCTCATTACCCGCACCAAATCTTGAGGTTGGTAAGCGTACCTCGTACCTCGCTTCTTCATTACCAATACGAATGACCGTGTGCATCCGTGCCTTCTTTATCTTCTTGTCCATGTACTGTCTTATCTTGCGGCAGTAAGGTGTGTTGGGTAATACTCAATATGCTCGACGGCTTCACGACGTCTATCTCTGAAATACGTCAATGTTCCGTGCAAAATACCCTCCACCAGTGCTGTCAGTGGCAAACCCTATTCCCTCTGAGTACAAAATTGTACACCTCAGCTAGGTTGGTAGTCATGATGCCGTACCTTGCTCCATATTGGTCGTGCAACAGAGACCACTTCACGGGAGGCTCCTTCTCTATCCACTCTTCAAAATTTGATTCGTTTTCCCTTCTTTCTCTTCGTACCAGGAGGGTCAATTCCAGGCAAGTCACACAACCCAACAGGCTCTGAATCTGTCGTATTTGCCGCAGTACCCTGTGTCGCATCACCCTGTGCCGCAGTACCCTGTGTCGCATCACCCTGTGCCGCAGCAACCTGCGCCGCAGCAAGCTGTGTAGCTAACGCTTGCGCCTGTGCAGCTTTCCTTTCCTTCACTTGCTGCCCAGTGAATTCAGTCAGTCTTTCCCACAGAAACTGGTACTTCCTCTCCTGATTCTGATTGCACAGTCTTTTAAATAGATTCATCAGCCTTTTACTCTTAAAGCATGAGTAAAAGTTAGCGCCGAGATGACGCATACACCAGCGGCTCTGCATGTCAGTCCATGGTGCTGGTTCATCCTCGGCGGGGTGCTGCAGTGCCTTTATAGCCTTAAGCATACCAGCATGCCTGTCATGAAGGATGCACACATTTGGTCGAGTCTTCACAACTGCCTTTTTCAATTGCCTGAAGAACCATATCCAGCTCTCATAATTCTCACCCTCGACGAAGGCGAAGGCAATCGGGACGATCTGCCCATTGCCGTCCACACCTATTGCGGTCAGGATCTGCCCCTTGTACTTGCCTGTGAGAAACGTGCCGTCCACGCAGAGCACTGGACGACAATGGGTAAAAGCTTCGATGCAAATAGCGAATGAGAAGAACAGTCGGCCGAATACACCATATTGAGGAAATTCCGGGAACCGTTGTAATTCTACTAAAGCATATGTGCCAGGATTCCTCTCCTTCAATGTGCTAACAAGACGAATAACATTATCATAAGAGTCATAGAAAGACCCAAACCTCTCCTCTAGAGCCCTCTGCTTAGCTCTCCAGGCCTTTCCGTACTTAATGGTGGTATTCCATCTTGCCTGAACTGTTCTTATGATGTGCTTTGCTTCCATGTCTTTCTTGCTCACTATCTCGCTGAACAAGAGACGTGCAATGAGAGTTGACGTTAGGTTTGGGTGATTTGTCAGCAAACTATCAATTTCACATGTGTGTGGCACGACGTCTGTCACCACCCACACCACGTCATACTTCGGCAAGTGACCATGCACCCGTGACGGACAACCAATGTCAGCACAACTCATTGTCAAATATCTGCTATTTGACACGTCAGTGCGGAAAACCCTTTGCGTGGACAATGCCCACTGAATCACGGCTTCCCTTAACTGCTGCTTCGTGCTGTACTGAGCCCCGATTTCAATGTTATTCATGTGGTACTCCCAGGACGATTCATGGATATCAGGCACGGCCGTGACGGCAGACTTGTCCTGATTCCAGTAACTGGGAATAGGCACATCTTCATTATTATTTTCATCCGATCATCAGAATCTTCATCAGAATCAATATCTTCTGCGATGCCATCCTCGTCTTCCACCAATATCTCAGTCTGTACTGTACCTTCGTGCTCATCCGCATCAGCCTCCCCAATTTGGGCAGGTCCTGCTGACAGTGCTGGTTCATAATGAAAAGAAATTTCTGACAGTGATGGTACATAGTCAACAGGAATTTGAGCATGTCCTGCTGACGGTGATGGTTCATAATGACCAGCCATTTGGGTACAATGCGAACTAGTTGCTTCACTAGTCTCTCCAGTCTGAACAGCACCGCCACCTATTTCTAAATTATTCTGCTTCAGAACAAACGACACTAGGACTTCTGGTTTTGTCCCTCGGCGTTTGCATGATGCTAGCCAAGAAACCCACTGATTTGTCCGATCAAGCGGCAACAACTCCCAGCGAATATTTGACCGAGATTTGGTCCATACCGACTGAATCCTAACAGTCCAGTAATTAGGATCATACCCAAAATTCACCGTCAAATACCACTGGACAACGCCGATTTTCACTTTCTCTGGCTCTGTCAACTGAATCTCCACATTTTCAAATTCACTAAGATCAACCCCTGACTCAGATGCACGAACTGTACCGGCACCGTAGTGCACAACAACATCGACCACTTCCATTACCTAAACAAATTTATTCCATCATTAAATACTCCACAGCGGATATATCTAAATATTACGACCGCCGAAAATAAATATGACGAACCCGATAAAATAAAGACTACTCAAAATATACAATACATCTAACCGACAACATATATCTACACTAATCCTGACACATCCATCGACAAACTATATTAACATTTAACCTAAAAATCTAGAGATTAGGCTTTACCCTTGACGCGTGCGTAGCTCCCGCTGCCCGGCTTCAATCTAGCACCACCACCGCCGCAACACGCCTCTAGCTTCCCCAACACCGGCACACACCACCACTCCACCATTGTTGACCACCATTGCCCCGCCTCCACACCCCCAAGCGCCTCCACGAACAACTATCCCATCAATAGATCGGGGATGACTCAACCCTCCTCTACTCTATTTCTTGAGTCTGTGGGCTTTTAGGAATTTTTTGGGGCAAGAATCGGTGGTCTTTTTCGATGGAAAACGGAAGAACAGAGAGGAGAAGCAGCAGCTCGAGCGAGAGAAGGAAGAAGGAGGCCGAGTCGGGCGCGTCGGGCTTATCTGCCATGTTTCGGCACGGGCGCTGCCGAAAGCGCTCCTTTCGGCACGGGCGCTGCCAAAAGACGTGGGCCACGCCTGCCGCCGCGCCTGCCGACATGCAGATGGCCACTTTCGGTATCGGTTTCGGCACGGGCCGTGACGACAGCGCACTACAACTCAAAATTCACCAGATCGCGTGCTAGTTTCCGAATAAAGTTTTAAAATAATATTATTTAATTTTTTTTTGTCACGATAGCTCCACATCCCGCATCACTTATTTTTTTTATTTTAAAAAGGACCTGCTGCCGGCCGACCGCGTTCGTCTACTCTACTGGATTTTTTTTAGATAAAGGGCTTTTATTACTTAAAAGGTTTAAGCATTACACCCGGACTTTGCATAGTTAAGATGCACACAGCCACCAGTTCACCAACATCTACTCTACTGGATAGACTCACTTCATCGTTTCGCTCCACCTCCTCCAATCCTCCATCCTGCCGCGCTTCCATCGATTGCATCTCGCGCTCACATCCCACTACAGCTCAATTTCCAGCCAGCTGAATCGTGCGTACATTCTTCGTCGACCTTGCTTTTGCTGGGTCATATTTTTTGGCTGAGCTCAAGTGTCACCCGTTAGGCTGCATCTTTGTACATCCCGATCGGCGCATCTTCGCTCTCTCCAGCGGCGCCGTCGTGTATACGATCTGTACACATCCAATCCCTCCTGTAAAAGCCACACTATTGGTGTAGAAGGACGACGCGTCATGTGAGTGGCGCACTCTCTCTTTATTACTTTCTTTTTTGCTGATGGTTATGAGTTTGCACAATTCGTTTACGTCTGATTGATGCATATATGATGCTGCTTGTTAGTCCCGGCAGTCGAATTGGTAGGTTATCCTTTGTGGGTGATCTCTGTTATTTTTTGTTTGCACACAAGGTATTTGTGTATTTTTGCCCAAGCCAGTGTCAGTTGCAAATCCTTGAGGTAAAACTAGAAAAATCCAATAAGCGTTGGGGATAAGTGTGCCACAACAAGTTTTTTGATAAAAAAGGCCGATAACTGTTGTTTATCTTTGTGACCTCTTTAGGAGACATGTTTCTGTTGCATTGTTTGGGATGATCTCTTGTTATTTCACTTTACCTGTTAGCCATGTTAATTCTTCATGGGATATAAGCACATAGAAGGTTTGTCATGGTCAGGCTCAGGTCCCACATTGTGTTCATGTCTGAAGCAGGACAAGCACCAGGCCAATTGTATGACAATACCATTGTAGAAGCAATCACTCCGATCATCTTTTACTGCATACTGTATTATGTGCCTTTGCATTGTAGCTAATTCCTAACATTTAGGCTTGAGGAGATTAATAAGCTCCACACTGTAACTGTACTGTGTGCCATTGAAATGCAATTAACCTGAACATCTCTGAATACATTTTTGTGTGTGCTTCCATTCCGGCACCATTTTTTCTGTTGCATGTTTGGAATGATCTATTACTATTTCACTTACCTGCTAACCATGTTAATGGTTAGTGCTTGATGTGATATTCGATCTTAACATAAGTCCGAATAACAAAACTTAATGCCATGAGCAGGACAGCACCATGCAAATTGTGTGGCAGTATGGTGGTGGAAGTAAGCACTCTGATCATTTCTTACTGGCTTGCTAACATCTCAAGCACTACAATTCTGTAATTGTGTGATGGCACAGCTGTACAAGTAAGTTGAAAGTCACTTGATCATTTGCTTCAGAATATATAAGTTTTTTAATATAAGTATCTCCATGCTTTGAACTGGTTTTCAGGGTCTGTAGTTGTTGTGTTCTGCACAAAACGAAAATATCCGTACTTGGGTTTCTACCTGCCCTTTATGGCTGGTTGTCAGATAACTCTCAAGAAATAGTTATTTCGATGGCTGATGAAATATTTTCGAGATTTATAGTACATGATTATCTCACGTGTGGATAATGGATGTAATTAACCAATACATATACAATCAGACACGACCGTTTCTTCAGAAATTGTACAGCAGCAGACACAAAATCTAATTCGGTGAGAGTTTTTTTAGGGGAGACCTTGTAATTCGGACCCGGCCAGACCCGGCCCGTTCAAAGAGGCCCAAATGCGTTCCACCGGTTTGGCTGGAAGAGAAATACCAGACCTACCTCAGCCGCCGTCACCACTCACCACACTCCACAGTCCTCTTGCTACTGTGACGAATCCACAGAGCCAGTATGAGCTCCCAATCGGCGACCATGGCTGAGCCCACAGGTTCTCTCCACCGCGGCATCCCGTTCGAGATCGTCGTCTGGGACATCCTCCTACGCCTTCCCCCAAAGCCCTCCTCCGCTGCCGCACCGTCTGCCCCGCCTGGCGCCGCGCCACCTCCACCCGCGACTTCCTCCTCGCCCACCACGCCCACCAGCCCAGCCTTCCGATTTTCTCCGGCGACGAAAACATCCTCGCCTTCGACCATCGGGCCGCCACCGACGACAACCAGCTCCACGCCGTCGCCCAGCTTGACGAGGCCTTCCATCCGGAGGCCTCCTGCGACGGCCTCCTCGTCCTATCCAAGGTGGACACGATTGGCTCTAGCTCCTGCCTCTCCATCTGCAACCCAGCCACGCGTGAGCATGCTCTCCTCGGGCTGCCGCCAGACTTCGACATCATGGGGATGTACCTACACCGCCCTACCGGTGAGTACCGTCTGCTACTGCAGCGGATCAGCTGCAAGGTAGCAGATGTGGTATCTGAAGACCAAGTTGGCTGCTATATCTTCACGGTTGGCTCCGACCAGTCGCCGAGATACATCGGATGGCCGGAGATGGCGTCGTGGAACTTCGGTGTGCCTGTCCGGGTGCATGATAGCCTGCATTGGTACCCGGTGTATTGTCAGCACAAAAGCAAGCCACAACGGCATGAGTGGAAAACCAAACTTATGGTATTCGACACCATAGCAGAGTCGTTCCGGCAGATGCGTGAGCCAATTTTTTCTGGCAACTCAGAAATCTTTGAAATAGATGGCACACTCGGCATCTATACCCGTCACCATTCCGGTAAAGTTATTGATATACGGGTGTTGCAGAACTATGAAAGAGAAGTTTGGGACTTGAAGTACAGAATCAAATTGCCGTTGAAAGAAATCTGGAGGGAGTTTGAAGACCGGGATGACGATTGGGATTTGGATGTAGTTTTGGTGGATGGTGGTGTGCTCTTGCTGCTAAAGTTTCCTTGGTGTCTGCATCACGTTGATGGTGATAGTAAACTGGTTAACAGCTTCTTTCGTGGTCGCCAGGGCCTACGTATGTCGGGATGTCGGCTCAAGCAAAGTCTTGTTCAGCATACCTTCTTCCTGGCTCTTGAAGGTTATGTTGTGAATGCTTCCCCTTTCATCGGACCTGTTGAGTGAGTGGTGCTTCACTGCTTCTATATAAGTTGGATGAATTATGAGCCGGTTGGTTTCTTTTTTAGTGTTGATGTATAGAAAGTTATGATCAGAAGCTATCAGTATTATGTGGTTGCATGAAATCTTTGCTTGTCTCGGTATGATACATTACGTGGTTGCATGAAATTTATGCTTGTCTCGGTACCTTTTCTGGCTGAAGTGACTACTGTTTGTGTTGATGCTAAACCCAACAAGTCATTTTACGTTGCTTTTGAAATATTTGCCTACTAATGTGCCTCATGTCTCTTTTTATTGCTGAGGAATTGACTCGCCTTTAATTTAATTTATCTAGTGGTTTTCTTATTACTGTTATCCGTCTATATGCCTCATGTCCCTTCCTTGAACAAGCATGGACTTAACCATTTTCTCCAGCAGTCTAGTCAATATTTATCATGTGTGAACCATTTGTTATAGCTGACGATGAGAAGATGTAGATAATTTCGTATTTGTTGACTTGCAAGTTGCATCTGCTTAAATGGTTGCATCATAGTCAACTTACTATTTAAATGTTCTGTTATGTTAATATAGGGATACGATCGTCCTGCATTCGTGCACTCTTCCTGTTACAGTGGCCTTCACATCTCCAAGATTTGTGTTTTTGGCGTTGCTTGCATTGCCTTCCCAGACTGCACCTTTGTACTAGGTTTAGCACATCCCCCTCATTGTTTGTTGTTTGTGCCATATCAAACATTGTTGCTTATGTATCTACTTTTTGCTTAGCAGTTTGTGGGATGTGTTCTTTTTTACTGGAACTTAATTATTATCATGAGTACAGGTTTAACACATCATGTAGCCTAGGCAGTTTGTGAGACGTGTTCTTTTTTACTGGAACTTATTACCATGAGTACATGTTTAACACATCCTGTAGTCTAGTGCCTACGCCACAGTTCCTCCTCTTGTTTTGTTTCTTGTGGTATATCAAACATTGTTGCTTCTATATAAGTTGGATGAATTATGAGCTGGTTGGCTTCTTTTTTTAGTGTTGATGTATATAAAGTTATGATCAGAAGCTATGAGTATTATGTGGTTGCACTTGCATGAAATCTATGTTTGTGGTATGATCAGAAACTCTGAACGTTATGTGGTTGCGTGAAATTTATGCTTGTCTAGGTATCTTTTCGCTCTGAAGTGACTACTGTTTGTGTTGATGCTAAACCCAACAAGTCATTTTGCCTGGCTTTTGAAATATATATGTGCCTACTAATGTTCCTCGTGTCTCTTTTTATTGGGCTGAGGAATTGACTCGCTTTTATTTTAATTTATCTAGTGGTTTTCTTATTAGTCACTTGTTATCCATCTATATGCCTCATGGCCCTGTTCCTTGAACAAGAATGGACTTCACCATTTTCTCTAGCAATCTTTGTCATGTGTGTACCCTTTGTTGTAGCTGACGAAGAAAAGAGGTAGATATTTTCCTCTTTGTTAACTTGCATGCTGCATCTGCTTAAATGGTTGCACCATAGTCAACTTACTGTTGAAATGTTCTGCTGCATTCCTGCACTCGTCCTTTTACAGTGGCCTTCACCTTTCCAAAATTTGTGTGGCTTTGCTTGCATTGCCTTTTCAGACTGCACCTTTGTACTAGCATAACGTCCTCATCGTTTGTTGCCTGTGCCATATCAACCATTTTTGCTTTTGTATCTACCTTTTGCTTAGCAGTTTGTGGGATGTGTTCTTTTTACTGGAACTTATTATCACGAGTTACAGGTTTAACACATCTTGTAGCCTGGTGCCTACGTACAGGTTCCTCCTCTTGTTTTGTTTATTGTAGTATATCAAACATTGTTGCTTTTGTATCTACTTTTTTGCTCAGCTGTTTTTGTGTGCGGGTTTTCCTATTATCAGCAGACTTTGCACTATGGATTTACTTATGCAGCTTCTTTAGCTGGGAGGAATGTTACCTTGTGCTTACATGTATTCTTCTCACTCCCAGTCTACTTAATCTCGTCCTTGCTAGATAGTATGCAAATAAATGTAAGTTGACAAGCTCCAGCTAGATAAGAACTATGTAGTCTCTATGATAAGAATTATGTTCCTTCCAATTCGTAAAAGCTCCTCTGTTTACAAAACCTGAATAGTTTCAACTAGCATGCGCAAGATAAATGGTAAGTCACTGTATGTTTTCAGTACTTAAAAATGATAATTGAGCACACTCCTTGTCTTGAATGTCTCTATTTCTTGAACCGAAGAATTGACTCTACCTTTTCATGTTGGACTTCTTTTGCTTGAGAGATTATCTAGTGGCCTTCTTAATAATTAAATATTTAGCCATCTACATTTGTTTCCTGTTCCGTTGTTTTGTTGCTATTGATGAAAGTTGACTTGCAAGTTGGACCTGATTTTTATTATTGCTTGAAGCGCTACTTGCATCAGATTCTAATTCTCTCAATGGATCAATTGCATCTGGTTAGGTATGGAGATTAAGCTCACCACCAAGGATGAGTCCATGCTACCAGACATGGTTTATATTTGTTTCCTTGCAAGCATTTGTATTTTAAGGAATGCTCCATGTAATTGTTTCATAACCATGCTACATACACGGATCAAATTCTCAGGTGGCCCACATTCTTTTTTTTTTCTTTTTTTTTGAAACCGAGGCAAAAGCTTCACCATTTATTAAGCAGAAGGTGCCCGGTTTATTATGGAAGAAACCGGGCGAAAACCATACAACAACACGACACAACCCACGGGGCGAAGCCCCACAACCTCGAGAAACCACGACGCCGCACGACGCGGCCACCCACAGCCCAAGCTGCACCAGGTAAGCCGCTCGCAGACCACGGCCGCCGAACCAACATCCGGGGTCGCCGCCCCGGCCTAAAAGACAACCGCTGCTGCCGCTGCCCAAGCAGCCCCGACAGCCTCGCTGCCAGCACCCCCTTCCGGGACCGCCGTCCCGACATAGCACCACTCGCAACCGAGCCACGACGCCGCACGAACCAGTCACCCGTAGCCCAAGCTGTCCAGGGAGAGCTGCTCGCAGACCACGAACGTCGTACCAACATCCGGGGCCGCCGCCCCAGCCTAAAAGACGCCCGCCGCAACACAAAGAACCCTCCGGGAGCTGCGACAGCTCCCCCAACAGCGCAAAGGCAGCGCAGCTCCGACTCTGAGGAAGAGCTAAGAAGGAGAACCAGGCAGGCTGGCGCCGAGGAAACCCGCCGAAAAGAACACCTGTCGCCAGTCATCGTACACCACTGGGGACCCACCGCAGCAGCTTCGACTTCACAGCAACAAGACATGCCGAGGCAGCCCCAAGGACACGCCGGAGAAGAGCCGACTACCGCAGCCAAAGCCACGTCTCCGACATCGCTCGTCCTCATCATCGTCGCCACAGAAGCCTCAACGCGAACACCTCGGCCTACCACTGGTCCCTCTTGCCGAAATCCAGCTCCAAAGACAAAGCCCTCAAGAGGGAAACGACGCCAGGGCGCCGTCATCGTCCGACCACAAGGTCAAGAGTTTCCCCCGGAGCTGGACCACCGATTGGAACGGAGCATGAGGGGGCTGCAACATAACAGCGATGCCTCCAAGAAGGTAAACGACGGCGGGGGCTGCAACATAACAGCGATGCCTCCAAGCGATGCCTCCAAGAAGGTAAACGACGGCCACAGCCGCCGCCATCACTAGCCACGGTACAGACCGGGACGGGGTTTTCACCCCAGCTCCAAGCACACCCTCAGCCGCACCACCAACACCGGCGCCGGCAAGCCTCACCAACCACCACCACCAACGCCGGCGCATCATCGGCCCACTGCCCGACCCGATCTGGCCGACATAGCCTCCACGCCGCTGCAACCAGCACCTCGCCCAACCCACCGCACCCAACCAGCACCTCGCCCAACCCACCGCACCCAACCACCACCTGACCATCAGAGAAGAAGGCCCAGAACCATCGATCTTGCACCAGAGCTCTGCACCGCGCGGAGGCACCGGGACGAAGACGGACAACACCTCCGAGCACCACGCCGGCAGGAGTACTGAAGCCTCCACCTCCGGCCGACGCGCCACCCCAAAGCAGCCGCGCCGACCGCCGTCAACCACCACGGGCCGCCGCCAAAACGGCACCACCTCCACCCGGGGCCACCGCCCCGGCACACCGCTGCCAGCAGCCACAGCAACACAGCTCCTCCATATCCAGCACCCCACCACCGCGGCAGCAAGACCACCTCCCCCAGTCCACCACCGTCACCACCTCCTCCACGCGCCCCGCAGCTCCTCCATGGACAAGGCCACCGAGCAGCCGCAGCACCTCCACGACCACCTCCGCAGCCCTCCACGCCGGCTGCCTCCACCTCCGCCGTGGCGGCCATCACGCACGCGGACGGCCACCGCGGCGCCAGCACCGTGCGCCGCCATGCGCGACCTCTAGAGGCCCTCGTCCCCGCGCGAGGAGATGGCCCTCGGGGTCCACCTCCAGCCCCTCCATCCTTGACGGCCGGGGCGCCGCCACCGCCGCCGCCGCCGGCAGCGGCCTAGGAGGCCCGAAGTCGTGGCCGCGCGAGCTGCGAATGAGGAGCCTCCGGAGCCCCCCGCGCGAGGGGCCCGGGAGGAAGGGGAGGAGGGGAGGGGGGGGGGGGGGGGGGGGGGGAGGGGAGGGAGGGGCGGCGGGGGGAGCCTGGCGGCGGCGGCGCTGAGGTGTGGCGGAACCCTATTCCTCACAGTGAAGCAACATAAGAGTGCAAGTTTGCCCACATTCTTTTCATCGTGAGACACTGTGTTTGCCTCCATGAGCCGTGTTCATTTCCATCCGTAAGTGGCACAAATTGATCACTAGTTTGGTCGCCTTATTCTTTTCGATCGCCAGTTGATCACCTTTTGCTCAGAGCAAGCTGAAGACTCACACTGATCATTGGCTAATGCATTTATCATGTGGCACGGAAAGATAACTGATCATTTGCTACTGCGTGTATGACGCTTCTATAGTGCCTGGTTACATTTTATACCCCATAGATGAAAGTTATGCATCCAGATTATTAATGTATTCCATTCTGTCTGGGTTTTTTTTAATCTGACTGGGATAAGTGTCGTCGTCGTCTGTAACTGCATTTTGTGCTCTTTGGCCTTTGGGTGCATCATTGCAGGTCTAGCACGGCTGAGCTTGCTGCATCAGAAGAACATGACTCGCTAACCACTAGACCGCCACAGCGGCTGTGCAGTGCATCATATGGCGAAGCCAGACTGAGAAGCGAGAACACATCCTATAGGCTTTGCCAGATTGTTCTGATGTGAAACTGAACCCCAGGCTGCTCCGGCTACTATTTAGTTTGGGGCTCGCACACCAGCTTCGTGCCATGCGCTGAAACCCCGCTGTCTTGGTTTAGGCCACATAAAAATAATTCATATAATCAGGTTTAGGGATTATAGCATAAATTTACATTTTGTAAAATCAATATGCTCCAATGTATATGAAGATGTTCATAATTGTAAAAAAATAATTTTTCATGTGTGCCAAAAAAATGTGTATAATAGAAAATATTCAAGCAAATTTTTTTTGCGTCATTGAAGCAGCTTTTGAAAATTCTTTCAATACAAAAAAATTATTGTACGCCCAAACCCCAAGCTAAGCCCAGCCCAAGGGCCTTCACGTTGTTTCCCCAAATCACCACAATCCCTCCTCTCGTAGTCTCGTTCCTGTTATGAAATCCCGGTCGGCGACCATGGCCAAAGCCGCTAGGGCGACGCCTCCCCGCGGCAGCAGCAGCCTCCCGGAGGAGATCGCCATCTGGGAGATCCTCGTCCGCCTCCCCCCAAAATCCCTCCTCCGCTGCCGCGCCGTCAACCGCGCCTGGCGCCGCGCCACGTCCACCCGCGATTTCCTCCTCGAGCACCACGCCCGCCAGCCTTCGCTCCCCATCGCCTTGGGTCAACTCGTCTCCGGCTCCGAGTACACAGACTTCCTCTCCTTTGATCACCGGGCCGCCGCCGACGCACAGCTCCAACAAGTCGCCCGGGTTGACGGCTCCTTCGATGTGGAGGCATCCTGCGACGGGCTCCTCGTCCTCTCCAAGCGTGGCACGACAACCGGCACCACCTACCTCTCAATCTGCAACCCTGTCACCCCACTGGTAGAAAATGGGCCTTTGGTCCCGGTTCGGTTGGGCCATCAGTCCCGGTTGCCAACCGGGACTGGCCAATCGGGACTAATGCTAGTCCCGGTTGGGCCACGAACCGGGACCAATGGGTGGCCACGTGGCCAGTTCTGGCTGGGCGTGGGGGAGACTCATTGGTCCCGGTTCTTGTTACGAACCGGGACCAATGAGTGCTTTTTTTTTGGTATTTAGGGTTTAGGGTCTCCCTCTCGCCGGTGCCCCCTCTCGCCGGTGCCCCTCTCCTTCTCGCCGGTGCCTCCTCTCCCTCTCGCCGGTGCCCCCTCTCCCTCTCGCCGGTGCCTCCGTCGTCTCCCCCTTCTTCGCATCGCCGACGTGCTCTCCATCGTTTCCGTACGCATATTATACGCTCTACTATATACACAGTACATGTTGATGCATATATAATTAATATTCGATCTCTTGCGAGAATACAACTATTTAATTACATGGAGATAGATCAAGCCATCAAGGCATATGTAGTTCATCGTCCGAAGCATAATGTTCTCCCCTTTCATCGATGACCTCCCTAAGCAGAAATCCCGCCAATTCCTCTTGAATTGCTCCTACGCGCAGTTCTGGGTCGATCTTCTCCCGCATTTTGCTGAAAGCAGTTGTTCTCCGCTCAGTGGTCAACTCGCGAATGAACTCGCAAACGTAGAATCCACATAAATTACTCCCCGGTGGCTGCTGCGGACTTTCCACCGTTTTATAAGTTAGCTCATCTTTGAATGGACCTTCTACCTTCTGTTTGAAAATTGTCCAACACCTGCTTTGGCAAAGAAAATGAACAAAGGAGTTATTAATTACTTGACATCAGGGAACGAACGAAAGAGGGCGATATAATGCGATAATGATTGAAATTACTTGTTGAGCATTTCTTTCATGTCGGACCACAACGCTTGGTCCCAACTTAATGAGTCGTGGACTTCAACTGTGGACTTGTCAGGTTGAATGCTTAGCAGAATCCAGTGGAACCTGCGGACGTTTACATAAAGCAGACATGCATAGCTCATCAATTACACTTAACATCGAGAAAGCCAAATAAAAATATGTACAAGACAGAAACACTCACCTGAAGTTGTAAGGAAATAGTATTTCCGTACAGAAATGTTGCATGGTTAAAAAGGTGGTCAGGTCATGCTCCACGTCTTTGGGGTGATTGACTAACGTATGTGAATTCACGATATATGGGTCAACGAACCCAACCTCAAAAACTTTAGATCTTTTGCATTCCAGCATCTTCATTCTGCATAATAGCGTACAAAAGGATATATATATAGTCAGGATAATATAATACAGGCAATGAACGAGCTGAGCTAGAGACTTAATTACGAAAATAAATCACTTACAGACAATAGCAAGAGAGGATAGATTTGTCGAGGGCGCGCTTTTGGAATAACTGGAACAGTTCAGTCAGTTGAACCTGTATATGTAACGTTTGAAGAAATGCTCCACTCTAACGTCCAGCGGAAACCACTCTTTCGCGTCCTTCTTTGATGTGTGCACCAGGTACCAGGTATGCAGATTTCGCATATGTGTTGATAGACCCGTCAGCTCCTCATTACTGACCATAGGCTCCCCTTGGACATATTTCCGTGCCATCTCTAACATTGGCGCATTTCATAGCCTAAAAGTTGACCAAGGCTCATACCCAAGGCGGTAGCCTGTTCCTTGGCCTGAGATACAGTGACACCAAGTTCTTTAGCAGCAGCTATGGCTCTGGGGTCCAATAATTCCAGGTCCTTATCCATAGCGACTCTGAAGTCCTTGTCGACATCGGAACACACTATGAGCGGGGGGACCGATTGATTTTTCTGCTGTCCGAGCTGGGCAATTTGTTTCCCGCTTTTTGCACTTCTTCCCTTGTTCTGCTCAGACTGGGCACGTGCTAGCTTAGTAAGTTCACGACCATAGTCAGATGGCAGATTCATCGATATCTGGGATGGCTGCTCAAGGAAGGACTTTCTCCACTTTTTGGATTTTTCATCGTATACCGGCTTCTGCTCGGGCTTTTTTGGTGCAAAAAAAGCCTTATTGTAGGCAGCCACCTCCGCGGCGTTTTCCGCTACAGTCCTGTCATAAGGTCTAATGGGAAGATTCTTATGAGGTACTGTTGGGAGGGGCGACCTTTTACGTTTCGGTGATCGCTTACCCCTCATAGTACGAGCGGTGGGCGGAAACGGCTGACGCGGCGGCGGAGACGGCTGCGCTGGAGACTGGTGAGGCGGTGAAGAGGACTGTTGCGCTGGAGAATGCTGAGGCGGTGAAGAGGACTGTTGCGCTGGAGACTGGTGAGGAGTCGATGGCCTTGGCTGCCAGTTCGGAAGCACGATGAATTCCTTTGGCCATAGAATGGTCGCTTTCTTGGCTTCTCCAAGTTCAAGCACCTCCCCATCTTCACCTGCAGGGTGTTGCAGCTTCAGCTCCTCATAATCTTTCATCACTTCATCCACCGCGACAACAGCGTAGCCATTTGGAACCGGAGAGAAATGGTAAGTTGGATTAGGTCCAATTGGTACGACATAGCCGACCGCCACCTTCACGGTTAAGTTAAAAACTTTCACATGCATCTCACAAGGTGTGCTCTCCGTGATATCATCCACTGGGTAGCGACGAAGTGGAGCCACTGCATCATCATTACCATCCTGGAGCTCCGTGGAAGCCACGCTGCTTTTCCGATTCGATGGGCCACCGGTACCATCGCATGCAGCTTCTACCATGTGCCGTTGAGATTGGCCGCTAGTACCTTGCTGGCTAAGCACGGCAATTTGTTCCTTCTGCAGCTTTAATTCTTCTTCTATATTAGCAGCCGGTCTGCAGCAGCGCGTGCTTCCATTGCCTCCCTTTCCTTTCTCCTCTGATGGCTTCTATCAGGAAATTTCTTCCTGTGCTCGGGAATCGCAATTGTCTTGGGCTTGGAGCCAGGTACGCCTCGTAACCGTCCGTCGTGTTCCTTATTCCCAAGGGCGCGTGTGAGCTCGTCATCCTCTCTATCGGGAATGAACCGTCCCTCTTCAACATCCTTTACTGCATTTCTAATTTCTTGGATGGGTAGTAGGGGATTATCTTTGTGTCTTCTGTTATATATGCACTTCCCTTCTGCGTCCAACGTGCCCCCATGCCCGTAAAACCAATTTCTTGCCCGTTCGATCCACTTGAGTGGCTCTGGAGTGATCCCATTAGCCAGCAGGTCCGCCTCAAGTTTCTCCCACTTAGGCATGCTACCAGCGTAGCCACCAGGCCCCATAGTATGGTGGTACATCTTTAGAGCAGCATTTGCCGCATTTTTTGCAGACTTTTCCAGAGCTTCCTCTGATTTCTTGTACGCCACAAATTCTTCCCAGTAGTCCTTTATCTTCTCATACCCTTTATCGAAGTCTGGAGTCTTATTTTTCTTGACAAACAGTTTGTTCAATCTTTTCTTCCAGTTCTTGAATAGCTCGGCCATCTTCTTAAGTGCCCAGTCCTTGACTTTTTGCTCCATGATTTTCCGGGCAATCTTTTCTGCCTCATCTGGATCCTCCTCATCTGAATCCACCTCTGGCGCCGGCAGGGTGAAATTAACCATGAGCTTTCTCCAAAGTCTTTCTTTGCCCTCATCGCTGACATATAGCTGTCCTTTCTCTTTGGCCGATGCCATTCTCGAACGGTGATCGGGATGAAGTCCCTAACAAGAACTCCGCATTGCTTTACCATTTTATTTTTAACACCAGGGGGAGCAGTCGGTGTGCCGTCTTCAGCGACTCTTTCGATCGTGTACCTTTCTTGGTCGCCCAACTTTTTGGCTGGGCCTCGTTTTGTCCTTACAGAAGATTTGCTCGATCCGGAGGGCTAAAAGAAGAAAGAGCGTTAATATATGTATATAGACATCAGAGCTTAATTAATACAATCTTCGGCTTCATTAATATATGTATATGCACCTCGCCGGAGTTTGCAACATTTAATGTTCCACCGGAGCCTTCGGCTTCTCCCTCGTCGGCTTCTCCCTCGCTGACTTCTCCCTCACCCCGGCCGTCGGGTTCTACCTCACCGGAGCCGTCTCTTCGGTTGAGAGACTCATCTCCCTCACCGGAGTTGTTCAAAAACTCCGTGGTGACATCGACAATATCTTCCGGCCCGCGGATTATATCCTGGAGGATATTTTCCTGATCTTCGTCTCGTTCCATAGTTTCTGCAAATTAAGAACAATGCACAAAACTTTAGTTGGGTAACTTGTTCCATATGTCAAGATACATCCTAGGTCATGTAGGTCAATTTAAATGGAATTGCAATGACTAATAAAATCATTTCCACAAATTCCATATTTAATATAAGAAGGTATTTTAGTTCTTCTAATTTAACATTGTTCAATCATGCATGACCAATTTAATGCATTAACATGGAGCTCTAAAACATATTTTAGATGTTAATAGAAGTCAAATTTCAAATATAAACACTTATTTAAATTAGCTCCATAACTAAAGGAAATGCATTGAAGTTATTTCCAAATATTCACCAAATTGAAATGTTCCAAAATGTTTGTATTTTGACATAAATAGCTAGCATTTATTTTTCTGTGCATTTTGATATATTATTCATATTTTTCTGATAAACAGATTAAAAGATATTGATTTTACAAGTTTAAATCATTTTCTGGCATTTATTAATTAAGCTGGGTCCCACCTGTCAGAGATTTAATAATTTCCAAACTCATTTTAGGAAAACAATAAAAGGCTGACAGCCGGGGCCCACATGTCAAAGACACAGGAGCACCCACGGCGGCTCTGCTCCGGCGAGTCTCGCCGGAGGAGGGCGAGCGGGCACGCGCGACTGGGCGTGTTGCACGCGCACGTGCATGGGGAGTCGTTCGTGGGCGGCACCGTGACCAAATGGTCGCCGGAGCACCACCGGCGACGACGGTTTGCGGCGGACGGCGGCGGACATCGACGCGAGGACGAAACAGAGCGCAATAGAGAGGGAGAGAAGGTCCACGAGGACCGTGAGCTCACCAGGAAGCTGTAGAGATGGTCGGCGAGGCGAGGCGAGGTTGAAGACGGCCGGAATCAAGCTCGAACTGCGGTGGCGCGGCGGCCGTGCGGCTAGGGTTTCACCGGGAGAGAGATAGAGAGCACGGGCGTCGAGGGCGCGGTGGCGCGGGCGTCGAGGGTGCCGGCGTCGAGGGAGCGTCGACGCGAGGTCGGGCAGCCTGACGGCGCAATTTCGCTCCGTCGCTTCTCCGGGGACTTAGGCGTTTTCTGCGAATGAATCGGGGAAGGAGAAGGGGAAGCAGTTAAGTAGCAGGGGGCTCATTGGTCCCGGTTGCTGGCAAGAACCGGGACCAATGCCTCTTTGGTCCCGGTTCTTGCCAGCAACCGGGACCAAAGAGTGGGTCATTTAATGCCAGATCCAGTGGCGCGTTCATGGACTCTTTGGTCCCGGTTCTTGCCAGCAACCGGGACCAAAGAGTCCTTTTTCAAAATTATTTCGAACTTTTCAGTTCTGAAATGTTGTTCCGCCTTTTTTTTCTTATTTAGGTGTTTGAATATGAATTTCAAATGGTTTTGAATTTGAAAAGACTTTCAACATGAAAAGTGTTTAAATTTGAATAAATAATCCAAAACCATTTTCTGTTTTCTGAAATAATTATTCTAAATATACAAACTATTAACCATTTTGCCATTTTGCCATTTTCAATTAAAAATATATTAACTTTATTGCATATTTTGAATTGACAAAACTTTCAACGTGAAAAGTGTTTGAATTTGTATAAATAATCCAAAATCAATTTTACATTATTATTGTCATTTTCAATTTAATATGGATAAATTCATATCTTTAAATCCGTAAGTCGAAATTCGACAAATAATCCGTAAGCAGAAGTAAATGCAGAACAATTTCAGTAAACCTATATTTGTAAGATGAATGTTTGGTGTTGTAAAATGCAGAAGAAAGCAGATAAAATTATTAATTCATTTATGTTAATGCATTACATAAAAGGTTTAATACATTATTACACATGATACAACGTCTCACAAGCGCTTGAAAGAAACACACCCCTGATCCAACATCACCAACATTATTCTACATAAACGGACTTGCTGGCTCGAAGGCCGTAGGATTAGGGGGAACGGCGGGAGGAGCCAGCCCCGTGGGCGGCCGCCCGGTTCTCGCGCGCACGTTTGCGGCGGAGGGCAAGATCCATGAAGGATGAGTCTTTCAGCGCCCAATCCAGATCGGAAGCCTCCTTCGCCTTGAGCTGGTAGGAAGTCTTGGCTCGCTGGACAGGGTAGTCGCGGACAGACTCGAAGGAGGCTTCCATGGCCTCCTGTATCTGCAACCCACAACCTTCTTCCCCGTCGTCGCTCCAGTCGAAGTCGTCGTCCTCCTCCTCCTCCGCGGGAGGAGCGGCGGCGCCTGGTGGAGGTGCAGCGGCGCCAGGTGGAGGTGCGGCGGCACCTGGTGGAGCAGGAGGCCGGTAGCTGGGCATTCCTCTCCACGCCGGGCTCGTGGGCATACGGCGGGATAGACTCCCGCGGTTGCGCCCAAGCGCGCTCTGCCGAGCACGCTCGACCTCGTCCAGAAGGCGCTGCGGCGGGCGTGGCGGATCCATCTCGTGGAGACGATGCGTTCGTGGCTAGGAATGGTGGATTAGGGTTTACCCCGTCGGCGACAATATATAAAGACCTCCAGGGCAGCGCTGGGGGAGGACAAGTGCCCAGGGAAGCGCTGGGGGAGGACACGTGTCGTGACCGCAAAGCCCGTCTTTAGTCCCGGTTGGTGTTACCAACCGGGACTAAAGAAGCACACGGATCGTGTGTTTCTTTCAAGCGCTTGTGAGCCGTTGGATCAGGGGTGTGTTTCTTTTGAGGGATTGTGAGCTGTTGGATCAGCAGTATCACGACCACTTCGTGAGCCACATGACCCGGTTGGTGTTACCAACCGGGACTAAAGAAGCACACGGATCGTGTGTTTCTTTCAAGCGCTTGTGAGACGTTGGATCAGGGATGTGTTTCTTTTGAGGGATTGTGAGCTGTTGGATCAGCAGTATCACGACCACTTCGTGAGCCACATGACCCGGTTGGTGTTACCAACCGGGACTAAAGAAGCACACGTACCCTATATATAGCCGCCCTCCTCAGACAGGTTACTCACTCACACAAAACATTCCAGCGTCACTCGGAGAGGCATCTTTGGGCAACCAGCGGCAAGACGTCTCTGATGACCTGCGACCGTTCCAAACGGTTGCAGATCATCAGAGATGTGTTGCCGAACGGTTGTAGATCATCAGAGACGTCTTGCCGCTGCTTGGATCGAAGTGGCGCTCAAACACAAAACATTCCAGCGTCACTCGGAGAGGCATCTTTGGGCAACCAGTGGCAAGACGTCTCTGATGACCTGCGACCGTTCCAAACGGTTGCAGATCATCAGAGACGTCTTGCCGGACGGTTGTAGATCATCAGACACGTCTTACCGCTGCTTGGATCGAAGTGGCGCTCAAACTCACGAGCCACCGTCGGGCTGTATGCAGGGGGAACTGTGTTTGGACGGTCGAAGCTGAGGTTTGAGAGGTTCCCACGGGAGGTGTGGGAGCCGACAACCACCTACCACGCGTGTTTCACCGGTCGTCATGCAATTAATTAACAGAAAACAAAAAAGAAAACTCACATGTGATATAACCCATTTCACATAAAGGTTTAATACATTACATTGATTTACATAAAAGCCATGAACCCTTCTTCGCGTATGTCCCTGGCCTATGATCGCTTCAGCCGTAACCATGGAGCATCTTCATTATTTAACGGGATGCTTGGGTCAGTTCTCACTGTGAAGGGCGGAATTGCATTGAGGAATGCACATAGCTTCACAATGGGTACTCGAACATTTTCCGGTAGAAGCCCCCTCAATGCAACCGGAAGCAACTGCGTCATAATCACGTGGCAATCATGAGACTTCAGGTTCTGGAATTTTTTTCTCTGCCATATTTATTATTCCCTTTATATTTGACGAGAAGCCAGCCGGGACCTTGATACTGCTCAGGCATTCAAAAAAGATTTCCTTCTCTGCTTTGGTAAGAGCGTAGCTGCTTAAGTATTGACGCCCTTTATCCGTCTGCTTATTGTATGGGTCTTTCATACGTTGCTGGTCTGCCCGTGCTTCCGGTGTATCCATCGGCGGGGTGTCTCAACTTCCCGTCTTTCTTACGCTCTTCTTTGTGCCATCGCAACAACCTGGCATGCGCTTTGTTTCTGAAAAGACGTTTCAACCGTGGTATTATAGGAGCATACCACATCACCTTAGCAGGAACCCTCTTCCAGGGGGGGGGGCTCGTCATCGCCCTCAACATCACCAGGGTCATCTTGTCTTATCTTGTACCGCAGTGCATTGCATACCGGGCATTTATCCATGTTCTCGTACTCACCGCGGTACAGGATGCAGTCATTAATACATGCATGTATCTTCTGCACATCTAATCCTAGAGGGCAGATAGCCTTCTTTGCTTCGTATGTAGTCTCGGGCAATTCGTTATCCTTTGGAAGCTTCGGCTTCATTATTTTCAGTAACTTCTCAAATCCCTTGTCAGAACAACCAGTCTCTGCCTTCCATTTCAGCAGTTCCAGTGTGGTACCGAGCTTTGTGCTGCCATCTTCGCAGTTTAGGTACAGCAACTTTTTGTGATCCTCAAGCATGGCCTCCAACTTTAGCTTCTCCTTTTTCTGTATCGCATTCTCGCTTTGCATCAGAAATGACCCCACCAAGACCATCAGCGGGCTCATCTGATGCCCGATGTTCACCTCTTTCTTCTTCAACGTCTTCCATAACAGTATCACCGCATTCCTCAGGGAACATAGGATAGTTGTCATCATCCTCCTCTTCTTCATTGTCTTCCATCGTAACCCCTCTTTCTCCGTGCTTGGTCCAACAATTATAGCTGGGCATGAAACCTTTCCGAATCACGTGGTCTTGAATGGTTCTCGGGTCAGAGTACTCCCTGACGTTCCGACACTTCTCACATGGACAAGGCATAAAATTATTCACTTTGTTTGCCTCAGCCACATCGAGAAATTTATGCAGGCCTGCAATAAACTCGGAACTGCGTCGTTCGCCGTACATCCATCGCATCCGTGCATCCATCTGCATCATATATATAATTAAGTTTATCAAATACCATTACAATAACATCTTGAATAGTGAAATGACCACCGTACATCGACACGTGCAATATTTCTGTATCAATTACAGACGAAAAGGATAAAGTTGCTAACCTCGGCCGAGGATATCATTTTGTGTGAACTTAAGTGTGGGTCGGGCATTTCATCGAACACATCTTGTGCGTGGCAAAGGAAAAAAAAATAGCACCCACTTCCCACCAATCCAAGAGAAAAAAATTAGAGGAGAGAAGGGGGGTGGGGGTTATTTATAGGCAGGGAGGGGTATTGGTCCCGGTTCTTGGCACGAACCGGGACCAAAGCTCCACCGCACGCCACGTGTCTGGCTCTGGAGCTTTGGTCCCGGTTCGTGCCAAGAACCGGGACCAATACCCCAAACCGAACCGGGACCAATGGTCCACGGGGCCGTGGCAACTCGAACCGGGACCAGTGCCAGGCACTGGTCCCGGTTTTTACCTGAACCGGGGCTAATGGTTGGGGCGGCCCTGGACCAAAGATGGTTTTTCTACTAGTGCCCGTGAGCATGCTCCCATTGGGGAGTTCAGTTTTTTCAGTGTATTGGGATTGTACATGCACCGCCCTACCGGTGAGTACCGGCTGCTACTGCACCGCAGGGCACATATTGTTGGCCCTAAAGGTAAAATTGGCTGCTATGTTTTTGCGTTGGGTTCCGACCAGCCGCCCAGATACATTCAGGGACCAGAAGTGACGGCAGGGTTGCGCTTTAGAACAGTTGCCCTAGTCCGTGATAGCCTGCATTGGTTCCCAGTGAGCGACAGCAGACAGGCCTTGGTATTTGACACCACAACCGAGTCGTTCCGGCAAATGCGTGCTCCAGTTGTTCCTATTATGTCATGTATTGTTGAGATGGATGACACGATTGGCATCTGTAGCTATAACGACGACGAGAAAGCTGTTGAAATACGGGTGTTGCAGAACTACGAAAGCGAGGTTTGGGCCTACAAGTACAATGTCAAATTTCCAATCGCAGAAATCAGTGAGAAGTTTGGAGGGTGTATTGACACTTTGTATCGCAGCATTGTGTCGGTTGATGGTGATGTCCTCTTACTGCTCAGTTATTATGGGAGGATGTTGTACGTCAACACTGATGGTGAACTAGTGGTCAGCTTCCATCGTGATGGCCAACGCCTCTATGCTTGGGACCTTCGGCTTAAGCAAACTCTTGTTCCACATAACTTCTTCAGAGCACTTGAAGGTTGTGCTGTGAACGCTTCACCTTTCCTCTGATGGCTATTGACTGACGTTGTTCTTCCCAATGGCCTAGTTGTCATATCCTTGTGAGCTGCAATACGTATGGATTGGATCAAGTATGAGCCTAGTACGTTATCATACCCTGTTGAGCTGAGGAATTGAATTTGCTTTATTTTATTTTATTTTATTTTATTTATCTAGTGGTTTTCACTAGTACTCAATTGTTAGCACTCTATACGCCTCATGCCCCTATTTTATCTAGTGCTTCTTCTTAGTAGTCAATTGTTAGCAATCTATATTCTCATGTCCCAATTCCTGAAGTGAAGAATTTGTTTTACCAATTTATCTAGTGGTCTTCTTAATAGTTAATATGATGAGAAAAATAGTTCCTTGAAATGAAGAATTGGTTTCCTCTTTATTGACTTGCAAGCTGCATCTGATTTTTGGAAGAGGGTTGGAGCACTACTCATTAACTTGAATGGTTGCATCATAAGTCAATTTAAAAGCTCTGTTATAATTAAAATTTTCTCCATTATTCCGTTGCATCTGGTTAGGTAGGTCTTATGTGACACTAATAAGCTCGTTGTTATAGTAAGAATTGAACACGGTTATATCTTTCTCGTTCCGAGGAGTTGTGTTGTACAAAAGACTAGTACTGTAACCTGAACATTCTAGGAATACCTTTTCGTGCATGCATTATTTGGGATGGTCTTTTGTTATTTCATTTTACCTGCTAACCATGTTAAGGGTTAATAATTCATGGGATATAATAAGCACATAGAAGGTTTTTCATGGTCAGGCTCAGGTCCCGCATCGTGTTCATGTCTGAAGCAGGGACAAGCACCAGGCCAATTGTGCAACAATACGGTTGTAGAAGCAAGCACTCTGGTCATTTATTACTGCATACTGTATTGTGTGCCTTTGCATTATAGGTAATTGCTCACATTTAGGCTTGATAAGACTAATAAGCTCCACACTGCATACTGTATTTAGTTCTTCATGTGATGTTCGATCTTATCATAAGTTGGAGAAACAAAACTTTGTGTCGCGAGCAGGACAGCGCCATATGAATTGTGTGACAGTACGGTTGTAGAAGTAAGCACTCTGATCATTTGTGACTAGATTACTAATATTTTGAGCATTATAATGCTGTGACTAATATCTCAAGCACTCGATCAGATCAAGAAAAAAACTTTTACTAATGAGCACAAAAATGGTCTGGCTCAAGTCTCATATAGTGTTCATTCCTAAAGTAGGACAACACCAGGCCAATTGTGTGACAGTACAGAAGTAAGTAAGTTGAAAGTCACTGGATCATTTGCGTCAGAATGTAGAAGTGGGTTGTAGAAGTAAGTTCATCGTCCAGATTAATTAATAATTTGCATCAGAACGTAGAAGTAGGTTTTCAGGGGAGGATAATAAGCACACAGAATGTTTGTCATGCAGTCTTACTTACCTGGTACTGATGTTATTTCAGTGACTGAATGCAGCTAGCAGGGCGCACATGTGAAATAAATACACACTCATAGTTCACAAATTGACACCAGCCAGGGTAAATAATGAAGAAAGCTGTACTGTTTTTTCCTTATGCTGCTTGAACCACGCTTGGTCATTCTTTGGTGATTGGATATCATGTTCCCTGTGTTGTAAAACGGTGGAATCCAGACAAATGGTTTGATCGTAGGAAATAATTGTACATGTTTTTGTGATGGTCTACATACCATCTCTTGCTGTTTACTTATGCTGCTCCTGGGTGGTAGTCCTGCTCTCTTCTCTCAGCTTTATTATATCATCTTTCCAGCCTTCAGAACAGAAGCAAAATATTGTTTCGCGTGCCAGAGGGTTTTTCTTTTTCCTGAAACAATATAAGCTCCACTGTTTCATGAGGATCTATATCTTTTTTATTGGTGGTGAGTTGTGCTTGGTGAACATCTTTTGTTACCTGGTACACATATATAGGAGACAAATCAAGGAAATTAACTCAAGCTGTGACAAAAAGAACAGATCAAACATGTAGTCTGGATTATCAAACATGAATACGCACAAAACTTCTCACGCTAACTCAAGGCTATAGTAATGTAGTGCTGAGATTTCTACAAGTATATTATGGTCTAAGTTCATTATGGCTGTTCGAAAACTAACCACTTAGCTCCCTACAGACATCACTTGTCCAAAGTGAGACAAATTGATGGCCACAGTCAAAGCTGAATCCAACCAGATTTTCTAGTTTATCTCCCGTTGTATTTGAGAACCCAAGTGATTTAGGGTTTGTACCAAAATCTACCCAGGCTAGGTTCCACATGGAAGCTTTGCAAGATGTTGTCCAGCTAGCAACCCACTAGCCAGGGAACGGGACACGTTTGAGAACCTGACGTTCTTTTGTCTTACTAGAACAGATACAAACCTATAGAAACTTACACGAGGTGCTTGATGATTCTGCTCAGTGGAAGGTCCCCGGCCGGTAAGAGCTGAACCATAATCACTTGCAGCTTTCTCATAGTCATTTACTTCATAAGTTACTGGAGTAGTAGAGTTTACCCTGTAGCCTTTAACCTCCTCCTCAGTCCTCTCCTTCTGTTTTCTGTGGCGTATCCGATATTGTTGCTTGGTATCTACTTTTTTTCTCAGCAGCTTTCGAGGATGTCTTTTTGTACTATCACTCTGCACTATACGTGTACTTCATCAATGCCGCAGTTGATGGACTATCAGTCTTCACTATACGTGTACTTCTTCAGTTGTGAGTGATCTCAATTTTTTGCTTCACTGCATTCTTCTCACTCTCACTCTTAATATCATCCTTGCTAGGTATGCAAATAAACTTAAGTTGACAAGCTCCAAGATAAACTAGATAATAGTCTTCATGGCAAGAATTATGACCCTTCCAATTTAGAAGGAGTTTCTGGCAAAATTAGACTGAGATAATTTATTATTACAAGCAAAACAAATTATGGAAAGGACCTTGAAGGGTCCGGAAGCCGCATTACTCAGTGGGAGTACAATTTACGTAGAGGCCCAACCAAAAAATAAACTGAGAAACGTCATCGAGTCCTTTACCACTGAAGTTGTCGATGAGCTCAACGCCACCACCGATGGCGTCGTCTCCAGGGATGACACCACTTGGAGATGGGTCAGCGATGGTCGAAACGACGAAGCTGCAAAAGATCTTCCAAATAGGCACCGACCAGTAGGGAGAAGGGGCAAAGGTGCAAGAGGCACCCTAGCACAGAGGCCTTGACAGCCAAAGAAGCGACGTGATCTCGCCGCGGTTGGGACTCCGCATGTCGCCACTTCAAGATCTTCATGCATAGCTCAAGTTCGTGCGCGTCGCCCTTCCTTCCGCCAATATGGTAGCTAGAGCGAGTAAAACCACCGGTATCTTGAGCTTCACCGCGTTTATTGATGAAGTTCTCGTCATATCTGAACCCCACACCAAGACACCACCATGACAGCTCATCATATAGCAAATTTGGCCACTCACAGCACCGTGCGACATGGCCAACGAGCAGACCTCCATGACATAAAACCAAAATAACGCCACAAGGGCAACACCTAACCTAGCCTAGACCTAGAAACTAACCTACACACTAGTACAGAACGACACATCGAAAACGGGCCAAAAACCCCTTCGGCAACGGAAAAAGGGTCCGTGTCCCCGACCCTGTCACTGTTGTGAAGGCTCTCATCGGCAACGGACAAGAAAAACCGTCACCGATGAGGCTTGATTTTGGCTACGGTTGCCATCCAGTCTCCGTTGCCGATGTATCTGGACATCAGAAACGGAGATTCTCTTTTACTCGTTTGCATTGAAGTTTTTTCATAAGCCTACAGCAGCAATACAGTTGCCAATTGACATTCAAAATATCACAGCAGAAGCACAAAGTTGCTAGCAAAACCATTCATAACTTATATAACAATTGTCACCATTACATAGCATCAAAAGATGAGTTACACATGCTTTGCTAAACCTATCATTCTCATGCCTCCCTAAACTGCAGCTAAGCCTTGCTCCCTAAACACACATCCACAAAATAGCCGGAGAAACTGAAAAAACAGAAACTACACCAAGCCAAATTGCCAAAATTTTCGTACTGAGGCTTGCTCCATCTTGGACGGTGTCGCCGAAATATAATCCCACTTTATAAGTAGCACATTTAAATTTTGTTCGGATCAGCTTTGTGCTTCTGGATAAAAATATATGGATTGATAGTTAGAGAAGAGCCAAAATATGATGCTACATGACATAGATATAATTTAATGTGAAAATAGTTCACACCTTTAAGCGCCTATATCCGTGTGCTTGCAGTCCGATCAAACGATTTGGAGGCATAACTTGAAGGTGATGTTTCCTTCAAGAGCCTCACCATTTTTTATACAGTGTCGCCGAAATACTATTACTTTATACACTAGCTACACAAAACAATAACGAGGATTAGCACATTGACAAAAAGTTGTGACTGGATCTATTCATCATCGGTAGTACTACAAAGAGTTGAAATTAATTCACCCTACTAGACTTTAAAATAGTGCAAGATACTAGATAAGTTTTCTATATACTAGACAAGTTTTCTATGCTAGACTAGAAAACTAGACAGAAACAATAAAGTGCAAGATACTAGACGAGTTTTCTATATACTAGACAAGTTCTATATACTAGACAAGTTCTATATAAAACCAATTGATGAACTAGTTCATGAGCTGAGCGATTTAGACCTCACATTTTCTTCTCCGTGGACGGCGCCTCGAGATCGGCCACCTCCTCCTCCGTGGACGGCTCCTCCAGATCGGCCACCTCCTCCACCGTGGACGGCGCCTCCAGATCGGCCAACTCCTCCACCGTGGACGCCACCTCCTCCACCGGGGACGTCGCCTCCAGATCGGCCACCTCCTCCTCCGTCGACGGCGTCTCCAGATCGGCCACCTCCTCCACCGTGGACGGCGCCTCCAGATCGGCCACCTCCTCCACCGTGGACGCCACCTCCTCCACCGGGGACGTCGCCTCCAGATCGGCCACCTCCTCCATCGTGGACGCCACCTCCTCCACCGGGGACATCGCCTCCAGATCGGCCACCTCCTCCTCCGTCGACGACGGCCTCCAGATCGGCCTCCGTTGACGGCGGATCCGCCACAACTGCTGCATCACCACCCGATGAATGATCTGATCCAGCTCCGTGTGGCCCAGAGGACGCGGGGCATCACCGGAGGTGATGAGCCTGACGCGCTCCCACACCTGCCGCATCACAGCCGCCTCCAGATCTGCCCTATCACGAACAGATGCAGCTAGATCGGTACGGCCGCTAGAGCCGCGGCTGCGATGGCGAGATCTAGAAGCGCCGGCAGAGGAAGCCATGAGAGAGTGAGGAGAGTAAAAACCTACAATGTGCGGCGGCTAGGGTTGAAAGATGGACAGTGAGGGATTGAGAATGAGACTGATGGGGCTTGCTTCGCCAGTACATTTATAGGCACCCAATTGGCAACGGACATTTTATATAACCGTTTCCATTGGATACAAGTTCACAACTACTATGTGCTACTGATTTCTGTAGCTGCATACGAACATAATACATTCTAGTGATTTTCAAAGTGTATACGAACCTAATACATTGTACTGATTTGCATAGCTGCATACGAACCTAATACATTCTACTGATTTTCATTGCTGCATACAAGTTCACACCTGACAGCAGCACACAAACACACAAAATCATTCTAGCAATGCTCACAAGAACATTTAACTGAGCTATTTCTGTTCCTTTATGTCGCTCCTTGCGCACAGCAACAACATGGTCAGATTTAGTCGAAGTGTTTGTTGGGCTCCATGCCAAACCAGCTAGAGCTGCTGCAGTGTGCGGCTTCATCTCCATGTTCGCCTTCTTGACTATCAAGGCTATATTTTCCAGCTCTGCAGCTTCCACTTCGACACCATTAGCAAGCAGCATCTCAACATAATCTTCAATCCAAAAATAATAATCACAGCTCCCAGAATACTCTTCGCCCCTCCCCTGCCAAATGGTAAATCGAATCCGGAGGCAAATCAGCATCAAACATAGAATAGAATCAATCAAAACTGGTCGAAGCGTCGAACTAACCCTGTGATTTGGACACTTGAAGTAGATCCGGCCTGGGTTCAGATCCGAACGCGACACTCGACGAATCGCGTTCCGACAGCGGCATCAAACGCACTTCATAAGCGGCAGATCTGACCCGGCCCCGGCGGCGCAGGAGGAGGACGCATTCGATCTCCCCGATGAGCTCATGCTCTTGGCCATGGAGGACACGAGTGCGGAGTAAAAACAAGCTGGAGCGGAAGAACAAGGGCGAATCGACAGTCTTTTATAATATCCAAGATAGTGCTAAAAAAGGAATTTTATATAAGCAACCTCGCCAACGGTTGTATACAAATGTCCGATGCCATTGAAGAACATATCGCAAACAGAGTCGAAAGAAACTCCGTTACCAACATATCGGCAACGGTTAATAATTCGCGACCGTTGCCTATGAAGGCGGGACGCGGGCCAGCTTGCCTGGCGGGGCGGGTTTTCTCACGCGGAAAGCGCGATTCTCCGTCGCCTAACTCGTGCCGTTTCCATAGAGGGGTATCGGATGTGTCGTTCTGTACTAGTGACATCTTTATAGGGGTGGGACCCTCACCCGTCTCGATGTCGGCCACCTCTAGAGAAGAGAGGGTGAGGGTCTGTCAGCCCTAAATATGGAGGAACGGAGGTGGACAAGGTGGGAGGAAGGAGACAAGCATAATTAAAACTTTAATTGAGGGTCCGATGGGTACACTCGTTATCTTTTTGGAGTCGGACTCGGGCCACAAACTGGAGTCGACTTTAATTTTTATTAAAGAGTTGTTTACAAAACCAGAGTACTTGTCACTCACATGCACAAAAGTAATAATGCAATTTCCATTGTGTTTTAGCTCTGGATTTTTTTTCTTCTAAAACTCCCTTTTATCATGCATGATTAAGGATACTCCCAAACATCTGACGACAATAAAACAAGGTCCATATATAGTCTAGTACAACCACCAAAATAGGGACACCCCTACTTCTCCCCGATCCCTAGGTCTAGGGCTGCCCCTCACGGCCCTGTCCATGACTGGTGGAGGCGAGAAGTAAATAACCTCTCGTGCCCCCTCCACGGCGTTACCCACATGCTCCGCCGCCATCACCCATCACCGGAGTGTTGTGCCGCTGCCGCCACCTCACCGAAGCGGCACGTGCCAATGCCCAGTCACTGCATGACTTCGTTTGCCACCCCTACGCCACCGGACTGATCCCAACCGCCTGACCGGGCCTCCACTCCCCATCTTCAAATCTCCTACTTGGCTATACATTTTCTCTTTTTTCCCAAGCAGTTGTATCAATTTCCAAAAAAATAATTATTATATAATATTTTCTTTGGAAAAATCTTGTATACGTAGTATTATTGAGTAATTTTTCTAAATCATTTTTTTTATTGAGAATTAGTTTTTTTTAATATTGAGAATTAGTACTATCGAGTAATAACAGTGATATCCCTTTCGGTTAAACCCAGCCCGTCTCAAGTCAATTCCCAGTCATTGCATGACGTCGTGGGGAGCTCTCCGCGTTACGCGAGGAAAACAACGCTCCGCGTACCCTCTTGACGGTAGTGGCCGCACTTTCTGGCCCAGTTACGGTCGATGGACTAGCATCTATTTTTTGCGTGACTGTTTCATGTTCCGCTCTAGAACGACTGTTTCCTGTTTCGGTGTTCCGGGCACGTTCGAATTATTTGGTAAACATTCACGTACGAACGTACTTCATTTACTTTGAAAACTGGAATATGAGCCAAGGTTTCAAAATTCGTATATTAAAGTTAGGAAAAAATAAAACCTGCTGTTTGGTTGTTATTTGGAAGAGTTACGTACACGAAAACATAAGAAATACAAAATGGGTCAACAAAAAAAATTATAGTGCCAGACACTTTAAAATAAAATAATGTGTACACGAAAATTATGCGCGTCCACGAGTATGTTCCATTCCTGTACTCAGTTTCGAGTTTCACGGATTGTAACTTATCAATTTTGAATCAATTTACGAAACTTTTTTAACTGAATTTTGTCAAATTCGTCTCACTCGGTTGACCGTTTGAAATATTCTTGTACTAGGAGGTTAATCTCATTTCGTGTTGTAATTTTTTTCGTTTCGACGGTCATATATGAGATAATCTTGTACAATAGGTTGTTTGAACGTGTTTACACTCCTCCTTGTACGTGTCTTCTTTAACTTGTGTCTCCGCCGCTCGCCGTTGTTAACTCCGCCATCGCCGCTGCACCGCCGCCGTTGTTCAATTCACGACTCTTCATGGTGTTGTCACGTAGATGGTTCTAAGTTCAACGTTTCACACAAATTTCATATTGTAATTTTGTTTTGTTTCGGTGGTCATATATAAGCATATCTTGTACTCTAGGTTTGAAAGTGTTTATATTCCGCTCAGTGTATGTGTTTCGAATATAGGTTTGAACAATTTGAAAAACTCATTGAACGAAATCAAGATTTGAATGGACTTGGAAACCCGAGGAACGAAATCTACGTTTAAACGGATTTACAAAACCTGGTGAACAAAATCACGGTTTGAACGGATTTAGAAAATCCGGTGAACAGAATCTATTGTTGAACGGATTTGGAAACCGCATGAATGGTATCTAGGTTTGAACAGATTTTAAAAACTCGGTGAACGAAATCTAGGTGAACAGAATCTATGTTTGAACGGATGTGGAAACCGCGTGAATGGAATTTAGGTTTGAACAGATTTGGAAAACGCGTGAACGGAATCTAGGTTTGAACATATTTGAAAAAACTCGATGAACGAATTCTATATTTAAACAAATTTAGAAAACCCGGTGAACAGAATGTTGGTTTGAATGGATTTAGAAACCCGGTGAACGGAATCTAGGTTTCAACGGATTTAGAAAACCCGGTGAACGGAATCTATGTTTGAACGGATTTGGAAAACGTGTGAATGGAATCTAAGTTTGAACAAATTTGGAAACCGCGTGAACGGAATCTAGGTTTGATAATATTTGAAAAACCCGATAAACGAAATCTACGTTTAAACGGATTTACAAAAAACGGTGAACGGAATCTAGGTTTGAACGGATTTAGAAAACCCGGTGAACGGAATCTATGTTTGAACAGATTTGGAAACTGCATGAGTGGAATCTAGGTTTGAACAGATTTTAAAAAACCGGTGAACGAAATCTAGCTTTGAAGGAAATCTAGGTGAATGTAATATATGTTTGAACGGATTTGGAAATCGGGTGAACGGAATCTAGTTTGAACAAATTTGAAAAAACCCGCTGAACGTAATCTAGGTTTAAACGGGTTTTGAAAATCCGCTGAACGGAATCTAGGTTTGAACAGATTTGGAAACCACGTGAATGGAATCTAGATTTGAACAGTTTTGAAAAACCCGGTGAACGGAACCGAAGTTTGAACGATTTGGAAAGCCGGCAAACAAAATATGTGCTTGAATGATTTGGAAAAACAAGGTGACCGAACGTGGTTTTGAACAATTTGGAAAACCCGGTGAAAAAATGTGGGTTTGAACGGATTTGAAAAACCCGGTGAAAAGTTGAACAATTTTTTAAACATGAACATATATGTCATTTGAACGATTTTTGAATCTGAACATTTATCTTATTTGAATGATTTTCTAACTCTGAACATCTATTTTAAACGATTTTAAATATGGACATTTATGTCATGTGAACGATTTTTAAATATGAACATTTATATTATCTAAACATTTTTTAGATATGAAAATTTATTGTTATTTGAACAATTTTTCAATATGAACCCTAGAAAAAATCCTTTCTTTCTCGTCCACTCCAGGGGGTGCGGACACACCTGCGCGGATTACAGGTGTATTTATATTTTTTGAACACTTTTTTGAATGTTAACATTTATGTTATTTAAAGGTTTTCCAAAAATAGCATTCATTCCATTTGAACGATTTTCCAATGTGAACACTTTATTAATATGAACGATTTTTCCAATAAGAATATTTTATGTATGGTATTTGAACAACTTTAATATATGAACAAGTAATATTTTCCTAAAACATAAGAACATTGGTTACTAATATAAAACCGAAAATAAAAAATAATACAGAAAACATAAAAAGGAAAAGAAAAAAGAAACAGCAAAAAAAAGAAAAGAAAAAGCAAAACAAACAGCAAAAAAGAAAAAACGGAAAAAAAAGGAAAACGGACTAGAAAGAAGAAGATTCGGCTGAAGGTGATCATATTGAGCCGGCCCAGTTCGCGAGGAAGGTGCGCGGAGCGCTTTGCGCTCCGCAGTACGCGGCAACTAGGTTTTCGGGACGTCGTGCGCCATCAGACTGATCCCAACTACCTGACCGGGCCTCCACTCCCCCATCTTCAAATCTCCTACTTGGCTATACCTTTTATCTCTTTTTCCCAAGCAGTTGTATCAATTTGCCAAAAAATTACTTATTATATAATCTTTCCTTAGAAAAAAATCTTCTGTACTACTACTACCCAGTAATAATAACATGTATCTCCCTTTGGGCTAAGCCCAGCCCGTTTGATGGCTCCATTCGACAGTTCTATACAGCAAACGAACCTGGCAACCTCCCCTCCGGCCTCCGCCGCCGCCACCCGCACAACTCCACCACTCGTCTCCTTCCGGCCTGGTAACAGCTCCCCGCCGGCGACCATGGCGGGCGCCGTAACAGAAGGAGCCGCGCCTCTCCTCCCCGGCCTCCCCGACGAGATCGTCGTCTGGGAGATCCTCCCCCGCCTGCCCCCCAAATCCCTCCTCCGCTGCCGCGCCGTCTGCCCTGCATGGCGCCGCACCACCTCCACCCGTCCCTTCCTCCTGGCGCACCACGGCCGACAGCGCTCCCTCCCCGTCGTCTTCGGATACCAAAAAACCCTAATAGGGTACCACAAAAACATCCTCGCCTTCGACCACGGTTCCGGCGACGCCCAGCTCCAACCCGTCGCCCGGCTTGACAATGCCAATTGCTGCTGTCTCGAAGCATCTTGCGACGGCCTCGTCATCCTCTCCACGCGTAGCACGACCAGCCCCTGCTTCTCAGTCTGCAACCCGGCCACGCGTCAGCTTGCTCTCCTCCGGCAACCGCCGGCCTCCAGTTTATTCAGTGTACTGGGAATGTACCTGCACCGCCCTTCCGGCGAGTACCGTCTGTTACTGTACCGGACAAGCAACGGTGCGTCCATTATCGGGGAACTGCTGCCTCAAGGTAAAATTGGTTGCTATGTCCTTGCTTTGGGCTCCGACCAACAACCGAGGTATATCGGGGGTCCAGAGGAAGCATCGGCACTATGCTTTGACAGACCTGTACTGGTTGGAGATAGCTTGCATTGGTCTCCAGTGAAGCATCAGAGCGGAAGCATGCTGGTAACTGTATTTGACACCATAGCCGAGTCGTTCCGCCATATACCTGCTCCAGTTACTCCCACCAAGTCATATATCTTCGAAATGGGTGGAACGCTTGCCATCTACAGCTATAATGGTGCTATGAAAACTGTTGATATATGGGTGTTGCTGAACTACGAAGCCGGTGTCTGGGAGTACAAGTACCAAGTCGAATTACCGGTCGCAGAAATCCGGGGGCAGCTTGGAAAGGTTGAAGGCAGCTGGCATGTGAGCGTTGTGACCGTGGATGGTGATGTCCTCTTGCTGGTCAGTTATGGACAATGGCTGTTTTATGTGGACATTGACGGCAAACTGGTTGACAGTTTCCATCGTGAAGACCAACAGTTATCTTCTTCTAGACTTCTATTGAAACAAACTCTTGTTCCTCATGCCTTCTTCACGGTCCTAGAAGATTATGATGTGAGCGCTTCGCCTTTCATCTGAAGGCGGTTGTGTGTGGTGGTGCTTCTTAACTCCTAGCTGTCGTATCTTCGTGAGCGGCAATATCTATGAATTGGGTCAAGTCTGAGTCTGCTGGCTTCTTTTTTTTTTTTACATTGATGTACACAAAGTGATGATCAGAAGCTCTGGCTGTTATGTGGTTGCATAAAATTTGTGTTAGTTTTGGTAGCCTTTCAGGCTGAAGTCATTACTTTGCGTGTTGATGCTAAAATTACCATGTCATTTTTCTGTGCTTTTGAAATATTTACCAACTAATCCACCACCTTATTTTCTTGTGCTGAGGATTTGACTTAATTTTATGTATCTAGTGGCGCTTCTTAGTACTGATATATTAGCAATCTATATGCCTCAAGTCCCTATTCTTGGAACTGAAGAATTGACTAACCTTTTTGTCTAGTGGTCCACAAGAAAGTCATATTTAGGGTGTTTCCTTTTTCTAGCAATTTTGTAGCTGACGATGAAAATAAGCAATTTTCCTCTTTGCTGACTTGCAAGTTAAAAGGCCTTGGAGCACGATTAAAGTATTGCATCATAGTCAGCTTCTCAATGGAATGTTCTAATCTAATTCCTTTTCTTCATGAATTTATTGCGTCTGGTACGGTAGGTCTTACAGAGTGGGAGACTAGTAGGCTCACCTTATATCCAGAATCGGACATGGTTAATTTGTCTCGTTCCAAGGAGTTGTAATATTCTTCTAGAAAATGCTGGGACTGGAACCTGAAAAATCTCTTGATACTGGTTTGTGCTTCCATCCTGATACTGTTTTTGCGTTGCATTGGTTTGAATGGTTGCCTACTAACCATTTTAAGGATTAATGCTTCATGTTCATTCTAAAATGATTGAGCCTATAGTATGGACTGTTTCTTGTTTAGTTATATTTTGGCCATGCATTGGCTTGCTTCTGCCAAGCAACATGTTGACTCTAGGTTGTAACCTCTGTGATGGAATTACTGTTTGCCATCTTAATTAGGACATGATATGTACCCAATGATCCACTGTTTAGCTCTGTTTAACTTGATGATATCTTGTCTGCAATGTGGTATGGTAAAAGATAATATCAGCTAACCTTTTCCCCTTCTGAATTTAGCCCTGCAAGTGAACCGTTGAATATATGCCGTGCCTTTCTCCATAAGCTTTGTTCATTTTACACTTCATGTTCTAGGCACGAAATATGTTTTAGATTTGGCTGCCGGTGGTCTGTGGAACTACTGTAGGCTGCACCGGGACATGGTACGAACAAAACGATTCATCTGTTTTCGTAGTGCTCCCTGGCGCCTATGATTCACTACTTTGTGCTACTTTTGTGACTTGGTTCTTTGTTGGATTTCTGAGCATTACTGCAGAATTGTCAAATTTTGTACCGCCTGAAGATGCGCTTTGCAGCTCACCATGGCTGCTAAGAACTTAAGATGTGCTTTGCGTATAAGAGAATTTCTGACACTTTTTGTAGTTGTTGTTTCTTGATGGGTTATGTAGATTCAGAGGTTCACCTTTCTTTTCCGTTCAGGTGCGTCACTTTTCCGTAGAATGTATGTTCGTAGGATACAGGATTACTGGTTCTTGATTATATCATATCTCGTACCATAAAACTAAACTTTTCAAAACGAAAAGTGAAGAGCACCCTCCAGAGAATGCACTCAAGAATCAAGAACCCCAAAGGAATGACAAGAGTCGGCAGCGAGTTCAGAATGGTAGTTGGAACTTGGAACACAGACTAGGCTGGCCAGTGCGTGAGAGTCACTGGTTATCCACGGAATGGCAGGTGCAAGCACAGCTACTTCTTGTTTCCTATAAATTCTTCATCAACTGGAACTGTTGATATGATCCTGAGGCCCTCTCTGTCTTTGCTTTAGTTGAGTTCTTGTGAAGCATTAGTTTTACCGTTCCAGCAGCCATTTCACCTGGTGAAATGGGTACATGTGGGCCTGGGTTCCGGGTGGCCCTGGGTTTGGTGCTTTCTTCGGGTCATGGTAAGTTTGATGTTCCGAATAACTACTGGAAATTTAAGCTTTGCACCTGGCCATTCAGATGGTTCGTGGTTAGGAATCAAGTGTAGAACTTTCAGTGTGCAAAATGTGTAAGTGATGAAGCAGACACTAGTCGTTAGCTCTTTTTTCGTTAATTTTTTTTTACGGACGCTTCTCATTCTCAGGCTGTGGGAAATAAAAAGATTAGATCTGTCTGTTAGTGTTGAACAATATAGTGTTTGGATCTCCAGGTATACCACAAAGTGTTATGCAATAGTCAAGTTTTAAACTATTTTAGCTTCACTATAGTGGAGCAAAAAATCCATTTTAAAAACTACAAGATGATCTAGCAAGGATGTGACTTTTAGTTGAATAATACAGACAACACATGTCCAAATTAATACCAAGCTAGATAGATTTGTGGTCGCTTCAAGCTGATTCTAGCTATTAGTTCTACTATGTTTTTCTCTCGTTGTATTTTAAAATCCAAGTGACTTCAATTACATCTATAGGCTGAAAACAATCGGTGAGAGTACCACCTTCCAATAGCCTCATAGACGAAGATTTTACCAGAGAATGCAGATGCAAGGCTATACTTATCGCCACAAGTCTTTGTTGACGTCACTTCTCTCGATCCTTTTAGCTACTCTCAACAATTCACCGGCTTCGGCGTGCGAAAAAGGTATCCTAGCGACCTCGATCTCGAACCCGAGATGGTCCATGGAGAGGAGGTGGTCTCATCCTCATCATCACTCGTCGACGCCATGAGTGCCCAAAACCGACAAGGGGGCTCTACGGAGTCGCCAGACATACCACCAGAAAGACCTATATTCTATTGATTCTCTTAAAAGACTACATTGATTATAAAGATCTCGGCTGTCTGATTAAAGTCGTTTGTGTTTGTAGTTTCTTACTCTCTGATTCCTATGAAATCGTTATACCAGAATCCTCGTGAGTTAAGCTTTTTTGGCTCCCGGGCAGCAGTGTTCCTCGTACATAAATATATGTTTTTAAAAAATCCTAGTTTTAAAAAATACCTAGTAACACAATTTTTTTGCTTTTTTACATGAAAAAATCATGCATGTAGATTTGAATGTTCATTATCATAAAAAATGTAGTTATTTTCATGTGTCAAAAAAGCTAATTCAAAAATATAGAAACACGTCCAAACATCTTTTTCTTTTTCACTAGTCAGACTCTTTTGAATTATTTATGAAGATTTATCGTTTAAAATACACATGTAGATTACTATGTTTGTTATTTATTTTTGTGATTTTTTGAAAAATCAATAAATCTGAAAATTATTTTGGCAGATGTTTTAGCATTTGTCCACATCAATGCATGCAAAAATGCATGTAGACATATTTTAGTATGCATGTTCATTCATCTTAGCATGCATGTAGACAATATGCATGCATGCTAAAACGTCTTATTGTGGAACGGAGGGAGTACTAAATTATATGAAATGGAAATGTATAAATGATACAGTTGTATTCGTTTTGCAAAACAAATCCATTTCATAGATCTTTATATTAATTTTGTCAACATATTATAAATGTAAATTATATAAAATTAAAGTTTTTACCAGCGGAAAGCAACGGGGCTTTATATTTTGGGATTAAGGGACGAACTATTTAAGTTTTAACAGTGATGATCTCTCTCTGGGCTAAGCCCAGCCACGTCTTTCTTTTGAACTGTTCCCAGCCCGTTTGTGGGCCCATTCTTATTCCAGAGTTCTATACGCAAACCAAGCTCCAATCCGCTCCGGCCTCCGCCGCCGCCACCAGCGCACAAATCCTGGGACGGAACGAGAACTCAATCGGCGACCATGGCGGACGCCGTAACTGCAAGAGCGGCGTCTCTCCTCCCCATCCTCCCCGATGAGATCGTCGTCTGGGAGATCCTCGTCCGCCTGCCCCCCAAATCCCTCCTCCGCTGCCGCGCCGTCTGCCCTGCGTGGCGCCGCACCACCTCCACCCGCGACTTCCTCCTGGCGCACCACGGCCGACAGCCCCCCATGCCCGTCGTCTGCGTATATGGAAAACCCGACGAGCACTGGCAAGACATCATCGCCTTCGACCACCGGGCCGCCGACGCCCGGCTCCAACCCGTCGCCCGGCTTGACAGTGACAAATTCTGTTGGCTGCAAGCCTCCTGCGACGGCCTCGTCATCCTCTCCAGGGAAGACTCCATCTCAGTCTGGAACCCGGCCACGCGTCAGCATGCTCTCCTACGGCAACCCGCGGCCTCCGGATTTTTCAGTGTATTGGGAATGTACCTGCACCGCCCTTCCGGCGAGTACCGGCTGTTACTGTTCAGTATGAGCTACAGCAAAATTGGCTGCTATGTCCTTGCCTTGGGATCCGACCAGCCACCAAGGTACATCGGGGGGCCGAAGAAAGCATTAGCATGGCGCGTCCACACACCTGCGCTTGCCCGAGATAACTTGCATTGGTCTCCTCTGCACCATCAGAGAGTGGTAACTGTATTCGACACCACAGCCGAGTCATTCCGGCAGATGCGTGCTCCAATTGTTCCCGCCAGCGCCAATTCATATATCTTTGAGATGGATGGAATCCTTGGCATGTATAGCTATAACGATGCCATGGAAGTGGTAGATATATGGGTGCTACAAAACTACGAAGGTGAGGTCTGGGAGAACAAATACCGGGTCGAATTGCCGGTCACAGAAATCAGGAGGCAGCTTGGAAGGGTTCAAGGAAGTTGGGATGTGAACGTTATATCGGCGGATGGTGACGTCCTCTTGCTGATCTGTCATGGCCAGTGGCTGTTTTACGTGGACATTGACGGCAAACTGGTTGACAGTTTCCATCGTGATGGCCAACAGTTTCATGCTTATAAACTTCGATTGAAACAAACTCTTCTGCATCATACCTTCTTCAGGACAACAGAAGATTGTGCTGTGAATGATTCACCTTTTCATCTGAAGGTGGTTACATCCGGTGGTGCTTCTGAACGCCTAGCTGAGGTGTCCTCATGAGCTGCAATATGTATGAATTGGGTCAAGTATGAGCCCGCTGGCTTCTTCCTTTTGCATTTATGTACATGAAGTGATGATGAGAAACTTCGACTGTTATGTTATGTGGTTGCATAAAATGAATCCTTGTTTCGATATTATTTCAGGCTGAAGTCACTACTGTGTGTGTTGATGCTAAAATTACCAAGTCAATTTGCTCTGCTTTTTAAATATCATGTCTCTGTTTTGTAGGGCTGAGAATTGACTTCAGTTTATATATCTAGTGGTGCTTCTTAGTACTGAATTGTTATCAGTCCATATGCCTAAAATCCCTACTTGTTGAACAGAAGAATTGATTTGTACCTTTTTATCTAATGGTCTTCTTGATTGTCAATAATTAGGGTGTTTACTGTTTCTACCAATGTTGTAGCTGGCGATTAAAAGAGTCGCATTTCCTCTTTGTTGACTTGCAAGCTGCATCTTATTTTTAGAAGGCCTTGGAACACTGCACGTCAAATTAAATGGTTGTATCATAGTCAAAGTCATGCCGTGCCTCATTTTTCTCCGTAAGCTTTGTTAATTTTGCAACGTCATGTTCTAGCCAAAAAACATGTTTTAGATTTGCTTACCTATGGTCCATGGAACTATTGTACGCTGCAGCCGGACTTTGAACATGGTATGAATGTAATGATTGACTGGTTATCTGTTGGATTTGATTTCTTGGCATCACCGCAGAATGATCAAAAATTGTAGCACGGTCGCCCTTTGAGACTGAAGATGCGCTTTGCTGCTCAGCATGGCTGCTAAGAACTTAAGATGTTCTTTGCTCATAAAAAAATCTGACACATTTTTCCATGCTTTTTCTAGATGGGTTTTGTAGATTCATGGTGTTTTACTTTTTTTTTTTGACGGGAACGCAAGCATTCCATTAAGACACGACGAGATCGTCGGTCACCATACGACATCAACAGGGAAATCTGACAGCCACAAACGATGGTCAGTTCTTGACTCCCTCAGCATTGCGCGACGACACACCTGTGCTTGCCCGAGATAGCTTGCATTGGTCTCCGCTGCAGCCTCAGAGAGTGTTAACTGTATTCGACACCACAACCGAGTCGTTCCGGCAGATGTGTGCTCCAACTGTTCCCGCCAGCGCCAAGTCATGTATCTTTGAGATGGATGGAACCCTTGGCATGTATAACTATAACGATGCCATGGAATTGGTTGATATATGGGTGTTGCAGACTACGAAGGTGAGGTCTGGGGGAACAAATACCGGGTCAAATTGCCGATCACAGAAATCAGGGGGCAGCTTGGAAGTGTTCAAGGCAGTTGGGATGTGAACGTTGTATCAGCGGATAGTGACGTCCTGTTGCTGATCTGTGATGGCCAGTGGCTGTTTTACGTGGACACTGGCGGCAAGCTGGTTGACAGTTTCCATCGTGATGGACAACAGTTTCATGCTTATAAACTTCGATTGAAACAAACTCTTCTGCCTCATACCATCTTTACGACACTATAAGATTACGCTTTGAATGATTAATCTTTTCATCTGAAGGCGATTCCATCCGGTGGTGATTCTTAACGCCTAGCTGAGGTGTCCTCGTGAGCTGCAATATCTATGAACTGGGTCAAGTATATGAGCCTGCTGGCATCTTCCTTTTGCATTTATGTACATGAAGTGATGATCAAATACTTTGACTGTCATGTGGTTGCATAAAATGAATCCTTGTTTCGATACCCTTTCAGGCTGAAGTCACTACTGTGTGTGTTGATGCTAAAATTACCAAGTCAATTTGCTCTGATTTTAAATATCATGTCTATTTTCTAGCGCTGAGGATTGACTTCAGTTTATGTATCTATTGGTGCTTCTTAGTACTGAATTGTTATCAGTCCATATGCCTAAATTCCCTATTTGTTGAACAGAAGAATTGATTTGTACCTTTTTATCTAGTCGTCTTCTTGATTGTCAATATTTAGGGTGTTTCCTGTTTCTACCAATGTTCTATCTTTTTTTTAGAGCTACCAATGTTGTAGCTGGCGATTAAAAGAGTCACATTTCCTCTTTGTTGACTTGCAAGCTGCATCTAATTTTTAGAAGGCCTTGGAGAACTACACGTCAAATTATATGGTTGTATCATAGTCAACTTTTTTCCCCTTCTGAAATTAGCACTGCAACTGAACAGTTGAATACATGCCGTGCCTCATTGTTCTCCGTAAGCTTGGTTAATATTGCAACGTCATGTTCTAGGCAAGAAACATGTTTTAGATTTGCTTACCTGGGGTCCATCAAAGTACTGTACGCTGCAGCCGGACTTAGAACATAGTATGGACGAAATGATTCATCTGTTTTTGTAATGATCTACTACTTTCTTTTGTGACTGGTTATCTGTTGGATTTCTTGGCATCACCGAACGATGATAAAAAATTGTAGCACGGTTGCCCTTTGAAACTGAAGATGCGCTTTTCTGTTAGCATGGCTGCTAAGAACTTAAGATGTTCTTTCTAGATGGGTTTTCCAGATTCAGCTGTATAAAAAAATCTGACACAATTTATGCATGCTGTGTCTAGATGGGTTTTCTAGATTCAGCTGTATACGCTCTTCCCCTGGACAGGTGTTTTACTCTTTATTTTTGACATACACTATTTTACAGATATCGATTATACCACACCATGGAACCAAACTATTTATACTGAACATGATAATGCTGGTGTGATCGATCGCCGACCGGAGATTGCACTCAAGAATCAAAGAACCTAACCTTCTCCATGTAATGCAAGGGAAGAGTAGGCAGCTTACTTCAGAATAGTAGTTGGAACTTGGGCTGCAGATCAGGCTGACCAGTGGGTGAGAGTCACAGGTGATCAATGGAACGGCAGGTACAAGCACAGATGGTTCTTTGTTGTTCTCACCGTCCGCCTATAAATTCTTTCTCAGCTGGAACTGCCGGTATGAGTTAATTGCGCTGGAGGTCACACATCTCGTCACGTACGTGCACATTGGTCACACATCTGGAAAACGGGATTTTTTAGTCACACATCTCGACTTTGCGTGCACATTGGTCACAAACGGGAAGTGTCATCCCGTTTTGGATGGTAAATTTTCAGAAAACCCCCTGAGTAATATTAGGAGGACCATTTTGTAAAATTTAAAAAAAATAGGAGGACCATTTTGTAAAATTAGAAGGACCATTTTGTAAAATTAGGAGGACCATTTTGTAAAATTAGGAGGACATTTTGTAAAATTAATATTTCTCCAGGGGGTTTTCTGAAAATTTACCATCCAAAACGGGATGACACTTCCCGTTTGTGACCAATGTGCACGCAAAGTCGAGATGTGTGACCAAAAAATCCCGTTTTCCAGATGTGTGACCAATGTGCACGTACGTGACGAGATGTGTGACCTCCGGCGCAATTAACTCTGCCGGTATGATCCTGACGCACTCTTGGTTTGTAGTTTGAGTTCCTGTGAAGCTGTAGTTAGCGTTCCAGCACCTGTTTCTCCTGACGAGATGGGTCCGCCTGGGCCTGGAGCTCCGGGCTGGGGAGGCCCTGGAGGTGGGGGCCCTGGTGGGTGGAGTCCTGTGCCTCCTGGAGGGCCTGGGTTTGGTGGTTTCTTCGGGTCCTGGTAAGTTTGACGTTCAGTTAAGCTTTGCATTTGGCCATTGAATTCGTTAATTCCTTCAGTTTACACCTCAAAAGACACGTAAAAATGCATTCAGTTAGATGGTTCGTGGTTAGGGCCAAGTATAGAAGTATAGAACTTTCAGCACTAAAATCAAAGTGCAATATGTGTGTAAGATCGTTCAGCTTTCTTTTCGTTTTCTAAGACGGATGCCTCTGATTCACTGAAACCTGACGAATGCTTCCTTCTGCAGCTTCTACCTCCTCTGCTGCTGCTGCCTGCTCCAAGATTGCTGCGGCCCGTTCTTTGGACCCCCAGGCCCGGGCAGCGCGCCGCCGCCCTTCTGAGACCTGACACCATGCCAAACATTTTTTAGATAAACAGGGGTGGCACCCCGGTTCCATTAGATAAACCAACGCCCAGGTTCGCAGGTGTCAACTTATTACAAAGCTAGAGTTGGCCGTAGCCGAATAGAAAAGCAAGTCTCAAAGAGAAACTAAAGTGCATCCTAGCGAAACAAATTTTATTACAGCACTTTCAGATCAGTGCGAACTGAACACTTTCAGCTTAGTGTGAACTCAGGTAGCGTGCCAGAAGGTCGTCTCCCCCCTCCCAGCTGTTCTCAGCGCCTGGGGTCTTGAACGCCAGTTCGAAAGGCTTGAGCTTCTTGAGTGGCGTGTTCCCCAGCGTAGGCGACCAACAATCTTGATCAAGCGGCGATGCCGGACTCAGTGTCAGTTGCTTCTTGATTCCTGCATCCATATCCCTGAGTGGCGAAGCAGGTGGATCCGCCTGATCCGAGAGCTTCAGCGAGCTTAGCAAGTAGCTAGCTGCCCAGCTCCCCTCCGAGAAGAACGAAGAGGTTCGCTCATCCCGCGGTCTACTCAGCCACAGATAGCGAGAGGAGCTTTCATCTTCTTCGAAAGGAATAGACAGAAATCTTTCATTCTGTCCAGTGCCTCTCCTTTGCAGAGGATACTCCAGTTCCTCAAAGTTCTCAGCAGCAGTGACCACACCTGCTTGATATCCATCCAAACAACATCATTAAATACTATGTTGTTTCTACTTTTCCAAATCTACCATGCCAAACATATCCACCGCTACAAATAATGCACTAGGTTATACAGTCCATGGCCTAAGATTTCGTTGAAGATGTCAATTATGTGAACATTTTGGCCGCCAGAAGATTTGTACTAGTGAAATGAAACCTTTGCTTTATATCTCTTTGAGATTATTGTATCCAGTCTTACGTAGTTAGTTACTACCTTGTAATTGTCCTCTTACATCAGTGTCTGGATGCAATTATGAGGTGCCCTTCAACTCTGGCCCAAGACTGAAGCAGACTGAAGCACACAGCGGCTGGATTCCCAACATACTCGAACAGCAACGGGAAACCAAAGTTGACTCATTGGGATTCCCTTCTTCTGTAGAAATACCTGGCCAAGTCATGCATGATATTAGAAACAACTGCTGCAGATTAACAAGTCATGAACAATGTTTAGTAACCAAGATTTTCTGAAAATTCGAAGAAAAGCAGATACAAGTAAAAGCAAGTGGGTCATATATTTCAACAAAATAGTGAATTTCTACAGGGAACAATTACAGTTCTTCAGATGAGTCATCCAACACTGCAGTCTGCAACTTTGAGACTCTTCGAAGTGTGCCATTACTTAATTTAATTTCGTGCATACTTATAGAATTCAGATGAGTCAACCAACGCAGATCATACTGAGGCATAAACATACGCTGCCATCAGTAGCAGGTCTTCTCCGCATGAAATAGATCCGATGCGCGAGATACATACATTAGTAGGAAACTGCCTTTCTGTGGATTCACTATCTGTGGCGCACCATATAGGCCATGCGCCACACAAAAAATTCAGTGGCGCACCATGACACATGCGCCACGCATGCGTGCGCCACAGAAACATGGTGGGTCCCGCCTCCACGAAAATATGGTGACATGTTTGTGGCGCATTGAGCTGGATGCGCCACAGAAAGCAGAATTTTTGTGGCGCATCCAGCCCAATGTGCCACAAAAATGTGGTGGGCCCCCTCCAATGTTTGCATGGGTGTTTTTTTCTGTGGCGCACGGGCCCGGATGCGCCACAGAAATGCCCGTGCGCCACAGAAAATGTGGTGGCCCCCACCAATGATTGAAGGGGTGTTCTTTCTGTGGCGCATGGAGCATGGTGCGCCACAGAAACATGCTCGCATGTTTCTGTGGCGCACCATGCTCCATGCGCCACAAAATGTTGCGCCCAGATCTACAAAAAGGTGGCAACCCTCTACCTACCACCATTTTCTTCTTCTTCTTCTTCTTCTTCTTCCTCCTCCACCTCCACCTAGCTCGTATTCCTCTTCCCTCCCCTCCCATTTTGCCCATACTTTTCTCTATTTTTTTTAGTTAAACCTACTTTGTTTGATAGATTATTGGTGAGGGTTAGGAGAGTCTCCAATACATCTCTTTTTGTCCACTAGTTTCTCTCCAACACCACACGCTCTCTCATCGATCGCGGTCACGTCTCGGCACCGAATCTACTAGGTGAGACATGGATCTACATGGATGATGGACATGCATATGCATCACTACAAGAAATATGCTGACTTGTGACCCTCAAAATTGGTCACAGAAATGGTCATGAACTGTCATTTGTGACATTTTTGTGACCAAAAACGATTGGTCAAAAGATGAGCGTCACTAATGGCAGTTTGCGACCATTTTTGGGGATTGGTCATAGAGGATTGTGACCAAAAACAAAGGTCACAAATTCTATGACCAATTGTTTTGGTCACTACCAGTCTTGCCAGTCCACGTCGGATCCAACGTGGCAGAGATGACGTGGCAAAATTGTGACCAAATGAAATGGTCGTAAATCAGAATCAGCCTAATCCAGTTCAGCCGTCTAAATGGGCCTAGCCCAATAATTCAGCCCATTTAACATTTTTTTTCTCTTAGCAAATTTTGCGGCAAGATGGGTCGGGCCCAGCAATTTGGCCTTTTATTTCTTGGGCCATGGGCTTTTTTATCCGAATTTTCAGATTTTATTTTCATTTAATCTTTTAGGATGGGTCCCATCTGTCAGGTTCTAGAAGGTGGGCCCACACTGTCGGGCCAATTTTCTTCTTATTTACTTTCCAGTAGGTAACCAATATTTAAATCGGAACAGATTAAAAAACAAGTTAATATTTCAAATAACAGCCAGAATCAATCTGTTACATCATACTGTACAACACAGATACAATAGTATCACAGTTTTACAAGCTCTACAATTGTAAAAACAAACAGAAAGTGTAATAAGATAGCCAACACAGATACAATAGTATCACAGTTTTACAAGCTCCATGTGTCTGCAATCTTCTTCAGCAACCACAAACTGGGCTTCTGCTCCTTCGATAGCAGTCACAAAGCTTGTGCTCCTGTCAATCTTCTTTTGCATGGAACTCCTGCAAGTTAGAGGAAGCACACATTTTTAGAGTGAGTGAATATAATGTCTACTACTAACAAGCAGTTGTTTAAAAATCACTTTTTAGTCAAGTAGACAGAATAGTCAGGTTTCAGGACTTGCGGGCTTGCGGACGACCGCTTGACACTCTTACAGAATAGAAGACTACCCATATTTTTAGTCAAGTTGACACAATCGACCATAAAAGGGAGGAGCAAGTTGTCGAAGCAACATACCTGCTTGAGCTGTCCCAACAGATTGGAAAGGACGACTATCTGGCCACTTAAAGCATTCCAGGTGGCATCCCTAAAGCAGAGCTTGATTATGTCGACAGCGTAACGTCGCCAGCCACAAGACACGCTTCTCCGTGTTCAAGAGTGACTCAGGTTGCCACGTCCAAGTTGACCTCCTGCACAAACACTTGACTCGATCCAGCAGCACTGAGGCCAGAGCCAACCGGATCAGGCAGCAGGGAGGCCGATGGCGGCGGGATATAGCGGTAGAGAGGGCAGTCTTGCATCCACTGCACCACTTGCGCCCTGAAAAAACAGCAAAGAAACAAAAACGTTAGATAGGATTAAACAAGATGGTTGTTCATGTTCCTATATTAGTATTCCTGATTGTTGTTCATTATTTCACATTATGCATTGTTGGACCTTAGTAAACAGCATATGACTAGTAAACAGCTCTGTGGAGAGTGGGAAGAGATCCATGTGCAGATGCAAAATGAAGCATGTTCAATAGAAAAGTTACTGAATCTAGACTAAGTAACTGGTACAGATTCATTTCTTGAAGATTAACCACAAAACCCAAGTTATTAGAAGCACACATGAACATACAAATTGCACTGCAATACCACCAGACAAGAACAGAAGGCACAACCATAACTTACACCAATTTATTAACCATAGTGTCCAGATAAATGGGCAACGGAGGTCATAATCACAAGCACAAGAAGAGAGTGACAGACCAAAATCTTACACAGTGGGCAGATGCAAGAATCCACCTCCACTTTCTGAGTGGACAGTTCAAAATCTTCACCTCATCTTTCTCGTGCAACGTCAACAGCACCATCTTATACACCGTGGTGCCTACAACCTGCAAAACAGTAAATCCATCAACACATTTTTTAGAATATAAAGGCCACACGGACAAAACCAAACTAATGCTAAAAGCGATTGCCCACATAAGACTGCAACTAGCTTTACAAATAAGATGACCCACAATAAGAACTACTTAAAACAAGATTACAAGACACCAATATAGGCAAGAATTGACAACAAAGTGCTCATTAATTAGAACATAACATCTCTAGCTCTGTTATTGTTTGCATATTACACAAGTAGTTGTCCATTGGGGACTAAACAGAAAAAAGATAACCACCTCATGTTATGTCCCAATGTTTACAATCACAAAAAGAAATTATTCACTTTTAATGCATTTGAGCTATAAGATACCCAACTCATGTTCTGTCCCAGTGAAATGATTAACTACCATCTACTGAACTTCAGTCTTTGCACAACTGACACTGGAACTACAAGAACAACAATACTGGGTTGCTACGCTAAGCTACCACGAGTCTTCTTCTTCTGCTGCTGCCTGCTACTACAAGGTTGAACACAGAGAAGCAGCATACATCAGCTAACCACTAACAGAAATTAAGATAAGCAATAAACACAGCAGGCACCAGTGCACCGCCGAGAGCAAACAATCATAGGCACCACCTAGAGCAAACACAGAGCAGCAACAAACATTACCTAACCACCATCCACTGTAGCCGAGGTCGGAGACGCCGGATACGTGCTGGGCAACACTTCCCGTCGATTCCGTCCACGCTCCAGTGAGTCTCCACCCTCGCGTCCGGGGGTGCCTGCAGAGAGAGAGAAAGAGATTTAAGGAAAGAAACCGAGAGATAGTGTGTGTGTGTGTGTGTGAGTGTAACAGCCCCAAAAATTTGAGTACCAAATTTCCACTTTTGTGTCCTCATTTGCATCATGGCATGCATGCATCATTGCATCCATTTAAATGGCTAAGCCACACACAATTTATTCTTGGCAATGTTGAAAACCAATAATGCAAAACTTGTCCCAACAAATTTTCAACACAATGATGGCACTCAAAGTTGAAAAACAAAACTTTCTTGACATCTTATATCTGTCAAGGAAGTTCCAAGTGTTCAAAACAATATTTTGCAATTGCCCTAAAATAGTAAAGGGGGCAACATTATCAACTTTAACAAAATGCCATAAGTCAACCCTATGAGCAAATGTTGACAAAACATTTTATTTGACCACACCAAAATTTGGGGTACTTCTACATAATATGGGGAGCCTCCCCAAATTTTCTCAGAATTTTTGGAAGTGTTCAAATACCTGAATTAATTCAAATACAGCTGCGGGTTTTAAAATAAAACAGGAAAAGGACCCCTTTGTAAATATGGAAGGATCTGTCCGTGATGATTTTATTTCTCGCAGGGGGTTTCTGGAAAACCCCCTTTCTTCTTCGTCTCTGTAGCGACACGGTCGCGTCGTTGCCGCCGGACCACCCCGTCGCCATGGCCTCGCTGCACGCCGCCGGGCCCCCCCCCCTCTGCCCTTCCCTGCAAGGAGCACGCACCGCACGAGGCCCCCACTGCTCCATCCCTCGACTCCCACCCCGTTCCCCATCCTCTCTCCTAGCTCCCGTGCTCCACCATGGCCGCCGAGCTTCAGCTCCAAATCGCCGTCGCCTGAGTGCCTCTCCGCCCAAACCGAAGAACACCCGAGGCTCCGCCGCGTCGCCAGTTCCGTCCACGCCGCAGGAATCGAGCCCTAAGGCCGTAGAACGCAGCCGCCGTCCATCTCCTCGCCGCGGCCGTCCGCCGCTCCGCCGCTTGATTCCGGCGCCGTCGAGCCACCTCCGGCCTCGCCGAGCCTCCGTACGCGCTCGTGGTGAGTCCCTGCACCTCTCCGTGCCCTTCCCCTCGACCTCACCGTGCCGTAGCCGCCGCGCCGTCGCCGAAGTTCCCGACGCCGTGGCCACTGCCCCGTGCTTTTGCGGTTTTCTCAGTTTCGGCAGTTGGACCGGAAACTCCGGCCCAACTCCGGTGTGACTCCGGCCCGCGTCCAGTAGCTGCCGTTTTTGGGCTGAAAATAGCTGGACCGGAAACTCCGGCCCATGATCATTTCTGGACCGGAAATTCCGGCCTGGACAGAAAGTTGGCCATATTTCCTTTTTCCTTTTTTTTTTCCTCTCGGTAGCACATGTCCCCGCTCCCCCTCTCGCTTGTAGAGTTATCGAACCCCGTTGATTCCAGCGTATCCATCCCTTCCGCGAGTCGGGTGCTCAAATTAATTCATCGTTGGAATTAAATAATTAAAAGAATAAAGTTAAGAGAGAATGCTATAAAAGTAATAACTTTTCACCGGGACCTCAGAAAAATGTGTTCCTTATATCAAAATGATCAGAAAAACATGAGTGATCCAAAATCTTCATCATCATGCATCATCGATCACAATTACAATAATGTGCTCTAGTAATCATAACACTCATTAAGTTTTAATATGGGGTTTCTTCCCAATTATGCAATAAATATAACGGGGACCCCATTTAACTTGTTGGTCATGTTTAAAGTTTCTAGGGTGCATTTTAAACGTCATATCATCATCCTTGTTTGCATTGCACAATTGCCATGTGTTGATTGCTCTTCCGGTGTTTTTGTGCATCGGTAGATCAAGGAGGTGAAGTGCCACCCCCGTCTTGTGACGATCCGTACTACCAGCCGTATCAACAAGGCAAGCGTAATCCCCCCTCTGAGCATATCTTATCCTATGTTTCCGCAAATATTTTCTCCACTATAATATTGCATGCGGTTCTAAATGTCAACTTTTGTCGGATTAGAGTATCCTATAGTTGCATTAATTTCCCTATGCCATTATCTGTTTCCCCTCCTATTATCCATAGGTTTGTGTTGTTGGCCGAGCTACTTATACATGCTATGTGATGCTTAGCCATGCCTAGTTCTATGCATAGCTATACTATGGAGTTATGTGTTGTCGGAAACAGGTGTGAAATGTTGAGATGTTGGTGGAGAAATGTGGTGATGGATAATAAAATGCTTAAAGGTGGGGATGAGAGGCCACTGTGGTTGTGGTGTTTTGTCTCGTTCTCGCCGCCTAGGTGCGAGTTCTTCACCTCTTGAACCAAGACTGAGCGTGTAACCATGCGTGAGGCCTATGCATTTGCAGGAACCCTTATAGACTAAATAACTCGGGCGGGGCTAGCCAGGGTCCTCTAGTTTGAGCTTCCATTTGCGCGTGCGTGATGATGGTGGGTTGAACTGAGATGAGGATGGTTGTGTTAGGAAAATGAGTGGCCACGGGACAGGGGGTTGAAGGAGACACCAAACCTGTTCCGTCCTCACTGATGATCCTGGGTTAGTCCTTAACGAGGGAGAAGTCGACACCGCTCCCACCCAGCCGGCTTTCCAAGGAAGAGAGCTAATGATCAGGTAATGGGCCGGACGGTACGCGTGGCAAACATTTGTACACCCCTGCAGGGTTAAATCTTTTCGAAAAGCCGTGTCCGCGGTTATGGACGAACTTGGGAAGTGAAGGTAAGATCATAGAAAACTTCAACGGAATGATTAAAAAACTGGGTACTAGAGGTACCACTCACAAATGCAAGGTGAGCTTCCTCGAGGGTGATTCGGGGAGGTGCCTTTGTTGAACAGGTACAATGGTTGATGTTGAGAAAGGTGGTGAAATAAAAGAGTACTTCTTACCTCTTTTTGAAAATATTCTGAATAGTCGATGCCTTTGAGTTATGTTTTTCATAAATAAAGTCAGCTTTATGCAAAACAACCATATAACTTTGAAAGCCTCATCGAGCATATATTAGCTCTTAATCTTGCGAGTTCATCGAACTCAACGTCGTTTGTTTCGTTTCAGAGGAGGACTTCACCGACCTCGAAGGTGGGTTCTTTGTGGACGTCGACGAGTAGTCTGGGGTTCCCAGGTGGCAGCTTGGGACATCCTGGAACAGCTGGCGTTGTGATGTTTATCTATAGGCCTCTTAGGCCATATGTTGGTTCTTGTTGTTTAGAACAACCTATTTTGCTTCCGCTTGATGTAATGTTGGGTCAGTGACCTCTGGTTGTCATTTGCTATCTTTCTCTATATTAAGAGTTGAACTATATGATTTGTGTCGTAGAGTCTGTGATGTGCCAGTTGTTCCACAAGTCTTGGTCTCTCTATTATGCTTTGAGGGTTGTGCCTGTGTTAAGGCATCAATCGGGGTGTTGTGTTGCCGATGATCCATTCCGAGCAACGCCTGCCAAAGGTTTTGGCCGGGGATTGGTAAACCCGTAACCTCCGGTTGTATCGCTTAACCGGTGACACACAACATCATTGTATAACAGTCAGGTCAGGGCACCACAGTGAGAGAGAGAGAGAGGGGGAGAAGGAGGACGCCGGCGCGGTGCAGAGCCCGGAGGTGCGGCGGCCGATGGAGGAGCCGAGGCGGAGCTTGGCGTCAGGTCGTCAGAGGCGCTGCGGGGCGAGCATGGAGGGGAACGAGGCCGTGGAGGCACAGCCGGTCGAACTCGGGGCTGAGGCTGCGGTGCCGGCCATCTTGAGGGCGTGCCGCAGCTGAGATCCACGGAGGGAGGAGGAGGGCCCCGGGAGCCCATGTGGAAGGCGGCGAGCTCTAGCCGGCGAATTCTAGCCGGCGGCGGCAGCAGCTAGGGTTTGGAAGGTAAACGAGGGACGGAGGGGGCTCGGTGGGTTGGGGCGCCAGTGAGCGTCAAGGGGACAATGTGGGGTGGCCGGTGGCGAGGCAGGGCCGCCGGCGGTGAACAGCACGGGGAGGCGGTGGCGGCGGATCGAGGAGAGGGGGAGGAGGAGGAGCGAGCAGAAAGTGGATCGAATGGGTGGGGTGGGGTGTGTCTTCGTAGGGTTAGGTTAGATCCGGTTGGGTGGGGATGGTTTGGGACGTTGGATCGTCAGGCCATGGACGGCCTTGATCCTGTCAAGCTGGCGATCGTGCCGAAATATTTAGTCATTCCCGCCCGCTCGCACTTCCCCCAAATATCAAAATTCTTTGGCGCCTTCGACATGCTTTGAGCACATGCTGACATGCAACCGTTTTTTGTGTTCTTTTTCTTTTACTAATTTTACAGAAAATAGGATAAAATGTTTTGAAAACAAAAGAATGTCAAAATATTTTATAAATTTTATAAACTTTTGGAATGGGACGAATTATCTTAAGAATTTGTTCAAATGACGAGTGTTATTGCCAATTTCATGGCATAATTTGTTCAAATAATCTCATATCGTACAGAAGCATGCATCTTAGAATGTTGAACAATGTTGCCGAAGAAAAATTATGTTGTCCTTGAACGAAAAAAGTCATTTTTCATTTTCCGATTATCAAAAACAAGTGTTTTTTTGTGAAATACGGCAATTATTTTTAAAAATTGTTCACAGAAATGAGCTATCATGTACGAAGATTCATGGCTTTCAGTCCAAATGATGAATAATATTGCCACTTTCATGACATAGTTTTTTTTTGAAAGATCTCATATGATGCACAAGCGTGGATCTTGGAATGGCGAACAATGTTTCCGAAGAAAGTTTTCATTTTCTTTAACCAAAAAAATCATTTTTTATTTTCCGAATGTCAAAACAAGTGTTTTTTGTGAAGCACCTACCAAAAATATGTTGCAAACTTATACCAAAATAGTTTTTAAAAATATTATACCACATTTTTTGTATAAATAACCGAATGGTTGTGTGTCAAAATCTTTCCATCCATGTCTCCTTAAAAAGACAAAATTCTGCTGATTCATTGGAAGCGGGTCAAATTTGAACTATAGGTGCTTCATAGTTTTCTCTTTATTTTTTGCGAAAATAAGTTTTAGGTACACAAGTACCTATTTCATTAGAGATACAACAAAATTTTCCCAAGATTCAAACCCTAGGTACAAACGGTCATGTCCGCCGTTTTGACCATATATTGAAATCGGCATACGAAATTCAAAAAAAATCAAAAAAATGGAAAACCTTCGCGTGGAGTCATGATATGTGACCTAGTTAGCACAAAAAAAATAGACTTGCAATACAGAAGTTGTATTGAAAAAGTGTTCTCAGAAATGAGTTATCATCTACGAAGATTCATGGCTTTCAAGCCAAATGACGAATATTATGGCCACATTCATGGAATAGTTTGTTCAAATGTGCCCATATTAGGCATAGACGTTCATCTTTGAACCATGAACAATGTTTCTGAATAAAGTTTTCATTCTCCGTGCACATAAAAATCATTTATCATATTCCGAGTGCAAAAAATGGGTTATTTTGTGAATCAACTACCGAAAATATGTGGTAAGATAGGAGAAATACATTTTCTAAAAATACTATACCACATAATATTTACAATTAACCAAATGGTTGCGTGTTAAACAGTTTCTATCTACCTCTCGTAAAAAAGACAAATTCCAGCCGATTCAGCTGGAAGGGGGTCAAATTTGAACTACAGGTGCCTCGTAGTTTTCTCGTGATTTTTTGAAAAAATCATATTTAGGTACAAAAATACCTATTTCATCATAGATACAACAAAAGTTTTGCAAGATTCAGCCCATGGCTAAGAACGGTCATGTCCACCGTTTTGACCGTATTTTGAAATCGGCATACGAAATTCAAAAAAAATCCAAAAAAAAAGAAAACCTTCACGTTGTGTCATTATATGTGTCCTAGTATCCATAATAAATAATAAACTTGGAATACGGCAATTATCTTGGAAAAGTGTTCTCATATTTGAGCTATCATCTATGAAGATTCATGGCTTCGGGCCAAATGGTCAATGTTATGGCCACATTCATGACATAGTTTGTTCAAATATGCCCATATTGGGCACAAAAGTTCATCTTGGAACCACGAACAATGTTGCCGAATAAAGTTTTTATTTTCCTTGCACAAAAAAATCATTTTTTATTTTCCTAGTGTTAAAAATGGGTTATTTTGTGAAGCAACTACCAAAAATATGATGTAAATTAGGAGCACTACATTTAATAAAAATAATGGACCATGTTGTTTCTACAAATAACCAATGGTTGCCTGTCAAACAGTTTCTATCTACCTCTCATAAAAAAGACAAATTCCAGCCGATTCGGTTGGAAGGGGGTCAAATTTGAACTACAGGTGCCTCGTAGTTTTCTCGTGATTTATTGAAAAAATCATATTTAGGTACACAAGTACCTATTTCATCAGAGATACAACAAAATTGTCGCAAGATTTAACCCCTAGCTACGAACGGTCATGTCCCCCGAGTTGACCGTATATTAAAATCGGCATACGAAGCGCTTGTTGCGTGCGGGTGGATTGCACGATGGCGAGATGATGTTTATACATGCAGCTTGTGTGGTGTGCATGTTTGTTTGTTGTTGTTTGTGCCGGCGTGGTGCATGGATATTTGCCGAAATGTTGATTCATTTCCGTTTCAGCAAATTTTTGCACCACCCATATGTCCTACTTTTAGGAGAGGTCATGCCGAATTTTTCCGTCGATCATGCATGTGTGTGTCTGTGTGTGCATGTTGCGGTTTTAATTAACATACTCTCGTTTTTGCTCTATGTATACCGCGTAGGACGCAACCATGGTCGTCAGGATGAGCTCCGGTCGAATCAGGAGATACAAGGAAGAAGCGAAGGCGGACATGATTCGGTGCAACAGGCGCCAGATAAGATGTCTATGTCGAAAATGCAAACTCGTGAGCTGGATCGACCTTGATTCCGGACAATTGGAGGATCACCTGCTCAGGCGTGGTTTCATGTTAGGCTTCAACCATGACGAAGGAGATGTCGGTGGACAAGATCATCATGATCATGACGAAGGAGATGTCGGCGGACAAGATCATCATGACGAAGGAGATGCCGGCGGACAAGATCATCATGATGACGAAGGAGATGCCGGCGGACACGAACACGCAGACGTCGCTAATTTCGGCCTTGCAGGACCCTCATGCTCAAGAACTGCTACTCAAGGAGACGAGAAACGCCAGAGCTGCAGCCAGAGAGAAAGCCAAGCTGGCACAAATGGAGATAGACGGGAAGACTCCGTTGTATCCTGGGTGCCGGCCACAGGATACGCGCTTGCAAGTAATGCTTGATGCTCTGGAGATGAAGTCGGAAAACAAATGGACCGACGTGAGCTTCAACAAGAACATGAAATTCTTCCATGATCGTCTTCCCAGGGGAACACATTGCCAACTAGTATCGAGGCGGCGAAGAAAGTCGTGTGCCCTCTTGACCTACCGCACGTTAAATACCACGCCTGCATCAATGATTGCGCAATTTATTGGGGCGAGTACAAGGACAGAACCACATGTCCGGTGTGCGGCCAAGGACGGTACAAGAGTGGGGACAAGAAAGTTCCTCGAAAAGTGGTATGGTACTTTCCTATCACTCCCCGTCTACAGCGGTATTTCGTGGACCCTAAGGAAGCAAAGCTCATGCAATGGCATGCGGAAAGGGAGAAGCCCGAAGAAGATCCGGAGAAGGGAAGGATCCTGACACACCCTTCAGATGCTAGCCAGTGGGAAGCATTGGACACGCCTTCGAAAATTTCAAGGGCGACGCAAGGAACGTCAGGCTGGGTATGAGCACCGATGGAATCAATCCGTTCGGCAACCAGAGTAGCACCCATAGCACCTGGCCCGTATTTGTATGGCCTTACAACCTTCCCCCGTGATTGTGCACGAAGCAAAGGTACATACACATGAGTATTCTCATTCAGGGGCCGAAACAACCAGGTATCGACATACATTTGTATCTCGGGCTGTTGAAAGAGGAGTTAGCCACGTTGTGGGAGACGCCAGCCCGTACGTGGGACGCCTACACAGGAGATTATTTTGATATGAGAGCCGCGTTGTTCACGACGGTGCAGGACTATCCTGGTTTCTCATATTTATCGGCCCAGGTAGGTCACGGATTTTGGATGAGACCCCGCATCTCCAGCTACCAAGGGATCCTGGGTCTTCGAAAACCGTGTTCCCAGGGGCTCGAAGGTGCCTTCGCATGGATCACCCGTGGAGAAAACGCGGTGATTTGTTCAATGGTAAAGACGAGCTCGAAAGAGCCCCGTGCCCGAGGAGCGGCACAGAAATCGACGAGATTTTGAAAAACTGGAAGGAGTGCCCAGCGCCGGGAAAGAAGCGACCGAAGGTAGATCCACTGCTGGGTGTATGGAAAGCGAGGTCTGTTTTCCACGACTTGGAGTACTGGAAGGTCCTCAAGACGCCACATAGCCTCGATATGATACACATTACGAAGAATGTTACCGAGAGTCTGCTTGGCACACTTTTCCACATGTCGGATAAGACCAAGGATGGGACGAAAGCAAGATACGATCTGAAATGGCTTGGCATCAGGAAAGAACTTCAGCCCTTGATAGTGATGACGACGATGATGATGATCAGACGGAAGGGACTCAAGGTCGCCACAAAAGGGCAAAAAGAACACGGTGATGCTTCCCGCTGCCTGCTTCAGTATGAGTCCGGAGGAGCTCGAGCAGTTTTTCAGGTGCCTCATAGGAGTCAAAGTTCCTCACGGTTACTCGGGGAAGATAAGCAGATATCTGGATGCAACGAAGAAGAGGTTCACCGGGATGAAGTCTCACGATTGTCACGTGCTGATGACATAGATACTTCCCGTTGCGATCCGAGGGTTAATGGATGAGCACGTCCGTGATACGCTGTCTGCCCTTTGCAACCTTATCGACGTCGTCAGCAGGAAGTCGATCGGCGTGAGGCAGCTCGACAGGCTTGAGGAAGAGATCGTGGTGATACTATGCGAGCTCGAGATTTACTTCCCGCCCGCATTCATTGATATCTGCGTGCATCTCTTTCCCCATGTCGTTGATGACATCAGGCAGCTCGGTCCGACGTTCCTGCACTACATGATGCCGTTCGAAAGGCAGAACGGTGTCATGAAAGGATACGTTCGCAACAGGGCCCGTCCAGACGCAAGCATGGCCAAGGGATTTTTAACCTACGAGTGCATATCCTTTTGCCAGAATTATCTAAGAACCGAGAACCAGGATGTCGGTCTGCCCATCAGGGCACACCTCGGCAGGCTCAATGGATTTGGTCACCGCGAGGGCTACCGCTCACTCTTTGTCGGCATTCATGGTAAAAAAGACGACCTCGACAGGGCTCACCGGGTCACGCTACAACACTTAAAATTGATCGAACCTTGGGTGGAACAGCACAAAATCTTAATCGAGCAGAATTACGTCGACCTGGGCCGGCCGAGGAAGAAGGGAGACGTAACCAGAGAGCACAACTCCAGCTTCACGCGTTGGTTCAAGAAAAGGCAACTGCTTCAAGTAGAGAGCATGACGCCATCTACGGAAGATGAAAAACTCATATTCTCCTTATCACGGGGCCCCGGGCAGAACGTAAAGACCTATCAGTCGTACGACATCAGCGGTTTCAGATTCTGCACCGAGGAAAAGGACAGGTATAGCGAATATCAAAACTCAGGAGTAACTATGATCCTACGGTGATGACGAGGCTACTGTCAAGGAAAGATTCTTCGGAAGGATCGAGGAGATATGGGAGCTCAACTACTGTGGAGAGTCGGTGCCAATGAGATGGGCCAAGGACGTCGTCAAAGAAGGCCGGTATTTCACCACCATGGTTATACCCGATGCCAAATCGAAGAACGCCTCCGCAAAAATGAGCCATGGGTACTCGCTAGCCAAGTTGAGCAATGCTTCTTCATTACCGACCCGTCAAAGCCTAGCCGTGTTGTCGTGAGGAGGGGCAAGAGGAGCATCATCGGAATGGAAGGAGACGCCAACGAGGAAGACTTGGACAAGAACGGCGATCCGAAGATCGTGGAGGAGTTCGACAAGTACTTCGACATGCCGACTACTATTAAACAAAGAAGGAAGACATCCCTACCTACTAAAGGTTGTCCGTTCACGCGAAGAAATCTCAAGGTGCCAGGCCTAAAGTATTCAACCGCGAAGAAGGGAAAGAAGAGAAGCTAGCTCGGAACCGGCCGGGACGAAGAAGACTTTTTTGGTGTATTAATTTGTGTGTGTGTGTGTGTGAGACAAGCATATACATGTATATCATGAATAAAATAATGGTATAGTAACAAATGTGTGTATATTCTTTTCTTTAAAATGTGTGTCGGTTCTTTCTTTAAATATAACCAAAAATATTTAAAATGTGTGTCGGTTCTTTAAAAAATAACCTAAAATGTGTGTGTACATTTTAAATGTAACCAAAAATGTGTATGTTAACAGATCTATAGACAAAATTCTGTGGCGCATCCCTTCCTAGATGCGCCACAAAATCACGTAATTATGTGGCGCATCTTTTCGGGAGCGCCACAAAATCACGTAATTCTGTGGCGCTTCCGCCCTGGTGCGCCACAGAATTCCTTCACTTAGCCATTTACGCTGGGGCCTCCCCTTCCCCTTTCCTTTTCGCCACAGAATTCCTTCACTCCACCACCGCGCGCGCGTCCGCCGTCGCCGTCGACCACCACCGCCGGCTGCCCTCCCCTTCCCCGCGCCGGCGACCTCCCCTCCCCCGCCCGGGGACCTCCCCTCCCCCGCCCCCGCCCAACCCCTCGCCGTGCGCGCCCACGCACACGCTCGGCGCCCCCGCGTGGCGCTCGGCCTCGAGCCGCCGCCACCGACGAAGGAAGCCGTCGCCACCGGCCCGCCACCTCGACACCGACACCGCCGCCCTCTCCATCCCCTCCCCGAGGTGCTGCTCCTCTTCCATCCCTCTCCCTCCCCTCCACACCTGCACATAAGGTGATTGGTCAAATGCCAAACCCACAATTTTAGAGAATTTTGATGATTGTTGATTGCTTGCTGCAAGTAGTTGCTAATGCTTCTAGTTGGTGCTAGTGGTGTTTAGTCAATTTTGGAGACCAAAAAAATTTAAAATTTTGCTAAGTTAAATATGGTCACTTTTTAAACATGCCTACAAAAATGCCTTCAATTAAGGTCCTAGATGTATTCAAAAAAATATTTCTGGGGTTTATCATGAAGTACTAACTTAGTACAAGAGATCCATGAAGGATTAATGTGAAATAGGATCAAGATTTGATGCTTTAGAAATGCTCCAAAGTTGGTACTTTTTAAAGGAAATGAAGATATATATGGATGTGAATTTTCTAGTTGCTCCATGTGATTTAAAAGTTGTAATTATATAACTTGTACTATAAAAGTAAAATTCAGTTACAAGCTGAATTTACATATTCTTATGTTTTTCTTGTGCAGACCACCGGCTACGACTACATCAACTATCTCAACAACTACAGTTCCCCTTTGGTGAGCTATTGGTTAACCCAGTGACCATGCGTTCTGTGCTACCACGACCATCGACCATCGTGTCGTGGTTGTTTGTGTTCCGACCAGCGTGTCGTGTATGTGGATGTTGCCGGCCGGAGATGCCAGCAACATGATTTGTGAAATGTCTACAGGTACCCATGAGGCCCTTGAGTTTGCCGGAACGTCGATTAACTTCCGTTCCGACAAATTCGGGTACTCTATATGTCCCTTTTTTAACAAATGTCATGTCAAAAAATTTCGTGAATTTTGGCATGACTTTGCTAAAAATAGGACATATGTAGATGTGGTATTGTGTTTGTTGTCGGCCGGCAGATGTGGATATGTGTTGATGTGATGTTGTTGGCCGGCCGCAGATGCCGGCAACATGATTTGTGAAATGTCTGCAGTTACCCATGAGGCCCTTGAGTTTGCCGGAACGTCGATTAACTTCCGTTCCGGCCAATTCGGGTACTCCATATGTCCCTTTTTTAGCAAAGGTCATGCCGAATTTTTTCGTGAATTTTGGCATGACTTTGCTAAAAATAGGACATATGGGGTATTGCGACTAATGCATGGGCCAGGGTATCTTAGTACTTAATTAAGTGATTTTTTTCTTATATTTGGTGTACTAACTTCGACGTTTTTTTCTTATAGGTGCGAACATGGCTGACAATAACGAGGCCGAGGGTTCGCGAACAGGAGGCGAGGAACCGATAGAGGAAAATAGTATGATTCAGATGGTCATCGCACATGCAGTGACAAAGACGCTCACGTCGCTCTTTCCTACCATCTGTGAGTCTGTCAGGGTTTGGATTGAGGGAGGGAAAAAAGGGCCTCTCCCAATGATCAGCTTCGGCTCCAACAAGTACTCAATCAATGTGGCTACAGAAGATGCAGCCCCAGCATCCCCAGAGGTAAAGAAGAAGAAGCACAGGAAGAGAAGTAAGCCAGCTCCTAAGACGACTATCCAGGGGTATGAAGACATGGTATCACCCCGTGCGGATGGCTTGACCCGAGTTCATGAAGCTGGTCAACCGATCCTGCCTCGGGAGCTGCTCCGCCTCGCAGACGGATGCATGCTCTCTTTGCAACATGCTATCTTGACGCTAGAGGGCAACCTTCTTAAAGAAGAGAATCCAAATTACCCGGTGTTCACTGTCAAGGTGCCAAAGGACTTGGCCGACTTTGTCCATGAAGCCCCAGCGGATTTGTTCTTCATATCGTACGAGGACATCTTCAGTCTGTTTCACTATAGACGGCTGGACTATAACTTGGTCCGCCTATACGCGCTCAACCAGCCTCAGGAGAGATAATACCCCGTACGTCAAGGTAGTGGATCCCTACTACATGCGTGACAGCCAGCTGGTGGAAGGATCAACGACACGGGCCATGGTCACGGAGTTCCTCCAGAGAATCATGCTGAACAACCAGGATAAGAACAGCCTTCTTCTGCCTTTCTTTTCGAGTAAGTACACATCCGGTCGCCGCCGTCGTATCTTATGCTTTCTTATAGATTTCTTCCGTTGTTGATCCTTTCCAACATTCCGTTTCAATTGTGTTGAGCACTGACGAGTACTGCATACTCATCGTCCTAAGCCCGAGGTGGTCCGTTGCCACTTATTTCGACTCGGGGAGTCTTAAAGACTACACCAGAATAAAGGGTGTTCTCGATGAGCCTCTCGAGGGCTATGCCCAAAAGGGAGGCCACTTCCACAAAGAAAAGAATGGGGAACGTTTCACGAAGGACAACAAACACATTTTCTGGCATGGGACCGGGTTCCATTGCATCATGCAGGCGCCTGGCAGCGTGAAGGATGCCTTCTGCGTCCTCCATCACATTAAAGGGTTTGTCCGGGATGCAGAGAAAACGAGGTGGCCATCTAGTCTCCAAGAATGGACCAAACTTAGGGGGGAAATCACCGATGCTGAGCTTAGAAAAGACTTCCATCGCATCCAGATGCAGTTATCGCAAATCATCGTGAAAGATGTCATGACAGCAGGGGGTCCTTACACAACGCCAGAGGTAGGATGTATTATAAAAGAAAGACTTGCCTCACTCGATAGAAGTTCTTCTTTATTTTCTTTATTATAGACTTATCCACTTAATTAGATGAATAAATCATACTCTATTTATATTATTAACCAAATATATATCCCAATCCATCTCCAGGGTTGTCTAAGTGGGAGATCGAAAAACGCCTAGACATGCAGAATGACATGAGGACGTGGATGACGAAAGACTGCTATAAACCGTTCCCGGAGCCGATCAAGAAGAAGGCTCAATTATACCGGTTTGGATCTATTTGATCCTAGTTTAGGCGGTGACAACTTCATTTGTACTAAGACTTGTGTGACATGAGATGAACTTTTGTACCCAATTAAGACTTGTGTAATAATTTGGCACTTGTCACTATATGTATGTGTATCTTGGGCTCTAAGTGACGTGATGATATAGTATAATGTGTCTGTTTTCATATACCGTGTCAAAATATATTACTGTTTCTATTATTTCTGTATAAATACTGTAATATACCTGTATTTGTACAGCGGGAAGCAGCAAATTGCGAATACGTATACAACTATTCTGTGGCGCACGCCACTGGGATGCGCCACTGAAAGTTATTCTTAGGCGCACAAACGGGGTGCGCCACAAAATTAATATTTTTGTGGCGAGCTTTCTGTGGCGCACCCACCATGCGCCACAGAAAGCGTTTTTGGTGCGCCACAGAAAGGTTTTTCTGTACTAGTGATATGAAAATCTAATGCAACATAATTAGGAAGCTGCTTCCTAGACTTTTTATGTGCAAGACTTAATATGAACGATCATTGGGAGGCGGCGATTTGGCTCTAGGGTCTAGATACATCCATTATGTATTTTTTTTTTAGTTTTTTCTTCAAAATGTCAAAAACTTCCAGAAAAAATCCGGATGTACATTACAACATGATGTGTTAGCACAAAAAATGGCATGGTGAAAAAACATTTTTTGTGACCTGTACAAAAAAGGCAAAAAACTGACGCGTATAAAGACATTTCGGTGCGTCTGGATTTGTCTTTTTTGCACAGGTTGCAAAAAAAAAATCTTTGCGTAACTTTTTGTGCTAACATGAAATATCTTGAACTATGTGCGAAATTTTATTTTGAATTTTTTGACATTTTAAAAATTGTTTTTTGGGTAGTGGGTGCTGCACCCACTACCCGTTGTGAATATCCGCGATCATTGTATCTTAACTAACTGAGTGGATGATCCTCCTGATAATTGGTAAGACATGAGGTACACGTTATTGCCTGGAGTAAGGCACGTTAGCTTTTTGTACTTCCTTGCAAGTAAAAGCTAAAACCATACACTTGAGCATTATATCTTACATCAAAATGTATAGCCCCAATCCATTTTCCAGAGCAGAAAAGGATGTCAGGATTTTGGCGAGAGTTGATCATTTCATAAGGAATTGGATGAATAGTATCGCAATGTTTTACAGAAAGGAAAACTATCAAGATGTTCTGATAAAAATATCAAGATACCCGGCCAATTGCTGGGCGTTTGAAGAAAAGAAAAACAAGGATCTAGATGTTTCTGTGATGAAGAAGTCATAAGTGCCAAAGTGCAATCAAGTACTCCCTCCGTTCGGATTTAATTGACACACATTTGGTTATACATGGATGTATCTAGACACCAAACAAATATAGATACATCCATATTTGGACAAAACCAAGTCAATTAATTTGGAACGGAGGGAGTACAAGATTATGATTCACTTACGGGCTCTGCAAGAGTTGGACCAGCCAGGTACAAGACTAACTAAAAAATGCTGCTAGACCCAACTATGTTAGAAAGTCACTCAACTTAATTAAACAAACTAAAAAAATGTCATTTCCACCCAGATGATTCATTAACTTATGTTCACATTTAATCACAACCAAATATTCATTCACATAGACATTTTTTTTTTAAAGGAAAGCGGTGAGGGAAGCCCCCACAGCGAGTTTTTTTTTTAAATAATAAGAACCCAAATTCGCGCCCGTGAGGACTTGAACCTGGGTGGCTGGGTTGTACATCCACTCCACTAGCCAAATGAGCTAGGCTCACTTCTTTATTATTCTCGATATGATTCGCATCCCATTTATAATAGCTTAATTAAGCAATCAACTAAGCACTAGCGACAAATGAATCGAGTTAAGATAATTGGCTATCCTATCTGGGTTGTACAGAATAATATAATACATAAAATATTCACACAAAAACACTACATTTATAGGAAAATAGGGGACTGCATGATCAAAGTGTCAGTTGACTTGATAGTTATTGGTGTTCACACACTCTTCATAGTAACCGCTGCACTCTGGAAAATCTCTACATGGAAACAATTTGAAATAAATAAGAACCTCAAGAGCCAAATGGTATGCAAATGATTGTCATGCATGAACAGAAATAACTTCAATTAACATTATTTTGTAATAATACTTTTCTGGTCATGATTCAACATACGATTCAATATGTAAAAGATTCATTGCATTTAAGTCTATGGTTTGCACGTTATGGCTCTAGGAAGGTTTAAATTCAAATCTAAATAAGTTCAAATTTAGCATGTGTATGGTTCTACTGTATTCTTATGGCCCATGTTCATTCATAGGAAAAAGGCCCATACAAAGTAACAAAAAGGGTTTATTTAAAGTTATGGAAAAAATAATCAAATCTCCTATTTGACACTCGAATATTTTATACTTGTAATAGCGAAGCACGTGGTCGGGCATTCCTTTCTTTCCTTTGGCCATGGAATCCGACGCCTTGCGCGCGCAGATGCTGGAGGACGCAGATGCGTGATCCTTCGGATGCCATTTAGGCGTTTCATATATTCATATTTTTTCGAAGGATTTGTAATCAGTTTGCCAAAAAAAATAGTTTTTGCTTAGGAGAGCCAAAAAAATACTGTAGTTGTTATATAGTACTCCCTCCGATCCATATTAGTGGGCATAGTTTTGTCTAAATTCATATGTATCTAGTTAAATATTTAGACTAGATACATGTGTATCTAGACAAAACTGTGCCCACTAATATGGATCGGAGGTAGTACTAGTTTTCTTCCTTAGGAAAAATCTTGTGTAATATCGAGTTATAACAGTGATTCCCTTTGAGCTAAGCCCAGTCCGAGAGTTCTAAACGAACCTGGCTAAGCCCATCTCAAGTCCTTTCCGACATCCCGTATAAAGAAAGTTCTTTCCGACCTCCCCTCCGGCCGCCGCCGCCACTAGCACAACTCCACGACATGCCTCCTGGGTCGGGATCGAGGACCAGGACAAGCTCCCCTCAGGCGACCATGGCGGACGCCGTAACAGCAGGAGCGGCGCCTCTACTCCCCGGCCTCCCCGACGAGATCGTCATCTGGGAGATTCTCGTCCGCCTCCCCCCAAAATCTATCCTCCGCTGCCGCCCCGTCTGCCTCACGTGGCGCCGCGTCACCTCCACCAGCGACTTCCTGTTGGCTCACCACGGCCGGCAGCCCTCCCTCCCCGTCATCTATGAATACGAAGAAACCGGAGGGAAGTACACAAACATCCTCACATTCGACCACCGGTCCGCCGACGCCCAGCTTCAACCCGTCGCCCGGCTTCACGATATCAATCACTTCTCGCTGCAAGCCTCCTGCGACGGCCTCGTCATCCTCTGCAGGGATACCCCGTTTAGACGCCACTTCTCAGTCTACAACCCGGCAACGCGTCAGCATGCTCTCCTCCGGCCGTCGGCCTCTAGTTGTTGGTTCATTGTACTGGGAATGTACCGGCACCGCCCTTCCGGCGAGTACCGTCTGTTACTGTACCAGATTGAAGGTAAAATTGGCTGCCATGTCTTTGCTTTGCCGTCCAACCAGCCAGCGAGGTACATTTGTGCGCCGGAGGCAGTATCAGCAGTTCGCTTCCAAACACCTGTCCTTGTCCGAGATAGCTTGCATTGGCCTCCGAGCGAAAGCGGGACGGTAATTGTATTCGACACCACAACTGAGTCGTTCCGGCAGATGTGTGCTCCAGTTGTTCCCGTCAACTCATGTATCTTTGAGATGGATGGAACCCTTGGCATCTATAGCTATAACGATTTCATGAAGGTGATTGATATATGGGTCTTACAGAACTATGAAGGCGAGGTCTGGGAGTACAAGTACCAGGTCGTATTGCCGGTCGCAGAAATCATGGGGCAGTTTGGAAGGAGGGAAGGCAGTTGCCGTGTGAACGTTGTGTCGGTGGATGGTGACGTCCTCTTGTTGCTCTGTCATGGAAAGTGGCTGTTTTACGTGGACATTGATGGCAAACTGGTTGACAGTTTCCAGCGTGATGGCCAAGGGTTTTCTGCTTCTGAACTTCGATTGAAACAAACTCTTGTTCCTCATACCTTCTTAACAACACCAGAAGATTATGCTGTGAACACTTTGCCTTTCACCTGAAGGCGCTTGCGTGTGGTGCTCCTGCTCAATGCCTAGTTGTTGTGTCCTCATGAGCGGCAATATCTATGAATTGGGTCAAGTATGAGTCTGTTGGCTTCTTCTTCTTTTTGCATTGATGTACACAAAGTAATGAGCAGAAGCTTTGGCTGTTATGTAGTTGCATAAACTCTATGCTTGTTTTGATACCTTTTCAGGCTGAAGTCGCTAGATGCTAAAATTATCAAGTCCTTTTGCTCTGCTTTTGAAATATTTACCGACTGATCCGCCTCACGGCTCTATGTATCTAGTGGTGCTTCTTAGTACTGAATTGTTATGAGTCCATATGCCTGAAATCCCTATCGTTGAACAGAAGAATTGACTTTACATTTTTTTATCTAGTTGTCTTCTTGATTGTCAATATTTAGGTTGTTTCCTGTTTCTAGCTGCATCTAATTTGTAGAAGACCTTGGAGCACTACCCGTTAAATAGTCAACTTCGCAGTGGAATGTTTTATTATAATTCCTTTTTCTTTATGAATCATATCGACACTAATAGAGAACAGGGCATCAGTACCGGTCTTATTAGGCCTTTAGTACCGGTTGTGAAACCGGTACTAAAAGGTCGAGACTAAAGGGGTACCCCTTTAGTACCGGTTTTATAAACAACCGGTGCTAAAGGCCCTCCACGTGGCCGAACCTGCGCGCGCGCAGCTGAGGACCTTTAGTACCGGTTGGTAATAGCAACCGGTACTAAAGGTTCCTGTTTTTTTTGCCCCCCCTTATTTTTTCAGGGGGGTTAGGTTTTCGGTTTTTTTTCTTTTCGCTTATTTCTCAGGGTTTAGGGTTTCTGTTTTTTTCCTTTTCGCCATTTTTCAGGGTTTCGGAGGAGATCACGTATAAAGTACTCACTACACATATAAAGTACTCTTTACACATATAAACTCTCGTTACATATAAAGTACTCATAATTACAATTGAGATCACCGTTAGCTAGTACATGCATGGAGGGAGTCTATTAATCAACATAGTGGAATTCACCGAATTCATCTACGACTTGCGTCACAATGAATCCCGCCAATTCCTCCGCAATAGCTTTTACGCGGTTTTTTAGTAGGAGCTGGTTCCGCTTCCTTGCCATCTTTAAAAGAAGGAGATCAAATCAGTGATCGAAACTAAACATGATTGATGGTAGCAAAATAAAAGTTGTGTATGATGTTTACGTACCTCTCGATTTCTTATACTATTGACTCTCTCATTGACCCTCATGTGAATATACTCGCAAACGTAGTATCCACATAGTTCCGTCCCCTGTGGTTGTCGCAGACACCACTATACAAGAATTTAATTTAATCAAATAATAATCAAGAGAATGATAATGGTATTAGAAAGATACATAGACCTAGATACGTAGTAGTACTTACGTTGTTAGCCTTGAACTCCAGCTTAGGTTTCCATTCACCGCGTTCTTCCGCGATGAACCTTTTCCAAACCCTGCCCGGAAAAGAAAATGAATTGAGGAGTTATTACTTATACTTTTGATATCCGGAAATGAACGAAAGAGGACGATATAGTGCGATTGAAATTACCTCTTGAGCATTAGACGCACGCTTTTGTAATCATCTTGATCTTTCCTTAATGAGTCCCAGACTTCAACGTGTCCTTCCTCGAGTCTAATGATTAGCAGAATGAAGTGGTACCTGCGCACATTTATATACGCAGGTATTCAGAACTCATCAATTACACTTAATATCGGGAAAGCAAAATAGAATGTGTACAAGACAGTAACACTCACCCGAAGTTGTAAGGAAAAAGTATTTCCTTTCTGGTACTTTGTCGCTTAAAACACGTTAGCAAAACGTCCTCTGTTTCCTGGGCATACAGAGGATCTTGTACGGTGACTTCATGAACTTTATCCGGGTCAATGAACCCAATGTCCCAGATTCCTCCCATTCGGCATTCACGAATCTTCATTCTGCATAATAGCGTACAAAAGAATGTTGTGAGGATAATTACAAGCAATGAACGAGCTTAACTATAAATAATTAAATTACATGAATAAATTACTTACAGACAATAGCAGTGATGATAGATTTGTCGAGAGCAAGTTGATTATACATCTGAAAAAGTTCGGAGAACGCAACCTCCACACCATATTGTCGGAAGAAGTGTTGTTCCTTAACTCCCGCCATGAGACACATTTTCCCTTCTTTAGCGGCGGCCATGTACCAGTTATGCAATTTATATAACTGTGTTGTTAGAGCACTCGGATTTTCGACCAGAGGCAGCCCGAGTTCAAATTTATATTGAATTGTTATCTGCGCTATGGGGCAACCTGTGTCGCCAATGACAACTTCTCCATGCTCGATTTCCCGAGCTTCAGAAGGCACAATGAGCGGGGCGATCGATTGTGCTTCTTGTTCTCCGAGCTGGGCAACTCTTTTCCCGCACGCTTTTTCTTGCTCCATCTGTGAGGAAAGTACCTTTTCAATACCTCGCTCATAGTCTGAAAGGGGCGGTGGTGGAGGGTCTATAGGTTGTCAACGGTTTGATCTTTTACCTCAGTTGGTATAGTCTTCAGAAGTTCCTTCATGGGGTCCAGTCTTGCCTCCAGTCTTTCCTTTTTTTCTGTTTAAAAAAGGCTCTCGCCTCTTCACGTGTGCTCACTTCTAATTCCTCCTGAGTCATCTCGCCAGCTAACTTCTCAGGAGCCTTGACTTCCTTGGGTTTTTTTGCACGTTTCTTGACAGGGGACGACGTGAAAAGCTTCCGCTTTGTCAAACTACTAGTGGGCGCAGCAGTCGGCTGACGGGACGGCGCGGGCGATGGACTCGCGGTGGGCTCCCAATCGTCGGGGGAGGAGGGTGGACTTTGCTGTGGTGAATTTCTAACCGGAGGAGTCGGTGGCCTTGGCGCCGAGTCTGGAAACTTGATATATTTCTTCTTCCATAGAACGATACCATGTTCGACATCTCCCAATGTCTTCTCGCCTTCAGCTCCGGGAATGTCAAGATGGATTGAGCTGAATCCCGACATAACTTTCGTCACCCCGACACGAGCAAATCCAGCCGGAATCTCACCAAAATGGAAGGTTGATCCAAGTTGATGCGGTAAAGCATAGCCATTCGCCACCGGATAACTAATGTTCTTCATTGGCGCATGTAACTCACAATTTGTCTTCTCCGTGATATCATCCACGGGGTAGCGCGCCGCCGACGGTTCATCAACTGGTTCATCAACTGCAGGATCTTGTAGCTGCGTGGAACCCACGCTGCTTTTCCGCTGAGATGGGCAGACATCGACTGCATGATCTTGTACTCGCGGCTGAGATTCCCTTTGCTGGGTAATTAAGGCCAGTTGCTCCTTCACATCCTGCATCTGGCGTTCTAATGCAGTAAACCTCTCCGCCTCCCTCTTCTTACCTCTGCAATGTTTTCTATAAGTTGCAGCGTGCTCCGGAAACCCTTCAAGAAAACCAACCCCGCCTCCTCTACCTCGACATCGTCCCCAGTGTTCTTTATTCCCAGGGCGAGTGAAAGCTCGTCGTCCTCTCTATCGGGAACATATTTTCCCTGTCGGACTAGTTCTATTGCGTCAACTAGTTTTTTGGTGACTCTTTTAATTCTTTTCCTCCATTTTTCCTTTGCAACAATCAGCCCTGTGTTTGGGTCCAACACTGCCCCATGCGCAAACAACCATAACTTGGACCTGTCGGGCCAGTCATCTGTCTGTGGAATGATCCCTTTTTGACGCAGCTCGTTTTCATAGGCTTCCCACTTAGGCACGGCAGTCTTGTAGCCACCTGAGCCCAAACGATGGAAATATTTCTTCTTCTTAGCATTCAACTTATTTCGTTTCGATCGGGCCACAGCGACGGCCGATTTCTTATACGCCACAAATTCAGGCCAGTCGTCTTTTAGCTTCTCTAGATGTCCAGTGAAATCTGGAGTTTTTTTCTCATATTTTCTCCACAATGTTTTCTTCCAGTTGTTGAATTGCTCGGCCATCTTGCTAAGAGTCCACTCCTTGACTTTATCCTTCCTCCTCTGTGGGAGATTTGTCGGTAGGCTGAAATAACCCAATATCGACTCCCAAAGGGTTTCTTTAATTCTGTCCTCGACATATTTTGCGCCAATGTTTTTTTTCTTCGGCTGATTCCATTCTGCAACGGTGATCGGGACCATGTCCCTTACAAGAAATCCGCATTGAGCAATGTATTTAGTGGAGATTCCATCGGGTTTCTCCGGTTTGCCTTTTATGCTAACTTCGTCGATCGACAACTTTGCACCATCCGGCAGCTTTAACCCTTGGGCTGGGCCTCGTTTACGGATTGTCGACGTAGATCCAGAGGGCTGAAAGAAAAATGTTTCGTTAATAAGTGCGCATATAAATCAATTAATGCATCTAGCTAGTGATCAACAAGACTTAATATATACCTTGCCGGAGTTCTCTGCGGAGTTTTGTAACGACACTTCTTCTTCGTCGTCGTCTCTGAAGTTTTGTAACTCAAGTCCCTCACCGGAGTCGTTCAAGCATTTCGCGCAGAAATCTTCGCCGTCTTCTTCGTCGGAATCTTCTCCATCGGAATCTTCTCCATTGGAATTGGGTCCAAGGGTCTTATCAAATATAAGTGCTTGAAAGCGTTCTTCTTTCTCCAAGTCTCGGATGAAGTCCGGGGCGTCGATGATGGGGGCATCGTCCTCCATTGCTCAATGTCACTGCAAATTTGTAATTCAAACTTAGCAATATTTCAATCTTTGCTAAATTTTGAAACTTTGCTACTAGAATTTTCAAACTTAGCAAAATTCACATATTTACTAGAATAAAAAAATGACAATGCAAAATATTTCTAACTTAGCAAAATTATTTTTAGTAACTTAGCAAAATATTTCTAACTTAGCAAAATATTTCTAACTTAGCAAAATTATTTTTTAGTAACTTAGCAAAATATTTCTAACTTAGCAAAATTATTTTTAGTAACTTAGCAAAATATTTCTAACTTAGCAAAATATTTCTAACTTAGCAAAGATATTTTTAGTAACTTAGCAAAATATTTCTAACTTAGCAAAATATTTCTAACTTAGCAAAATTTTCAAAGTTATTTTTAGTAATGTTTCTAACTTAGCAAAATTAACCTAAACAAAATTCTAGTAAATAAGTAAATATTTCTAACTTAGCAAAATTAAGCAATATTTTGCTACACTAAGCAATATTTCTAACTTAGCAAAATTAACCTAAACAATAATAAGCTAAACTTAACAATATTTCAAACTTTACAATGTCACTGCAAATTTCTTAACAAAATGAAAAACTACAAGAATAAACCTAAACACATTTGCAAGACCAAAATTGCTACTAATATTGCTACTAAAAAAACAAACCTCAAATAACCTAAATTTGCAAGACCTAAAATAACAACCTAAAATTTGCTACACTAAAATTTGCTACACTAATAAAATGACTCCACTAAAATTTCCTAATTTGCTCCACTAAAATTGAAACATAAAAATGCTCCACTAATATTACAACACTACAAATTAATCAAAAGAACAGTACTAAAAAAATGAAAAAAATTACCTTTCGTTGGAGGGCCGAAGCAGGGCACGCGCGGCGGCCGGAGTTCGGCGGCGTGGAGGGCGCCGGAGCAGGAGGCCGGAGGGGGTGGGCGCGGCGGAGGCCGGAGAAGGGCGACGGGAGGCGACGTACGGCGGGCGGCGCACGCGGCGGAGGGCGGCCGGAGCTAGCAGGGGCGCGCCACACGCGCGGGAGGCCGGAGCAGGGGCGCACGCCACGGGAGGGCCGGAGCAGGGGCAGGCGACGGCGGAGGCCGAAGCGCGGCCGAGCGCGGCTGAGGGCTTCGCCGGAGCAGGGGCGTCGTGGAGCTCGAGGCGTCGGCGGAGGGCTTCGTCGAGGACTTCGTCGATTTTGGGGGAAAAACGATCGATCCCCTGCACTTAACCGTTCAAACAACCTTTAGTACCGGTTTTTATCTACAACCGGTACTAAAGGGTCTTTAGTACCGGTTGTAAACAACAACCGGTACTAAAGGTCTGTTTTGGGCCGCGGCGAAATTTCGCGCGCGAAGCCCAACCCTTTAGTACCGGTTGTACTTTACAACCGGTACTAATGGGCTTTTGATTTTTTTTTTCTAGTTTCTTTTTTCTTTCTTATGTTTTCTGTTTTTTAATTATATCTATTTAGTTTCTATTTTGTTTTTTCTCTAGTTTCATTTTTTTCTTTAATATATATTTAATTTAATTGTCTACAAAATTGTAATAATTATCTATCTATTTGTTTTCTATAAAAATGGACCCGAGCTATGTAACTGGATTAAATAAAGATGTTTGAATATGAATTTGAATAACTTGTGCATACTTTTGAATCTGACAAAAACGGACCACACAGTTACATAAAAGGATACATTATTACACATCACTAACAGTTACATAAAAGGATACATTATCACACATCACTAACAGTTACATTACTACATAAACGGACCACACAGTTACATAAAAGGATTAGGAGGAACGGCGGGAGGAGCCCTAGGATCCAACATCACCAACATTATTCTACATAAACGGACTTGCTGGCTCGAAGGCCGTAGGATTAGGGGGAACGGCGGGAGGAGCCAGCCCCGTGGGCGGCCGCCCGGTTCTCGCGTGCACGTTTGCGGCGGAGGGCAAGATCCATGGAGGATGAGTCTTTCAGCGCCCAATCCAGCTCGGAAGCCTCCTTCGCTTTGAGCTGGTAGACAGTCTTGGCTCGCTGGACAGGGTAGTCGCGGACAGACTGGAATGAGGCTTCCATGCCTCCTGTATCTGCAACCCACAACCCTCTTCCCCGTCGTCACTCCAGTCGAAGTCGTCGTCCTCCTCCTCCTCCGCGGGAGGAGCGGCGGCGCCTAGTGGAGGTGCAGCGGCGCTAGGTGGAGGTGCGGCGGCACCTGGTGGAGCAGGAGGCCGGTAGGAGGGCATTCCTCTCCACGCGGGCTCGTGGGCATACAGCGGGATAGGCTCCCGCGGTAGCGCCCAAGCGCGCTCTGCCGAGCACGCTCGACCTCGTCCAGAAGGCGCTGCGGCGGGCGTGGCGGATCCATCTCGTGGAGACGATGCGTTCGTGGCTAGGAATGGTGGATTAGGGTTTACCCCGTCGGCGACAATATATAAAGACCTCCAGGGCAGCGCTAGGGGAAGACACGTGGCTAGGGCAGCGCTGGGGGAGGACACGTGGCTCCGCAAAGCCCGACTTTAGTCCCGGTTGGTGTTACCAACCGGGACTAAAGAAGCACACGGATCGTGTGTTTCTTTCAAGCGCTTGTGAGACGTTGGATCAGGGGTGAGCCCGACTTTAGTCCCGGTTGGTGTTACCAACCGGGACTAAAGAAGCACACGGATCGTGTGTTTCTTTCAAGCGCTTGTGAGACGTTGGATCAGGGGTGAGCCCGACTTTAGTCCCGGTTGGTGTTACAAACCGGGACTAAAGAAGCACACGGATCGTGTGTTTCTTTCAAGCGCTTGTGAGACGTTGGATCAGGGGTGTGTTTCTTTTGAGGGATTGTAAGCTGTTGGATCAGCAGTATCACGACCAATTCGTGAGCCACATGACCCGGTTGGTGTTACCAACCGGGACTAAAGAAGCACACGTACCCTATATATAGCCCCCCTCCCGGAATTCCAGCGTCACTCACTCACTCACACAAAACATTCCAGCGTCACTCGGAGAGGCATCTTTGGGCAACCAGCGGCAAGACGTCTCTGATGACCTGCGACCGTTCCAAACGGTTGCAGATCATCAGAGATGTCTTGCCGGACGGTTGTAGATCATCAGAGACGTCTTACCGCTGCTTGGATCGAAGTGGCGCTCAAACACAAAACATTCGGGTTTCCTAGCTATGCCCGACACTGAATGCAACGACATTCGACCGTGAATCAGTGTCGGGCTGTAGCTAGGAGAAACCGTGTGTTTTGTTTCCTAGGTTACTCACTCATATATTCTACCTTGTGCTCAAACACAAAACATTGTGTTGGTAAAACTGCAGCTGATTGACATAGTGTTTAGATCTCTCTTTGAGTTTTCAGGACATAGTTACATAAAAGGTTTAATACATTATTACACATCAGTAACAACATCCCTATCTAGTGTTCACTTTTTCTTCTTGTGTGTCCCTTTTTCTGATTGCGCCGTAGCCATGGACATTCTTCATCATTTAACACGATGCTTGGGTCAGTTTTCACTTTGAAGGGCGGAATTTCATCAAACTTATTGTAATCTTCTGACATGTCTGTCTTGTCCTCCACTCCCACGATGTTTCTTTTTCCTGAAAGAACTATGTGGCGCTTTGGCTCATCGTATGATGTACCGGCTTGCTTATCTTTTCTTTTTTTCGGTCTGGAAGACATGTCCTTCACATAGAAAACCTGAGCCACATCATTGGCTAGGACGAATGGCTCGGTGCGGTACGCAAGATTCTTGAGATCCACTGTAGTCATTCCGTACCGCCGGTCTATCTCTACCCCGCTTGACAGGTTGACCCATTTGCACTGAAACAAAGGGATCTTAAAAGAAGGTCCATAGTCAAGTTCCCATATCTGCTGTATGCAACCATAATATGTGTCCTTTGTCCCATCGTCATTTGTTGCATCAAAGCGGACACCACTGTTTTGGTTAGTGCTCTTTTTGTCTTGGGTTTCCGTGTAAAATGTATTCCCATTTATCTCGTACCCTTGGAAAGTCAATATAGTCGAAGATGGTGACTTGGCCAACAAGTATAGCTCTTGTCCAACAGTGTGTTATTAATGAGATGTGTACGCAACCAACTGCCGAAAGTATCCACGTGTTTCCCTTTAATCCAGAAGTTAGTCTCCTCCGGGTATTGGGAGCGTAAAATATCCATGTGTTTCACGATATACGGAGCCACCAATCTGGAATTTTGTAGAACTGTGTAGTGTGCTTGAGTGAAAGAATGCCCGTCCATACATGTTGTTGCTTTCTTTCCTAGCGTGCCTTTTCCACGCAGTCTCCCCTCATGGCGCGATTGAGGAACACCGATCGGCTTAAGATCAGGAATAAAGTCAACACAAAACTCAATGACCTCCTCTGTTCCATAGCCCTTGGACATGCTTCCTTCTGGCCTAGCACGGTTATGAACGTATTTCTTTAAGACTCCCATGAACCTCTCAAAGGGGAACATGTTGTGTAGAAATACAGGACCGAGAATGGAAATCTCTTCGACGAGGTGAACTATGAGGTGCGTCATAATATTGAAGAAGGACGGTGGAAACACCAACTCGAAACTGACAAGACATTGGACCACACCCGTCTGTAAACTTGGTAGAGTTGCTGGATCGATTACCTTCTGAGAAATTGCATTCAGGAATGCACATAGCTTCACAATGGGTACTCGAACGTTTTCCGGTAGAAGCCCCCTCAATGCAACCGGAAGTAATTGTGTCATAATCACGTGGCAGTCATGAGACTTCAGGTTTTGGAACTTTTTCTCTGCCATGTTTATTATTCCCTTTATATTCGACGAGTAGCCAGACGGGACCTTGATACTGCTCAGGACTTGAAAAAAGATCTCCTTCTCTTCTTTGGTAAGAGCGTAGCTGGCAGTACCTTGGTACTTCTCTGGATTCAGGTTGTCTCGTTCGTGCGTACTTTGCTGGTCCTGCCGTGCATCCGATGTATCTTTCGTCTTCCCATACACGCCTAAGAAGTTTAGCAGGTTCACGCAAAGATTTTTCGTCACGTGCATCACGTCGATTGCAGAGCGAACCTCTAGGATTTTCCAATAGGGTAAATCCCAAAATATAGATTTCTTTTTCCACAAGGGTACGCGCTTGTTAGCGTCTTTTGGAACATTTAGACTGCCAGGACCCTTTCCAAATATTACTTCCAAATCCTTGACCATGCCATATATAACATCACCATCAGGGCGTGTAGGCTTCGTTCGGTTATCTGCCTCACCTTTGAAATGCTTGCCTGGCTTTTTTACGGGATGCCTGTTTGGAAGAAATCGACGATGACCAAGGTACACATTCTTGTTACCTAAATATATACTGTCAGTCTTATCTAAACAGTGCGTGCATGCATTGTATCCCTTGTTTGACTGTCCTGAAATGTTACTAAGAGCAGGCCAATCATTGATGGTTACAAACAGCAACGCTCGTAGGCCAAATTCCTCCTGTTTGTACTCATCCCACACACGTACGCCTTCGTCAGACCACAACTGTAAAAGTTCGTCAACTAATGGCCTCAGATACACATCAATGTCGTTGCCGGGTTGCTTCGGGCCTTGGATAAGCACTGGCATCATAATATACTTTTGCTTCATGCACAACCAAGGGGAAGGTTATAGATACATAGAGTCACGGGCCAGGTGCTATGACTGCTGCTCTGCTCCCCAAACGGATTCAAGCCATCTGTACTTAGACCAAACCTTAAGTTCCTTGCGTCAGCTGCAAATTCCCCAAACGCACTGTCGATGTTTCTCCACTGAGACCCATCAGCGGGGTGTCTCATCATCTCGTCTTCCTTACGGTCTTCTTTGTGCCATCGCAACAACTTGGCATGCTCTTTGTTTCGGAACAAACGTTTCAACCGTGGTATTATAGGAGCATACCACATCACCTTCGCGGGAACCCTCTTCCTGGGGCTCGGCTCGCCCTCAACATCACCTGGGTCATCTCGCCCGATCTTATACCGCAATGCACCGCATATCGGGCATGCATTCAAATTCTCGTACTTCTCACCGCGGTAGAGGATGCAGTCATTGATGCATGCATGTATCTTCTGCACCTCTAATCCTAGAGGGCAGACAATCTTCTTTGCTTCGTATGTATTGTGCGGCAATTCATTATTCCTTGGAAGACTCTTCTTAAATATTTGTAGCAACTCCTGAAATGCCTTGTCAGATATTCCATTCTTTGCCTTCCACTGCAGCAATTCCAGGGTGGTACCCAGCTTTTTCTGGCCATCTTCACAATTTGGGTACAACAATTTTTTGTGATCCTCTAACATGCGCTCCAGCTTCGACCACTCGTTTTCAGTTACGCACTTCATCTGTTCATCACGAATGACCTGACGAAGATCATCATCGTCGGACTGATCAACAATGACCTCGAGCTCAACTTTCGTCTTCCCCCATTGTAGTATCACCGTGTTCAGAGAACACGGGATAGTTGTCATCATCCTCTTCTTCAGGGTTTTCCATTATAACCCCTCTTTCTCCGTGCTTGGTCCAACAAAAATAATTGGGCATGAAGCCTTGTCGCAACAAGTGGGAGTGTATGGTTCTTACGCTCGGGTAATTCCTGTTATTCCGACATTCATCACATGGACAAATCATAAAACCATTCTTCAGCTTGTTTAACTTAACCACATCGAGAAAACGATGCATGCCATCAATGAACTCGGGACAGCGTCGATCACCGTACATCCATTCTCGGCTCATCTACATTACATAAATATATCAAAAACCATTACACCAGCTAAATAATGAATAGAGATACGTGACCAAATTAATTTATACAAGTTCATCACATTAAAATCAAAGTAGAGTAGTGCCCAAATGTAATACATAGTTCTCACGAAACATACATCAATCGAAACTAACATACAACTATCTAAAGAATTTAAATCCAACAACAAATGCGATCAGAATCGCAACCAAGGTAACTATTGAACCAACAGCATAATGATACCAAGCCTCTTGACTAATGGCATATTTTCTAATCTTTTTAAGCTTGGCGCGCATTGCATCCATCTTCCTCTCGTGAGCAGTGACGACGTCGGCAAGCTCGACCCCGTGAGCATCAACGATGTCGGCAATCTTCAAGTCCAATTCCATCTTCTCTTCTAGGCATTGGAGACGAAGATCTTCACTTATCTTCAATTTTGCTCTCAAATCGTCGTTTTCTTTTTTAAAATACTCGACAATAGGGTCGGCCGGAATTTCCGGTTCAACTACCTCCTAAATAAAAATATATCTACGTCAAGTTGGTCGGCATGATTGTTATAAACACGAAACAAAATAAATAGTTAAAAAGATATACCACATCCGAATCATAGACCGGACGAGGGCCGAAGGGGACGGATATCAAAACCATGACACTATACATATATAAAAAACATAAGAAAATTATACAAGAAATAATTATGCATTTAAATCATATAACTAACAATTTTTAAAATAAAAGATAAAAAAGAGGCTCACCGAGGTGGTGTCGGTGACGGAGCGGCGCGGGCGATCGACGGCGGTGAGGAAGGGGACACTATATAAAACCACAAATTATACTTTAATTTGAGCTCAAAATGCATATAAAACAAATGAAATCCCTAACTTAGGCATTTCATCAAACACCTTGCAAGCACCACCAAAATCAAACTTGCTAAACTTGCACGAAAATGAGCTAAACTTGAAATGCCGGAAGAGAGATGAAGAAGTTGCTAACCCTTGTATAGGGTGCCACCAATCTTGACAAATGTTGGAGAAAAAAGCGGTGAACTAGAGCTTGGGAGAGAGGAAAAATGGAGTTGGGTCGAGTTGCTTCTGGCTCGGGGTGGAAGAAGGTTTATAGTGCCCGAAACCTTTAGTACCGGTTTTTCAAACGAACCGGTACTAAAGGTCTCGCCGTGGGGCCACCAACCGCGGCCGCATGTGGCCGCGTGGCCTCCAACTCTTTAGTACCGGTTGTTAATGGTCCTCGCCGCGGTGACACGAACGCAACCGGTGCTAATGCCCCCCTTTAGTACCGGTTTTTGTTCAACCGGTACTAAAGGTGGCGCACCAAAGCCTCCTTTTCTACTAGTGCGAGAATTATACTTGCTTAAATTTGCCCCCTTCCAAGGAGTTGTATTCTTCTAGAAAATGTTGATACTGCAACCTAAAACCATTTTTACGTTGCATTGGTTGGAATGATCTCTTATAATTTTTTCCCTGATAACCATTTTAAGGATTAATGCTTGCATTGGCTTTTGTTTTGTTATTTTGGTCATGCCTTGGCTTATAATGTTCAAGAAACAGGTTGTAACTTTTGTGATGGAATTACTTTTGTCATCTTAATTTCTACATGGTGTGCACCCAATGCTCCACTGTTTAGCTTGATGGTCTCTTGTCTGTATTGTGGTCTGGTTGGCAGTAAATAATGTCAGCTCAATTTTCCCCCTTTCTCCCCTGCAACTGAAACATTGAATATATGACGTACCTCATTGTTCTCCATAAGATTTTGTTTATTAGGAATGTTTTTTTCTGGGCAAAAACGAATGTTTTGTACGCTATAACCAGCCTTTGAACATGGCACGAACGTAATGTTTAATCTATTTTTGCAATGCTCCCTGGTGCCTATAACTCACCCTTTTATATTATTCGTTGGATTTCTGGGCATTACCGCAGAATGGATGTGCTTTGAGGCTCACCTTGTCTGCTAAGAACTTATGTGCTTTGCTTATAAGAAAATTCTGACGCCATTTCCAGTTGTTGTTTGTAGATGGGTTTTATAGATTCGTTTGTTTTACTTTTACAAGTAGGCAGCTGAGTTCAGAATGGTAGTTGGAACACAGACCAGGCTGACCAGCGGGTGAGAGTCACAGGTGATCCATGGAACGGCAGGTACAAGCACTGCTAGTTCTTGCTCTCACTGTCCGCCTATATATTCTTTCTCAGCAGGAACTGCCGGTATGATGGTATGATCCTGAGTCCCTCTCGGTCTGTGCTTTAGTTTTTTTTTTTTTTTTTTTTGAGATTTGTCTGTGCTTTAGTTGAGGGCTTGTGAAACTGTAGTTCTAGCATTCCAGCAGCTCTTTCTCCTGGCGAAATGGGCCCGCGTGGGCCTGGAGGGCCGGGCTGGGAGGCCCAGGAGGTAGGGGACCTGGCCGGTGGGGTCCGGTGCCTCCCGGAGGTCCTGGGTTCCCAGGTGGCCCTGCGTTTGGTGGCTTCTTAGGGTCCTGGTAAGTTGAATGTTCAGTTAACTAATGGAAATTTAAGCTTTGCATTTAGCCTCTAAGTTCGTCAATTTGTTCAGTTTACACTTAAAAAGAACGGGAAAGAGTAATGCATTCAGTTAGATTGTTCGCAGTTAGGGTGAAGTAATTTACCTTCAGCACTAGAATTAAAGTGCAAAGTATGCAAGCGATGAAGCACACACTATTCTTTCAGCTTTCTTTTCATTTTCGTAAGATGGATGCCTCTGATTCGCTGAAACCCTGAAAAGCATTGTCATGTCTCTTTGAGAGCATTGTATGAAGTCCAAGTCCTACTTGGTACTACTGTTATATCAGTGACTGAATGCAATTATCAGAATATGTACATATATTTTTGTGCACACTAGAATTTCCCTTTGGGCTAAGCCAGCCCGACAGTTCTATACTTGTATGCAGCAAACAAACCTGGCTAAGCCCATCTCAAGTCCATTCCGACCTCCGCCGCCCGCCGCCACCAGCACAACTTCACAGCTCGTCTCGTTACTGGCCTCCTGGGAAGGGATCGGGGACCAGGACAAGCTCCCGGCCGGCGACCATGGCGGACGCCGTAACAGCAGCAGCGGAGCCTCTCCTCCCCAGCCTCCCCGACGAGATCGTCATCTGGGAGATCCTCGTCCGCCTGCCCCCCAAATCCCTCCTCCGCTGCCGCGCCGTCTGCCCTGCGTGGCGCCGCACCACCTCCACCCGCGACTTCCTCCTGGCGCACCACGGCCGGCAGCCCTCCCTGCCCGTCGTCTCCGGATTCGGAAAAGGCGGCTGGAAGTACAAACACATCCTTGCCTTCGACCACCGGTCCGCCGACGCCCGGCTCCAACCCGTCGCCCGGCTTGACAAGTTCTTCAGTCTGCAAGCCTCTTGCGACGGCCTCCTCATCCTCTCCAAGGATACCCCGTCTAGCCACCAATTCTCAGTCTGCAACCCTGCCACGCGGCAGCATGCTCTCCTCCGGCAAAGTATTGGGAATGTACCTGCACCGCCCTTCCGGTGAGTACCGGCTGTTACTGTACCGGAGGAGGAACAGTGAGTTGATTGTCGGAGATCTGCCACCTGAAGGTAAAGTTGGCTGCTATGTCTTGGTGTTGGGCTCCGACCAGCCATTGAGGTACATTGGGGAGCCAGAGGTAGCATCATCATTGCGCGACACACCTGCCCTTGTCCGAGATAACTTACATTGGTCTCCGGTGCAGCATTATCAGAGCGATAGCAGACTCATAATTGTATTCGACACCACAGCCGATACGTTCCGGGAGATTCGTGCTCCAGTTGTTCCCGCCGAGTTTTCTATCTTTGAGATGGATGGAACCCTTGGCATCTTTCGCTATAACGATTTCATGAAAGAGGTTGATATATGGGTATTGCAGAACTACGAACACGATGTCTGGGAGCACGTGTACCGGATCGAATTGCCGGTTGCAGAAATCAGGCGATGGATTCAAGGCAGTTGGCATGTGACCGTTGTGTCGGCGGATGGTGACGTCCTCTTGTTGCTCCAAGGTGGAGGGATTCATGGCCAGTGGCTGTTTTACATGGACATTGACGGCAAACTGGTTGACAGTTTCCATCGTGATGGCCAACAGATATTTCCTTCTAGTCTTCGATTGAAACAAACTCTTCTTCCTCATACCTTATTCACGGCAATCGGCACTTGAAGATGAACGCTTCACCGTTCATATGAAGACGGTTGCGTGAAGTGGTGCTTCTTAACGCCTAGCTGTAATATCTATGAATTTGGTCAAGTATGAGCCTGCTGGCTTCTTCTTCTTTTTGCATTGATGTACATAAAGTGATGGTCAGAATCTCTCACTGTTATGGGCTTGCATAAAATCTATACTTGTTTTGATACCCTTTTAGGCTGTAGTCACTACTGTGTGTGTTGATGCTAAAATTACCATGTCATTTTGCTCTGCTTTTGAATTATTTACATATTGAACCGCCTCTAGTCTCTATTTTCTTGGGCTGAGGAATTGAATTCTGTTTATGTATCTACTGGTGCTTCTTAGTATTGGTTTGTTATCAATCCATATGCCTAAATTCCCTATTCGTTGAACTGAACAATTGGCTTAACCTTTTTTTTTTATCTAGTGGTGTTATATTTAGGGTGTTTCCTGTTTCTACCAATGTTATGGCTGATGATGAAAAGAGACACAATCCTCTTTGTTGACTTGCAAGCTGCATCTAATTATTAGAAGGCCTTGGAGCACCACCTATTAAATTAAATGGTTATATCATAGTCAACTTCTCAGTGAAAACTTCTGTTATAATTCCTTATTCTTCATGAATTTACTGCATCTTGTAAGGTAGGTTTTACAGAGAGTGGGAGACTAGTAAGCTCACCTTTATGTCGAGAATTGGGCAATGGTTAAATTTGACCCGTTCCAAGTTGTAGTATTCTTGTAGAAAATGCTGGTACTGCAACCTGAAACCGTTTTTACATTGTATTGGTTGGAATGATCTCTTATATATTTTTTCATGCTAACCATTTTAAGGATTAATGCTTCATGTTCATTCTAAACTAGATGACTGAGCCTATGATATGCATTTTTTTTGTGTGTCATGCCTTGGCTTGTTCTGGGCAAGAAACAGGTTCAACTCTAGGTTGTAACTTTTGTGATGGAATTATTGTAATTTTGCAATGTCATGTTCTGAGGCAAGAAATATGTTTTAGATTTGCTTAGCGGTGGTCCGTGGTACTACTGTACGCTGCACCACGGGTCTTAAAAAAAACTTTAGGCAACTTTACTCAACAATAACCATGTCTGTTACAAGGAAAGGGACAAGAAATCGAGGTGTCTGATCATACCAAGCCTCTCCAGACCTTCTTGGTTGCAAAAACGAGCTAGCTCATGCGCGACAACATTCGCTTCTCGATTACAATGCATTATCGTTGCCTTGCCGAACTCAGTCATCTTCTTTAGGCAATCATCAAGCACCACCGCTCCTACCGCTCTATACTCAGACGGGTTGAGCACTGCCTGAACTGTTAGAAGTGAGAATGAATGGAATGAACTGTTGTCTCTTTCATTGATCATCGGGTATTTATACATGGTCCATGTCGGTTCAGAATAGCAGTTACAAAAGGGAAAAAGAGTCGGTTCCTAGCGAACAAGCGTCTATACAGAAGAGGCGTCCGTACGGATGGACACGTCCGTACGTCGTGTTTGGGCATAAGGTAACTGCCTATAGCGGTTACCATTTATTCCTAACACTCCCCCTTGCACAAAGCTACGCCTTGTATGTCTTGTATCCCTTGTATAATCTTGAGATTATTCCATGTAGTCTTGATGATCTTTGAAGTTGATATATCTCCCCCAAAAACCCTGTGGGAAAAATATGAGGAGAGTAATGTATGATATGTTGCTAAAACTCCTTAAAACCTAGTGGGAAATAAGGAGAAAAAGATGCAACATATATATAATGTTTATTGTCTCTTTGGTAACTCATACGAGAAAACCTTAGAAAGAAAAATCCCATAAGTGAGTTTAGAGAACAATAAATATGCCATTTATACTTCCTTTAAAAACTCCAGTGGGGAAAATAGGAAGTACGACATATGATCTTAAAGTTTGTTCTCCCCCAAAACCCTATGGGAAAATGCGGGGAGAAAATATTTGATATGTTGTTAAAACTCCTTTAAAACCCAGTGAGAAAAATAAGAAGAAAATGATACAACATATAATGATAATTGTCTCTTTGATAACTTATATGAGAAAACCTTGAAAGGATAAAACTCATTGGTAAGTTTAGAGGACAACTGATATGTCCTGTATACATCCATTAAAAACCCCGGTGGGGAAAATAGGAGGTATGACATATATTCTTGTGTTGATATTACCTCATTAAAAATCTTGATGAGAACCTTGAGAGTAAACTCATAAAGGGAAAAAGAGTGTAATATAATGTTTGAGTAGGTTATAATTCAGGAAGAGACTCCCCCTGATCCTTGCAATATAGGGGCAATATGCTTAGTGATATTGCTTTTGTATAACCTGTTTGCATTTGAGCAACACAAGCATTATTATCTTGTAGATAATAGTTGGTGATTCTATAGAACCAATACAACATGAATGTTGAATGTTATTTATCATTCCGTAAAGTCCCACACATCGATGTGAAGCCTTGTATTTCAGAATGACAGGTGGTTGTAGCCATTAGAGTATGTTTAGAAGACATCAATGGAATGGCAAGCCCACCATGTAGGTACATGAAGCCCTTATGTGATATAGCTTTGTGGGGATCATATAAATTGCTAATATCAACGCATCCGATAATATTGGAGTTTAGATTTCTCTGAAATAACAAATAGGTCAAGATATTTGGTGCCTTGGAGATATCGAAAGATACTCTTGTTCCTGTCCACTAGTGTTAGGTCCAATGACACTGAGATTTGGAACATTATGTCCCAACATCTCTTCTCCCATCTTCCATGGTATGAATCTATGTTTCTCTACGTCTAGAGATTGAATAACCATAGAGTTTAGATGGATATTACTTGTCCATGATTTGAATTTCTCCAATAATTCCTGGATATAGGCAAAATGATGTACCATATTTCTTGAGTGAAGGTGCTCGAATTGTAGCTAAAGTAAAGTTTGATACTTTGTTTACATCCTTCATCTAAGATTCCGTCTCAAGATGATTACATGGTTCATCTCTATCTTGTGTCTTGCGAGTGATGTTATAATCATCAATATACACTGATTTTATGAATACCCTTTTAAGGATTTCTTGATGAACATGTGTGAGCAATCATCATTGTTAGAGTAATCCCTTTGTATAAGGAACTCACTAACTTGGTTGTACCAAATTTGTTTCGACTATTGTAAGTTGAGTTTACACTATGCATGTTGCGATTTGTATTTGGATTCAAAATTGGGATTCCCATGGGGAACCTATATGTCTGAATCAAGTGACACATGAATATATGGCCACTACATCTATCAACTGCATAAATAGATGATTTGTACTGCCATTGAGACAAGTTATCGGAAATTGATTCCACTTGTATCCAGAGAATGTATTTTGGGTATCTGCGTGAACCCTTATGCTACATGCCTTGCTATTGACTCACCACCTTGTTGTTCTCATTCCGTTCTTGGACGAAAACTGGTGTAGGTATTTCTTTTGTGTATACCTTCCTTTATTAAGCAAGGCTATTTCTTCTCGGATTGCATCCTTTGATTGAGTCCAGTCCAAGCGAGTGTTTTGAACTCTGCCATGGCCATGGTCTTTGGATCCGGATCATTGTAAAGGTTGTTTGCAATCATTGCTGAGAAATATATGTCGACAAATGTAGGCTTTCATTTATAAGATTCTCCAGAATGTATAAGGTTTGGTGGAAATCTTGTTTACCTTTGATGAATCTTCGTGGTTTCCCAATACGGTCAAGTCTAGGTATTCCGATATCCCAGTCATTGTGTGCACTATTGAGCTGGGTTGTGATGGTTTTCCATCCACGGGGTGTATACTACCCATTTTGTGTCTATCAATATGAAGTTGACTTGCATTTACTGATTCTGAGGTTTCTTCCTCAGTTTCCTTTGTTGCTTGCAAGAAGCTGAATCCTGCTGTGTGGTTGTACTTCTCACCCTCTTGTTTTGAACAAGGAGTTGAGTGGTTTTGTTGGTGTACCTCCACTCTTTCGGGCACACTTGTTGCAGGATTATAGGATTTTGTGATATGTTTGTAGCCAGTAAATGGATTTGGCAGGTTATTTGCAATCTGTTGCAAATTAGTGATTTTCTAAACGCGAAGTTCAGTGTCTTGAGTACGTGAATTTGAGGCAGAAATGTGTTGAACATTCCAATTGATTTCCTGGCTTTCTTTTTGGTACTTAAAATCTCCCCCTAATGCCTGGAAATTGTCCTCACTAAGCATACTAGCCTTGAATAACTCCCCCTGACAGGGGCATGAGGTATTTATAGTTGACGGAAATACAGTTATTCCTCACATAGATCCCGAATTTTCTGTGAGGGGCCATTGATGTATGCCGTGGTGGTGATATCGGTATGTAACCGAATTATCGCAGATGGGAAATACTTTTGATTTGCACGTACTAATTTTAGAGGGAAGGTACTACAATATGTAGTCCACTGCAATTGAATTATGTCAGCGGGGTGTAAATTTGCATGACTCCAACGCAAGGTTGGTATTTGCAATTTATTAGTAAGAGATACGCTATGAGCTTAATTCTCTCTTTATTAGAGATTCAACCAATCCATTTTGAGTGTGGATATACGGGACCGAGTGCTGATCTTCAATCCCTAGTGCCATGAAATCATCATTGAAGGCACGTGTGGAGAATTCAACAGCGTTGCCCTTTCAGATAATGAGCTTGTCTCATTATTTGTCGAATTCATGGTTTTTGTGTGGATGATAGGCACACGTGGGACCATCGTGAAGATGTGTCATTTATAACCATGAAACTCTTAAAGGTCCACACAATGGTTCGAGGTGTCCACAAACTCCGAAGATTGTGGGAATTTAGCATCATTTAAATCCTAACTAATGGAATTGCTTATAATTTTTCGCATCATCCCTATGCTGGAATGACCAAGTCGATCATGCCAAGTTTGGAATGCATTGGCATTCTGAAAAATTACCATGTTCGCAACATTGGTTACGGTTTTAATGTATGTGTAGTGCAATCCTGACGATAATGAGAGAATTTTGCATTTAAATGCTTGTCATATCCGTTGTTGTAGTAAAAAGGAGATACTCCTCTTTGTTGTCATCATGGGTTTCGATATGGAAACCATTTCTGACGGATATTTCTACATCTTGTAGGGTACGAACTTAATCAAGATGCTATAAAGCGTTCTCGATTAATACTTTAGTACCACATAGGGAGTGTAAATTTGGTACTGACAGAACCAACAATTACAACATCGCGTCTAGCGATTAAAATATATTGTTATCTCTTAGTAAGAGTTTTGAATATATATATTTCCCCATGTATATAGTTTGTGGTTCATTGTACAAAGAATGTTTACTCTTTCATCAGATTGACTCCCGTAAAATTCTATATATAGAATTGAAGATTTTCATTATGAAAACCTTTATCAGATATATAGAACACATACAAATTTCTTTATATCATAACTGCTGATACAATATACTGTGATATACAGTAATTGATTCCAATTTTATGTTTATTACAACAATAAATAGACGTAGATAAGGAGTTGGGGAGACAAGTAAAGTCTCCAAGCATGTCATGTGAATAATATTCGATGACCATGTTCTCCATGTTCATGGGATTTTCTGAAAGTTGGGGAGCTTGTTGTTACATTATGTGAACATCTGACTTCCCTAGTATTTTCAGATCGGAGATTGAAGTGTGCTTCATATCTTTACCCTTGAGTAGGTCGATTGCGTCCCACAGAATATTATTATTTAGCGGGGCATCTCTCTAGGGGAGATTGAAGTGCCACCATAGTTTCATGAGACACATTATTTGACCTTATTGTCTATAACTCATGTAGGTTAGTTGTGACCTTCGAGAGCAAGCTCATCGAAATATGGTCATCTTGGCTTACATGGATGAGAACCAGATATTTTGTAAATTTACTTGTTTGTAAATTAAAACCATCATGGTTACGTTGTAATAAAATTTACAAATTGTGAATTCAAGTGAAGACTTGAATGTTGTTTAGTGTAGATCTCAAACATCTATCATAACACTTTGGAGATATCACCATTTTTATGGAGTTCGTCTCGCTTGTGAGATATCACCATTTTTATGGAGTCCGTCTCTCAACACTAAGAAGCATAATCTGATCAAAATCAGTATATACCTTGACCTTAGTCCCTTATGTTATGATTTAATTTAAATATATGGGAGAACACATTGAAGGTAATCATAATGTCAATTTTGACAAAATGTAGACCTCACAATAATTGTGGATAATCTGCACATAATGCAGTAGATTCCACGTTACCTTGTGATCCCATATATAAATTTGAGATAGTCAATTCACAATTTTGCATATCAAGTCAATTCGAATTAAGTCAATTTTATGCTTTTAGGCATTTTTTGGACTTAATTGATGGTGAGTTGATGTTTAATTTTGCAAGAAAAATGAATCTCAATTGCAAAATAATATTATTGTACCATTTGTATATGTTTTTAGGGATTGCATATTGCAAACACATTGAACATATAATCATTTATTGACACAATTTGGTCTATAACATCAATATACAATATAATTGAGTACATGATGTAAATACACAGATATAGAGGGTCTAGGACATGACAAGTACTAATTGTAGCACTGGTAGTTGGACCTATCTATGAAATCAGAACCTAAAACATGACAAGCACTAAGACTGTACTAGTGATAGGTGACTATATGCTAAAATGCTAAATAGTACTGCAATAGCCATTGTGCAAATTAGTAAGGCTGCTATTGGCCCAATACGTATATGCAAATGGGCCTATTGTGCAGCCATCGTTAGGACCAGCCTGGTCAATCAATCGATCGGATAAGGAGAGCGACCAGGATATCCCCAGTAACTTCGATCCCCAAATCATTACGACCACGACCGACACAGGCGGAGGCCCCCATGGCCGGTCGGCCACTTCACCAGCCACGAGAAGAACTCTCGCCGCGCTCATCCTTGCCGGAGAAGCCAAGGGAGGCGGGATTCCAAGCGCCCGGGCGGAAGCCGGGCTGGCGGGAGGCCATGGCCGCCACGAATCGGCGCAGGATGCGGCGAGCTTCGGGTGGCGGCGTTGGTGGTCCAGTAGGCTGCGGTGCCTGAGCCGGAGGCGGGGCCGGAGCCGCAACAGACGACTTCTCGTCCACGGGCTCAACCTTGACGTTGAGGTCGAAGGCGAATGGCGCGGCAGCGGCGGGAGCGCCGGCCTCCTCGGCCGGTGGCGGCGATTCCAGTCCAGGGACTGGGCTGTATCCCGGCGGCATGAAGTGCTCCGGGTCATCGTCGATTAGCGCCGTGTCAGGCACTCGAAGCTCCGACAGTGGACTGTAGATAGTTAGGAAGAACAGTAAAGGCAATTGGAAAGTAAATTGGAAGGAAAAAAAGAACAAGGGAAAGAACAGGGAAATAAATTTAGGGTTTTCTCATTGCTTGGCCTCCCAGCCACCCACGCGCTCCTTTTATATCGAAAGGAAAGCGCCCAAGCATTTGTCGTTACAAGATTAAGTTCCCAAGCTTACCTCATAAAGGTGCTTTTAGCTAAACAAACTCTTAGTTAAACTGATACTCAATAGCAGGAACATCTGGACCGTTGGTTTATAACTGAATCTCCCAGTGCATATCAGCAGCTTCAGAGTAGCAGAGCTAGAGATCTTGACATTGCCCTCCCCTTAACTCAAGACTTCAAGGCTTGAATGAAGGGAATGTAGCTTGGATGAATGATGCATCCTCCCATGTAGCTTCGTCTTCCAACATGTTTTCCCAATGAATAAGCCATTGTGGAACAGGGATGCTGTAGTCACCAGACTTTCGAGGGACAACACGACGCTGCAGTATAGACAGAGGGCAGTGTTTGATCTTACCATCAGCTGCAACCAGTGGAAGTGTAGGATTAGGAACTGCTTTCATTCCCAAGTGTTTCTTTAACTGGTTCACATGGAAAACGTCATGAATTTGGGTGCCTTCAGGTAACTGCAACTTGTAAGCTACTCTGCCAATTTTCTTCAAGACCCTGAAAGGCCCATACCATTTGGATGTTAGCTTCAAGGAATTGCGCAGACCCAATGCATTTTCACGGTAGGGCTGCATCTTCAAATAGACCATTGCTCCTTCTTCAAAGCTTCTTTCAGTTCTGTTCAAGTCAGCGAACTTTTTCATCCTTTGTTGAGCTACCGTCAGATTCTGCTGCAGGGTTTTGAGCATATGATCTTTCTCTTGCAAAGATACTGGAGCATCAGAATCTGTGGTGCAAGGAATAGAGATGTGGCTCAACTGTGGAGGCTTATACTCATAAAGGGCTTCAAATGGAGACATATTGAGGGATGTGTGGAAGGACGTATTGTACCACCATTCTGCTGCTGCCAGCCAGTTTGCCCATTTCTTTGGCTCCTGAAATGCCATACAACGGAGATATTGCTCAACACACTGGTTAACTCGCTCTGTTTGTCCGTCAGACTCAGGGTGATATGCTGAAGAGAATTTGAGAGACACCTTCAAAGCTGTGAATATCTCCTGCCAGAGTTTGCTGGTGAAAACTCGGTCGCGATCACTAACTATATCATCTGGAGGACCATGCAACTTGATGATGTTTTCCATAACAGCAGTGGCAACAGTTTGGACTGTGTATGGATGTGACAGAGGTATAAAATGTGCATATTTCGTCAAGCGATCCACCACCACGAGTATAACATCTTTACCTCGTGATTTCGGAAGTCCCTCTATGAAATCCATGCTGATGGATGACCATTTCATCTTGGGAATGTCCAGAGGATCCAGAAGGCCAGGGTAATGAACTCTCTCTGTTTTTGAAATTTGGCAAGTAGGGCATTCAGCCACTAGCTGTGTGATGAACTGTTTGAAATGGGGCCAATAAAAGACTTGTTTGAGTCTATGATGAGTTACTCTGCTCCCAGAATGACCACCAAAGATTGATGCGTGAAAGGAGGTGAATATTCTTTCTCTGAGGTCAGTAGTAGCTCCGATGTAAATTCTGCCTTTGTAACGAATTATGCCAGACTGGAGGGTGAAATTCGGATGACTTGTGCTGTTAATTGCCAGCTCCTGTAACAATTTGGTGCAGGCTGGGTCGTCCTTGTAAGACTCAAAGACGTATGTCATCCATGTTGGTAAGACAGCTGAGATTGCATTGCAAGATTCTTCGCTTGAGTCTTGTTGATCTTTCTGGAATTTTCGTGAAAGAGCGTCAGCTGCCTTGTTTTCTATCCCTTTCCTGTATTCAATGCGATAGTCAAACTCCAACAGTCGCAACATGAGCTTATGTTGGATGCCCTCCAATAGCCTTTGACTGCCCAGAAATTTCAGGCTTTGCTGATCCGTTTTGATAATCAGCTGATTGCCTAAGAAGTAATGTCGCCACTTCTTTAGTGATTCGAGGATTGCCATAGCCTCCTTTTCATATATGGATTGGCTTGCGTTCTTTGGTCCAAGGTTTTTGCTGTAGAAAGCAAGAGGTCTTCCTTGCTGCATAAGAACAGCTCCCAGGCCCGACGCACACGCATCAGTTTCAAGTGTGAATGGAATGCTGAAATTTGGCAGTGCTAGTGTTGGAGGTTGTGTCATTGCGTGCCATTGCCTTCTTCAGTAATGCCAGGGCTTTGTCCTGTTCAGGACCCCAATTGAAGGAATTTTTCTTGAGTAGTGCCATCAGGGGTCTGCAAATCTCTGCATATCCACTGATAAATCTTCTGTAATACCCTGCTAACCCCAGTATCCTCCTCAGCTGCTTCAAGGTGTCAGGTGTAGGCCAACTCAGTATAGTTTTTATTTTGTCAGGGTCTGTAGCAACACCCTTTCCTGTGATTACATGGCCTAGGTATTCAACTTGTTTCTGGCCGAAATCGCATTTATTGAGTTTTGCCTTCAAGTTGTTGTCTCTGAGTGTTTGCAGCACTAGACTGAGGTGTTTTGAGTGTTCTTCAATGTTTTTGCTGTAAACCAATATATCATCAAAGAAGACTAACATGAACTTGCGCAGGAATTTACTGAAAATGGTGTTCATCAGTTGTTGGAACGTAGCTGGAGCATTACTAAGTCCAAATGGCATAACCATGTACTCGTAATGTCCCAGGTGTGTGCTGAAAGCAGTCTTGTGGATTTCTTCAGGTTTCATGCGGATTTGGTGATATCCAGACCTTAAATCCAGTTTTGAGAATACAGTGGCACCATGTAATTCATCGAGAAGATCCTCTATGACAGGAATAGGGAACTTGTTCTTTATTGTTATGTCGTTGAGCTGCCTGTAATCAACACACAAACGCCAAGACATGTCCTTTTTTTGACCAAAATGACAGGTGAAGAATAAGGACTGGAACTGGGGCGTATCTCTGCTGTTTCCAACATCTGTTTGATCAGTGTCTCTACTGTGTTCTTTTGATGGTGTGACAACCGGTATGGTCTGATATTAGGCGGTTTGCTGCCTGGAATTAATGGAATAGAATGATCAATTGTTCTTTCCGGAGGCAACCCAGCTGGAGGTTCAAACAAATCCTTGAATTGCTGCAGTATTGGTTGAAGCTCTGCAGGTATCTCACTGAGTTCAGAGATTGTGGGTTCATTGTCAATTACAGTTAAGTTGACAAGGAAACCAGTTGCTCCACTATCCATGAGCTTATGGCATTCTTTGGCAGATATGAAGAAGTTGTCCTGAGGAACCATGTGGTCTGAGAAGGTGTAAGATTTGCCTTGATCATTAATGGTTACTCGTCTGGTAATGAAGTCGAACTGCACAGGATTATATTGCTTCATCCAGTTCACTCCTAAGATGATGTCAGTGCCTTGCAAGGGGAGAGTTCGGAAATCAGTGTGAAACTCCTTGCCTTGCAACACGAATTTGCAGTTGGTGATTACTCCATCAGATGTTAATTCACCACCGCCAGCTACCTTTACTTTCCGAGTAGAAGCACTTGTTAGAGGAAGGTTGTGTTTGATGGCAAACTGTTGGCTTATGAAAGTATTAGTACTGCCTGTGTCTAGCAAAGCGACTGCACAATGGCCTGCTATTGTAATCTGGACAGAAATTGTGGCTGGTCCAGGTAACCCATTATAAGCTTCAGCTGAAATGCTCATACACTCTGCCTTCTTTGCAACTGTTTCAGATTGCTGTGCTGCCACTGTTTCTGTTGGAGGTGTTGTTACAGCAGGTTGTTGTTCTGCAACTGTGATTTGAGACAATTCTTCTGGGGATTCTTCATCCGAATGTTCTTGCATATCTATTGCATGAACTCTTTTCTGCATTTCCTCACATTTGTGACCGAAGAACCAATTATCGGGGCAGTACCAACATTTTTTAGGTTCTCTTTGTCTGTCAAACTGTGGCTTTGGTTTGTCACGCCAAGCTGTATTTCTAACTGGTGCATTAGCTGGAGCTTGCCTTTGAGGAATGGTGTTTGCAGGAGGTCTTCTGTTATTGGACAGATAGGACTGTTCATGTTGTCTCGCATACCAGTAAGCATTCAGCAGCTTCTCAGGCTGTTGTATCTTGACCAAGTGTCTGATGTTTTCCTTGAGGCCACTAATAAATCTGTCCAAGAAGAACGATGGAGGCAAGTAAGGACGATCACGTTTCATGATGTCCATCCAGTCTTCATAAGCATCAATGTACTGATTAACTGATGCTGTTTGCCTTAACATCTGCAGCTGTTCCATTGAATCAGTTGCAATTGCTTCCGGGAATCGCTGTATTAACAAATTGCACAACTCATCCCAATCCATTGTATCTGTATTCAGCTGACAACCATGCAACCAAGTTTTTGCTTTGCCTCTGATATGGGCCACACCCCATTTAACTCGTTGAGTGTCTGGTATTTCTGCTAACTCGAAGATGCCTTCACATTCCTGTCGCCAAGCTGTTGGACTGTCGCCGCAGAAAATAGGTAATTCGACATGTGGAGTGCGAATGTGTGGTTCAGTGTAGTTGTTGGAGTTGAAATGGTTTTGTCTCTCGGGTGTTGCTGGTTTCTCGGGAGCAGATGGAGCTGGTTGAGGTGGAACTTGGTAGTTGTATTGTTGTGGTGGCATTTGAAATGGTGGTGGGTATTGGTATGGGTTGTAGTATGGTGTAGGCATGTATGTGGTGGGTGGGTATGGGTTGTAGTAGTTTTGTGGGTGGGAATACTGTAAGAAAGGTGTGGAATTGATAGGATTGTAGATAGGTGCTGGAAGGTACATTTGTGGGTTTGTGGTTGGGTTGGAATTTTGGGAGTATTGTGGTTGGGTTGTGGTAATCGGCTGGGTGTAAATTGGCTGAGAAAAACCGGGACTTTGCGGTGGATATTGTGGATGTGGTAACTGATCTGGTGTGAGGTTTCCGAATTGCAGAGGTCTTTGTGTGGATGGGTGGGTACTGGAAGAATTTGACGGGGTTGAAACTTCGGGGATCGGTGATAGGACATGGTGTGGTTGTGGGGGAGTAGAAAAGGTGGAGTTTTGGCGCGATGTCTGTCTATCCTGAACGCCAATTCCTTCATTGTTCGTCGATGCAGAATGGGGAACAGCCAATCCTTGCATCAACTGAGAAAGTTTTGCGATTTCACCTTGGAGGTTGTCGAAGGACGCCTGCGACGACGCTTGCTGGGCGTCCAAGCGCTTGTTGATGTTCAGAACCTCCCGAGGAAGACGCGCACGGATGGCCTCCTCCGCGCGGCTCTGCTCCTCAGCCGCCGCCAAGAGGGCAGCTTCCTCCGCCTCATGATCCACTCGTTCCTGAGAGCGGGTACGGATGATCGATCCCGGCATGGTGGATCTGGTGGAACGAGGAATTTTACCGCCGAAGCAAGGTACTCGGTAACCTCAGCGCCGCCAGATATGGGGAGGGAAGGGAGGGAAACGTCGCCGGAGGTGGAGAGGGAAAGAAGCGAGGCCAGTCGATGGCTCTGATACCACTATGTCAGGCACTCGGGGCTCCGACAGTGGACTGTAGATAGTTAGGAAGAACAGTAAAGGCAACTGGAAAGGAAATTGGAAGGAAAACAAGAACAAGGGAAAGAACAGGGAAATAAATTTAGGGTTTTCTCATTGCTTGGACTCCCAGCCACCCAGGCGCTCCTTTTATATCGAAAGGAAAGCGCCCAAGCATTTGTCGTTACAAGATTAAGTTCCCAAGCTTACCTCATAAAGGTGCTTTTAGCTAAACAAACTCTTAGTTAAACTGATACTCAATAGCAGGAACATCTGGACCATTGGTTTATAACTGAATCTCCCAGTGCATATCAGCAGCTTCAGAGTAGCAGAGCTACAGATCCTGACACGCCGGCGCCGGCGTCGGCGTCGGGAGGTCCAGGTACGCATCTGGGTCGTCGACGGCCTCTGGTTCCGGTGGTGGAGTGGCCGGGGGCGGAGGGCCCGCTTCGTAGCCTTTGCGGGCAGGGCAAGGCCGGTACCCGTGCTCCGGGCAGAAGGCCACCCCGGCGTCCAAGCCGTTGCCGAAGAGGATCCCCGGTGGTAGCGGAACCAGTGTGGCGTCGAAATCCTCTTCCTCGCCAAGGAATGATGCTGCAGAACCACCGAGAAGCCAATCCATTGGAGGGATGGCGAATGCCGGCGGTGGCGGCGCAGATAGTCCAGCGACATCGGCGAGGGCAAGGCTGGCACTGGAGCCTGGTGACGGATGTTGTGGCGACGGTTGCCGTGGCGACGGCGGTTCAAGACGAAGTGGCGACGGCCACCCAGTCCAGAGCGATGGCGAAGGCCATTGCCGTTGCCGTAGCGACGGAAGCCAGCCCCGCGGCTGAGGCGGCGGAAAAAGACGCTGGTGGCGACGTGCGGAGATCGGGTGGCGAGTCTCTCGGTGGAGAAAGCGATCAAAAGCAGAGGCAAGGGCCGTTTAACCTGCCATTTTCTTACCTTTCCCTTTCGCTGCTTCTTTTCTCCGGTGGTCTATTGCTCTATTGAGAGCGCGTGACTGATAACGTGTTAGAAGTGAGAATGAATGGAATGAACTGTTGTCTCTTTCATTGATCATCGGGTATTTATACATGGTCCATGTCGGTTCAGAATAGCAGGAGAAAAAGAGTCGGTTCCTAGCGAACATGCATCTATACAGAAGAGGCGTCCGTACGGATGGACACGTCCTTACGTCGCGTTTGGGCATAAGGTTGCCTATAGCGGTTACCATTTATTCCTAACATGAACCACCTCAATAGGGTCACTTTCAATCAGCAGTAAATGAATTTCGAACTGCTCAGCACTGCCTGAACCACCTCCATCGATGGGACTTGGAACATGGTAACGATGTAATGATTCATCTGTTTTTGTAATGCTCCCTGACGTCTATGATTCGCCCCTCTGTACTACTTTCTTTTGTAACTGGTTATCTGTTGGATTTGTCGGCATCACCGCAAAATGATAAAAAATTGTAGCACGGTTGATCAAAAAATGTAGCACGGTTGTCTTTTGAAACTGAAAATGCGCTTTGCAGCTCAGGGTGCTAAGAACTTAAGATGTGATTTACTTATAAAAAAACTGACATGACTTCTGGCTGTGGTTGGGTTTTGTAGATTCAGTTGTACACATTCTTTTTCGGTTTTTCCCATGGACAGGTGTTTTACTCTTTACTTTTTACATGCACTGTTTTACAGATATTGATTCATTAGACCACACCATGGAACCAAACTATTTGGAATTAACATGATAATGCCGGTCTGATCGATCACCCATTGCACTCAAGAATCAAAGAACTCAACCTTGTCCCTGTGATGCAAGGGAAGAGTGGGCAGCTGAGATCAGAATAGTAGTTGGAACATGAATTACAGATCAGACTGACTAGTGGGTGAGAATCACAGGTGATCCATGGAACGGCAGGTACAAGCCTATAAATTCTTCCTCGGCTGGAACTGCCGGTATGATCCTGAGGCCCTCTTGGTTTGTAGTTTGAGTTCCTGTTAAGTTGTAGTTAGCGTTCCAGCAGCTGTTTCTCCTGCCGAAATGGGTCCGCCTGGGCCTGGAGGTCCGGGCTGGGGAGGCCCTGGAGGCGGTGGCCCTGGCGGGTGGAGTCCTGTGCCTCCTGGAGGGCCTGGATTCCCGGGTTGCCCTGGGTTTGGTGGTTTCTTCTTTTTTTTTTTTTGAGATTTTCAGGTCTTAGTACATCTTGTAGTATCTGAACTCACGCACTACACACTCCACACACACACAACACCACACACACGCCACCCGTGCGCAAGCTAGATCTAACCAGACTATACTAAGACTTTGAGCCTCCGCGAGCCTAGATCTTACGGGAAACCCTGCGGTGGTGGGCACACCACAATACCAGTGTAGAACCGCGGTGGAAATTGGCTCCGAAACACTGTCCACGTGAACAGTGTTCGCGTGAACAGTGCCGCGCAGGTGAGACGCACGGGAAAATCCGCTCCAAGAGGAGTCGAACTCCCGACGGGTAGGTTGGCCACTGCCAACAGCTACCACCAGGCCACAGGCCTGTCCTCATTTGGTGGTGGTTTCTTCGGGTCCTGGTAAGTTGGATGTTCAGTTAAGCTTTGCATTTGGCCACTGAATTCGTCAGCTCGTTCAGTTTACACCTCAATAAAAACGGAAAGAAAATAAATAATGCATTCAGGTTCGTGGTTAGGGCCAAGTATAGAACTTTCAGCACTAAAATCAAAGTGCAATATGTGTATGATCGTTCAGCTTTCTTTTCGTTTCGTAAGACGGATGCCTATGATTCTCTGAAACCCTGATGGATCTTTCTTCCCCAGCTTCTACCTCCTCTGCTGCTGCTGCCTGCTCCAAGATTGCTGCGGCCCGTTCTTCGGACCGGCAGGCGGCCCGCCGCCGCCCTTCTGAGTCCTGGCAACATCACCGCTACAAATAATGCACTGGATTATACAGCCAATGGCCTGAGATTTCGCTGAAGATATCACTTGGGTGAACATTTTGGCCGCCAGAAGCATCCCTTGCTGCAGTATAAATTTGAACTAGTAAAATGAAACCTTTGTGTTATATCTCTTTGAGATTATTGTATCCAGTCTCACCTAGTTACTACCACCTTGTAATAATCATGTTACATCAGTGACTGAATGCAATTATGAGGACTCACAAGCCAGCATTGTATAGCTGCGCTAGAATCAGGGTAAATAAGGCAGACTAGTTCACGAACTGACAACAACCAGGTAATAAGGCAGAAAATGCATTGTACTTTTTTTTTCTCTCGCTAGAATCAGACACAAAACACACTATAAAAACTTCCCCAGGAGGAAAAGACCCACGGTTAATTAGGCTACTGGTGCAGCAAACACCTATGACGGGTTCTATACAATGTAAAAAAGCCGGTCTATACAGGCAGCCAACTGGTGGTGGCCTTATGTTCAAACCCGTCTGCACTATAATTAATAACGATGATATCGCTAACAGTGATGGTCTCTTCCAAGATTTATGTGTATAGCTGCCCTTCAACTCTTGCCGAAGACTGAAAAGCCCAGCAAATGGATTTGCATCTCACTCATAACTCACAGGCGCAACAGGTAGCCAAGCGATGTACCGAGGAGCGCCACGTAAACCACAAACAGCAACGGGAAACCTAGTTGGCTCTTCGGGGTTCCCTTCTTCCGTAGAAATACCTGGCCAAATCATGCATAATGTTAGAAACAAGAGATGCAGATCAACAAGTCGTGAACAATGTTTAGTAACCAATAACTTCTGAAAATTCAAAGCAAAGCAGATGCAGGTAATAGCAAGGTCTTAACTGCGTTGCACTAGCATCAGATGAATAACGCTGAACACACACCTTGGTATAAACTACTTAAAAAAATCAGTGACAGTGGCCATATATTTCAACAAAATAGCAAATTCTACATGTAAAATTACAGTTATTCCTGAGACTCCCATTACTTATTTTAATTCCTCGCATGCTTATATGTTTAAGATGAGTCAGCCAACACTGCAGCTGCAAATCATATTGAGGTATGAACATATGTTGCCATGAGTAACAAACAGGTCTTATCTGCATGAAATAGATCAAATACGCAAGATAGATATCGAAATCTAATACAGCAGAAACATGAAACCTGCCTCCTGGACTTTTGTGCAAAACTTAATGTGAAAGATCGTTGTATCTTGCATAACTGCAGTGGATGACCCTCATTTTAAATTTGCAAGATTTGCGGGATATGTTATTATCTGGAGGAAGGCACTTTATTTGTTTGTATATCTTCTTTGTAAGTTAAAGCTAAAGCCATACACTCGAATACTCGATCATTCTTTCTTTCATCAATGTATAGCCCCTATACATTTTCCAGAATATGAAAAGATGTACAGGATTTGGGCCACACTTGATCGTTCTATAATCCATGGCAGATATAGCATCACATTGTTTTACAGAACAGAATGTTGTGTTACGTTACTGCAAAATAGTGGAGCCCAGCCATTGCTTGCTGGCCATATGAAGAAAAAAAGAAGGATCTAGTTGTTTCTGTGATGAACAAGTCATACCATCTCTTGCTGCAATGTATCCCGCTCCTGGGTCATAGACCTGCTCTCTTCTCTCAGCTTTATTATCATCTTCTCAGCCTACAAAACAGAAGCATATTATTGTTTCACGTCAGAGGGTGTTATCGAATAAAAAAATCTGAGCCGATAAAACAATATAAGCTCCATTGTCTCATGAAGATCCTATCATGGAAGTTGTTTGAACAATCCGAACATATTTTATGGTGATGAACTTACCCCTTCCAATTTGGATTCAAGGTTATTGAGTTTTGACTTCAGATTCTGAACGTCTTCTGTTACCTGTCGCATATTGATACAAGGGAGGAATCAACTAAATGATCAGGCTGTGGTAAATAAAGAGACCAGAACTCTAGTCTGTAGTGTCGAACAGTATAGTGTTGAGATCTCCAAGTATATCATAGTTGAAGTGTGTTAAGCATAATCAAGTTTACCTTACTAAAACTTTTTTTAGCTTCAGTTTACCTGAGAAACAAAACCATTTAAAAAGAAACTACAAACTTTTCTAGCAAGGGTGTGACTTGGCTGAATAATACAGATAGCACTTGTCCAAAGTTATACCAAGTTAGACAGATTTGTGGTCACTATTCAAGCTGGCTCTGACATCGTATTTGAAAATCCAAATTCAGCCAGGTACGTACAAGACTAGGTTTCACTTAGGGGCTGTGCAAGATTTTGTCCAGCTAGAAGGCGGTCTAAGGCAAGCAACACATGACTACATGAACAGAACATGCTTAAAAGCCTTATATTCTTTTGCCTAAGCTAAACATGGGGATATGGCCATGTCATAAACTACTCCCTCTGTTCCTAACTATAAGATGTTTTTGCTTTTCTCAGTTTTCTCAGATTTGCATGCATCTATACGCGTTTTAGTTTGTATATTACCTCATTTTCATCCGTATGTAGTCCACATTGCAATATCTAAAACATCTTATAATTAGGAATGGAGGGAGTACATATTGGGTACTTACATGAGATAATTCATGATTCTGCGTACTGAAAAGTCCTCGGTCACTTAAGGTAACAGCTTCTTTTGGGAGGGTTTCTTCTAGAGGAGACTCCTTTGAAGTTACACTGTTTTCCTTCAGAGGAGGAAGTTGTTCAATGGTAATTGCAGATGTATCTTTTACAGGGGAAGGAGGTTCATTTTTTAGAGGAGGAGATTCATTTTTCAGAGGTGGAGGGGATTCTGCGAAAATAGCAGGTTCTTCGTGCAGTATCACAGGAACTTCTCGAAGGATTGGAGACTGCTTGACAGGGGAAGGGATGTCAGTCACAACAGCTGAAATTTGTTCCTGAGGGGCAGGAACCTCTTTCTCCATAACTGGCACTTCATTCTCAACATTCAGTGTGTGTTTTGACACAGGAACCTCAACTGCTGCATCAGTGCTGGGGACACTATTTATCAGTTGCTCCAGAGGAGGACGAGATGCATCAACAAGGACAACTCTCAATTTGCTTTCATCAATATACGCGTTAGTTTCCTTGGAGAACTGCGAAAAAAGAGCAGGGCTTGCAATGAGGACACATAGCATAAAAGGAAACATCATGCATGTAAAGTTTCTTAAATATGTGCTTAGTTGCTTACAAAAGCAGGAATGAGGTCCTCATCTGATGTACCAGGAGGAACAACAGTGGTCTGCACCAAAAATTTGTCTTTTAATTGCATGTCTGGTGGAGCAGTACGCTGTGCTTGCATGGTAACTACATTTAAGAGACAACAAAACAAATAAATTAAGAGGAATGCAAAAGAAGAAATCTAACAGAATCAAGTCATGAATAGTTGAATACAAGACAAACAGAAATGTATAATTGCTACCCTCCCTCAGAAGCAAGCACATGCTGCTCATTTACGGCATATCTGCTTTAAGGAATTGATGGGTTGGTCCATCATGAGAATTCATGCTTATGATTTTTGTGGGATGGCCCCATTCCTCTCTGTCTTTTAGCATTCCACTTATGAAGAATATGGTGGCGATGTACCAACTTAGTTCATTCCTCAAACCAAACAAGAAATGCTCAAACCTAACACCCCATTGATGGATAGTGCACTGAGAATCAACCCATTTACATGAACACAGAACAATAGTAGAAGCAGTTTACAGTAAATCCGCAGAGAGTTGTTTCAAAGCTAACTTGTCTATTACTATAATGTATGTATATAATTGTTGGCTCAAATCAATAGAGTCAGAAGAGCAACAAACTTGGCATACACAAAAGCATCATCATCAAAAGTGAGTACGGCACAGTAGTGTACACACCTGTGAAATCACATGTTGCCTTGGGACGGATAACTCCAGTATTTGGTCGGACGCAATATCTTTTAGGGAAGTCGTCTTAACCTAGCATTCAAAATGGTGGTCAGATACTGCTGTTTCTCTGATGCTTAAACTGTGATCATCTCCTTGAACATAGAAGTAATAGAACCGACAGTGTTTAGACACCAACAGGAAATGGTCACTCCAATACATATCAAGCTTTGTTCGCACGTCGTCGAGTCGAGCTCGAAGAGTTGAGTCGACATGTCGACATGTCGCCGCTTAGGCGACAACTAGGCGTTGGGCGTAATAATAATAATAAATAAATAATATGACAGGAAAATGAAATTATGCATCATATGACAGCAAATTTGGAGATTAGGAACATAAATAACAACTAGCAGTGGCATACATTCAATAACATAAGGTTCAGAAATCAGAAGTTCGAGCTGCTGCTCTGCTCCCCCCAAAATTCCCCTCCTCTCCGCGTCCACCTCCAGCACCCGCCCCGCCGCGCGTCTGCATCGCCAGCCATGCGCATCCGGCGGTACGCCGCACGCCTCCTCGCGTCCTCCGCCCCCGCCTCCTCGCCCCCGCCGCGGCGCCCTGGCTCCACGCCGCCGCCGACGACTGCGACTTCTGCCGGCTCACGCGCGGCTCCGACCCGCAGGTATGTCCCACCCTCTCCCCTCTCCCGCTCTGTAGGGGATCGAAGCTTGGCGGCGCGTCGTCGGTGAAGCAGGTGGTGGCGGCGTCGATTCCCTCCCTCTCCCGCTCGATTCGCTTCTGTAGCGGTCGATTCCCTCCTGCTCCCGCTCGATTCGGTTCTGTAGGGGTCGATTCCCTCCCTTCCCGCTCGATTCGCTTCTGTAGGGGTCGATTCCCGCTCGATTCGCTTCTGTACGGGTCGATTTCCTCCCTCTCCCGCGCGCCTAACTTCAAATTGCTGGGCGTCGCTCCCAGTCGTCGGCTCCAGTGCGACTGGACGACCTGGCGGCGTTTAGGCGACGCTTAGGCGACGACATGAAAACAGAGATATCAAGGCGTAAATAGGTATTACTTTACTATTTTGAGATGATTGTATATCACATCTACCCTACACTGTACATATCAATTCCTACAAATCGTCCCGTTGAACATAAAAGCAACAGAACCGACAGTGTTTAGACACCAATAGGAAATGATGACTCCGTTACTAAATACTCATATCAAGGCTAGGTATTGCTTCACCATTAGAGATGAAAGTATAGCACATTTTCCCTGCATTCTACCAAATTGAAATGTACCTTTGTACAAAATGCAGAAGTACAGTATATGGGATAAAATAGAGCTATCAAAAACATTCTTCTCATGGTGTTGTTCCCATGCTTAGGAAGTTAGGAAAGCATGCATTTAGTCATGGAGGGAGTGATTTTTTACTTTAAAAAATGCTCAATAGCGCTGATCACTAAACATGGTAACTAATGGGAAATTGTTACAATACAAAATAGACAGACTATGCATCATCATCATCAAGAAATAAGGGGCGAACCTTGAAAGCGACATATTCATCGGACTTGTTGACTAGATGGACAGAACATGAACTTTGCTTCTTCAGCTCAACTGATGATAACAAAAGAGAGAAAACAAAGTCAGTTTTTATATCTTAACAAATAGTGACTCGGTATCCTATGCTGAACATAAATTGACACGATTCTTTTTTCACTTAGAAATTTACACGTAATTACGTGCATAGGCATAAACATAAAACAAAACAACAAGTAGCCACGCTAGAATCTTATGCTGTGAGTTAAAGCTTTAGGCATAGGTATAGGTATCACAAGAAAATTTGAAATCTTATAGATCACTTGATTGGATGTGCACTTTTTTAACAGCGTACATTGCATGATTCATAATTTGATATGAAAATCAACTGTATAAATGAAGATATGGAAATTTTCAATTTCACTAGTAGCCCGTTTCCTTTTAATTGTAGATGTGCATCACTGCATCGGGCTATCTCAGGTGGTGGTGCAACAACGACTGCCTTGCATTGTATAATGGAGTGCTAACTTATAATACCTATAAGCATTAGCACACCTTTGTGTCATCATAATCAGTAGGGTAGGCAATCTAATCAGCACTGAGAGGGAGAGGGAGAGACTTTACAACCACTCACACCACAAAATCTAACTGTCCGTAACCAAACGAACGGAAAGGCAGCAACCAAAGCTAATCTTGAAGGATACTAGTATATGTTAGGACGAAAGCTACAGGAAAGAACTCTGGTAATTGAAGCTCGTAGGAAAAAATAATGCAAATTCTTCCTGCTTTCCCTAGGCCCTCTATTTTTAGAAAACGCAAGCTGCAAAGTACCTAAAACCTCGAAAAAAAATGTGGAACTAATAAATTTTCGCAAAGGCGTTGCATCCCAACTTCACTGATCTCTCCCACCACAGCATATTCAGAAGAAACGCAGATGATGTAGCACTTGTCAATTCACACTAAGCCTACTACGCTCCGGTCAATCCATAGGAAAGGAGCACCAAGCGGCCGAACGAGTTCCGGACTACGCGGTACACACTGAATCCACGGCCGGGGCACGAACGGCAGCGCCGACTCAATTCGGTCACCGGATCAGAATTACCAACTTACAGTCGCGTATGGGGGAGGGGATTGTGCGTGCGCTTACAGGTGAACTGGAGCTCGCGGGGGCGGATCTCGACGACGCCCTGCCCCATCGCCACCACCCCAAACAGGATCAACCGGCAGCGCCTAGCAAGCTACGCCGCCGCCGGGCCGGTTGCCGCAGGAGCCTCGGCGTCCGAGCTCCGATCGATCCCTCAACCGCGGCTTGACCTCTCGCCCGAGGTCGGCAGCGGGAGCGGTAGTGGAGGAGTGGTGGGGTGGGAGGAGTTGGAGTGAAGAGGGGAGAAGGGGAGACGACGAGGGATTTGAAGGCGACCGGCAGTTCGTCCCCGCTTCGTCGGCGGGTTTGACGAGGAGAGGTTGGGCGGTTGCGAGTTCTGGGGACGCGGAGCACGGGGCGGAGGTTACCCAGGGTGGTGGGGCCGCCTTTTGACACGCAATGATTGCACATTTTTGCGAATTGGCCCATAGCAAATCCTATATCTACTATCTCAAGGGTCTCTTTGGCTCTCACGTTTCGAAATGTACAAACTTCAAATTTTATTTTAGTGGGTAACTAAAACTCATTTGTATGATAGGAATGTGCATACAAATAGGGGATTAGAAACATGAAGAAATGTACAATCTTAAGATTACGTTTTTATGTCATTAAGGCCTTTTTTGTTCAAACAAATGTTGGGGAAATCATGTAGTAGTAGGATGTTTCTTCTTCAAAGATGCTTCATCGCTTGATAAAAAAAAGAGCAAACAACAGGAACAACTTCCTTTCATCGCAGGTCAATGAAAACAATTAAAAAAACATATCAGTCCAGTTCAAACTAAGCCCAAACTCTGAAGGTGAATGGTCCATTTTCATCGCAGGTCGATGGAAAGTAAGAATTTTATGATTCATTGGATAACTTTTCTTTTGTTTGCCTCGTTGATTCAATTGTACCCGATGGTCAACCACCCAAGATGTTTCTCAAAAAAAAAACATAGTAAAAGGTAAAATTTTCTCTGATGTCATTGTTCTTCCGTTGGTCCCAAGAAATGGTGCAAAAAAAAAGAGGAATTTTTTGTTCATCCCGGTTACAAAGGAGAATCGGGCCGCCTTTTTGAATTTCAACACACGAATATAAGGATACTAGGATTTTACTAGATTGGATAATTAGGTCGCATTGTTTTCAAAATCTCGGTCATGGACAAACTTACGTCACACAGATCTCGCACATGGACCAGGTCATATGGAACTTTTTGTCACATTAAAAATAGCAAACGAACGTATTATTTGACGTACTTTGCACGGGTAAGTTTAACCTCAATATCTATGTGCGCTATTGTTCTCAAGATTTTACAAAAACTTACCAATGTGCTTTTTTTGCTAATATCTAGAAGTGTACCGAGAGACATCTACAAGGGTGGAAATAATAATAAAATTCTATATTTTATTTTGCTTTAATCCATTAACTCAACACAATATGGGTACTAAACTTTCCTATTTACATGTTCTTTTTGCGCTTTTTCAGTTTCCTCCTATTCGTATTCTACTCTGCTGTTTCCAAATAGGTGGTGTGTATACTTACTCAAAACGTTAATGTTTTTAAGTTTGACTGAAGGAAATATCAACGGCATAAATATTAAATAAATAAATTATGAAAATATATGTTATGGTGGAATGCACTGTTAATCATCATATTTTGTATATATACTCATTCAAGTTTAGAAAACATTGATTTTTAACTAGTTTATACGCCACATATGTATGGAACGAGGGAGCAGTATGTACTTACTTGTAAATACAAAATCTCAAGGGTCCGTTGCGCTTAAATACAGCTATGAACGGGTACTAGATCTGTCAGGTGGAGAGTGTAACTTTCACGGCCATGTCGGCGGTGGCGTACGTGGAGAGCAGAAAAGTGTGGCGATCGCCGCTCTGTCTCTGCCTACCGGCACATGTTGGCCGTCAATTTTCGGCGCTATCGCCCACTGTTACGCTGTTGCTGTCGCCCATGGACCGCCCAAGCATACAGCAGACAGTTGCAACATCAATGGTGACAATTGCCTGACGATCCAAGAGCCTAGTTGTTGTTATGGGTGGTGCCGATTGATTAGTTGCGCACTTGTTAGTTGTTACAGAATAGTACTTGGCGGTGGTTGCTGATTTATTAATTTCACTTTTATGTTCTAGTTAGTGGAGTACATATGTTTCCATGTTCACTTTTATGTTTTAGAGAAAGGGAGTGGCTTTATGACATACGGTTCTGTTGTTTAGCCAAACAGTAGTCCGTAGTACGTAGATTGTGGATCACCGGATCCTGTGCATGAAACTTTTAATTTTGTTATGGGAGCAAATTAATTTATATACGCAGCAAAGCAATGAATGATTATATGGATCACAAAGGTGCCTGATTTCTGAAGCCAGTCGATATATCTTTCCCTAAAGGCTAGCGATTCGCCTTGCTTCTGTAGTTGTTTGCATGATGATAAGTCTAAAATATAATGGCTGTCGGCGTAGGGTTTTAAAATAAGATTGCTGCCACGCCGTAGTATATATATACTACTCACTCCGTCCAAAAATAAGTGTCTCAAGTTTGACAAAAAGTGGATGTATCTATACATGAAACATGTCTAGACACTTTCACTTTTGAGCAAGCTTGAGACACTATGGGATGAGTGGATGACCACCAAAAAAGGTGGTCAATGAAAGAAGCTCCTACTACTACAAATAATTCGCAAAGTTAAAAGGATTCCTTAAGATTAGTCGCAGCACGGTGTACACTAATCATCTACCTCAACCGAAAGAGCAGCTAGCTCCGTTTCTTCTCGATCGAGTTTTCCTCCCCGGCCGGAAGCAGTGGTTGAGGTTTCGTAGTGTTCGTGCGTACGTCCCCAACAGACGGCCACGTACTCTTTCAACGCTTTCCAACCTAGCCGCGCCAAAAGATGGACGGGTACGATCGAGTTTCCCCAATGCTCCCTCACCACCCACCCATATCCATCTCGTTCGTGCTATGTACTGACGAAACTAATGACTCGATTAGGAGTGGAGATTTGGTGCTCCTCATCTGAAGTGATCTCGCTTTTTTTCTTCAAAAAAACAAAAATATGTTTAAAAGTTTTAAAAAATTAAAAATAATGTATGTTCTCAATGATATATCTTACAAGCGTGGAAAATCAAAATGCAAAATATTTTACGTTTTGAGCTATACAAAAATCCAAATGTAGATCAAAACATATTGTATTTTGCATTGAGATTCTCCATGTTTGTAGGATATATAATCAAGGAAAAAAATAACGCGCTACAGAAAAATAGCGCCGGTCTTAAAATATGCTATATCGCGCTATAACGTGCTATTAGCGAGACAATGTACACGATTTATTTAGCAAGACAATTCTCAAAACGCTATAGCGTGCTATTAGCGGCGTTATAACGCACTATTTTTTTCCATGTATATAATTGAGAACATACATGATTTTTGCAGATTTTTTTTTGAAACATTTCCATATGTATTATTTTTTGAAAAAAGCGAGATTATTGGAACTCGAGAGCCAAAATGACTTGCCGCTCGATTAGTCAATTGTTAGAGTAATTCCAACGGAGGACACAAACTGATACCAAATGTGTCTATTTTTTGTCCGTTTGGATCGTCATGCAGATAGGCGTTCGGTCCCTGTCCGCCGTTTTTTAACCACTGCACCTAGCGGGCAATCGAGATCCCAACAATTATAACAAAATTGGTCGCGTGTAGGCAGCGTTTGGCCTTGCCGGGACTGATTTGCTATATCTTTCTACGAGACGGCTGGCCACAAAGACGGACTTGAAGCTCCTTCAGCTCTCCACGTTGAGCGGTAGGATCAGATAGTGGCGCCGACAAATTTAACAAAATTGCCCGCATAGGCAGAGCTGCCAGCGGTAATATAGGGCTTCAGCGGAAGCTGCTGGCCCCTCCCGCCTCCGCGGCTCGCGCGCACGCTCTCCGCGGTCAGCGATTCGTGGGTTGCTTGTGCCAACTCGACAGCTTTCTTGGCCTTGAGCTCACGGGCGAGCGCGGGTCGCCGGGCTTTGTCAATGTCCAGCGTCTCATATGAGCGCTCCATGGCCTCCTACAGATGCGGGTCGCCGACTTTCTCTTCATGCCCGGCGTCCTTCACGTTTCTTCAGGAGAACTCGGGGTCCTCGTTCTCCTTCGCGCTTCTGTGGCCGTAGCTGGGAGAGGATGGGGCGGTGCTAGGGTTTGTGAGTTAGGGTTTGTCTTGCCGGAGTCCATTTAAGGACCTCACTCGCTGCATTAAAGCGGTTATTGGCCGTCAGGAGAGGCTGACAGCCGGGAAAGGCAACGCGGGCGGACACGAGATGAACGTGTCTGGATGAGACGCAAACCTATCTCAAATTGGGCCAAAAATGGATCCGTGCGGACAAAAAACAGATATCGGTCTTTTTGCATCGCCGCATTGGGCCGTGGTTTTTTACTGCTGGAAAGAAATGGATGTGGGCGGACCAAATGGATCGCCACGACGGGGTTGCCCTTAGTGGTGAATTTTTTGATTGACGAAAAGAAAAGAGATCGAGCCGTGTTAGGCGGCTCTAGTTTTTTTCGCCTCTTTTCCGTTCTTTGATATAGCAAAAAGGTCTCTGATCGGGAAAAGAAAGATATTTTGTTCCAGGGAAAAATATTATTTTAGAATCCCTAGGAAATTTTGGTGCAATATCGAGTTGCCAAAGAAAAAGATGATCTCCCTTTGGGTTAAGCCCTGCCCGTTTGAGAGTTTCCGTTCAGTTCAGAACTGCAAACGAACGAACACTTGCTAAGCCCAGCTCAAAGTCCATTTCTACCTCCTCCTCCTCCGGCCTCCCGCGCCGCCACAAGCCCGACTCCACTCCACAGCTCGTCTTGTTCCTGGCGCGGATCTAGAAGACTAGAACCAGGGCTAGCTCCCAGCCGGCGACCATGGCGGAGGCCTCAAGTGCAGTAGCGGCGCCTCTCCTCCGCGGGCTCCCGGATGAGATCTCCATCTGGGAGATCCTCGTCCGCCTTCCCCCAAATCCCTCCTCCGCTGCAGCGCCGTCTCCCGCGACTGGCGACGCGCCACCTCCACCCGTGAGTTCCTTCTTGCCCACCACGGCCGCCAGCCTTGCCTCCCCCTCCTATACAACTTCGAACTGGACCCTTCGTACCTAGACCTCGTCCCCTTCGACCACCGGGCAGGGGTCTCCGCCGCATACCAGCTCCAGTCCGTCGCCCGGCTTGGCGACGCCTATTTTTACGTGGAGGCCTCCTGCGACGGCCTCCTTGTCCTGAGCAACCAATACAGGCAATTGTCCGTCTGCAACCCGGCAACTCGTCGGTATGCTGATAATATATTTGGAAACCCTTCTCTGGTCATGACTCCCGCACCCGCACCCCCACCCGCTCCGGTGACTCCCCCCACCGACCCGCCCCCTGCGCCGCCGCTACTCCACCGGAGATGGAGAGCGATCTTCTACCCGCTAGACCGCTCTGGCCCCCGCGCTCGCCATGCTGGGTTCGTCGAGGAGGACGCGCGCGGTGGTGTCGCGTTGCTGAACTCTTTCGCCGAGCCCGTCGACTCGATGCGTGTCCCTGCGGTTTCGATCGGCGCGATGATCTCAGGCGAGAGGTACGCGGCGCTTATCGGTCCTTCCGTGGACGCTGAGTGTACGCCATGGATTTCGACACGTCGCACGCCGTCCTGTGTACGCGTGTGTGACGTTGTCCGAATTGGCCTCACCAAAGGAGCGTCAATGGCGGATGGGCCCCGGAGCACAGTCGAGAGGGGCAGTTCAGACCTTCCACCTCGTCCTCCAGACAAATCGCCACCTACCGCAGCCCCGTTCCCCAATTCCCGATTTCGTGCTAACCCTAGATCGGGTTTCTGCAAAGTGGTTTTCGTCTCGCCTCCACCACCACCTCCTGCCACCCCGCGGTGGAAGGGAGTTAGATCCGGCGATACCCGGTCCTTTGCGCAGGTCGCGCGTCTCCGCCGATGCAGAGGAGGTTCGGGAACCAGCGGCGTTCGCCGCCTCCAAGGTATCAGCGACCTCCTCCCTATGGGTATGTGCCCAGACAAGATCCGGAGGCCGAGAGGAGAGAAGAAGCGCGCCGTTGGAACGACCAGAGGCGTCGGGATGACGAGTGGAGACGGGAGGAGGATAGGCGTCGGGATGAGGAAGACAGACTTCGTCGTCGCCAAGAAGAAGACAGACGCCGTGCAGATCTGGCTCGCAACTCGGAAAGGCTGGCTCGAGAAAGGGCGCTGCTCGAGATCAAGCGCAAGGAGGATGATGAAGCGAAACGTAACCGAGACAAATGGTCGCACAGGCCTGAGATGCAAGCGGGCGGTTCTGGATCAACTGCGGCCTCTGCTCGATCTGCTCTGCCGACACGGCCCGCCTCTCCCCAAGCTCCGATGAACACGGTAAGCCCTTCGACCAACACCAGTAATCCGTCTTGCTTGCAGCCAGTCGCAGCTCCGATTGAGTCTAGGGCAGTGGTGTCTGATGTGGGACAGTCTCGGGCGCAGTTGGGGTCCTCTGTACCTCTTCCTGCTCCCGGTGTTACTTCTGAAATCCTGGCAACTGATGAGATTGACCTGACTGATTCCCAAGCGGTGAAGTGCGACAATTGTGGAAAGAATCATCACATCAGGGTGTGTCAGGAACGTGATCCTTGGGAATATGTGGCCTCTTTCTTTGGCTGCTCTGACTTTGATCAGGGTTTCTACTCTTTCCCTGTGAACCAATCCGAGGTTCAACCCATGGAGCAGTTGAATTATGCTCATATTGTTGTGGAAACTGGGGCAGTGACCAGCAGAGATATAGAACATGAGTTCCAGGTCTGGGCAGAGACAACGAAACTCAACTGGCGTTTCTATGTGAAAACCATTTCAGAGAAAGAGTATTTGACAAGATTCCCCAACAGCAAGAGCATTGAGGAGCTGGCTCACTTTGGGAAGCTTTTCATGAAGACAGTTCCTGAAGCTGTCATCAGATTACAGAAATGGGCAGGTGATGTACAGCCAATTGCAAGCTTACAGGAGAGCTGGTTCAGAATCAAGGGGGTGCCTATGAAATATAGGAGCAAAGCTACTGCATGTTATGCCGCAGGTCTGATTGGGAAACCTCTGGCTTTGGATAAAAACTACCTGAGAAATATGGGTTTCATCAGAGTAAAGATTGGATGTATTGATGTGGCTCTGGTTCCTAACACCAGAATTGGAGAAATTGAGAATGACTTATATGAGTTTCAATACACCAGAGAGTTGGTGGACCCCAATGTCAACCCAAGTACCTATTATGGGTCACTGGGTCTGAAAATGAGGGTGGAGATCAGGACCATACTCCTAAGCGTCAGAAGACAAATGGAAATGGCAGTAGTGTTGGGGGATCCTCTTCTGCTCCTCCCAAGATAGGCAATGGACCTAATGGGCCATACAATGTGCAGCAAAGGTGTGTTGACTACAGTGAGGCTCAAGATTTGGGGAAGGGTAAAACAGTTGTTGCTGCTGATTCTGTTTCTGATGATAGTGCTATCTCGTTTGGCACTAAAGTGAAAGCTTGTCTCGAGGGGATGGGTACTGGCTATGTCACCCAAATGGGATATCTTGGAGACATTAACACTCCCTTCCCAGTTCAGCTTCAACTCCCTGAATTTCAGGAGCTGCAGCATGTGGACCCAGGTGCCTCTGCTTCTAGTGGACCTCCTGACTGCTCCAGGGACATCCAATCTGACCCCAAATTCAGGAAGTTTGTTAGTAAGCTAACCAAATCAGGCTCTGACAAGAATACACCTTGGGTATGAAATACAATAGCATCTTGGACCCTATTGCTGAAAATGAGTCAGACCTCTCTCTGGAAGAGGAAAAAGTGGACTATGATGGTAGTGATTCAGAGAACAGCAATGGTAAAGAGCTTGATGGTGAGGAAATCTCTTCTGATCTGGGTGGAGACATTGGTACAAGTCAGAGCACAGAGACTACAATAAAATGCAGATAGATGGATCACAGCCTGAGGCAGAATCTACTCAAGAAGAACAAGATGATGTGTGGAGGTGGTGGGAGATACTGTTATGGATGAAGCTGGAGGGGTCCCATCAGAACTAGCTCTAGGATTGCTACCCAGGTCAATACAAATGATAGAATGGAGGACAGGGCTAGGCTTCTTGCTGCTAGCCGAAATCTAGAAGGTACAAACCTTGACTCTCATAATTCTTTTGCTGTTCTTGATGTTGATGACATCCAATCTAGAGCTCTAGAAATGGGTGTTGATCCTGCTTCTTTTACCTTAGATAAAATTGATTACTTGAAAGATTTAGAAATTGCTAGACATAAGTTAGCTGTTAAATCTTCTTCTGTCCTTTCTGAGGCTAATGATAATAATAAGCATGTGGCCTTGTTGGGTTGGGGTGAGGAGGAGGTAGACAAAGATGGCTTTACCCCAGTTCTCTCCAAGAGCAGAAGGAAAAGTATCAAAGCTGCACGCAGGTTATTGGTGGGGGGTTTACCCTCAGGTTCTGGCAGATCGAATGGAGGAGCACAGGCTGGTTGTAGTGCTGCCTCTGTGAAAGTGATCAACAATCACCCTTTGTGTGGTGTTGTCACTGGATCAAGGGTGAGGAAGAAAAACCCAAAATATCTATGATAGGTGCCTCTTTAAATTGCAGAGGAGTGGGTAAGAAGGGTATGAGTGTCTTTCTGACTGGGTTCATTAAAGATCAGGAGCTTGATTTCATTGGCTTGCAGGAAACTATTAAGCAGGATTATTCTGAGGCCTTTTTTAGGAAAATTGATCCTTTGAATCGATTTTCCTGGAAATGGTCTGCCTCTATTGGGAGAGCTGGTGGCATTCTTGGAGGTTTCAGTGCATCCAGGTTTGACATCATTGATTCACAGTGTAGCAGATTTTTTGTGCAAGTTGTCCTCAGAGATTTGAAAATTCATAGAGTCTGGAAGTTGGTGATTGTTTATGGAGCTGCCCAAGAAGCTGATAAGGAGGAGTTTGTGACAGAATTGAGTCAGATCTGTAGTGATCAATCACTCCCCTTGCTGATGGGAGGTGATTTTAATTTGATCAGATCAGCTGCTGAGAAAAACAAGCCTGTTTTGAACAGGAAATGGATGGATATGTTTAACAGCATTATCAATACTTATGAAATGAGAGAGATTCATATGACAGGAGGGAGTTTTACATGGACCAATAGTCAAACTTCTCCTACCCTTGAGAAGCTTGACAGATTTATAATGTCCAGAGACTGGGAATTGCTTTTTCCATTGGTGACTGTCCATAAACTTACAAGAGAGGTTTCTGACCATTGTCCTAATCCTAGACACTATGGAAGGACAGCATAAAAAGAGCAAAGACTTCAGGTTTGATAAAAGATGGATAAAAAATGATGCTTTCCTTATGAGAGTATCAAAGGTTTGGTGCCAACCTGTTAGAGCTAAAAACAGTTTAGAACTTTTTCAGAAGAAGTTGAAAAATATCAAGAAGGACCTTAAAGGCTGGGGAGCCAATTTGAGAGGACAAGCTGTCCAGAGAAGGAAATCTTTGTTTCTTGATCTTCTGATCTTGAACTTCAAGAAGAGACCTCTCCTTTATCTGGGGACCAGTTAAGAAGGAGAAATGAGATGCAGCAGGAACTGATGGAGCTTTTTGAACAAGAAGAAGATTTCTGGAGACAGAGATCTGCTGAAAAGTGGCTGCTACAAGGTGATAATAACACAGAATTTTTTCACAGGATTGCCAATGGTCGTAGGAGAAAGAAAACAATTTTCTCTTTGAGGCATAATGGGGATGTCATCCAGGGCACTCCAAATCTTCTACAACATGCTACTGATTTTTACAAAGACCTTTTTGGTCCTGCCCCAATCCCTGCTGTGAAGTTGAGAGAGGATGTTTGGAATACTGATGAGAAGCTTTCCCCTGAGGATAACATTTCTTTAGATGCAGCTTTTTCTGAGGAAGAAATCAAAACTGTAGTAGATCAGATGGAGAAAAATAAGGCAGCAGGTCAAGATGGATTTCCTATTGAATTCTATCAAGTTTGCTGGCCTATTATCAAGCATGATCTGTTGAAGATTTTTAGTGATTTCCATCACAAAAAAATTCCTTAGACAGAATCAACTATGGAATTATCACTCTCATCCCTAAGGGTGAGGATGCTGATGCTATCCAAAAGTTCAGACCCATTTGTCTGCTCCAAGTTCTGTTCAAAATTATTACCAAGGTTTTAACAAACAGGATGGAAAAAATCATGCAGAAAATCATCCATCCCTGTCAGAGTGCCTTTATTAAAGGGAGATTTATCCATGATAGTGTGTCTCTCCTTCATGAGATCTTGAGAGACACCAAATTTAATAAACAACAGGGTGTGGTTTTGAAGATAGATTTTGAGAAAGCATATGACAAGGTAAACTGGGATTTCTTGTTTGATTGCTGCAGGCAGAAAGGGTTCAGTGCACATTTCTTAGATCTACTGAAGAAAACTGTCATTAATGGCACACTTAGTGTAAAAGTTAATGATGAGAAAGGTCCATATTTTGGCAGTTTCAAAGGGGTCAGGCAAGGTGACCCTCTGGCTCCTACTCTGTTTAATATTGCTGCCAATTGCTTGTCAAAAATGGTCTGCTTAGCAAGAGACAATGGTCTCTTATCTGGGCTTGCAGATAGATGGGTTGATGGAGGATGTGTCATCCTACAATATGCTGATGACACAGTCCTGCTTCTAAAAGATGATTTGGAAGGAGCAAGAAACCTTAAGCTTCTGCTGTACATTTTTGAAGCAATGTCTGGATTGAAAATCAACTTTGCCAAGACTGAGGTGCTCCTGGTTTTGGATGATGATGAAAGGATGCAGGAATATGCGGATCTCTTCAATTGCCAGAAAGGAAAATGGCCTATGAAATACCTGGGAACTCCAATTGGCGCCAGAAGGATGACTGTTGCTGAGATGAATTTTGTGGAAGACTCCTTTAAGAAAAGTATGGGTGGTTGGATGGGTGGTAGTATGTCCATTGCTGGGAGAGTCACAAAAGTAGATGCTTGCCTTTCATCCTCTGCAGTATATCAGCTTGCTCTGAGGCTGTTCATAAAACCAATATAGTTGGTTTGGAGAAACAAATGAGATCCTTTTATGGGCTGGTGGCACTGGCAAAAAGAAGATGCATTGGGTAAAATGGAGCTTGATTTGCAAGCCTAAAAAGAAAGGTGGACTGGGTCTTAAGAATCTCACTCTGTTCAACATCAGTTTGATGTGCAAGTGGTGGTGGAGACTTGAGAATGGCAGGGGGCCCTGGCAGGACTTTATGAAGAGAAAATATTTACAGAATGGTGGCATTTTTGCTATCAAACACAAGCCTTCTGATTCTGCTTTCTGGTCAGACATGCTTCGGGTTAGAGATATTTATCTCTGTGGCAGGAAAATGGTAATTGGCAATGGTCTCAAGACTCATTTCTGGGGTGATGCCTGGTGTGGACCAACTGCTCTCAAAATCAATTCCCACAGTTATTTGAAGTGTGCAATGAGAACAATATATCAGTTGCTCAGGCTGCTCGCCTTGGTTGGCGTCTCACTTTCAGAAGATGGCTACCTGCTGATCTGCAAGTACAGCTGAGGGAAATGCAGAATCTGCTTTGTGGGACTGCTCTAAATTCTGATGAGGACAGACCTGTGTGGAAATGGACCAAAAATGGGTGCTTTAGTGTCAAATCCATGTATCATTCTCTCAGTAGTGCTGGTATTGATAGATCTTTCAAGCATCTCTGGAAGGCTAAAATACCTTGAAAATCAAGATTTGGCTTTGGCTCATCTGGCACAATGCCATTGCTACAAAGGACAACCTCCTGAGTAGAGGTTGGACTGGAAGTGATAGGTGCCAGTTTTGTGATGAGGTTGAAACAGTCCATCATCTCTTCTTTTCTTGTCCAGCTGCTAAATATGTTTGGTCCTCTATTGCACAAGCCATTGGGGCACCTACACGCCCTGGCTCTTTCTCCCAATACTTTTGGTGGATTCCTCACTATCTTCGTGTCAGTAGAAATGTCCAAATCACTTTTGTGGCAGCAGTTTGCTGGGCCATCTGGAAGACTCGTAACACGGCTTGCTTTGAAGGGAAACTAATCAAGAAACCTAATGAACAAATCTGCTATATTTGTGTCTTTGTGAAATACTGGGCAGGTTTACACAATTCTGCAGACCAAGAGGACTTGCGGGTGGGAGCTGACATGCTGATGAAGTTAGCTACGTCGTCTACTAATGCTGGGAGCGCTGCTGGAAGCTCTAGTGGTCAGAGGTTGCTGGGAGGACCGAATCAGGATGCCTGAAGCTTCAGAAAGTTGCTCTCTTCCGCCGTTCGCTTCTAGAGCTGCTCTTTTGGGAACTAGATGTCTCACCTCGCTGCTGTTGCTTTGGTTTCAGCCTGCTCTGTGGTTGCAGGGGATTTGTTTTGTAACGCCTGGTTAAAAAGTTGTAAAGTTTAAACATCTTGAGGTGCTTAGGATTTGAATTTCGCTCGCCGTGGTGGCTGAACCTAGCTCTCTCGCGCTGTCGGCGGGGAGGCTGGTTCCTCTAGTGCTTTTAATTAGTAGTTTTTCTCTGTTGTTGTTTTTTACTTTGCACGCGGATGCTGTCTTACCCCCTGTATTTTCGTTATCTGATGGTAATGAAAATCGGTCCCAGTGGGGATCGCGTTGGTAGTAACTCGTCGGTATGCTCTACTCCCGCAGACTTCTGGATTCAATTTTTTAGGAGTGTACCCACACCACGATACGGGCGAGTGCCGGCTACTGCTCTACCCGGAAGCCGACGATGAGGATGAACCTGCTGGTGAGATGCATGCCACGTCTTTGCACTGGGCTCCTGCCAGCCGCCGAGGAGCATTGCTATCGGGTGTCCCGATGGCGTGGTAGGCGCGCCCGTGCCTATCCTGTTCCGCGGGAACCTGCATTGGCTCCTAGCGCAGCGTCAAAGTGGAAGCAGCGTGATAATGGTATTCGACACCACGGCCGAGTCGTTCCGGCATATGCACTCTCCGGTTCATGGCGGCACTAGCCGGCTGTTTGAGATGGATGGCATGCTCGCCGCGTACAGCTTTAATGATAGAGCGACGATCATTGACATATGGGTGTCGCAGGACTATGAAAGGGATGTCTGGGCCTTCAAGCGTCGGGTTCGATTGCCGGTAAAGGAGATCAGGACGCAGTTTGGAAAGTTCGACACTCATTGGGATCTGAAAGTCACGTCTTCTTCGGATGATGTCGTGCTCGTCCTGGTCCGGTTTGGCAGTTGGCTACTTCAGATTGACATCAATGGAAAGCTGGTCGCCAGTTTCCATCGCGGACGCATTTCTCTTACTCCCTTTCGGCTCAAGCAAACTCTTGTTTCGCATGACTTCTTTCCAACTAGAAAGGGTTGCATTGTGATCGATTCGCCTTTCATCTGATGGTTATTGAGTGAGATGGGGCTTCTTGATGTTCTAGATATTTTGTATCCTCATGAGCTGCAATATGTATGAACTTGATCCTCTATGAGCCTACTAGCTTCTTGTTGATTCATATTAATTTCCGGTCAAGAAGCTCTGGCTATTGCATAGTTGCATGAATCTAGCATCTATGCTTGTGTCTTACGGAATGAAGGACTCTTGTGCGTTTTGATGCCAAAATTTAGTCATTTAGTCTGTTTGAAATATTTGATAACTAATCTGTCCCATCACTACTATATATAAAAGCTTGAAGAGACGGTTCCCGCACCATCGATCACAGATCCGACGGCGACCGGAAGGATCCGCGCACTGTAGCTAAACAATTCTTAAACGCAAACTCCTTTGAATTTCACTAATTTTTAAACCTACACAATTTTTAAATGTGCACATTACCAAATTTAAATTTTATTTACTTCACGAACGCGGCATTGCTGCGCTAAGTTCCCTAGTATCTCTGTTTTCTTCAACGGGGATGGTGACTTTCAATTTATATCTCGGCTTCTATTTGTCTTCTCTGTAATCAGCTTCAGTTAGTAATCTAGCGGCTTCATGTCTCTATTTCTTGAACTGAAGAATTGGCGTTGCCTTTTTTATTCAGGCCTTTTTTTCCTGACAGATTATCGAGTGGCCGTTTTATTTATTTATTCCTGTTTCTCTTTGTTCTTGCTAGTGGTGAACTGTGGATTGTCCTCTACGTTGACTTGAGGTTGCACTTGATGTTTATAAGAGTTTGGAACACTACTCCTTGAGTTGAAAGGTCGTGTCAGTCTCGATTTTTCGCTTTAAATCAATTCTGTCTGGCTAGGTTATGGAGATTAAGCTCAACATTGTACGTGAGTCCACAATAGCAGAAATAATTATATATGTCTCCTTTCAAGCAGTTGTGTTTTCTAGGAAATAGATGTTGTACTATCAAGTTAGTAACGTTTCCTTCTTGCAACACTGGTGGATCCGTTGATAAATCGAACCGAAAGGGCCTTTCTATCCTTCCATGTGTTTCTGTTGTCTTGTTTTGAATCATCTCCATCATTTCATCTCGGCTGCAAACCATTACAAAGAATGCTCCACGTAATTGTTCATGCTCATGCTGCATAGATGTAACAAGTCCTCAGGTCCCACATCGCGTTCATTTTGAGACAGTGTGATTGCGTTCATTTTCATATGTAAGGAGCGCGCAAGACCATTTCAATTACTGAAAATGAAAATTGTGTGGCTATACACTTGGAAAGCATGCTGAAGCCTGGAAGCTCACTATTATCAGTAGTTACCGTGTGTATTGTATGCCGTTGAAAGATAACTGACCGTTCCTTGCTCCATATGTGGAAGCTCACTATTATGTGCCATTGCCGGGAGGTCGCTGAGCTGCTCAAAATCAGGCTAGCTACCAACAGCCAGTTTTCTACTGTATGGTCATTCTGGAGTTCCTGGTTGCAGTTTACATCATCGATATGCAGTACATGTTCAATATCGAGTATGGCGTTTCGTAGCCTGGGCTACATGTAGCTTGATATTTGAAAACGCCATTTTCAAGTTTGAAAAAATTCTGAATTTTTTTCTAAACAATGATAATGATGTATTCTTCCAACTGCTAAATCTCACTTCGAAACACTTTGTATTTTGAGCCACGTAAAAAAGACAAATCTGACAAATTTTGAGATTCAGATTTGTGTAATGTTCACTACTTAAAATCTCCACTTTCGTCATTTTTACACAGGCTAGAATATAATGTATTTTGAGTTAAAATTTTGCACATTAATAGAATTCATCATTTTCTATAGCTAGGATTCTTTTCAGAATTTTTTGAAAATTTAAAACATCGTTTTCAAAAATTTCAAAAAAAAGGGCGACATGTAGCCCGGAGTACAAAACGCCACACTCTTGGCTTGTGCTCCTGGTTGCGGTTCGACCAGTACTAAAGCTGGCAAGGGAGCGAACAGAAGAACAAGAGGTGTTCACCGAGCTCCAAGGACCACCTCGACGAGCAGGGACAAATTAAGCTAGACCGACAGCAACCGAGCTTGGGATCGATCAAGTTACACTAATCATCTACCTCAACCAAAACTGGGCCGCCGCGTTACCTCTGGCTCTGAGAGCCTGGCGAATGTGCATGCGTGGGTTCCACGTTCGGCCCGCTCGGCCTAGCGCTCCAAAACAGCCCAGTACACTGGACGAAACGAAAAAAAAATACATCACCAATTGATTGATCGCTGGTGCGTTACATTTTCGTTTCATTTCCAATCATCGCTCGCACACAAGGAGAAATATCTCGAGTCTGCAGTGGACGTGCATGGAAGCAGAGAGCACGTTCAGTGAGGTGAGCTCGGCTCTGTAACTAAGTCATGGTCTGTTCAGTTGGTCTTGCCGCCTTGCCGGTGACCATGGACTCAAGGGACGCGGCTTCGGTGACTTGCTGAATCCAAGTTTCAGTGACTTAGCCTCTTCATTAGCAGTCCGTTACGAATCTAACATACAAGATTGCCCCAAATTTGAAACTCCAAATCTTCCAGTAAATCATAAATATTTTAGTGTCTATTCTAGAAAAATTTCATCTCATTTGGGCGAGCACTTTGTGAATAAATAGCTTTTTGAGCTGAGAAACATATAAAAAGCTATTTATTTGCCAACCGTTAATCAAAATGGGATAAAACGTTCCCAAAATACACCAAACCATTTATGATTTACTGGATTTTTTTTTTCAATTTTTTCCAAACCGTTTTTTGTTTTGAGCTTTAAATTTGAGACAATCTTATACGTCAAATCTAAAACCGATAGACTTAGCCACTTAGGTTCAGTAAGTCGCCGAAGCTCTAATGGGGAAGGACATGGCGGTGTTGCGGCTCTAATTAAGTCATGGTCTTTACATACAAACTATCAACTATTGCTGATCAAATTTCAGAGGTGTTTGATTACAATATCGACACCCATATTTGTTCATACGAAACATGCTGGCCATATACATGTAAAACTGAACCGATGATACAGATACGTGACACTTGATCGATCCCGAATTTTCATTTTGGAGTAGTGATCCAGTGAGGTGGACAGTCTATCTCATAAGGGCAAGCCCTCCACGATATGCAAGCATGCCTCGCACATGATTCTGATTTGCAGTGCAAGATCTTGCCGAGCGGCTCGGCACGCTTGGTATCAAGATCCAAGGCGAAGTTGCCTAGGGCAGCCGTGCTGAACACGAGCACATTGCTCTTCTCGCAGTACCACAGCAGCCTGACGTCGCCGATGCCGTCAGAGTCCTCCCCACCGCTGTAACTCGCCGACGAGCCCAGGGCCTCCGAGACCGCCAGACGCAGGTCGATCTCGCCGCTCGGGTGCCACATGCGTACGACTTCGCGGCCGAACGTCGCGTCCAACCACGCCCACGTGGTGAGCTTCGAGCGGCGCACCCACGCAAGGGCGAAGGCGCGGAGCACGCCGTCGTCGCGGCAGCCGAGCAAGAGCCCGAAGTCCCAGTACGGGCCATGGCAACGGCTCTCGTTCGGGAGATCGATCAAGCCGACATCCCACGGCTCACGCAGGTCCAACGCGAGCACGACCCGCTCGCTGCCGTCGCAGGTGCACTGCCAGCAGATGGTACCGTCGCAGATCGCCGGCGGTGTCCTAGGGTGCAACTCCAGATCCGACCATGCTCTCTCAGGCGTGTAGCAGCGTGGCCCGTAGTGTCAGGTCGTCTCGCTGTCGGTGAAGCAAGGCGGGATCTCAAGGCTGCGTACGGTGCTCCATTTTTTTTTACAGAACACGCATAAGCCATGCGCGTCTTCTATATTAAGGTAGAAAGAAGATTTACATCTGTTTTTACAAACGAGGCAGACACAAGCGAACTGCCTCGGTAGCACACAACCCACTCGACACGAACCTATGGAACTGCTCCACTATCCCACACAACTTAGCACGCTTCCACAACTCCCATTCTTGCTCAATCTTCCGGCAAACCTCGTGTGCCATAGTGGCCACTTTGTCGAATACTCTACTGTTGCGTTCAAGCCATAAAAATCTCGCGGTCAAAACAACAATGGCGTTGACATCCCTCCGTTGAGACTTGGGCAAACCTCCACTGATCCTTGGCCACCACAGTTTGCAGGTGGAGGTGGCGTCCGGCAACAGATGCTGCAGTCCAACCAGCGACAAAATCCGAAACCAAACCTGCCTGGCAAAGGAACATTGCAGCGTGAGATGATTCGCTGTTTCAGGCTCTTGACAGCAAAGAGGGCAAACAGGGGGGTGCTGCAGCCCTCTCTTGCTTAATCTATCAGGGGGTGCTCCATTGCATTGTTAGAATCGGTCTATACACGTGGTGTGTGCCTGTACCACCCGTGTACGTATATATCTGTACTTGTACTGTCGTGATCCCATATATAATGAGATGAGGGTGTAGGCTATTGCCACACCGAAACCCTAAATCATATTTGACTTGGTATCAGAGCCTCCGGGCCGCCGCCGCGAGAAACCCTAGCCGCGACGCTGCGCCCTCGATCCAGTCTTCCCTCCGCCGCCGCGAGTCCTTCCGCCGCCGCGAGATCCCCGTGCCGCCGCGAGTCCTTCCGCCGGCACGATGACCACGTCTTCCGCTCTTCAGCTCTCGCCCGTGGGCTCGATCACCTCGGCTCCAACCTTCACCGCGTCCACCGGGGTCGCTGCACCCACCGTTCGCCTCGACGCCAGCAACTTCATGCTGTGGAAGGGCCTGACCCTTCCCTCTCTCTCTGGAGCCGGCCTTCATGGCCATCTCGACGGCACCAAGCCCGCCCCCGCGAAGACCACATCTCAAGGGGAGGGCGCTGACATGGTGCTCGTCGCCAACCCTGAGTACGTTCGCTGGTGGGAGGTGGACCAGCGCGTCATCAGTTTGCTCCTCGGCTCCATGGAGCCCGACATCGCATGCCAGCTCATCGGCTGCGCCACCGCCGCGGAGGTCTGGAAGTCTGTTCATACCATGTTCGGTGCCCAGAGCCGCGCCAACGTCCGCCACATCCGCCGCCAACTCCAGCAACTGCGGAAGGAGGATGCCCCTGCTGCGCAGTACATGCACAAGATGAAATCTCTTGCTGATTGCATGGCCGCAGCGGGTGCCGCCATCTCCAACGACGAGCTTGTCGACTACATCATCACCGGCCTTGGTCCGGCGTTCAACTCGATCGCCGCGTCTCTCACCGTGGGCGACAAGTCGGTCTCCTACTCCGACTTTTACTCGCACGTGCTCTCGTTCGAGTCTCTGCAGGCACAGCAGAATCAGGCCGCCGAGTGGACGTCCTCGGCCAACGCTGCGTCCCGCGCGGGTCCCTACAGCGGCCCGTACCGCGCCCCGGCATACCCTCCCGCTCCCTATGGCAGCGGGCGTCCTGCTGCGCCCCCAGCTCCACGCGGTCCAGACCCTCGCCAGACTAACATCGGGTATGGCGGGGGTTACCCGCAGCAGCAGCAGCCCGCCGGCTATGGTGGTGGCTATCCCGGCCAGAACAACGGCGGGAACGGCGGCGGGCAGAACAAGAACGGTGGCAGCCGCAAGCAACGCCCTCGCTGCCAGTTGTGCAAGTACTGGGGGCATGAGGCCTACCAGTGTCGCAAGTACTTCATCCAGGAGTCTCGCTCCGACAACTCCAACCAGCGTGCCGGCAACGCCGCCACGACCTCTCATCCCGGTGCTCCCTGGCTGATGGACTCCGGCGCCACCGACCACATCACCAACGAGCTCGAGCGTCTCCACATGCACGAGCGCTATGGTGGGACGGATCATGTTCAAGTCGCTAACGGCAAAGGTCTGTCTATTTCGCATATTGGTAATTCGACTTTAGCCGGTTCTAAATTGCTCTTGAATAACATCCTTCATGTCCCACATGTCAGCCAACATCTTCTCTCCGTTTATCGTCTTGTTTCTGATAATGACGTGTTTGTTGAATTTCACCGTCATTTTTTCTGTGTTAAGGACAAGGTCACGAGGAGAACCCTTCTTCACGGTAGAAGCCACGGCGGTCTTTACCCAATACCTTTCAGCCGAGCGTCGTCTTCCTCATCGTCTCGTCATGCTGGTTCCAGCGTTCGGGTGCCGGCTTCTCAGTGGCATCAGCGTCTAGGTCATCCTTCCAATAAAGTAGTGAAAACAATTGTTAGGGAGCATGATTTGCCTTGTTTACCGTTTGAGAACTCTGAGTCGGTTTGTGATGCTTGTCAGTGTGCTAAGAGTCATCAACTATCCTATACTTCATCTGAGCGTGTTTCCACTATGCCTCTTGAACTAGTTCATTCCGATGTTTGGGGCCCTGCCATTGCCTCGTCTGGTGGTTACAAGTATTATGTTAGTTTCATTGATGATTACTCACGCTTTTGCTGGATATATCTTCTTAAACATAAGTCTGACGTTGAGCAAGTCTTTTATGCTTTTCAGTCTCATGTCGAACGTCTTTTAGACGCTAAGATAAAGGCTGTTCAGTCTGACTGGGGTGGTGAATACCATAGGCTGCATAGCTACTTTCAGCGCACGGGTATCTCTCATAGAGTTTCTTGCCCTCACACCTCCCAGCAAAACGGTATTGCTGAACGCAAACACCGTCATCTTGTCGAGACAGGTTTAGCTCTTCTCGCACACTCGTCTACACCACTGCGTTTTTGGGATGAGGCTTTCCTTACCGCGTGTTATCTCATTAATCGCATGCCCACTACTGTTCTTCAGAACGAGACACCTATTTTTCGTCTTCTCAAAATTCAGCCGAACTATGCTTCGCTCCGTACTTTTGGTTGCGCCTGTTGGCCTAGTCTCCGCAAGTACAATGCACACAAGTTAGCTTTTCGCTCTAAACTTTGTGTGTTCCTCGGCTACAGTGCCATGCATAAGGGTTATAAGTGTCTAGATCGGTCTACGGGGCGGATTTATATCTCTCGTGATGTAGTCTTCGACGAGTCTGTTTTTCCTTATGCCACCCCCGGGGTTCAAACCGATCTTCCTACTCTACGAGAAGCGATCACTTTTCCTTCATCCGAACCGGCTACGAATACCACTACGCGTAAATATGACTTATCTTACCTGTCTACTGACTCTCCTGGTTCAGATGCTGTTTTCATTGTTCAGAATGTCCTGGATGTCGTCGATCATGCTGCTCCTCCTCCTGAGATCGACGTGCATGCGCCCAGCGCGGCGTCCGAGGCTCCCGGGTCTCCTGCCTCGCCTCCACGCGGCTCGCCCGCGTCACCTGGCCCATCTGCGTCGCCCATCGCCAGCCCACCTTCGGCCCAAGTGCCACGGCGGCTGCAGCCGCGTCGCCCCTTGCTGAATCTCCTTCAGCCGCGACGCCTTTAGCTGCTGCACCTGCAGTGAATGATCATCCCATGGTCACGCGTACTCGTGATCAGACTCGACGAGAAAAGGAGTACACCGACGGCACGGTGCGTTACAACCCGAGCCGCCGTGCTTTCTTCGCGGCTCCGACATCACACCGCGATGCTCTTCGTGAACCGGCGTGGCGGTCTGCTATGGCCGATGAATTCTCTGCGCTTCAGCAGACGCAGACCTGGACTCTTGTTCCGCGCCCTCCTGGCGTCAACATTGTTGGCAGTAAATGGGTTTTCAAGACCAAGCACAGACCTGATGGTTCAGTGGACAAATACAAGGCTCGTCTGGTCGCTCGTGGTTTCACTCAGCAGCACGGCCTTGATTATGGTGACACTTTCAGTCCGGTTGTCAAGCCAGCGACCATTCGTTTGGTACTCTCTCTTGCTGTGTCTCGTGGCTGGGTTCTTCGCCAAGTTGATGTCAGTAATGCTTTCCTCCATGGATATTTGTCTGAGGATGTCTACATGCAGCAGCCGCCTGGTTTCGAGGATGCTCGGTATCCCTCTCATGTCTGCAAATTGCAGCGTGCTCTCTATGGTCTTAAGCAGTCCCCGCGTGCATGGTATGCTCGGTTGAGTGCTCTCCTTCATCAGCTGGGATTTATCTCGTCCAAAGCGGACACGTCACTCTTCATCTTCTCGCAAGGTGATGTTCACATATTCATGCTGGTCTATGTTGACGATATTGTTATTGCTGGATCCAGCTCCACTGCCGTCGAGCGTCTGGTGCAGTCCCTCTCCGCTACGTTTCCTATAAAGGATCTTGGTGCCCTGGAATACTTTCTTGGTCTTGAGGCGTCTTACAATTCCGGGGGGATGCAACTGACTCAGCGCAAGTACGCTCTTGATCTTCTGCACCGAGTCAGCATGGAGAATTGCAATCCTACCCTCACTCCCCTGGATCCTACTGAACGCCTCGCTCGTGACTCTGGATCACTTTTAGGTACCGAGGATTCCTTCCGGTATCGTAGTGTTGTTGGAGGCCTGCAGTACTTGACTCTCACTCGTCCAGATATCTCGTTTGCTGTCAATAAGGTGTGCCAGTTTTTGTCTCAGCCGACCGAGGCTCACTGGGAAGCTGTTAAACGTATCCTGCGTTATGTGAAGGGTACTCTAAACACTGGATTGAGCATTCGCAAGTCTCCGTCTACAGGCATCAGCATTTTCACGGACGCAGACTGGGCAGGTTGTGTTGATGATCGCCGCTCCACTGGAGGTTTTGCTGTCTTTGTTGGACCAAACCTTGTGTCATGGAGTGCTAAGAAGCAGCCTACTGTCTCTAGATCCAGTACAGAGGCAGAGTATAAGGCGCTGGCAAACGGAGCTGCTGAGGCCATATGGGTAGAGTCGTTACTCAAGGAGCTTGGTGTACCTCAGCAGCGTGTCCCCATCCTATGGTGCGACAACTTAGGGGCTACTTACCTCTCGGCGAATCCGGTGTTCCATGCTCGTACCAAGCACATCGAGATCGATTTCCACTTTGTGCGTGAACGAGTTGCGGCAGGCGCTCTTGAGGTGAGGTTTATCTCTTCGGGTGATCAACTGGCTGATGTGTTTACTAAACCAGCCACACGACAGATGTTAGACCGTTTTAGAACCAATCTAAATCTTGTATGTACTAGTTTAGATTGAGGGGGAGTGTTAGAATCGGTCTATACACGTGGTGTGTGCCTGTACCACCCGTGTACGTATATATCTGTACTTGTACTGTCGTGATCCCATATATAATGAGATGAGGGTGTAGGCTATTGCCACACCGAAACCCTAAATCATATTTGACTTGCATGGTGCGGGAGGAGAAAATGCTGACTAGCAGCTCCTGTCGTCCCGTGGGGATCGCCGCCACGACGAGCTCGAACAGCGTGCCCTGCGACGAGACCCGGTGGTTGAAATCCCTGCCCGTGAGCAACGCGCAGCTGTACTCCCAGAACCCGGTGTCTTCGTCGACGACGTGGTATGGCGGGAGGAAGTGGCAGCTGCCGGTTGCGGGGTTGCACACGCAGTAGTTGATGGCGGTGGGCGTGCGGTCGCCGGACTTGGCCAGGGGGACGCGGCGGAGCACGAGGTACCCGTTGCGAGACCGGACGGGGTCCAGGCCCAGGCAGCGAGGGTCCAGGTCCAGCCGTGGGCTGCAGGGGCACCGCCACCCGGCCGGGCCGCCCGGGCTCGGGACGAAGCGGGGCTGGAGAGTCGCCTGCTCGTCGTCGTCCGCGTGGTCGAACGCGAAGAATCCCAGCAGCAGGGCGCGGCGGGGACGGGTGGCGCGGCGGACGAAGGAGCGCTAGCGGGGCGTCACCAGGCGGAGCCACGGCCTGCAAGTGGCGGCGCAGCGCACGGCCGCGGACGGCGTGGTGCGCTCGAGGATCTCGAGGATCAATTCGGTCGGCAGCGCAACCCCAGCGTCCCCGCGCTTTCGCCTGCGACGGCGCCGGCGTTGGCGCCGAAGTGGCTTCATGATTCAAGTTTGGCGGCGTCGAAGTGGCTTCATTATATTGTGGGGTTCGTTCGGTACTCCGTGAAGAGGGTGCTGGTGATCTTTATCCATCAGATTACAGAAAACACATCTATCAATGTGCGGAAGACCACACTTGGCCAATCTGCCGGCGGTCCACTTGGGGCGAAGGTGTCGATGAGTTCACGGAAGATCCTCTGTCGCGGCACACCGACCTGGAGTAAGAGGAGGCCCAGTAGGGGTGAAAACGGTACGGATTTCCGACCGACCGACCGGAGCCTCACGGTTTGCAAATACGGATACGGTCGGATAGTTGCCGGATACGGTCACGAATACGGATAGTAACTAACGGATACGGAAAAGGATGTGGTTTTACTAATATCCGCCCGTATCCGAAGATATACCATATTTCACGGTTATATCTGACAAATATCCGGCGTAATATCCGACAAGTAATACCTTGAACCTGAGTTGTTGAGCAAGATAAAACTTATGTACTTACACAACTCTTGAAAAGTCTTTGCTCAAATCACTAGCATATTTCTGAATCACATTTTTGGGAGGCACCCTTAGGTCATGCAAGGGCAAAATTAAGTAGCCACTTGGAAATGGAAATATGAGTATGAAAATATTATCTATCTTAGTATATCACAATACATAGAGTTAATTTGGAGTAAGTTAGTTCATAATATCTGCTATATACCAGTCCTATTTTCAATGCGACATCCGACGAAATGTTTATCCGCAACCGAACCGTATTCGTTCCGTATTTGATCCATATTCGCAACCGATAAGATCCGATTCCGTATTCGTATCCGCACACTATCCGCTCCGACTCCGTATCCGGAAAAAATATGGTCACGGACATGGTTTCACTGCTATTCGACCGTATCCGCTCCGTTTCACCCCTAAGGCCCAGGTACGAAACTCACCTAAGTGCGGGGTGGCCTTGATGGCCCCAAATAACGGCGATGGAGGAAAACAGTCAACAATCAGCCATGGTGGAACCATGACCTGATGTAGCGAGGGAAGCGGTGGGCCCTCTCGCGGATCAAAGTCAGCATCGTCACTGGTGCCTCGTCGTCGTCGCCATTGTGGAGGAACGACCAAGAGACAAATAAGAAAAGGAGGGCTCCGACTCATATCCAACGCAGAGGGTGTCACGACCCCTTGATGTGTGGCGATTTAGGTCACCGACACTGATTAAACCCCGGAAACCCCACTTTACAAAAAAAACATAGAAACCAGACTATCTCTAACTCATATGAACCGTCGGGAAGCCACTTCGTTAGAGGATTTACCTGCTCTCTCTCTCTCATCCGCTCATCGCCATAGCCATCGTAGAGTAGTTGGACGTTCTGCATAAGTGGGGGGCATCCAACTAAGTTTGGAGTTGTATTTTCCATGGGCAGAGATGCTCTTACTCTTTATTTCCTGGGCAAATTAAACATGCTGGCTGCACCACAAAGTACTGAAACAAAACACTAGTAGTATTCAAATGCCATTGTGGCGCGAATTAAGTCCTACGTACTCCCCATGGTGAAGTTGAAGTTGTGGCACCCTGTGCGGATCCCGGAGAGCAGCCCACTGAACCCGAACGTGCCCTTCTCCAGGTCAAACATCAGCAGATGGTTCTCAATCTGGAAACCCCCGAGGATGACCGCCGGCGAGTCAGCCGCCGCCGGCATGGACGCTACCATGGGGACGAACGCGAAGCAGACGGTCTGGTCGCTCACCTGCACCAGTGAGCTGTCGCCGAAGAGCGTCCAGTTCTGGCCGCCGCCCAGCATGAGGTCGATGTTGGCAACGGCCCAGCCCATCCGGGTTTGGGCGCCGAGCTCGGACGCCTGGTAGCACATGTCGAACGGCGCCACGGGCATCGCCCGCGCGATGCCGCTCGTGGCCGCGTCGAACGCGTCGTGGAGCGGGCGGTAGATGTCCGGGCGCAGCGCTGTGTAGGGCGTGACGGTACTGAGCACGACGCCGCCTGTGCCGCGGCGGGCGTTGAGGTTGAAGGCTCCGGGCGGCGTGGTCACCTTCTGCTGGTTCACTGCGATGCCGGTGACGCGGAAGTAGTAGGCACCGTTGTTGCGCCTGGGGTTCCTTAGGAGCGGGAGCTGGTTCTGGCGGAGACGCTCGGCGAGCTCCACGGGCGGCGCGGCCATGAGCTGGAACGGGCCGCCGCCAAAGACCGCCACGCCGTCGACGCCGCCCCTCCCGCTGGTGAGGCACAGCGCGAACTGCTTCGCCACGCCGAGCCTGTACGCGGCCTGCCACGGCAGCGACAGCGGCAGGCGCGAGAGCCCCGCGACGCCGGCCGCGCCCGCGGGGAGCGACGCCAGGAGCGGCTCCGGCGCGCAGGACCCGACGGCCAGGAACGAGACCGGGAAGAGCGGGTTCCTGCCGTCCGTGGTGTTGGCGGCGAGCGTGAGCGTGGTGGCGTCGTCGCGAGCGCAGAGCCCGTCAACCGGGTTGTACGGGTAGGCTGTGCAGGCGGCGCCCTTGGTGCAGGCCGTGTAGGTGCAGTTGGTCGGGTGGTTCCAGTTGGCGACCTTGCAGACGCCGGAGCCGCACGGGATGGTGCGGTGCGGGGACGGGCAGTTGGCGAGCCAGAGCAGCGGGCCGGCGAGGTCGAGGAGCAGCCGTCCCCCGCCGGCCTTGACGGTGATGGTATAGAGCGAGGTGGCGGCGTCCTTGCTGACGCGCGCCACGATGGGCCTGTGCTGGTTGTCCGTGGCTGTCGCGCACGGAGGTGAGCACAGGCACATCAGCACGGTCAGCAGAGCCGCGAGCGCAACCGAGCTGCAGTGTAGCGACATGGCTACTGACACGATCGAGCGTGATTTGCTACACAATTAACTTGGTGAGTTACCAGCAAGCTGCCGATGCGTGGATTTGAATAGCGTCAATGTGCTTGTTATATAGTGGTGGTACGTAGAGCGTGAAGGGTTTGGGCATGTGGATTGGAGTGGAGGGCCACGACTTGAGCTGGGAAGGGATCGAGGTCAAGGCTGAAACGCCGCCCAAAATGCTCCGGTTTCCGACGGATTCGCGTCAAACAAGGCAGGCCATCGTGATCCGGAGGAAAAGAAACGATGGCGTCAAGTGCACTTGTCCCCGGGCGAGCCACCGTGCGCTGTTCATTGCCGTGCATTGACCATGACCGAGCTCTGGGCTCTGGCACACAATTGCGCTCAAGCTTGCACCTGGCCCAAGAGCTACCGGCCGACAGTTCCGACCTGGATGTTGAGCCCACGCATATCCTGACTCTCTCCGATCCAATATACTTGCACGCCACTTTTTACGGATCGGAGGGAGTACACGTGTGGTGTAAATCTTCTTCTTTCCCCCATCCCCTCGCGTCGCCCCCCCAGGCGGCGCTAGGGCGACCCAATCGAGCGAAGCCCGCCGTCCCCCCGCGTGGCCTCCTCTGCCGCTGCCATCGCCGGCCACGGCCGTGGCGGTGGCGGCACCCCTCCGCTGCCAAAGGTGGTCGGAGGGAGGTGCTCTCGTTGGAGGTTGACCGGCCCGTGGGGGCGGCGGCGGTCGGGGCAAGGACGCCGAGCCGGCGGGCTCGGGCGGAGGTTGAAGATGATGGAGGCGGCCGGCGCGCGGGCTGCGGGTGGCGACGGTGGCAGCGGAGCCGCCCCCTGCGCCTGCAGGGTGAGCCGAGCGCCCAATGGGCTTGGCGGGCCCAATCTGGGCTCGCCGGGCCCGAGTGGTAGAGCTGCGTCCTCCGTGGGTGCGGGATGCGGGCGGCGTTGGTGGCAGTGACGCCGTCCCGAGCGCCTGCTGGACGAGGCAGTGCGCCCGTTGTGCTTGGTGGGCCCGATCTGGGCTCACCGGGCCGGGGTGGCGGAGCTGCGCTGCTCTGCGCGTCCTCGACCCTCTTCGTCGCCGGATTCTCCGAGGGTGGTAGTGTCTGGTGGGCTTGCCGGCTCCGGTGGGTGTGATGTGCGTCGAGGTGGTGAGCGGCTAGGGTGAGGACCCTATCTCGGCCCTGTGCCGTGACCGGCGATGGCGGCGCTGTGGCCGTCGTTGACCTTCCTGGAAGCATCGCTGTTCTGCTGCTGCCCACTTCCACACGGATCCGACCAGTTTGGTTCTCCAGGGGAAACCCATGATCTCGTGATCGGACGATGATGGCGCTTTGGTGTCGTTTTCCCTCCTTGGGGCTTCGTTTTCGGAGACCGGCATCGGCCAGATGGACCTGAGGTTCGTGGTGGTTGGTGTGAGTGGTGGGAGCACTCTCGGCATGCCGCCGGCATCGGGCATGTGTGGTGGTCTTCTTCTCAGCATTGGAGGGCGTCTCTCCCCGTTGCTGTTGAAGACGACGAACAAGCTCGTGGCGGTGCTGTTGCGAGGAAGTCGAAGTCATGCTTACGATAGTTGATGTACGATGACGTCGCCCAGCTAGCCCTTCTGGTGCTCTGTATGCCTTGTAGTGCTCTTTGTCGATGTAAAGCTTTTCGCCGGTTTTCCTTTGATAGACCGAGCAGTTCGGGTCCTTGTACCATCTTTTTCTATCAATGAATTGGCAGTTCTCCTGCCATCGTTAAAAAAAAGTGTGGTGTAATCAGACCCTCCAAATTCTTCGAATGGATAAACGCAAACTGACACCGGACAGTCCAAATTCGAGCAGCGGAGCAAACTACACTCTAATTGTACATACTAGGCAACTTGGCGCGGCTCGCGCGTGTCGTCAAATGAAGAAATATCGCGGTGCAAAAAATTTAAAGTTGTTTAGATTTAATTCTGTTGCAATTCAAAAGAAAAAGTTTATACTTGTAAGTTGGTCAAATTTCAAAAATTGTTAAAATAGGGAAGTTATTCGTATTTAAATTATTTTTACGTTTATTAAATGATCAGATTTGAAAGGAATTTAAAATTCTAGAATATTCAAATTTAAATTTTGATCGTATGACATAAATAGTCAGTGTTTATTTTTTTGTAGTCATGTATTTAAATTTAAATTTTGATTGTATGACATAAATAGTCGTGTTTATTTTTTTTGTAGTCATTTTTTTTGTCATATTTGTAAATACCACGGTGTAAAGAATTCAAATTTGGAAATGTCGATTTTAAAAATTGTTTGGATTTAAATCTGTTGAAATTCAAAAAAGTTACATTTGTAAGATGTTCAAATTTCAAAAATTGTAAATTTGGGAAGTTATTTATATTTGGATTATGTTGATTCAAAATTTTAAAATATTCAGATTTGAAGGACATTTAAAATTTTAAAATATTCAAGTTTGAATTTTGATCATATGTTATGTTACAAATAGTCAGCTTTTTTTTTGATGATTTCGATATATCTATTATATTTTTCCGTTGGATATATTCAAAGTTATTGATTTTATAGCATTTAGCAGTTTTTTAAATTGTATAAATAAGTCTGATACATTTTTTATATTTTTCTGTTGTATATATTTAAAGTTATTGATTTTGCAGCATTTAGTAGTTTTTGAAAATTGTTTAAAAAAGTTGGGACCACCTGTCAGCAATCTAGTAATTTCTTTTTTTAATTTTTTTTCGAAAAAGAATAAAACTGACAGGCCGGCCCACTGTGACGTCGTGATGACGTCAGCAGTGGCCGGATCTGCCGCGGCGGCACGCCGGCGGCGCGCCACCGCGAGATGGGACGCGTGGATGGACGCGTCGGATGCGTGCGGCCGCGGGATGCCCGGGAGTGGCGGCGCCGCCTCTTCTGGGTCGCCGGAGCGTCGTCGGCGCCGCGCAAACGCGGCGGACGGGTAGAAGCGACGGCGGCGTCGATTCCGATGAGCTCGCGGCGTCTCAGCAGCCGATCTTCGGCGAGGAAGAAGAGGAGGCGACGGCGGAGGTCTTCGTAGGGTCGATCTGAGCGGAGGGAAGCGGAACGGCGGTGGCGGCGCGTCGGCGGCGCCGGCGAACTCGGGCTCGCGCGGGGAGAGGGGAAGAGGGAGGGCGAGGTGTGTGGATGTTTTCCAGTTAGGTCCCTAGAGTTTCCCAAAATTGCGTATCAGTCCTTTGCGGGTTTTTTTTGTAAAAGTTTGCGCCAAAATCCGTGCGGGAGGGGTGACCGGTTGGCCACCGGCGCGACCGGCCGGTGACCGGCGACGTGGCGCCATCTGGTTGGTTGGAATGCGCGTGCACTGTAGGTGGAACAGTATCGCGTGTTGGGGGCGCCATGGCTCGATCCTGGCCGTCCATTTCACCAATCTGACGGTCAGAAGAAAGGAGGTGACGTGGATAGCTGGAGATGGAGTTGAGATGTTCGTCTTTTATATATAGTGGTATTACGTGCACTCGCAGATTGTCCCAGTGCTTACTTCCACGACTGCGTGTAAATCTGTGACACAATTGGCCTAGTGCTGCCCTGCAGCTTGAGTGACAAAACTGCAATCCTTCATTGTGCCTGTATGTATAATTTTGTTTTTTCAAAATGATGCATGGTTCATCTTTATTGATTTTCAAACAACAGTACATCCTTCCAGTGCTTACTTGCACAACTGCATGTATATCTGTGACACGATTGGCCTAGTGCTGCCCTGCAGTTTAAGTGACAAAACTACAATCCTTCATTGTGCCTCTTTGTATATCTTTTGTTTTTTCAAAATGAATGGTTCATCTTTATTGATTTTCAAACAACCGTACATCCTCCGGAGAAGTTTTAGGGACCGCTTGGGATGGCGTATTTTAAGCCATACGGGGGAAATTTCCACGGACATGTCCAGCTCCTACGAGAAATTCGGTGCGTAGCTCCGAAAATATTACGGTTCCGGAAATATTAACTACATTCCAACCGGGACGGCGAATGCATTTTTACAGGAGCCGATACCTAGCAGCACAAGATCAACCATTTATTCGTGCCCTAAGATTTGTGCATCAAATGAACATCTATGAATTTTTGATTCATACATGTTTTATCTGGGCGTGTATCTTAGGGCACGAATCACCGGTGAATCTTGTGCCGGTAGGTACAGGTTCCTGTTTATTTTCTGCGTTGAAGCGGGGCCTTAATTAACATGAAATTTGGCGGACCCACACCTTTGGGGGTCACATTTCCCTTCCTAACCAGACTATATATGACACACAACATTTCTTTCTCTAGGATGATGCTTTTAGATCAGATCACCGAAGACAATCCAGGATGCCATGACCGCACAGTCATCACAAATTGTCGCCGCAGCCATAAAGTTTCATCGCCAAGTCTCTATTGTTTCAATCACAATGTGCAAGAGTTCCACGAGAGGATGGAAGCCTAGCGTGTGGAGGCCACCTGCTACACGGATAGTCGGAGACAAGCGGGGCGATGGGTAGTGTGGTGGAAGCCGAGCGCTGGTGGGGTTAGAGGTCGTCTAGGCGGCGGAGTCTGGGACGACGTTGGATGGAGCCACGCCGGGCGGCGGCGGAAGCGACATTGAGCAGAGACCGGAGCAGGGTGTCAGGAATGTGCTGAGGCGACGACTGGCGGCGGGGAGGCGCCGGAGCATAACTAGAGTGTAGCATAAGGTCGAATTTGTATACTCACTTGTGAGCACTTGATTAAATAAGTTTTTTTTTCGTTCTTTAGTATAATTCCACCTACTAAATGTCTTTTTATTTTAATCCCTTGTACCAATTTTCTTCATAGTCTTTTAGGCTTTAAATGCTTTTGTGTTATGTATAGTCATGAGGTTCATAATACCAAAATTTTAATCTCATATTTTGTAGAAGCAACACACATGTATTCAGTATTTATTTATAGCAAAGAAAATTCAATATAAGAAAATTCGGTCAAGTTTTATGGGGTTTTGTATCTATATGTTTTCCAAAGTACTCCCTCCGTCCAAATAAGTGTCTCATTTTGCACAAAAATGGATGTATCTATACATGTTTCATGTCTAGATACATCAACTTTTGACAAATCTAAGACAGTTATTGTTGAACGGAGGGAGTATGAAACGAACATGGGCATAGTCCACTAGCCAGACCCAGCCCATGTCCATTCACGCTGTTTGCCAGAGACCAAGAACTCCTCCTCCCTTTTCCCAAACGGCGGCCATGGCGAAACCCTCGAGGGCAAGAGCGACGCCTCCCGGCGGCGGCCTCCCGGATGAGATCCTCTTTTGGGAGATCCTCGTCCGCCTCCCCCCAAAATACCTTCTCCGCTGCCTCGCCGTCTGCCGCGCCTGGCGCGGCGCCACCTCCACCCGTGGCTTCCTCCTCGCCCACCACGCCCGCCAGCCCATCCTCCCTATCGTCTGCGGCTCCGAATGCGGCCGCCAGCCCATCCTCTCTATCGTCTGCGGATCCGAATACGGCGGCGCCTACCACAAGAACTTCCACTCCTTCGATCACCGGGCCACCGAGGGCCAGCTCCAATCCGTATTCCGCCTTCAAGGTTCCTGCTATCTCGAGGCCTCCTGCGATGGCCTCCTCATCCTCTCCAACCAAGGCGCTACTGGTAACATTCCCCGCCTCGCTGTTTGTAATCCGGCCACGCGTCAGCATGCTCCCCTCTGGCAACTGTCGGACTTCGATTTTTTGGGCATGTATGCGCACCGTCCTACGGGCGAGTACCGGCTGTTATTACTGCGCCGAATTCTCATTGTTGCATCCGAGGACCAGGGCAATATGCATCAAAGTGGCTCTACGTCTTCGCTTTGGGCTCCCACCAGCTGCCAAGATACATCGGGGGGCCAGAAGCAGCGGCAGGCTTGCGCTTCAGCACATTTGCCCTGGTCCGTGATAGAATGCATTGGTTCCCGGTGCATTATCATACTGCAAGCAAAGTGGTAATAGTATTTGACACCACATCCGAGTCGTTCCGGCAGATGCGTGCTCCCGATGTTCCTACAGCTCTTGTTCATCTATCTTTGAGATGGATGCCACGCTTGGCATCTATGCTATGACAAGGCCATGCAAACAGTTGATATATGGGTGCTGCAGAACTATGAAAGCGAGGTTTGGAAGTGGGAGTACAAGGTCGAATTGCCGGTCGCTGAAATCAGGGAGCGGTTTCAAAGGTTAGATGACGATTGGATGCCTCCGTTGTGTCGGTGCATGGTGACGTCCTCTTGATGGTCAGTCATGGCGAGTGGTTGTTTTACGTCGACACTGATGGCAATCTGGTTGACAACTTCCACCGTGATGGCCAAGTTTATCAACTTCGGCACAAGCAAACCCTTGTTCAGCATACCTTCTTCACAGCACTAAAAGGTTATGATGTGAACGCTTTGCCTTTTGTCTGACCGCTGTTGAATAACTTGTTTCTTCTCGACGGCCTACCTGTTGTATGAATTGGATCAATTAGCCTGATGGCTTTTCTTTTGTAAGGTTATGATCAAATATATGAATGTTATGTGGTTGCATAATCTATGCTTATTTCGATACACTTTCGGTCCGAAGTGACGTGTTGATGCTAAAATTACCAAGTCATATTGCTTTAGTTTTGAAATATTTGCCAATAAATCTGCCTCATGCATCTATTTTCGTGGACAAGGACTTGGCTTTGCCTTGTTTTTTATTAGTGGTTCTACTTAGTATAGTCAATTGTTACAATCTATACGCCCGATGCCCCTATTCATTGAGTTGATGAATTTACTTTGCTTATTATTATTATTATAATTTATCTACGGCTTTCTCTTAATCTATTGTTACAATACTACTCGTTTAATACAAATTGTTGCCCTAAGTCAATTTCTCAATGTAATGCTCTGTTATAATTCATTTTCTTCATGATTTTGTTGCATCTGGTTAGGTGGGTCTTATAACAATATTTTTCTGGTTCCATTACAGCAAGAACTTGAAACAATATTTTTCTGGTTCCGAGGAGAAATGTAGTGTTCTTATAGAAAAGACTAGTACTGCAACCTGAAAATCTCTGTACATATGGATACCTTTTTTGCGCTTCCATCCTGACACAGTTTTATGTTCATTGTTTGGAAGGGTCTGTTATTATTTCACTTTACCTGGAAACCATTTTAAGGATTAGTGTGTTCGATGTTAACATATGTCTTGGAAAACATAACTTGTACCAATAGGCATAGGAAAATTTTCTGATTGTCAGGCTCGGGTCTCACATTGTGATCATGTCTCAGGCCAAAAATACATGTAGTTGTGAAAAGTAAGCACTCCAGTAATTTGTTACTGCATGTTTTGTGTCCCGCTGCAGGGTAGTTGGTCAGGAACTCGAACTTTGGCTGCCCGGTGTCTGTTTGGTGTTACTGACACGGTCTCTTCGCTCTTCGGCGTAAGAAATAAAACTGGTGTGTGACATGAAACTGGCGCTCAATCGAGAAGTCTCTTCACCTTAACCTGTAGTATTGTGTGCTTTTGGTGCAAGCTCGCAGAGTCACAGCTGTACCAGAGCTCGGTCATGGTCAATGCACTAGAGTGAACTGAAGAGTAGTCTCTAGAGGGTCTGGGACAGGTGCATGCGCATGCAAATTTACGTCCTTGGTTTTTGCCATGATTTTTCTCTCGAATCCAGATCATGGTGTCCACGCGAATGCACTACTAAGGAGGTGTAGTATTATTCGTAGTCAACATTTTGCATGTTCCCTCTTTTTTTTTCATGGTAATATGATTCTCATTGATAAATAAAAGACGAGATACAAAGTATGTATACATCGATCTAACAGATCTGGAAAGATAGGATAAACCTATGTGACAAACCAACGCCTATCCATCTTCTTCGGCACCACTGTAGCAGCCACTCAAGAAAAAATAGACAGATCACCTCTTCACCCGAGCTCGACGCGGCTCCATCGCTGATCATCAGCTTTTTGGACCTCAAAGTAGTTTGCCATAGGACAAACCATTGCCGTTGAAAGAATCAGACCGGGGCAACACGGCCCTAGACACGCCATCGAACTTCAGCACTGACACCCACGCACGACGACGTCGGAGTAGGGAACCAGAACCGTCAGCCTCCAACCACGAACCCACCACAAGGTGCACCATCTTCCAGCTGTCACCAGTGCAGACCACCGTCTGCACGTACTCCTGGACGAATCCTCTGCTCCACCATGACGCCGGAGACAACGCCGCAATAACGGGGACAGAGCAGGAGGAAAAACCCATCTAATGGAGTCGCCATCGCCGCCTCGCCGACACCATCCACGAATGCTACAGCCACCGATCTGAAAGATCGGCAAGCACACAGTGCCACCAACTCCGAGACGCCGCCATGAAGGACAACGTCGGTGTGGGAGTAGAGTTGAGACAGATTTATTTGCCCGGGCGCCGCTCCCACTACCCCAACGGCGCACCATGCCAGAAACTTCCTAACCCTAATTACCATGCAAAAAAGGGGTCCCCCTTGAAAGGATCGTATGACACCTAGGGAGGGTGAATAGGTGCTACTTCAATTTTAGTACTTTTTCAAATTAGGCTTGACACAAAAGGTAAATTCTCTAGATATGCAACTACGGTGAATTTACCTATATGACAAGCTAGCAACTAAGCAAGATACACGAAGTAAAGACGGTAAACAAGGATAGAAGTAACCGAAGTGAAAGCACGCGGAGACATGGATGTATTCCCGAGTTCCTCCTTTTTAGGGGAGTACGTCTCGTTGGAGAGGTGTGAGCTACCATAAAGGTCAACTCAAAAGCCACAAAGGCTTCACCTTCTTCTCCGATGAACCGCATCACAAAGGTTTGGTTCACCTTCCACTATCGGAAACGTTCAAGGCGGATTCCGGAGCCTTTACAACAACGATCCGGGGCACAACCCACAATTGGGTTGGGGGCTCCCGAACAGCTACAATCTGTCACAAAGACAATCAAGTAAGTACAACAATGAGCTAGGTTTTCCAAAGGAAATCCTAGCAAAGGGTCCCTCAAGTCAATGAGGGGGAAATGTAAATCGGCTTGATGAAGATGTAGATCTTGGTCTCCTCCTTCGATTCCCTAACTTTGAGCTTGATTGAGTGGTTGGTGAGGGAGATCTAGGAGGAGGAAGCTTGCATTAATGGAGGTGAGAGAGTGTAGGAAGCTTGGTCTTCAATGAGGAAGAAGACCCCTTTAAATAGCCCTCTCCAATAAGTGGCCGTTGGCGTCCAGAGATTTCTGCAGCGGTACTACCGCCAGGGGCGGCGGTACTACCGCTGCGCGTAGAGTTCCTCGCCAGCTTCATGTCGATACGTTGACTTTCTGGCGGTACTACCACTGGGCATAGCAGTACTACCGCTGGGCACGCCGGTACTACCGGCCGGTACCGCTGGTACCAACAGAAGCCCAAAACCGGCGGTACCCCGAGCGGTACCACCAGCGGTAGCTTCCCCAGGTCGCTGCTCCTGTGCGCTGCAAAAATGCACGTGGCGGTACTACCGCTGCGAGGGACGGTACTACCGCCACGGAGCGGTACTACCGCTGGGTACCGCTGGAGGTACCGGTGGTACCAACAGATGCCGAAAAACGGCGGTACCTCTGGCGGTACCGCCAGCGGTAGCTACTCCCGTGCACTGCGCAGCGCGCAGGAACTGAGTGCAGCGGTACTACCGCTGCCTGGGAAAGGACTCCCTGCAGAGCTTATTGCGTGCTCGATTTAACCGTGGTCTTTATCTATAGATTCCTGCAATGATCAAAGACACATTAGACTAACTAATTGTGTTGTCAACAAGCACCAAAACCATAACCACAAGGAGATGCTCTTTCAATCTCACCATTTTTGGTGTTTGATGACAACACAAATAGTTACAATGCAATAGGCTAGTAAAATTTAGACGGAGCTCCCCCTAGACATAAGCATTACTCGAAATGTCTTTGAATACACAAATGCACATGATCTAGGATCAACACTCCCCCTAGATTTTACAAACCATGCAAGCATAAAAGATATATATATATATATATATATATATATATATATATATATATATATAGGACAAGACTATTCTAGACAACCCCTATAGTGTTTGTAGAATAGTTATTCTAGACAACTTTCCAAAATAACCACCTTCTAAACCCGATCCGGCCCGACCCACACCCAAAACGACCGACCCGGTCAACACCCACCCCACGCACCTTCTTCCTCCCCCACGCACCTTCTTCCTCCACGGCTCCACCAAGCGCCGCCGGAGCACCCCACCACCAGCGCGCCGCCGGGAGCGCCCCGCATCCACCCCGCACCGTCGGGAGCGCCCCGCATCCGGGAGCGCCGCCGGCTCCCTGCTCCGCCCCTTCCCCGACGTTCTCCATCGGTGGGGAACGCCGCCGCCCCCCATGATTCGCGCGCCTCTCGCCGTTCTCCATTGTGAGGGGAGCGCCGCCGCCACCTTGCGCCCCGCTCCTGCTCGTCGGCGGGACCCCTGCTCCGTCCTCCTATCGGCTAGCCGGCGGTGGCCGTCGAGCAGGCCGCTGCGCGTCGCCGATGGGACCAGACCGCGCGCATGTCCGGTCCACCGCGCGACGCCCGTGCTCAGCGCCGGCGATCCTCCACCTCCAGCACGCCGCCCCCACCTCCAGCGGACCGCCGCGCCGTACCCCACCTCCGTCGCCGTAGAGGACAGGGCACATCCGCCCCGACGACCTTCGCCGACGGCTCCAGCGCGCCGCCCTTCTTCCTCAGCGCCGGGCTCCTCCCTCCGTGTCCCCTCCACCGCGCTGCGGCACCGCCAGCCTCCACCCTACCGTGCTCGGCGTCGGTCTCTCCTCCACTCCGGCGCGGCAGCGCCCCCGTCCACGACGCGTGAGGCCGCCGCCCGCGAGGCCGAAGGCCACCTACCCCACGACATGCGCGCCGGCGGACGCCCTCCCACAGCACCTGCGCGCGGGCGACGCCCTCGAGACCAGGGAGTTCACGCCGCAGAGACCAGGGAGTTCACGCCGCGCCCCACCTTCTTCCCCAGGGCCAGGACCCGTTGTCTTTCGTGGCCGGCTAGGAGTTGTTGCCATGTCGAGGTCGTCCAGTCTCCAGGCGGCGCTGCCCTCTTGGTGTGCTCGCGTCTGTGCATCCCATCCCCGATCGATTTGTACTTGTGTGGATGTTGCCAGGTCTCGCTGACGTTGTGGATGTTGCCAGGTCTCGCGTCCAGTGCGCACCAGTCATACAAGTATGGATGTTGCCAGGTCTCGCTCACGGGCATCTGCTGCTGCTCTTCTCTCTCCAACAGGCTACGTTGCTGGTTGATTTCTTATTTTCTTGTGTACTGGTTGATTTCTCCAAGTTCTGAACTTGGACGTTTCTATCTAGTTCTAGTCCAAAGTGGTGTGGAATTACTTGCATTCAGTGTGTTGTTGATTGCCATCTCCTCGCTGTCCGAGCGGTTCACATGTTTTTCGTACACTGGAGAGTTGGAATCAAGCAGTTCAGATTGTTAGTTTGGAGCAGTTCATGGTGAGTATCAAAATCGGTTCACATTTCTGTAGCTAATCCAATCATATAGAGTCTGGTACTTGCACATATGCTTGCTGAAACTCATTTGATTTGTTTCTGGCCCAATTGCAAAACAAGCACATATCTGACACCAACTAGTCTTGCTTCCACGGCTTGTAGGTGTTTCTTCTAATGTATTATAGGTGTTTGTTTCTAAAAGCACACGGGGCAGGCAACAAGCAGGTCCACGTGACACTATTTTTCACTTGTTCACGTGACACTATTATCATGGGGGCAGGCAAAAAATAGTTTGAGACAAAAATAATATCCCAAAATATTTTGAAAAAATAGAAACTGATACAAACGTACATGTGACAATATTTTCAAACCTTTTCCATCTCGGAGGTTCGCTATTTTAAAATCAGTAGTTCAGATCGTCCATCTCGGATGTTCACCATTTCAAAATCAGGAGTTAACCACCCCAAAAATCACTTCGTATTAAACAAAAGTTCACCCTCGAAGTTCACTCTGTAATAAAACAGAAGTTCAACGCGAAGTTCACCACATGACGTTCACTTCGTATTAAACAGAAATTCAACCTGTGAAGTTCACTCCGCGAGGTTCACCCCGCGTAGTTCGCCTTGTATTAAAAAGAAGTTCAGCAGCGAAGTTCATATCGTATTAAAACGGAAGTTCAGCAGCGAAGTTCACCACACGACGTTTGCTTCGTATTAAACGGATGTTTATCCAGCGAAGTTCACTTATTATTTAAACGGAAGTTCGGAAAGTCAGGGAGTTCATTTTTTTTTGGCAGAAAACTTTCAACTTATCCGCGTGAAAATAAATCGCGATCGGAAGTTAACTAACAGACTAACGGAAGTTCAACAACAGACTAAACGAAAGTTCACAGCCGCATATAAAGGAAGTTCATTATACTCTGTTATTCCAATGTCTTCTCGTTTCTCCGTTTTTCGTATTTTCAAAATTAATCAAAAACCGTAATGAATTTCGAAAACATTTCTATACAAAAAAGTTGCGCCTAGTCAATATCTTTCCAACGCCATATCATTTGTTACGTTTCGATAAGCGGTTTGAAATTAATTGCCAAAAAACAGTCCGCTGTACATAAAAGTTCAGAAAACAGAATTGACTATTTTTGAAACTGCTATTTAACCGTAAGGAATTTCGGAAATTGACTAGAGATAGCAAAGATGCGCATTTTCCATAGCTTTCAAACGGCGTATCATTTGCATCAATCCGATGAACGGTTTGAAAATGGTGTCCAAAATACAGTACGAAGACAGAGAAATTCGTGAAAATAGTTTTTAGTATATTTAAAATTGTTTAAAAACCGTACGTAATTTGGAAAACCCGTCAAGACGAAAAAGGTGCGCAATTTCTGTACCTTTCCAACGGCGTATCATTTGCATCAATCCGACGAGCGGTTTGAAAATGCCGTCTAAAATACAGTATGAAAACGGATAAATCCACGAAAAGAGAGTATAGTATTTTTAAAATTGTTTAAAAACCGTACTGAATTTGGAAAACCCGTCAAGACGAGAAAGGTGCGCAATTTTCGTACCTTTCCAACGGTATATCGCATGCATCATTCTGATAATCGATTCGAAAATCACGTTAGAAAATCTAGGAGTTCCGTCTGGAAGTTCGTTTCTGTGACGAGAGAAGTTCAAAAAGTTGTGCAGAATACTTATTCTAGAAGGGAGTCTAGAATAGCAGGGGTGGACAAGACTATTCTAGACAACCCCTATAGTGTTTGTAGAATAGTTATTCTAGACAACTTTCCAAAATAACCACCTTCTAAACCCGATCCGGCCCGACCCACACCCAAAACGACCGACCCGGTCAACACCCACCCCACGCACCTTCTTCCTCCCCCACGCACCTTCTTCCTCCACGGCTCCACCAAGCGCCGCCGGAGCACCCCACCACCAGCGCGCCGCCGGGAGCGCCCCGCATCCACCCCGCACCGTCGGGAGCGCCCCGCATCCGGGAGCGCCGCCGGCTCCCTGCTCCGCCCCTTCCCCGACGTTCTCCATCGGTGGGGAACGCCGCCGCCCCCCATGATTCGCGCGCCTCTCGCCGTTCTCCATTGTGAGGGGAGCGCCGCCGCCACCTTGCGCCCTGCTCCTGCTCGTCGGCGGGACCCCTGCTCCGTCCTCCTATCGGCTAGCCGGCGGTGGCCGTCGAGCAGGCCGCTGCGCGTCGCCGATGGGACCAGACCGCGCGCATGTCCGGTCCACCGCGCGACGCCCGTGCTCAGCGCCGGCGATCCTCCACCTCCAGCACGCCGCCCCCCACCTCCAGCGGACCGCCGCGCCGTACCCCACCTCCGTCGCCGTAGAGGACAGGGCACATCCGCCCCGACGACCTTCGCCGACGGCTCCAGCGCGCCGCCCTTCTTCCTCAGCGCCGGGCTCCTCCCTCCGTGTCCCCTCCACCGCGCTGCGGCACCGCCAGCCTCCACCCTACCGTGCTCGGCGTCGGTCTCTCCTCCACTCCGGCGCGGCAGCGCCCCCGTCCACGACGCGTGAGGCCGCCGCCCGCGAGGCCGAAGGCCACCTACCCCACGACATGCGCGCCGGCGGACGCCCTCCCACAGCACCTGCGCGCGGGCGACGCCCTCGAGACCAGGGAGTTCACGCCGCAGAGACCAGGGAGTTCACGCCGCGCCCCACCTTCTTCCCCAGGGCCAGGACCCGTTGTCTTTCGTGGCCGGCTAGGAGTTGTTGCCATGTCGAGGTCGTCCAGTCTCCAGGCGGCGCTGCCCTCTTGGTGTGCTCGCGTCTGTGCATCCCATCCCCGATCGATTTGTACTTGTGTGGATGTTGCCAGGTCTCGCTGACGTTGTGGATGTTGCCAGGTCTCGCGTCCAGTGCGCACCAGTCATACAAGTATGGATGTTGCCAGGTCTCGCTCACGGGCATCTGCTGCTGCTCTTCTCTCTCCAACAGGCTACGTTGCTGGTTGATTTCTTATTTTCTTGTGTACTGGTTGATTTCTCCAAGTTCTGAACTTGGACGTTTCTATCTAGTTCTAGTCCAAAGTGGTGTGGAATTACTTGCATTCAGTGTGTTGTTGATTGCCATCTCCTCGCTGTCCGAGCGGTTCACATGTTTTTCGTACACTGGAGAGTTGGAATCAAGCAGTTCAGATTGTTAGTTTGGAGCAGTTCATGGTGAGTATCAAAATCGGTTCACATTTCTGTAGCTAATCCAATCATATAGAGTCTGGTACTTGCACATATGCTTGCTGAAACTCATTTGATTTGTTTCTGGCCCAATTGCAAAACAAGCACATATCTGACACCAACTAGTCTTGCTTCCACGGCTTGTAGGTGTTTCTTCTAATGTATTATAGGTGTTTGTTTCTAAAAGCACACGGGGCAGGCAACAAGCAGGTCCACGTGACACTATTTTTCACTTGTTCACGTGACACTATTATCATGGGGGCAGGCAAAAAATAGTTTGAGACAAAAATAATATCCCAAAATATTTTGAAAAAATAGAAACTGATACAAACGTACATGTGACAATATTTTCAAACCTTTTCCATCTCGGAGGTTCGCTATTTTAAAATCAGTAGTTCAGATCGTCCATCTCGGATGTTCACCATTTCAAAATCAGGAGTTAACCACCCCAAAAATCACTTCGTATTAAACAAAAGTTCACCCTCGAAGTTCACTCTGTAATAAAACAGAAGTTCAACGCGAAGTTCACCACATGACGTTCACTTCGTATTAAACAGAAATTCAACCTGTGAAGTTCACTCCGCGAGGTTCACCCCGCGTAGTTCGCCTTGTATTAAAAAGAAGTTCAGCAGCGAAGTTCATATCGTATTAAAACGGAAGTTCAGCAGCGAAGTTCACCACACGACGTTTGCTTCGTATTAAACGGATGTTTATCCAGCGAAGTTCACTTATTATTTAAACGGAAGTTCGGAAAGTCAGGGAGTTCATTTTTTTTTGGCAGAAAACTTTCAACTTATCCGCGTGAAAATAAATCGCGATCGGAAGTTAACTAACAGACTAACGGAAGTTCAACAACAGACTAAACGAAAGTTCACAGCCGCATATAAAGGAAGTTCATTATACTCTGTTATTCCAATGTCTTCTCGTTTCTCCGTTTTTCGTATTTTCAAAATTAATCAAAAACCGTAATGAATTTCGAAAACATTTCTATACAAAAAAGTTGCGCCTAGTCAATATCTTTCCAACGCCATATCATTTGTTACGTTTCGATAAGCGGTTTGAAATTAATTGCCAAAAAACAGTCCGCTGTACATAAAAGTTCAGAAAACAGAATTGACTATTTTTGAAACTGCTATTTAACCGTAAGGAATTTCGGAAATTGACTAGAGATAGCAAAGATGCGCATTTTCCATAGCTTTCAAACGGCGTATCATTTGCATCAATCCGATGAACGGTTTGAAAATGGTGTCCAAAATACAGTACGAAGACAGAGAAATTCGTGAAAATAGTTTTTAGTATATTTAAAATTGTTTAAAAACCGTACGTAATTTGGAAAACCCGTCAAGACGAAAAAGGTGCGCAATTTCTGTACCTTTCCAACGGCGTATCATTTGCATCAATCCGACGAGCGGTTTGAAAATGCCGTCTAAAATACAGTATGAAAACGGATAAATCCACGAAAAGAGAGTATAGTATTTTTAAAATTGTTTAAAAACCGTACTGAATTTGGAAAACCCGTCAAGACGAGAAAGGTGCGCAATTTTCGTACCTTTCCAACGGTATATCGCATGCATCATTCTGATAATCGATTCGAAAATCACGTTAGAAAATCTAGGAGTTCCGTCTGGAAGTTCGTTTCTGTGACGAGAGAAGTTCAAAAAGTTGTGCAGAATACTTATTCTAGAAGGGAGTCTAGAATAGCAGGGGTGGACAAGACTATTCTAGACAACCCCTATAGTGTTTGTAGAATAGTTATTCTAGACAACTTTCCAAAATAACCACCTTCTAAACCCGATCCGGCCCGACCCACACCCAAAACGACCGACCCGGTCAACACCCACCCCACGCACCTTCTTCCTCCCCCACGCACCTTCTTCCTCCACGGCTCCACCAAGCGCCGCCGGAGCACCCCACCACCAGCGCGCCGCCGGGAGCGCCCCGCATCCACCCCGCACCGTCGGGAGCGCCCCGCATCCGGGAGCGCCGCCGGCTCCCTGCTCCGCCCCTTCCCCGACGTTCTCCATCGGTGGGGAACGCCGCCGCCCCCCATGATTCGCGCGCCTCTCGCCGTTCTCCATTGTGAGGGGAGCGCCGCCGCCACCTTGCGCCCTGCTCCTGCTCGTCGGCGGGACCCCTGCTCCGTCCTCCTATCGGCTAGCCGGCGGTGGCCGTCGAGCAGGCCGCTGCGCGTCGCCGATGGGACCAGACCGCGCGCATGTCCGGTCCACCGCGCGACGCCCGTGCTCAGCGCCGGCGATCCTCCACCTCCAGCACGCCGCCCCCCACCTCCAGCGGACCGCCGCGCCGTACCCCACCTCCGTCGCCGTAGAGGACAGGGCACATCCGCCCCGACGACCTTCGCCGACGGCTCCAGCGCGCCGCCCTTCTTCCTCAGCGCCGGGCTCCTCCCTCCGTGTCCCCTCCACCGCGCTGCGGCACCGCCAGCCTCCACCCTACCGTGCTCGGCGTCGGTCTCTCCTCCACTCCGGCGCGGCAGCGCCCCCGTCCACGACGCGTGAGGCCGCCGCCCGCGAGGCCGAAGGCCACCTACCCCACGACATGCGCGCCGGCGGACGCCCTCCCACAGCACCTGCGCGCGGGCGACGCCCTCGAGACCAGGGAGTTCACGCCGCAGAGACCAGGGAGTTCACGCCGCGCCCCACCTTCTTCCCCAGGGCCAGGACCCGTTGTCTTTCGTGGCCGGCTAGGAGTTGTTGCCATGTCGAGGTCGTCCAGTCTCCAGGCGGCGCTGCCCTCTTGGTGTGCTCGCGTCTGTGCATCCCATCCCCGATCGATTTGTACTTGTGTGGATGTTGCCAGGTCTCGCTGACGTTGTGGATGTTGCCAGGTCTCGCGTCCAGTGCGCACCAGTCATACAAGTATGGATGTTGCCAGGTCTCGCTCACGGGCATCTGCTGCTGCTCTTCTCTCTCCAACAGGCTACGTTGCTGGTTGATTTCTTATTTTCTTGTGTACTGGTTGATTTCTCCAAGTTCTGAACTTGGACGTTTCTATCTAGTTCTAGTCCAAAGTGGTGTGGAATTACTTGCATTCAGTGTGTTGTTGATTGCCATCTCCTCGCTGTCCGAGCGGTTCACATGTTTTTCGTACACTGGAGAGTTGGAATCAAGCAGTTCAGATTGTTAGTTTGGAGCAGTTCATGGTGAGTATCAAAATCGGTTCACATTTCTGTAGCTAATCCAATCATATAGAGTCTGGTACTTGCACATATGCTTGCTGAAACTCATTTGATTTGTTTCTGGCCCAATTGCAAAACAAGCACATATCTGACACCAACTAGTCTTGCTTCCACGGCTTGTAGGTGTTTCTTCTAATGTATTATAGGTGTTTGTTTCTAAAAGCACACGGGGCAGGCAACAAGCAGGTCCACGTGACACTATTTTTCACTTGTTCACGTGACACTATTATCATGGGGGCAGGCAAAAAATAGTTTGAGACAAAAATAATATCCCAAAATATTTTGAAAAAATAGAAACTGATACAAACGTACATGTGACAATATTTTCAAACCTTTTCCATCTCGGAGGTTCGCTATTTTAAAATCAGTAGTTCAGATCGTCCATCTCGGATGTTCACCATTTCAAAATCAGGAGTTAACCACCCCAAAAATCACTTCGTATTAAACAAAAGTTCACCCTCGAAGTTCACTCTGTAATAAAACAGAAGTTCAACGCGAAGTTCACCACACGACGTTCACTTCGTATTAAACAGAAATTCAACCTGTGAAGTTCACTCCGCGAGGTTCACCCCGCGTAGTTCGCCTTGTATTAAAAAGAAGTTCAGCAGCGAAGTTCATATCGTATTAAAACGGAAGTTCAGCAGCGAAGTTCACCACACGACGTTTGCTTCGTATTAAACGGATGTTTATCCAGCGAAGTTCACTTATTATTTAAACGGAAGTTCGGAAAGTCAGGGAGTTCATTTTTTTTTGGCAGAAAACTTTCAACTTATCCGCGTGAAAATAAATCGCGATCGGAAGTTAACTAACAGACTAACGGAAGTTCAACAACAGACTAAACGAAAGTTCACAGCCGCATATAAAGGAAGTTCATTATACTCTGTTATTCCAATGTCTTCTCGTTTCTCCGTTTTTCGTATTTTCAAAATTAATCAAAAACCGTAATGAATTTCGAAAACATTTCTATACAAAAAAGTTGCGCCTAGTCAATATCTTTCCAACGCCATATCATTTGTTACGTTTCGATAAGCGGTTTGAAATTAATTGCCAAAAAACAGTCCGCTGTACATAAAAGTTCAGAAAACAGAATTGACTATTTTTGAAACTGCTATTTAACCGTAAGGAATTTCGGAAATTGCCTAGAGATAGCAAAGATGCGCATTTTCCATAGCTTTCAAACGGCGTATCATTTGCATCAATCCGATGAACGGTTTGAAAATGGTGTCCAAAATACAGTACGAAGACAGAGAAATTCGTGAAAATAGTTTTTAGTATATTTAAAATTGTTTAAAAACCGTACGTAATTTGGAAAACCCGTCAAGACGAAAAAGGTGCGCAATTTCTGTACCTTTCCAACGGCGTATCATTTGCATCAATCCGACGAGCGGTTTGAAAATGCCGTCTAAAATACAGTATGAAAACGGATAAATCCACGAAAAGAGAGTATAGTATTTTTAAAATTGTTTAAAAACCGTACTGAATTTGGAAAACCCGTCAAGACGAGAAAGGTGCGCAATTTTCGTACCTTTCCAACGGTATATCGCATGCATCATTCTGATAATCGATTCGAAAATCGCGTTAGAAAATCTAGGAGTTCCGTCTGGAAGTTCGTTTCTGTGACGAGAGAAGTTCAAAAAGTTGTGCAGAATACTTATTCTAGAAGGGAGTCTAGAATAGCAGGGGTATATATATATATATATATATATATATATATATATATATATATATATATATATATATATATAAACAAGAATAGGCTTGCACAAACATAAGACATGAACAAAGTACCAAACATAGCAAATAGGGTTCACATGTCTTACACCACATGGATAGAAAGTTCCACAAACTGAAAATAAAACAAGTGTTCTGTAACGTCCCAAAATTTGGAAGCTAGAAAAACTTAGTCATAAAAGACCCAAAATTTGGAACCAACAAAAACTTTTTGAAATGTCTTGTTTATGGGTGTGTTTTTCTTCTGTTTGCTCTGTTTGACGTTGATTGCTTTCTTGTTTGGTTAACAACCACCGAAGACACCAACCTTTGAACTCAACTGATATAGTATATCATTTAATTTGGTGATCATATCATGACAAGAAGAATTATCCATACATCTCCTCCAATCTTATTTTGGCCAACCTCTTTTTCAAAGATGTCTTGATTTTAGCAACAACCCAAAAACCCACTATTTAAGAAAGTAAAGTATTTCCAAAACTACATGTTTACAAACTATGGAGGTCTATATAATATCTGCTACCAATTTCCAACTCAGTTATTTTGCAAGTATCAACATCCTTTTTCAAAAGTCCTATTTTCAACACCTTTTGAAAATGATACAAGTGGGAGATATATTACTCCTATAATTCTTTTTATCAAACCTTTTGAAACTATAAATTTATGAGTTGAGATACTTTTGAACAACATCTTGTCATGATAATGTGTGATCACTATATCACTTAATCATATTAATTAAGTTTATGCAATTTGTTGATTGATATTGTTTGATCACCATCTCACCAACTCTTTGAGTGTTTTGATATTGGTTGTGATATTCATTTGCTTGATTGTTTTGTATTGTTGAATGGTTTGATATGTATTGACTTGCTTGTGTTAAATATTGTTATTGACTATTTTTCCAAAAAGGCTAGATTTGGTTATTAAAATACTTTGTGAACAAAAGTGTTTCCTAAAATCTTGAGAAAAATCCCTGACATGCTCATGTTCATGTGTGACCTAAATGAGCATCACTACCATCTTTTATAATTCCAAATCTTGAAGAAACTTGGCAAAAACCTTCTCTGGACCTATCTTCAATCCTGTTAACAAATACCATATCTTGAGCCTCATGAAATCTTTAAACTTGATCATTTTGGAAATGCACCACCACCTCATCCATCCTTGTCACCCTATGTGTCATCCTATGTTTTATTTGAGCTTTGAATGTTTTTAACAATCTTATACCATGATGATTTTGTGTCATCAAAATAACAGTTTTCTGAACCTGTTATTTTGTTATCTTTTTATCTCTTTCCAAAACCAACCAAACCTTCTCGCAAGGATGTGCATTCGTGACCCCTGTGATCAGCATAGATAGCACCTCGTCCCTGTACCTTTTTCTGGACGTTTTCGTCCATTTGGTCATGTTTCCATGATGGTTTTGTTACCCTCAGGATAACAGTTTCCTGGAACTTAGAATTTTCACTCCTAAATCTGAAAATTCTGAATCTGTTATTTTATTCTCTTTTTGCCTCCTTACAAAACCATTCAAAACTCCTTGTTAATTTGTGCATTTGTGACCATTGTGATACCTATAGGTAGTACTTCACCTCTGTATCTTTATTCTTGATCATCTTAGTCTTTATGTCACTTAACCATGATGGTTTTGAGACCTTCGTGATAACAGTTTTCTGAAATTTCTGTCAACATCTAAACCTGCCCAAAACTTTTCTATTTCGTGTCTAAACCTGTAGGCTTCTTACCAAACCATACCCAACCCTCCTAGTTACTCCCTTGGTACGTTTTACCAGTGCTTGCTGCTGTAAAACGAGAGAGAGAGAGAGAGAGAGAGAGAGAGAGAGAGAGAGAGAGATGGAGGCCGAGTGCATCATTGCCATGCATGGCTAAAGCCTTCCCAACGCCTCTCCCCCTCTCTGGCCAACCCATGGCCGTCTCCCTGCACCCTTGCCAGCCCCTCTCCCACCCCTCTCCTCCACTCACCTCCCTCCTCTCTCCAAACCGACCTATGGGAGCACACTCCCTCTTCTCCCACTGGCCTAGCCACGTCCGTCCCGACCACCTCCTCTCTGTCCCCTTCTCCACCGCCCTCCCCAGCCAATGCCGTGCCCCTCGCCCACTCCCCCAGCTGCCCATGCCCGTGAACCCTAAAACGGCCACCCCGGTGGGTAGGAGTCCCGAGACACCACAGGCCCTCTCCCGATCTCTCCTTGCCCACTCCACTCCCCTCTGTCCACTCAACCACCCCGTGCAGGAGCTCGTGCCCTCCTTCCCTCTGCTGCCCTGGAACGCGTGGAGAACGCCGCTCGGGTCCTGGACTCCGAGCAAGCTCGCCACCTCCACCGTCCCTCTCAGCCCGCCATTCTTGGCCCTCCTTGACCCCCTCTTTTAGCTCTATCTGATGGACATCGGATTTTGTTTTCAGACCACCGGAGACGACGCCGCCATCCCGTGCCCGTGCCCGTGTCGTGTTCACCGGGAACGACCTCGACGTCCCCGCCATCTCGGAGCTCTCTGTCAAGATTTTCTGCCTCCCTCACCTTCCCCAACTCCCTGCAGCTCTACTGCACCCTCCCCATCGCCCCCTTCGGCCCCCACGGTGAGAACCTGCTCCTCCTCGTCGAATCCATGGCTGTTTGGGCGTTCTGGACGTCCTGGGGAAGAAGAAGAACAGCTACCGTCGATTTTCGGATCAATGGTTGTGATTGATTGTCCCTAGATCTGTTTCTGGCCTTTAGATCTAGATCTAAGGGTGACTTACCCCTTCAGCCTGCTGGATCTCGCCATGGGCCGGCCCAGCACGGTGCTGCCCAGCCTCCCTTCGAATCTGGCCCATTTAGTGTTTTTTTTTAGTCAAACTGATTTCCTGTTTTGTAAATCCTGTTAGTTATAGCCTAGGTTTTAATCCACCATTTAATCCCTGAGCATGCGTTTGAGTTGATTCAAATTTTGTAGAGTAGCTATGTGTTTTCTTAACCATGTGGCACTGGCCGTTTTCAAAAATATTTTTTGTGAGTGTGCTAGATGTAATCTTGTAAAAAGTATCTTTTTCACTAAAACATAAATATATAGAGTTTTATAGATCTAAATCTTGCAAACTCGACTGTTCTGGATGGCCCTTGTCAGTACCTAGCTGCACCAATTTGTCTTGTGTGCAAATGAATTTGTATTTGAAAATGGCATGTGTTTAGAGTTTGGACCAGTAGCCACTTCGTTGATTTAATTGATTTTCTGTGAATGAAATTTTGGACTAAATCCAATTGCTTTAGCTTCTAATACCTACAGAGAACCTAACCCTAGTTTTGCTTATCTTTTGGATGAACAGAACAACCTGTGCTTATTAAACTCTAAAAATGGGGTTTTCTGCTTATTAAAAGTGGTAAAAGAATTGTTAGTCCTTTATGAAAATGAGGTTGTTGTTGTTTGTAAATTGTTGTGGTACTGTAACACACTAAGTTTTAACATCTATAATATGTAGTACTGTTAGTGCTCACTTAAAACTAAAATAAAGTTAGTTGTGGATTGTTAGGTGCTTAAGTATAGAAAAGGTTGTTTAACTATGCTTGTGTAATGTGATAATTTTTATGAGGTGAATCTCCTCCAACTAAAGATGTTAGTTTCTGGTTGTTCCAGTTTATTAGCAATGCTTAGCCTTGCAAGTCGAGTGTGATCCCTAAAGGTTGCTTAATTGTTACCTTAACCCTTTTTGTAAGCAAATAATTAATTAGTGGTGTGATAGCCAAACATGTTTGTGTGATTAAATTGTTCGCCTTACTTGTTAAGCTTGGTTGTCTTTTAGTTGAGCACCAGCATGAGTAGTTTGTTGATGTCTCTACCATTAGCTTGGTGAAGTACTTTAATTACAGAGAATCTTAGGTGACTTAACTTTTGTCTGAAGTATTTCCTGTTTTAGGAAAGATGCTTGGTGTTTACCTTTAGCTAAACTAGTTTTGTGCTATATGTTTATAGCATGTTTGTGGTGTCGTACTTCTGTTAGTATGATGCCCATGTGGTTGTGTCTTGTTGATTGGTAAATTGCTTTGTTAAGCAGAGAATGAAACTTGTGTTAAGTGTTTTCCAATTTAAGTTTAACTAGTGTCTTTGGTTGTGCTTAGTTGGTTGCTTGAGTGATTAATTTTACGCTTGTGGTTTATTTGTTTACCTTTTGTGGTTTTGTTTGGTGTATTGAGTGTTACTCTTTCCTGTTTGCGACGCTAGATATTAACGCTACCAGAGTGGCCTTTGGAGAGGATTTATTGAGGAAGGATCGGAGTTTATTATATTGATCAACAAGGAGAATTCCAGGGACATATTGCTGAAAACAGGCAAGCCACCTCACACCTATTGAACTCCTATTATTTGTACAAAGCATGTCTTGTTTTCAAAATAAAATAATGCATGTTTATTTCTTCTGTGGCATTTTGCCACCCCAAAACTATTTTACAAAATTATTGTTTGGCCAAAGATATCTACTAGTATATAATAGGTTTTATAAAAATAAGTCTTTACTTGAGAACCTTCTACTGAAGGCGCTATCAAGAAAATTATATTTTCTAGTAGTATATCCTTATATCTTACCTCAAAACTATAGGATGGGAGCCTGGTTTTGACGAAATGTTTTGGAAGAAAACCCGAGTCGCTGGGAGCGATCGGCGAGAAAGTTTTTATAAAACCCATGTTGCTGGGAGCAAATGGAGATGTTCATGAAAACCCGAAGTGCTGGGAGCATTCGGTGAGTTTACGAAAACCCGAGCTGCTGGGAGCAGTCGGAGGTGGAGATGTTTTTGAAAAACAAAGTACTGCCCTAGCGGCCGCCTGAACAATTAACCCGTGCAACCACACTACCTGAGATGGGTAGGGCTTAGCCGGAAGCTTGTCCACTTTAGTACGAAGGATCTCATACTTCTATAAGGGTTAGAGTCCCTCGAAGCCGGGTTGCCGTCTGTACGAGGCAATACACATGTGGAGGATCCATGCCGGACGATTACGTTGGGTCCCCTGCCGTGGCGGTGTGGCGTCCGAGAGAGACCAGGGGTCTAGGGAGCACACGGTGCCGAGGGGAATAAACCTATCGGGAGTCCTCTGTACTAGGGCGGATTAGTGGAAAGCTTTGATTAGGTTATCCGAACCCCCGCATACTGTCGTATGACGGACCGTGGCTGAACACGGCGGAATGACCGTTTGGTGTGGTGAAAGTGCACCACCTCTGCAGAGTGTTAAACTATTCGAATAGCCGTGTCCGCGGTCATGGACGGTTGGAAAGGTCCCCGATCTAGGCGTACGGGCAAGTTTTATTCTTTCAAAAGAAAAATGGTTCTCGGTGGAAACAAGGAGGCATCCAGAAGGTACCTGGGAGGTACAGGAATGGGAGAAGATGGCTGGTCTCGGGGATACAATCAGTCTGGTCTCATGGAAGGCAAAAATGGGTACCCCACTCTAGTGTCTTTGAAAAGATTTACAAAAGTGTTTTACATAAATGTGGAAATAGTACATGCTATTTCTACAAGAGAGAATTCTATCTCTAAATGTTCTTTTTAACAAAGATATAGAGATGTCGTATGCTCTATGTCTAAAAGCATCGTTTGCGAAAACTAAGCCCTATAGCAGTATATAGCAGCTATCCCAGTTTTTCGAAAATGTTTTATTGCATTACCATGAAAACTTAAGCCTTGAGGTGGTTTTGCGAGTACGTAAATGTACTCATATGGCTGTGTCCCTGGATATTCAAACGTCCAGATTACAACGAGGAGATGTACGACATGGAGGAGGAGTACATCGACGACTACGCCAGCTGAGTGTCACCGGTCAACTGCTCTGTGGGAATGCGTCTGGTTGTGACGAGGGCCGACGCTAGCCGCAAGCTTCCGCTATATCGTAGTTAATTCTGTCCTGTGTGACAATGATTGCAGACTTGGCCATGTGACCACTATTTATTTGTGTAAGACTTGTATGTACGTTTGAATGATGTAACTTTGTATACCAGTTGGTTATGTGATCGCGATGCACTGATCATTGGGATCGTGATCTGTTTACATAACGTGGACATCTCGGACTGGTAGTTTGAGGGGTCCTTACATGTTCACAAGCAATAGACAAACAACGAGAGAAAAAAATGGGAACAAGTTGTGAAAGAAGGGATTGTTACCCCGAATTGAAGGAATTTGCTCCATCCTGTCAATCACATAGCAGTCCAAGCTTCTTTTTGCTACAAAATCATTGTCAGAAAGTTCACCAGCAGACTTGCTTCGGCCCGTAGCCGTGGGCATCACTTGTTGAGGAAATTTCCGACGGATTACCGGAACACCATCAATCTCATCTCGAACATCCTCACTGGAGTCTGTGCGCTGCTTCTTGTTTCCAACAGTCTTGGCACGAGCAGCCCGAGGCTTACTACCTGTGAATAGCATAGGGGGACAAGCACATAGGTAAGAATGCACATGGTTCATAATTTGTGGAAGGAGAACACATATGTACGAAGGTGGTGGTGAAGCAATGCTAGGTGAGGAGTACCAACTCTAGTAGAGATAATGCAACAACAAGTAGTGGAGAGGCTTGAAACAAGCAAAAGAACTACCTAGGGTTGCTTTAACAAATCTAGAGAGGGAACTTCAAAATTAGCCAACGATTCTCCATAAACTTCATACACAAGGTTCCACAAACACAAAAGTACATCTCTAACTTCCCAATCTACCACGAATCTGACCATATAAACACGAATTTCATCTCTATCTATCAACTAGATGAGAGAGAGGGTAGGTGTTTACCGGAGCTCATGGCAGAAGATCGAGAGGGAGGAGAGGTGCAGGAGCCTTCCCAACGCGTGGAACACGAAGATCCACGGCCGGAGAGGTCTTTCCCGGCGGAGGAGTTGCCGGCGGCAGTGGGATCTGGGAGGAGGAGAGAGGGGGGTGAGAGCGAATGAGAGTCAAACTCCCAAAAAAACGCTTCACCCCGATCCTTATCCTGCCGGATCCCCGTGGAGGTACTACCGCTCGATCCAGCGGTAGTACCGGCCCCCGATACATATCAAGCACAGCGGCGGTACCGCGTTGCACAGTGTCTGTGAAAACACGCGCAGCGGTAGTACCGCCAAGGTGACCGGTAGTACCGGCGCCTGGGACAAAAACTGCTAGGGCTCCAAAAAGAGCTCCGAAACCGTTTTTGTCGCCGGTTCCGACCATCCACACTGCTAGGAGTATGAAAAGGTGCATTTTTAGAAGGAGATAGCTTATGGGATGAGAGTTGTGGCTTAGGATAGAACAAGTAACTGAAGAAGAAGAGTATGCCCAAATTTGCAAGAGTCAAATTTGAAAGGCCAAAAATGAGCACTCATCCCAAAACTCAAAGTCTAGGAACCCAAATAAAACCAAATAAGATCAACTCCTCATAGAGAGGAGAGCGGTGGCCTAGGCCACCATGTATGAGTGTATGTGGTGTGACACCGCGAAGATATATGTTGAGTTCACCGCCACTACTCGTCATTTAAACTCACAATTCATGGAAACGAATATAGAGAGGCAAAATGAGTTTCTTAATGTCGGCATAATGGGGGGAGGGATAGTCCAATGAATTAGGACCGCACTCCCCCTATGTCCATGCCTACACCTAAACCAAATACATAGTCAAAATATAGGTGTGTATGCAAGATAATCAAGTCAAGCTCCTTGAATCCACGATATTTAGCTCATGCCTCAAATAAGTGGATCTTGCTTCATCAAGTGGCTTCGTGAAAATATCGGCAAGTTGGTCTTTGGTTGGAATATAGCCAAGCTCAATATCACCACGGGCAATATGATCCCGAATAAAATGATGACGAATCTCAATATACTTCGTTCTTGAGTGTTGCACCGGGTTGTGGCCAATCTTGATGGCATTTTCATTGTCACACAAAAGAGGCACTTTGTCACAATTTACAACGTATTCCTTTAAAGTTTGCCTCATCCATAACAATTGAGTGCAATCACTAGCGGCCGCCACATACTCGGCTTTTGCGGAGGATAGAGATATGCAATTTTGCTTCTTAGAAGACCAACTCACCAAGGACCTACCAAGAAATTGGCATGCCCCGGAAGTTGATTTCCTATCATCCTTGCAACCGGGCCAATCCGAGTCCGTGTACCCGGCAAGAGAGAAATTAGTGCCCTTTGGGTACCACAAACCAAACCTTGGGGTATAAACCAAATATCAAAGGATTCTTTAGGAGCCGCTTGATACCATGCACACACCCCTACACTCAACACAATATCTGATAAGGATCACAGGGGATGATCCTATGATTGTTGTCCCGATCTTTCACAGCGAGTAACCCGGATAGAAATCTTCCAATAACGATCGATGAACGTCACCTGAAGACGAGGAACGAATCCAGCAAGCAACGTGATGAAGACCACCACGCCTCTAACCTGAGCACGATAACACTTGATGAACACAAGCACCCTCGCAGCAATCTTTATTACAAACTGATAAACGGCATCGCCGTCCCCGGAGGGATGCTTCACCAACGAGCTCAAAGTCTATGGACTGTTTTTAATCTAAACTCAAAGCTAACCCTAAAATGATGCCTAGCTTCTCCTTATATGAGGGCTGGGGCACCCCACTAATGGGCCTAACTGGTTCGTTTGGACAGGCCCAAAACGACACTTATTAAAAATAATACACAACTCGGATATTCCGATTCAAGGATAAATCGGATATTCCGATTTATTACAGTAGACATGCCTAGCTTGGTGGAGTCCTGAAATTGGGCTGCACCTCCTCCGTCGTGCCCATATCATCGATTGTTGTCCCGATCTTTCACAGCGAGTAACCCGGATAGAAATCTTCCAATAACGATCGATGAACGTCACCTGAAGACGAGGAACGAATCCAGCAAGCAACGTGATGAAGACCACCACGCCTCTAACCTGAGCACGATAACACTTGATGAACACAAGCACCCTCGCAGCAATCTTTATTACAAACTGATAAACGGCATCGCCGTCCCCGGAGGGATGCTTCACCAACGATCTCAAAGTCTATGGACTGTTTTTAATCTAAACTCAAAGCTAACCCTAAAACGATGCCTAGCTTCTCCTTATATGAGGGCTGGGGCGCCCCACTAATGGGCCTAACTGGTTCGTTTGGACAGGCCCAAAACGACACTTATTAAAAATAATACGCAACTCGGATATTCCGATTCAAGGATAAATCGGATATTCCGATTTATTACAGTAGACATGCCTAGCTTGGTGGAGTCCTGAAATTGGGCTGCACCTCCTCCGTCGTGCCCATATCAATATCGGGTCTAGATGCACAAAGATAAAGCAAAGAACCATTCATAGAGCGATAAAGTTTTTGATCAACATCAATACCGTCGGGGTTAAGTTCAAGATGGCATTTGGTGTCCATGGGAAACCGCTTCTCTTTAGCATTTTGCATATTGAACCTCTTGAGCATGTCTTGGGTATATTTGGCTTGAGAGATGAAAGTCCCTTTATTCAATTGCTTGATCTCAAATCCAAGAAAGAACTTCAATTCGCCCATCATAGACATCTCGAACCTATCGGTCATAAGCTTTGAAAATTCATCATTAAAAGGTTTGTTAGATGAGCGAAATATAATATCATCAACATAAAGTTGGCATATGAAAAGCTCCCCTTTAACCCTCTTGGTAAAGAGGGTGGGATCATTTTCCCCACTTCAAATCCACGGTCTAGTAATAGCTCTCTTAGGTGCTCATACCAAGCACGAGGTGCTTGTTTGACACCATAGAGCGCCTTATCAAGCTTGTAGACATGGTTAGGGAATTTGGGATCCTCGAAACCCGGTGGTTGCTTAACATATACCAACTCCTTTAAAGGACTATTAAGAAAAGCACTTTCCACATCCATTTGTTGCAACTTGAAATTATGATGTGATGCATATGCAAGAAGGATAAGGATGAACTCAAGGCGAGCCACGAGTACAAAAGTCTCTCCAAAATCAATGCCTTCAACTTGAGAGTACCCTTGAGCAACCAATCTTGCCTTGTTCCTTACAACAATTCCATGTTCATCTTGCTTGTTCTTGAAAATCCACTTAGTGCCTATAACATTGCGGAAATCCTTTGGCTTCTCAACTAGATTCCACACTTTGTTGCGCTTGAAGTTATTGAGTTCATCATGCATAGCTTCCAACCAATCCAGATCTTCAAGTGCTTCAAACACTTTCTTTGGTTCCACCATGGAGATGTATGCTTGATGTTCACTAAAGCTTGCCAATTGTCTCCTTGTGGTCACACCCTTGCCTAGGTCACCAAGGATTTCTTCTAGCTTGTGACTTTTTATTTCAAAGTCTCTTGCAATCCTTACTTTTCGACGGGCTTCGATATCTCTATTGCATCTTAGAGGTATCTCTTGATCATCTTGATCATTTGAGTCCCCGTCTTGACCGTAATGTTGACCTTGATCATCATTATGCACATCTTCAACAATAGAAGGAGAGGGTTGATCTTGGTCTTGACCTTGGCTAGCATCAACAAATGGAGAATTTGGTTCTTGCATAGCAACTTGATCAACATGAGGAGGGTCTTGAACTTGTTCTTGGGTTGGTGCATCATTTACTTCCATGTAGGCGCCGGTTCAACTTGTGATGATGAGATCTCCACTTGAGTGGAGCTTGGACTTGCTTGAGGAGGCTCGTAATGAATCTCAATGGGGCGATAGAAGCCAACACCCATCCTTCTTATTGCATCTTGAGGTTCCTCATTATCTACATCACAAACATAAAATTGCGCCACTTGGGAGCCGTCATTCTCATCGAACCTCACATCACAAGATTCTATGACTTTCCTGGAGGTTTTGTCATAGACTCTATAGGTGTGAGATGCGGCACCGTACCCAACAAAAACACCCTCTAAAGCTTTAGATTCAAATTTAGACAAGCGAACACCTTTGATCTTATAGAAACACTTACAACCAAATACTCGATAGTAGGAGACATTGGGCTTGTTGCCGGTGAGCATCTCATAAGGAGTAAACTTCTTGCCTTTGCGAAAGAATAACCGGTTTGATGAATGACACGCCGTGGAGATGGCCTCGGCCCACAAGAAGAGTGGAGATTTAAACTCCGCCAACATAGACCTTGCCATATCCATGAGGGTCCAGTTTTTCCTTTCGGCTACACCATTTTGTTGAGGGGTATATGCAGCGGAATATTGATGACGAATCCCCTCTTCACTAAGAAACTCGTTTAGGGTGTAGTTCTTGAACTCGGAGCCATTGTCACTCCTAATGGCCAACATAGGGACATTGTGTTGGCGTTGAACTTCGTTGGAAAAGTCGATGACGGCTTGTTGGGTCTCATCCTTCGTCTTGAAGAAATTAACCCAAGTAAATCTTGAATAGTCATCAACAATCACCAAGCAATACTTCTTCCCACCAAGACTCGGTTGAGGGACGGCACCAAAGAGATCAACATGGAGAAGTTCCAAAATCCTCTTTGATGAAATGATGGTCTTGCTTGGATGGGGAGAATCATGCATCTTTCCTTCAACACAAGCCCTACAAAGACGATCTCTAGAAAAAGAAACATTGTCTTTTAGTCCAAGAATGTGGCCACCCTTGTTAAGACTTTGCAAAGTTCTCATGTTGACATGGGACAAGCGGCGATGCCACAACCACCCCACGTCGGCCTTTCCGAATAGGCATATTGCTTGAGTGTTGGTTGACCCTGAAAAGTCCACCACAAACAGCTCATTTTCAACATACCCAACGAACATGACCTTTAGAATCTTGCTCCTCAAGAGTACCACCATATCAATAGTAAAATGGACATCAAAATTCATCTTATTAAGTGCACGAACGGACATAAGATTATAACCGAGGGACTCGACAAGCATGACATTTACAAGGGTGATATCCTTTGCAACTACCACCTTGCCAAGACCCTTTACCTCCGCTTTTGATTTATCACCATAGAAGACGGATGCTTGATTTATATTTGGTCCCAATTCCTTCATAATCTCCTTACTTCCAGTCATATGACTAGTGCATCCACTATCAACCAGTAACAAATGATCAGAGTGCTTAATTCTACAATTGTAGTGTCACACAACTGATTTGGTGCCATTCTGCCCTAGACATCAAGTTTTGTGTCTTGGACTTATGTTAAGAACTTAAGATCGAACATCACATGAGCGCTAACCCTTAACATGGCTATCAGGTAAAGTGAAACAATCAAACAATAGGAGATCATTCCAAACAATGCAACCGAAAAACAGCGTCACAATGGAAGCACACACAAAAAGGGATTCAGAGGTTGGTTGCACTGCAATGGCTGATAATATATGCAGTTTGGAGCTACTCCGGTGTGGAGCTTATCCTCAAGACTAAATGTGCGAAATTAGCTGCACTGCAATGGCACATAATACAGTATGCAGTAACACATGATCAGAGTGCTTGTCCCTGCTTCAGACATGAACACAATGTAGGACCTGAGCCCGACCCTCGCTAGCCTTATGTGTGCTTATTATATCCCATGAAGCATTAAGCCTTGACATGGTTAAATATAAAACAAAATACTTAACATGGTTAGCAGACTGAAATTACAAGGGATCACCCCAAACAATACAACGTAAAAACGGTGTTAAGATGGAAGCACAACAAGGTATTCCTAGAATATTCAGGTTGCAGTACTAGTCTTTTCTACAAGAATGAGACAAATTTAAACATGTTCAATTTCGCTATAATTATGAGCTTATTAGTGTCTACATGACCTACCTAAACAGATGCAATGGAATCATGAAGAAAACTTAATCATAACACAACATTTCACTGGGAAGTTGACTATGATTCAGCCATTTAATTTAATGAGTAGTTCTCCAACCGTCCTCTACAAATCAGATGCAGGTTGCAAGTCAACAAAGAGGAAATCCTCCCTCTTTTCATCATCTCATCAGCTACAACATAGAGTAGAAATAAGCAAAATATTGACTATCGAATACTATAACTCATTCGTACTGAATCCGAGTGGACACCCGTGATCTGGATTCTAGAAAAAAATGATCATGGAAAAAACCAAGAAAGACAATTTGTGTGCGCATGCACTTGTCCTATTCTAGAGACAACGGTTCAGTTTGCTCTAGTGCATTGACCATGACCGATGTCTGGTACAGATGTGACTCTACGAGCTTGCACCAAAGAGCACATAATACTACACATTAAGGTGAGAGACTTCTTGATCCAGCGGCACAAGTAATGGATAAATTAATCCAGATGAGGCACTTTCTTATATACTGCATTGTATATATGGTGTAGAATCTAACCAGGTAGGCACTCCAAATATTGTCTCACAGGTTTATTTCTTACACCGAAGAGGCCATGTCAGTAACACCAAACTGAAACTGGGCAGCCAATGTTCAAGTTCCTTATCAACTACCCTACAATGGCACACAATACTTGCAGTAAAAAGTTATCGGGGTGCTTACTTTTCACAACTGCACGTATTTTTTTGGCTTGAGACATGAACGCAATGTGAGACCAGAGCCTAACAATCAGAAACCTTTCCTATGCCTATAGGTATAACATGTTTTCCAAGACATATGTTAACATCGATCATCCATGAAACACTAACCATGAAGAAATAGGGATACCAGACCATGGCAAAATATGTTTCCAAGACATAGGTCAAGCCAATTCTTCAGTTCAAGGAATAGGGATATGTAGCATATAGATCGCGATCAATTGAGTACTAAGAGAAAGATGTAGATAAATAAATAATAAAAAGCAAAGTCAATTCTTCAGCTCAACGAGTAGGGGCATTGGGCATATACTCCCTCCGTTTTTTAATATAAGATGTTTTAGCTATCCAACATGTTGTCTAAATGCATACTAATATGAGTGCACATACACACTAAAATATGTCTACATACATCTAGATATACGTGAATGTGGACAAATGCTAAAACATCTTATATTTAGGAACGGAGGGAGTAGATTGTAACAATTGACTACTACTAAGAAGAACGACCAATAAAAAAAAAGGCAAAGCCAAGTCCTTGTTCCACGAAAATAGATTAGTGAGGTGGATCGATTGATAAATATTTCAAAACTAAAGCAAAATGACTTGGTAATTTTAGCATCAATAAGTCACTTCATACCGATGGTGTATCAAACTAAGCATAGATTTATGCAACCACATAACATTAAGATATTTGATCATAACCTTACAAAAAGAAGAATCCATCAGGCTCATACTTGATCCATTTCATACAACAGCTAGGCCATTGAGAAGAAACACCTCATTCAACAGCCATCAGACGAAAGGCAAAGCGTTGACAGCATAACCTTTTAGTGCCGTGAAGAAGGCATGCTGAACAAGAGTTTGCTTGTGCCCAAGTTGACAACCATATAACTCTTGTCCATCACGATGGAAGTTGTCAATCAGATCGCCATCAATGTTAACGTAAAACAACCACTCGCCATGACCGACCAGCAAGAGGAGGTCACCGTCACCGACACAACGGTGGCATCCCAATCGTCATCCAACCTTCGAAACTGCTCCCTGATTTCAGCGACCGGCAATTCGACCCTGTACTCCCACTTCCAAACCTCGCTTTCAAAGTTCTGCAACACCCATATGTCAACTGTTTGCATGGCCTTGTCATACCAATAGATGCCAAGCGTTGCATCCATCTCAAAGATATGTGACCTGACGGGAACATCTGGAGCACGCATCTGCCGGAACGACTCGGATGTCATGTCAAATACTATCACCACTTTGCTTGCAGTAAGATATGGATAATGCCACGGGAACCAATGCATTCTATCACGGAGCAGGGCAGATGTGCTAAGGAGCAACCCTGCCGCAGCCGCTGCTTCTGGACCCCGATGTACCTTGGCAGATTTTGGGAGCCCAACGCGAAGACGTAGCAGCCAATTTGATGCATATTGCCGAAATTTCGGCGCAGTAGTAACAGCCGGTACTCGCCTGTAGGACGGTGCGCATACATGCCCAAAACCTCGAAGTCCGAGAGTTGCCAGAGGTGAGCATGCTGACGCGTGGCCGGATTACAAATAGAGAGGCGGGGGATGTAACCAGTTGTGCCATGTTTGGAGAGGATGAGGAGGCCGTCGCAGGAGGCCTGGAGATAGGAGGAACCTTCAAGCCTGAATACCGACTGGAGCTGGCCCTCGGCGGCCCGGTGATCGAAGGAGAGGTAGTTCTTGTGGTAGGCGCCACCGTATTCGGAGCCGCATACGACAGGAAGGGTGGGCTGGCGGCCGTGGTGGGCGAGGAGAGAAGGCGCGGGTGGAGGTGGCGCCGCGCCAGGCGCGGCAGACGGCGCGGCAACGGAGAAGCGATTCCGGGGGGAGGCGGACGAGAATCTCCCAAAAGAGGATCTCATCCGGGAGGCGTGGCTCCTGCCCTCGAGGCTTCGCCATGGCCGCCGTTTGGGAACCAGAGGAGGAGTGGTTTTTTCTTTCAGGAAAAGGGAAGGAGGTGTTGGGGTCGTGGTCTCTGGGAATGGACATGGGCTGGGCCTGGGCTAGTGGGCTATACCCATGTTTTTTTCCTACTTTGGAAAACCGTAGATACAAAACCCTCATAAAAATTGACCGATTTATTTTTGGCCAGCGCTAGGCGTCAGTCGGCTGTAGGGAGGCCTCCCTACAGCCGCCTTCGGAACCGTCAGATTCACTTAAGTGAAACGACCCCCGCGTCCGATCTATGTAGCAAAAACGTTTCGCGCGTAGCACTTTGTGTCTGTCTATGTACATCACATGTAGCAAAGAAAATTCAGAAAATGCTGCGTTCGATAAATGTAGCAAAAAAAAAAGTCAAACATAACATTTTTTTTGTCGCATGTAGCACCGTGTGTAGCAAAAATTCTCGGATGTGTAAAATTTACGGTCGTGTAGCAAAAAATGGTGTAGCACTTTGAGCAATGTCATGTAGTAAAAACCAACAAGTTATGCAACAAATCCCCATCTGTTGTAGCAAAACATCAATAAAGCGTCATTTTCGCAAAAATCATTGTAGCACTTTGCTCGTGCTTACACAGCAAAGGCTATACACACATGTAGCAAAAAGCAACAACGTATGCAACAAAAAATTCCCAAAAACTGACCTTCGCTATCGAACATGGAGGCGCCGCCTGCCCAATCGAGCTCGTCGGCGATGAATCAGACCAGTCAGGACCTCGTTGTCGCCGGATCCAGTGATCCACGACACATCCCCATCGTAGATTGGTGCGGTGCTCGTGCTTACAGACTCGCACATCAAAATCGTGGTGGTGCAACAGCCTCTCCTGTCGACTGACGGCAGCAGAAGGCGGCGCTCGACGGTGGCCGGCCGTGGATGATGCTGGCAGGCACGTGAGGTGCTCCGGGTCGACGGCGGCCGGCGGTCTCCGTGGCGGCGTCGACGGCCGGTGCCCGGTGGAATCCACGATGGCTGCGGCAACGGCCGGTGGAATCCACAATGGCGGCGGATGGGCAACGGTGGCCAGAGAGATTGGGGATGGTGGCTCGCCGCCGGCAAGCTGAGGATCAAGCGGAAGGGAGGAGGGACGAGAAAGAGGAAGAAGGCAGGCGAAGGTCAACGAGTCGCGCGTCTCTAACCGGCTATAGCTACAGCTGGCTGAGAGATAGCGTTTTCCTTTATTTTTTCTTGAACGAATTTGTTATATTAAGTTTTATTTTATATAAATAAATATTAGCTGAATAATCATGCATTGCTATGAAATATGAGATTAAAAATATGTTATATAATTATAAACCTCATGATTGTACATAACACAAAAGCACTTAAAGCCTAAAAAGATTATGAAGAAAATTAGTACAATAGATTAAAATATAAAGGTATTGAGTAGGTCGAGTTATACTAATGAACGAAAAAAACTCATTGATCAAATGAGTATACAAATTCTTCTTTATGCTCCACTCTAGCTATGCTCTGACGGCCTCCCTGACTCCCTGCCGTCAGCCGTCTCCGGACCCCGCTCCATGTCGCTTTCCGCCGCCTCCCGGCGCGGCTCCGGACGCCTCCACCTCGACAACCTCTACCCCACCAGCGCTCGGCTTTCGCCAGTACCCATCTCCCTACTCGTCTCTGACTGTCCCTATAGCAGGTGGCCTCCACACGCGAGGCTTCCATCCTTTGTGTGTGCCCATCTATTTAGGGTGTAAGACTGTGAGTTCAACCTTCACTATCCATCAGGTCCACGCGTCACGGGCAAATGATGCTGCCATGGTTGACGATGGAGATCAAACTTTTCAAGATTTCTTCATGTTGCAAAAGATGTTTTGGATTGCGACAAACGAGTATCGATTTTGTTACGGCACGGCTAAAATGCTGAAATGATATGTGCGCTTATGCTATGAAGAGTTTTCTCACATGTGTTTCTATAAGGATTAGCTCTACATCTTTAACTATCAGATGCCTATGTCAGAATGTAGGTGTATGTCCAGGCAGAGACATCCTCTCTGATCTATCCGTGAGTCCGTTCACGCTTCTGTCTGTAAAGTGCTGCTGATATTAATAAAATATCTTTGTTCAGAAAAAAAAAAGTGTGCAACGATGGAGTCCAGCTTTTCTATGTACCTGGTATTAGTGCTGCCATATGCTGTAATAACCAGCAAAATAGTTGCATCTGCAGTTGGCTAACTGTATTTTGTCTTTGCATCAGCCTGTCCCAAACCTGGACTCGTTTGTCCTGAGGCGTTGCCCAACGTTTGCGTTGCTTTTACCATGCAATGGAGGCAGCTTTCTCCACTTTAACCCAGCAGTCTCAAAGCACAGCAACACCTGCGGCTGTCAGCACCAGAAAAGAAGGGGAGATACGGATGTGGATGTTCCGAGCAACAGAAGCACCATGTGCGAGCAACATACACGGTACAAGTAACCCTGCATCACAACTTCACAAGGTTTCTGATACAAACAATATTGCTCACCTAATCTCGCAGACTATAATTTCAGTTTAGGGACTTCCCTCCAATCAGCAGATCATCGATCCTTGCAACGTCTATCTCTCATTTTCAGCCACCTTGTTAGCTTTGATTGTGCTGAACTGCTGATAGCATTAGGGATGTTCCCCTGCAGCAGACCTAAAGAAAAGAATCAGTTTCACGTTTAGTGCACGGGAGTTAAAATATCCATCTGACACTCCTGAAATTCCAAAGAATCATGCTCTCACCGAACTAATTTACAACTGCAAAGATATAAATCACAAATTCGAAATGAGATAAGCATGCTTCCCTCCATGCTCAGAAGTTTCAGAACTACTGTTGGCTTATAATAAGGTTTTTAAGTGTGCACCATGTGCCAGTTTTTTAGGTGGCATTAAACCACATTTATAGTATGTCAAGATTAAAACTTGATAAACTACTAAACAATTTCAGAACTACTCTTGGGATATAATTCAAATGCGTAATTCTAATTTCTAGCATGCTGCACTGATACACCAGTGCAGGGAAAACTAACTCTGAATTCCTACTATCGCTTTTTAGGTCATGCATATTCTATTTCATAATAATTAATCATGGTAAAAAAATCCATCAACGGCAGATGAATTTGTCAAACATAATTGAGTTATTCCACACTGGAAAGTGTGTGCATAATCTTGTAGTTGGTTGTTCAGTACAAATTATCTATCTATATTTACTTCCACTCTAAAAGTAAGAAATTAGGAACCGGGGGAATATTTGCCAACATGTCAGCTCCTAGAGAGAAACTGAAACATATTGTCAAGCTGGCTATTTCCTAAATGGTTGCGGACGGTCCCAGAAGAAATAAGCAAGCATGGATTAGCAGAACAAACTAAAGAGACTGAGAAGATCCAAGTAGAAGACGAACCAGTAGAAGTACAATCTAGATGTGTTTGGCAAGGAGAAAGAAGATTAATTTTGTTGTGCTATTAGCAACAAATTGCACTCTAATGTCCCCAAGACCTGAAACGATACTGTAAAAAAAAAGGCCTGAAACGATAGTGCATTGCTTACATGAAGCGAAATGGTTCATTATGAAATATGAGTCAGACTGTCGGTAAATTATAAGCACTCTTTTTTAGACGGAAGGCTCGAAATGAGCCCAGCTTTAAATTAACAAAGCCAACAACCGGCTAAGGGTTACAACTTACACAGTTAACACTCACGCGCTGGGGATGCCAGCTTACAAGACAAGAACAAAGAAAACAGAAGACTACAAAGGAGAAGGAACAAAAGCAACTAAGTCTTGATCCAGTCGAAGGAGAATTGTCTTGTCTTCTGTTGCTCAGAAGCAATGCCACCTTCAGACCATCCTCGCCCACATCGCCACCCAAAGCTCAAGCAAGCAATCCAGCAGGACTCGAGAATCCCAAGGGGGGGGTTTCAGAACGACGCCTCCAAGGAGGAAAACGGCGCCGCAGAGCATCATCGTCGCCGGTAGAGTCAAAAGACCTACATAGCTTTCGCCAAGACCCAATCCTCCAACCAAAGAGCTCGACCGTGAAGAACGACGAGGTCATGTGGATTATGCACACACTGCAACAGAAGCAAGCCACACCGAGACCAAGGTAGGTAGAGGCGGAGGTGGAATCCAACAGGGAGAGGAACTTCAAGGTGACGCCTTCACGAAGGAAAATGGCACCTGGAGGTGTCACCATCACCTGCGATGGTCTCAACCATGCACAGCTTTCACCGGAGCCCCGAGCATCCCAAACACCAGATGCCACCATGAGGTCGAAGAGCCCGGCCACTGCTTCCCATCTCCTTCCCGGAGAGGAGAGACATGATGCTCCAGCCCCTGCTAAGAACACCAGCAACAAACGCCAGAACCAAGAACACCAACCATCCTCCTCAGCGGACGACACGAAGCCGTCATGGCCCTGTCCAGCCAAGCGAAACGCCGCACAAAAGTAGCGGAGCTGGCCTCGCAGGGCACTGGACGCCGGAAGAAGGTGCAGCGAGCCTGTACAGCTCGCTGGGTGTCCCGTCATGGGTCTGGGAGAGCCCCTGCCCCCAAGCAGGAATGAGCTACACGGGAGAGTATCACACGTGGCCGAGCAGAAAGCCACGCCGCCACCGCAGTGACGAGCCTATCTAGCTGGTAAGAAGGACCGGGAGCCCCTACTCCCGCCGGCCAGCAAGGCAGGCAGCCCTCGCGACGAGCGCGGCCTGGGCGGCCCAGATCGAGGCCTGGGAGACCCAGATCGGGCCCGTGTTGCCTAGATCGGGCCCGCCCGGAGATCGGGGCTGGCTCCATGCCAGGAGCACGCCGCCGCCTACCTCCTCTCCTCCGCAGCCAGCCAGAGCGGCTGCTGCCGCCACCACCACGTCGAGATAACGCCGGTGGGGCGCTGGGTCGTCGCCCAAATTCCATCCCAGGCTGCCATGGCCCGAGGCGACCACCACGTCGAGCGCAGCGCCGCCGCGTCACGCCCGAGCCCCTGCCTGGGCGAAGCGCCGGAACCTGGCCGCCGCCGAGGACAGCCATCACGCGCCGACGAGATCCACCGTCGCGTCCACCACGAGCTCTCTCCCAACCCTCCTTTTGGGGGGCGAGAGCCACCGCCACCGTGGCGAGGCCAGCGGTAGCGGCGGAGACGGGAAGTAGAAGGGGGGCCGCCGGCGGCGGCGCGCTAAGGTTCCCCCCGAGCCGCCCGGTGCGGGCGACGCGAGGGCGAAAGAGGATGAGCACTCTTTTTCATGTAGCAACATATGATTTTACTGGTTCATATGCCAGGCGTTGATCGAAATCGTCTCTCTAGAATTTTCCTTGATTTAAACTGAATCAGAGTCATAAAATTTAACAAGAATAGTAACATAAGCACACATGAATTGTAAATCTTATCTCCAGGATCGACGAGTTCGCTGAACTAAATCCACCCGCGAAAATGTTCAGCTGCTACATCGCGATTCACAACTAGAGTGACAAGATTGTTGACTTGAGAAACAGAGTATAGGTTTGTCTACTTGAAAGAAAGTAATTCAAACTTAACTGACTTTATTTGATTCATAACCGGATGGATGAACATTTCATCAACAAAAACTGAGAAGCTAACTTGCATACGTTTTGTGCATATAATTCCTGCCATGGAGATCATCTAGTTGGAGCTTGTCAACTTATGTTTATTTGCATATTTAGGAAGAATGAGATTAAGAAGATTGAGAGTGAGAAGAATGAACTGAGAGTGAAATTGCTCACAGTCGAGGAAGCTGCAGAAGTACATATGTAGAATATAGTGCAGAGTCTGTTGATAATAAGTCCCAGAATTTTTTTCCCAAAAACTGCTGAGCAAAAAGCAGATACAAAAGCAACGGACTGAGATCCCGTGCCCCGCTCAAGGCGAGGCACAGCGTGACTTGAGGCCTCACATCCACCATCCATCTCCCATCCAACGGACAGCCATGAGTCAACGCAAAATTGGACCTGGTCCGCTCGTCTCCTTCCTCTTTCTCACGCTCGCGAGGCAACATAACGGCGGGAAACGAACGCTTGCAGAGGACTTCGCGGGCAGGAACTGCGGTGGAGAGCTGTGCCGCCGCCGCCGCCATGGGGAAGGGCGCCATGGGATCTCCGGCGGCGGCCACCGGATAAACGGCGCCGGCAATCCCGTCCGCCCCCACGGCCTTCTCATCCCCGCCCCGCTCCGACGAGCTCCTCGTCCCCGCCGTGAAGATCTCCGACGAGCCCTACCTCAGCTCCGACGACCGCGTCCGCACTCCTGCGACCCCTCCTCGACCGCGGTTCTCCCTTGCGACCACCCCAGCACAGAGCAGGTTAGTCCTCTGGAGAAACGTCCTCTGTATATGTGTACTTTGGAACTAAAAATTGTGCTTGATTGTTAGTTCAGTACTGAAAATTTTAGGCATATATTGTGCTGGAAATTTGTTAGTCCTTGCTGCTGCGAGTTTGATTGTTAGTTCTGTCAACGGCGAGTCCAGGAATTTTTTGCAGGGCGGGCTGAAAGTTAAGGATGACTAACTAAACGACTACTAAACGACGAAAATAAGCCAATATACAAGACATAAAATTATGTAAGATAAAATACCAGTTAAAAGCATACAATACCACAAAATAAGCCAATATTTGTAAGATAATTCCAGCATACAAATTTTCAAGTTAAAAGCATACAATCTAATAAAACTAGTAAACAGACATGTACCTCTAAGAAATCACATCATACTCGCGCGGCAGATGTCCTCTATGATCCCTCAATTTCTGAAGCTGTATAATGATCTGATCATCATGAATGCTTTTGAATATCTCTTTCTCACAGTAGCACACCATTAAATCATTTAGCCATTCATCAGTCACCTTATTTCACAAATATGTTTTAATAATCTTCATTGCTGAAAATATGCGTTCAACTGATGCAGTTGCCACAGGAAGAATGAGAGCCAACTCAATGAGACGATACACCAATGGGAAAGATGTGTGTTTTGTTGTTTGAGCCATCAACTCAGCAAGTGTGGACAGATTTTGACATCCATTAAATTCTTCACTTCTCCTAATGTTCATAAGAAATCTTGGGAGGTCAATTCTTAGCAACAACCTGTCAGCTTCTGTGAAGTCCTCAGCATAAATTTCAGCAAGCCGAATAAGTTTGTCAACATTAAACTTTGAGAAGTTGTTTGCTGGACTAAGACAGGCCATACAATCAAGTAACTCGGTGGAAACTTCATTGAATCGATGATTCATTTCAGCGAGAGTTGCATCAATGGCAACATTGAATATGCTAACCTTGTAATAGTGGAGTCGAGTCGTTGTGTTCTTGGTGGTGCGAACGGTTTGACCCAAAGCTCCAACATGATCATCCATATTTGGCACTTCAATCTCATGTGTCTCACAAAAGCTCTTGGCTTGGCTGAATAAAGAAATTGCCCTTGTTGATGGAAGTGGAGGATTCATCATGCCCACGAAAAGCCTCCCCTTGTGCTATGAGATACCTTGCACAATCGAATGATGCAGTTAAACGGATTTTATATAATATCTCAGACTCCTTGCTGTACACACAAAATTTGGTAGCCACACTTGCTCGTTGATTGTTGAAATCATCACAATCATCCCTAGCAATGTTGTGGCGACTAGATAGACCACCAACATGCTTTTTAAAATTATCCAGACCTGTTTTCCAATGAGTGTAACCATCTTTTGTAAAAACATCATTTCCCAATCTGCAAGCATGTGATGGTTTCTTGAAAAGATAGCAATAGAAGCAAAAGACAGCCTCCTTTTCCACACTGTATTCCAACCAATCAAATTTATCCAACCAATGTGCCTGAAATGATCTCGAAATAATGCCATCTAGTGTCTTCTTGAATTTATGCCCTACAGCCTTGTTTCGCCCATTCAACAAATAAGCTCTTCTCACATCACTTCTAATTTCGGGGGCATAATCATCTATTGGTATTCTAAGTCCTGGATCATGAATAATTTGACTTGGATGAAATTCTTGAATAAGCTGACTTGGCTGGTTTGTACTCTCACCAAATGTGGTGGCATTGCTCTCAACACTTTGGGGATCAGGTTCATGTTGAGGTTGAGGTTGAGGTTGAGGTTCAGCTTCATGTTCAGGTTGAGGTTGAGGTTGAGGTTGAGGTTGAGGTTGAGGTTCAGCTTCTACATGTTCAGGTTGAGGTTCGGATTCAACTTCAATTTCAGGTGCAGTAATCAAAGGGAGGTTGTCGTTGATTGCAACATGCTCAGGTTCAGGTTCAGTGCTACCAACAGAACTAGGTGTATAATAGCTAAGGATGCTGACATGCTTTCTCTTCATTTTAACAAATCTGAAAATATATTGCACATAGATAAATTAACTGGAGGCTGGAGCTAGACAGCTAGTACACATAGATTAATTACAGAGAGATAGCTAAGGATGCTCACGATGCGCTGCGCCCAAACTTGTCGCCGGATGCCGGCTGCTGCTAGGGTTTGGCAGCTGGGTGCGTCCGCCGTCCGCGCGTCGCCTTCTGTTGGTGCGGCCATGCGGGCGTGCGGCGCTCCGCCGGACCCCAGCCCCTCCTTCGCGGCGTTGGTGTCGTGGCTCCTCTGTCGCCGACTCGCCGCCTCGCCGGTCGTGGCCGCCTCTCTGTGGCTGCTCTGCTCTGCTTGTGTTGCGTGCTGGGGAATGGCCGAATGGGGATGGAAGAGCTGCCTGTTCGATAGGATGCATCTGCGTGTTGGGCTGGAACGTGGAACCCTGAAAGCCTGGAATACTCAGCTGCTAATGGGCCAGATTACTAGTAGTAAAAAAAAATTACATTTTCGGAGGGCAGGCTGAAGCCTGTTAAAGCCCCCCTGTTGGACTCGCCTTTGAGTTCTGTATACATCAGATTCAAATTTTTGATGAATTATCTGTTGCTTGGCTCATGTATACATCAGGTTCATTTTGGTTCAATTATCAGATTCAGACTTAGCACAATTCACTGAATTTATGCAGCTGTCTCTATGCAGGTCCGCTCCTTCCTTGCTGCTGCGAGCTCCATGGCTCCCGTGGCCGTCGGAGCAGGTCCTTAGAGGGCGCGTAGGAGGACGGCGGAGCGGAGCAGACGAGTTCGTCGGAGAGGCCGTCGGAACGGGGCGCACGCAGTCGCCAGATGGGAGGCGACGGAGCAGCCGAAGATGGGGGATGGGAGGCGGACGGAGCAGCGGATTCCTCCTGTAGACGGCGCCGGAGCTCACCCTGGAGGAGCAGCCGCCGCGACTCCTCTCCCATTCCCGCGGCGACATGACGGGAGCTTGCTCCGTTTCCATCAGCGCGGCGACGGGTACAGCAGCAGCGAGCAGAGCTCGCGTCGTTTTCTGCTTGCGCGCGTGAGGAAGAAGGAATCAGTCCTCGTCTTTTAGGATTGACCATTTGTGACCGTTGGATGGGAGATGGATGGTGGATGTGAGGCCTCAAGTCACGCTATGCCTCGCCTTGAGCGGGGCACGGGGTCTCAGTCCAAAAGCAACAAAGTTTTATATATACTACAGAAACAAAAGAAGAGGAGGATGTCTTAAACCTGTACTGGAGGCAACAGGATACATGATGTGTAAACATGTAATGTTGATAGTAAGTTCCAGTAAAAAAACACATCTCCAAAACTGATGAGCAAAGGGCAGATAGAAAAGCAACAATGGTTGATACTTGATATGCCATACCAAAAAAAAAAGAGGAGGATGATCTGTCAAACATGCACTGCAGGCAACATGCTACAGGTGAAACTACACTAACAAACTTATGAAGTGGGTGAGCATGAGAAGGTGCATTTTCTGAATTGTACAGCTCTGTGAGGAAGGAGAGTTAGAAGATGGCAACACAAAGGAGAATATATTAGACCAGGTCTGTGTTGTTGGTACAAAAAAAAGTGCCAGAGTGCAGGATGATGGTATCCCTATCCAAAAAATTAAGGCAGAGAGGCTGGTCACCACAAAGAAAAACATTAACATTACTGGCATGGATAACAAACTTAATGTCAAAACCCAGCTAATAATTTATCCATCGGTGCTGATTCCCTACCTAACATGTGTCTGCATGGAGATAAATATAACTGCCTAGTACAATCAAAGGAGATAAATATAAGCATGTCCGAATTGTGCAGAATCTCACTATTGTGGTGAGCTTAGCCTCCAAACCTAACTAGATGCAATGGATTCACGAACAAAGATTAACTATGGTGCAAACATCTAAGTTGGGAGAAGAGCTCCAAGTTCTTCTAAAAATCAGGTACAACTTTCACCTCAACGAATTCGAAAAATTGCCACATATCATCGTCAGATAGAACAAAACACAGAAACAGGAAACACATATAGATTGCTAGAAACTGAGGATTGAGAATGCCACTAGACAATCGCCACGAAAGAAGACATAGATAAAGAAGCAAAGTCAATTCTCCAGTTCAAGAAATAGAGATGAGGCAGGTAGATCGGTAAACTAGTAAGTTCAAAGAACAATAGATAAAAAAGCAAAGCCACTTCTCCAGTTTAAGAAAATAGATACATGAGGCAGATTAGTTGGCACATACACCAACACTGACTTGGTAATATAAGTTCTGACACCCACAATAGTTCCATTAGACCTGAAAGTCTTTCAAATAAGCATAGAGTCCACACAACAATTAGAGCTTCTTGATCATAACTTCATCTGCATAAAAAAAAGAAACAAGCCAGCTCATTGTGGACCCAGTTCACACACCTTGTAAATCATCAGGGTACTAACAGTTAAGGCCATTTAGAATCACCACCTCACAAAAAAGTTGTTAGACGAAAGGCGAAGCATTGACAACATATCCCTCTAGTGTGGGGAAGAAGGTATGTGGAACAAGAGTTTGTTTGAGCCGAAGTTGAGTAGTAGCGAGGCCTCTGCGATGGAAACCGGCAACCAACTTTCCATTAATGTCAACCTGAAATAGCCGGTCGCCAAATCTGACCAGCATGATCACATCACCATCCAAACACTTGACTACTATGGTCCAATGACTGTCAAACTCTTCAAACTGCGCCGCAATCTCCGCAACCGGCAATTCAACCCGGTGCTTGAAGGCCCAGACCTCGCCTTCATAATCCTGCATCGCCCAGATATCCATGATCGCCGCATCATCATTGAGGCTGTACATGCCAAGCATGCCGTCAAACTCAAACAGGTCAGCGTCGCCCGAAACAATCGGAGAGGGCATCTGCCGAAACGACTCGGCTGTGGTGTCAAATACCACTATCATTTGGCCTGTGTGCCAATGCAGGCCACCATGGAACAGGACAGGTACGTGGTAGTCTATCAGTCCCCCCATATTGGGGCTCGGTATTTGCCTTGGCCACTGGTTGGAGCCTACTGTATAGACGTAGCAGACATATTCAGGGCCTGGTGGCAGTTCATTATACAGCATAATCAAATCTTGGTCTTTGCTCATCAGTAGCCGGTACTCGCCGGTAGGAGGGTGCATGTACATTGCCCCGACGCTGAAGTCAGGAAACAGCGGGAGCGGCGCATACTGACGAGTGGCCGGGTTGCATATGCAAAAGCGCTTGATGTTGACGGAGAGGACGAGGAGGCCGTCGCAGGAGGCCTCCAGCCGGAAGAAGTGGGGCCCAAGTCGCGCGATCGATTGCAGCTGGTCGGCGGCGGCGGCGGGGAGCTCCGCCCGGTGGTCGAAGGGGATGATGTTTAGTGAGTCGCCGGTGTAGCCGCGTACGAGGGGGAGGGTGGGCTGGCGGGCGTGGTGGGCGAGGAGGAAGTCGCGGGAGGAGGTGGCGCGGCGCCAGGCCGGGCAGACGGCGCGGCAGCGGGGGACGGCTTTGGGGGGCAAACGCACGAGGATCTCCCAGATAGCGATCTCATCCGGGAGGCTGCGGAGGTGAGGCGCCGGTGCTGCTGCCTCCGCCATTGTCGCCGGCTGGGAGCTCTCGATCCGTCGCAGGAGAGAGGAGTGGTGGAGTTGAGATGGGGGCGGCGGCTGGGTTGGGATAGGGGCGGCTGGGAGGTCGGCGCTGCAACAATTTCTCCTCTGTTTAATACCCCTAGGTTGGAGACCTCTCGAAAATTCTCTTTTTTTTGTCCTCCTCTGTTTGTTTTTCTCTAAATTTGAAAACCACATTTTTAAATCTAAACAAATTCTGAAAAAAAAATCATACTATTATATGTATGGTATGTACGACACAACTTTCGTTGAAATATATTATTATCGTAACCTACACAAAAGGATAAATTTAGGGATGAACAAGTTTTTCCCTTTTAGGACCACAAATGTACTCCGTATTATTTGTGCGTAGCCTAAAATTATTAGTATTTTTTCCTGTAACTTACAGACTCTGCCAAGTGCCAACAGTTTCGTGACGGTTGGCTGCCTACACCGCACTGGAGAGATGGGCTCTTCTCAACATCGACGTTCTGTCATCCCACCACGCTGGCTCCCAGCGATGGAGACGAGACTGAGGCCTCTTGTCACGCTCGGGGAGAGCTCCAGGACTCGGGGAACATGGCGGGGACGATGCGTCGTTCCATCCAAAGCTCGGTCATGGAGGAGGCCCGCGCGGGCGAGCACCTCCAATGATGCCCTTCTGATCAAAGCCCATAATCTTCCATCTGAAGCCCATGTCGAGGGGAGGCTATACGCGCGCGACAAGCCCAAATGGTCACCAAAAGCGACCCCTGGAGCGGTGACGCGCGACGACGCTCGGCCGCAAAGCATGGGGGAGGACGAAGAGAAGTCCTACCAGACAAAGAGCTCACGCTGAGGCCAACGGTGTGCTAGCCAAGCGGAGGAGGGGTGGCGCCACTGGAATCGAGCACGGTGACCTCGGCCACAAGCAGGGAAGAAGACCTCGATTCCAGTCGTCTAGCAAGCGAGTTTCAATGAGGAGGAGGTGCTCACGGCAGAGCTAGTGGTAGGCTAGGTTTGGTGTGGGGCACTATGTGTCGTCGGTGTGACACGATGGCCAGAGGTAGGGTTTGCACTCACGTCGAAGCACAGAGAGGGAATAAGCTGGAGGGAGAAAATGGGAGCACGACGTCACCTTTATACCCGGAGAGAGCTGCGGCGGCACGGATCACGGATCTTGACGCAAACGGACAGCGTTGGTGGAGGTGCTGGGGAAGGGGGGCACGGGGACGACGTACAAAGCGGTGCTGAAGTACATGGCAAAGACGGTGGTGACGATGCAGCTCAAAGATGTATATGTAAATTACAATGATTTTTTTGCTCAAAAAACACCTCCAAAACTGTCAACAGCCACCAAAAACCTTTTGCAGAGTCCTTTATGCAATTTATACCCCACTAATACCCGGATGGTCACTCAACTTCTCTGGACACTCAACAAGTCCGAGATGAGTGAATTGGTCACCCCCGTTATGCCCTGGGCCCACTGGGACGCCGCATGGACAGAAAAACAGGCTCCAGATCCGGTTGGTGACCAAACCACTCATCTCGGACAAGTTGTGAGACGGATTTTCCCATTTTACAAGATGAGTGACCAATTCACTCATCTCAGATAACACTAGTAAGAAAATGTTCAGTGAAACTGACATGGATTTCCATGTCTGGAGCAGAAGAGTAAGCAAAAGTCTGAGTCTTCTGTTCCAACTCCAGCAATGTTGATCTGGTCTTATGATATTCTGAGACTGAAGCTGCAATTCGTTGTCCACTTGTTTGTAGATTGTACTGGTTCATATTCCAGGCTTTGATCGAATCGTCTCTCCAGATTTTCCCTTGATTGAAACTGAATCAGAGTCATAAAAAATTAAGCGAATAGTAACATAAGCACACAGGAATCATAAATCTTATCTCGAGGCTCGACAAGTTCGCTGAACTGAATTCACCTGCGAAAACTTTCAGCTGCTATATCGCGATTCACAACTAGTGACACAGAACTCGACAACGAGAGAGTTGTTGTACAAGGAGAGAGATTTAAAAGACAGAACAATGAGATGGTGGCGGCGTCGAGGTGGACTCCTGGCTTGCCTACCTGGGTTCGAGGTGGACTCCTGGCTTGCCTACCTGGGGTAATTCTGCTGTTCCGCTCCCTGTAGAATAATCTCTATGTTTATGTTGCACTATAATCTCTGAATTTTTTGTTTTTTTATTGGATACTGCACTGAATAATTTAAGAAGGTTAAAGTAATCTAACTCGAATCAGGTCAAAACAATTTTAGCAGGCCAATATGTCAAAATCAGATGACTCGGAGTGTAGCACAAACAGATAAACCGAATTCGAATCAAAGACCGACACCACCTGAGGCTACGGAGGACCAGCGGTTATATTTGCTGAGGCCACTATTCACTCTATTACATTGATGATGCAGGAAGCTTAGTACGCTAGAAGTGCAACCTTGCATCCAAGAGCACACAATGCAGTTCAAGACGACCAAGAGACTTCTCGGTCGCCAATTTCAGATTACAAAAATACTTGAATATATTTAGGATCTGCATGTTGAACTTATATAGTGCAATTCCACAGCGTAAAATGTAAGTAAAGTGTAACCAGGCACTCAAAAACCTCACTCCATAATTTGAGCTGCTGAGCAACTTCTATGCAATGGCAAATAAGACATATGACAAAGAATGCTCAATTATCTTGCAGCAGCACATAATACACCTGGTAAGTTGTTAACAAGCGATAAGAGTCAAGTTTCAGCTTTCTTTTCAACTGTATAGACACATAATTTTGCTTCCAGTAATTAGTAGTCGAAAATGAGCATTGCTCATGACTGGCAACCTCAGGACAAAAAAGAGTGGAACCTGAGCATTTGTTACATCTATGCTGCATGGCCATGAAACAATCACTTGGAGCATTCTTAAAATGGTTTGCAACTGAGGTTAAATGATGGATATAATTCTAAACAACGCAACAGTAAGGCATGGCAGCACATAATGGCCCTTCGCGACGGATCCACCAATGTTGCAAGAAGGAAACTGCTGCAAACTTGGTAGTACACCAGTTTTTTCCTAGAAAATACAGCAGCTGCTTGAAAGAACGAAATGTTTGGTGATAATAACATATAGTGCTAAATCTGGTGATAATACGTTCCACTATTCCAGTAAAAAAAACTTCTCCGAGAACTGATGAGCAAAAAGTTGATTATAAAGCAAATATGTTTGATATGTTACAAACAAAAAAGAAGAGGATGTGCTAAACCTGTACTGCAGGCAACTGTCTGGAACTGAAACTCCACTAACAAACTTATGAAGCGGATGAGCAAGAGAAGGTGCAATTTCCAATTGGTCTAGCTCTGACGAGAGTATGTAGAGGTCGGTGTTAAAAATCACCTTAGGATAACGAATTCTTCCAAGCAAAGGTGCAGTATGTTGTCTAAATTCACATCCACTCGCCTAAGTACATCTACTAGTACTAAGGTGCAGTCAGAGAAGGCAATTGAAAGAAGCACCAGAAACACTACTGCTAGAGAGGTGCCCGAAGGCCCCTGTTGTGGGTAATTGTGAGGAAGTGTAAAACTAACATTATAGAGATCGACAAATATAACAGGGCGCTAATTTTCCTACCTAACCAGTGTCTGCAAGGAGAAAAATAGAACTGCCCAGTATAACATTTTTCTGCAAGGAGATAAATATAAGCATATCTGCATTGTGTGGAGTCTTGCTATACTGGTAAGCTTAGTCTCCAAACAAAACCAGATGCAATGGATACATGAAAAAAAATTAACCATGGTCCATCTAGAAATCAGGTACAATTTTCACGTCAACAAATACGAAAGTTTGTCACATTTCATCGTCAGCTAGAACAAAACACAGAAACAGGAAACACATGTAGATTATTATATATTTAGCATTGAGAAGACCACTAGACTATCTCCAGAAAGAAAGAAGACATAGATAAAGAGGCAAGGCAGATAGATTGCTAACTAGTAAATTCAAAGAACACTAGTTAAAAGGACAAGTCACTTCTACAAAGAAAATAGATACATGCGATAGATTAGTTGTACATCCACCAACACTGACTTTTTAATTTTAGTACTAACACCCACAGTAGCTAGCATATATTCCACGCAACAGTCAAAGCTTCTTGGTCATAACTTGATATGCATCACTGCATCAGAAAGAAACAAGCCAGCTCATAGTGGACCCAGTTCACACACACCGTAGATCATGACGATAGTAACAGTTTAGAATCACCACCTCACTGAAAAGGCGCAGTGTTGACAACATATCCCTCTAGTGCCGGAAAGAAGGCATGCGAAACAAGAGTTTGTTTGAGCCGAAATTGAGTAGGAGCAAGGCCTTTGCGATGGAAACTGGCAACCAACTTGCCAGCGGTGTCAATCTGAAGTAGCGAGTCGCCAAATCTGACCAGCACGAGCACATCACCGTCCCCAGATGGAACAACCACACTGCCATTGCAGAACCCTCCAAATTGCCCCGTGAGCTCTGCGACGGGAAATTCAATCCGGTGCTTCAAGGCCCAAAGATCACTTCCATAATCCTGCATCACCCAGATATCCATGATTGTCGCTCCATCATTAAGTCTGTACACGCCAAGCATGCCATCAATCTCAAACGGGCTAGCGTTGCCATGAACACCCGCAGGAGATTGCATCTGCCGTAACGACTCAGCAGTGGTGTCGAATACCATTAGCACTTGGCGTGTGTACCAATGCAGGTTACCATGGAACAGGACAGACGGGGAGACGGTGACGCACGATGATATTCCCCAATGATCGGGGATCCCTATGTTCCCCATGTGCCTTGGCGGCTCGCGAGAGCCTATTGTGTAGACGTGGTAGGCAAATTCATCAGCAGGTTGCGCTTCACCATACCTCAGGTCTTTGTACATCAGTAGCCGGTACTCGCCGGTAGGAGGGTGCAGGTACATTCCGCTGAGGCTGAAGTCACGAAGCCGCGGGAGGGGAGCATACTGACGAGTGGCCGGGTTGCAGATACAGAAGCTCGAGAAGTTGACGGAGAGGACGAGGAGGCCGTCGCAGGAGGCCTCCAGATGGAAGTAATAGGGGCCAAGTCGCGCGATGGATTGCAGCTGGTCGGCGGCGAGCTCCTTCCCGTGGTCGAAGGGGATGATGTCTAGTGAATCGCTGGTGTTGCCGCGGAGGAGCGAGAGGGTGGGCTGGCGGGCCTGGTGGGCGAGGAGGAAGTCGCGGGAGGAGGTGGCGCGGCGCCAGGCGGGGCAGACGGCGCGGCAGCGGAGGACGGCTTTAGGGGGCAGGCGCACGAGGATCTCCCAGACGGCGATCTCATCCGGGAGGCCGCGGTGCAGAGGATTGTCTCGTGGTCTTGTGGCCTCCGCCATGGTTGCCGGCAGGAGCAAAGCAAGAGGAGTGGTGTTGGTCTTGTTTTCTTCTTGTTGGAGAGTGAAGACGAAGAGGAGTGGTGTTGGTGTTGTGGTAGTGACGGCGGCGGCGGAGCGTAGGTCAGCTATTTCTATTCCACGAAATAACGGGCTGGGCTTAGCCACATCTCCTTGAGCGGGCTGGGCTTCTTAGCCCGTGTGATGGACTGGCTGTCAGCGTCGCTAAAAAAAAAGAGCCTCGAGCCCTCGACTAGTTTATAAGCGGCTCCAAATAAATCTAATCTGAATCATATGAAAACATTTTGAGCCGGCCATTATGTCAAAATCAGATGACTGGAATGTAGCACAAACTGACCAATCCAATTTGAATCAAACACTGACACCATCTATGGAGAAATTATAACCAATAAATCAGAGTGACTACCAGTGCTCTGTGTATATATACAATCAAAAGGGTGAGAACGTTCGCCTGGCCCCAGTAGCTGGACGCATAGGCAAAAGTCACGTACCGCTCGGAAACCTACCGCTCGGGTCGCTCCTCCCGGCGACTCTGGCGGCGCCCTTCTCCAAAACCAGCGCGGCCGATCCCATCTTCCGCCGCCTGGCCGCTGCCGCTGCCCTCCCCCAGCGGTGGTAGCGGCTCCCTCCGCGTCGACGACGGCGGCTAGGATGGCGAGGTGCGGATGCTGGTGGTCCTTGGGAGTGGGGGAACGCCGGTGGAAGCGCAGGGGCGGCGCGGCTGTTCCGGCCGGGGCCTGAGGCCCTCCGGCGGTGCGGCGGGAAGGAGATGGCGGGCGCCCTCATCGCGTCTAGGCGCATGGCGGCGAGCTGAATCGGGCAAGATCTGGGCTAGATCCAATCGGGCCAGAAGATTCGGCCACGGCCGGGGCGGCGGGTTTGGTGGTTCTTTGGAATACCGGTACTTGCTGCCCTGTGCTTGGACTTCCTTCTTCTCCAGCCAATCCGTCATGGAGGCGACCGGCGGTGTGGGGGCCTGTCGGTCTCGCGAATAATGGCGGTGGTCATTGATTCTTATTCGCGCCAAGATGAAGATCTGCCGGATGTTGGTCACCATCGAACTTGCTGGACGGTCGTGTTTCGGAAGGCTCCGCCGGCGAACTCCACTGGGCGATTCATGCCTGGATATTGCTGGATCGGATGGTATTCGATCGTGCGCACCCGTGTTTTTTCTCTGACCGTTTGGTTTTAGAGGGAGCGCTTCGAAGCTCTGCTGGCTGTTAATATCATGGAGCACGCTTTCTCGTTCCATGGTGCTGGCGGAGAATGACATGGAAGGCGAGATCTGAGGACTGGCAATGGTGGTTTGATTCTTTGTGCTGTTGAGGAATTGGCTTGGTATTTCATGATTTGGAGCAGCGGCATGTAAGTGGGGGCAACAACGTACGTGAAGCCCAACGTCCTACCTTTCAGGGTGAAAATCCAAGGTCTGGCCTTAATTGGTTGTGCCTGACAGTGGTCTTGTTGAAGATACTGTTCTGAGAGCGAGGACTATCTTCAGGGTGAAAACCCAAGGTCTGGCCTTAATTGGTTGTGCCTGGCACTGTTCTTCTTAAAGGCGTTGCTTTTGAAGAATTGGACATCAGGTGTTGTTTTGGTGGTGGTTGTGCGGCTGCTGCAAGGACTGTAACTCTTTAGCGGGACTTTTCTTTTTATTTCTTCTTCTTATTGTCTTTTGGCTGTGTGCATCCGTAATGGTTTCGGTTATTGCGTTGTTGCAGAGGCTGGGTGCATGTTGTATCATCTCGATATTAATAAACACTCTTTATTAAAAAAAATACAATCAAAAGGGTAGCTCGTATCATGTCGACAAAAATTCTGAACAGTAACTGATTACAACAACCTACTACAAGTACTTGGATGCGATGTCGACGTGTCAAGCCTCCTGATCATGCTCAGTTGATGAGTTGTACAACAACTTGTGATTTATTAGCGCACCGTTGCAACAAAGATCTAAACAACATGGTCAAGGGGTAGAAGTAACCCGCATCACAAGCTGCCTAGTACAAAAAGATTGCTCTCGCAGGCTATGATTTCAGTTTAAGGACTCCCCTCCAATCAGCAGATCATCAGTCCTTGCATGCACCCTCTATCCCTCATCTTCAGCCAATCAGCCACCTTGTTAAAAAAAATCACAAATTTGGAAATGAGATAAGTGTGCTTCCCTCGACACTCAAAAAGTTCTAGAATTACCATTGGCATATAATGCTTTTAAGTACGCAACAGGTGCAAGTTTTGTAGGTGGTATTAAACCACATATAAATTATGTCAAGATGAAAACATGATAAACTACTGGAGAGTTCCAAAAAGAGACTGAGATGCTCCAAGTAGGCTCGTGTTCCAAGTAGAAGACGAACACCTAGAAGTACACTCTAGATGTGTTTGGCAATAAGAAAATATTATAATTTTGTTTCACTATTATTAGTAACAAAATTGCACTCTAATGTCCCCAAAGCCTGAAACCATAGTGTGTTACTTACATGAAGACGAAATGCTTCATCATGAAATATGAGTCAGACTAGTCGGTAAACTATAAGCACTATTTCTCGTGTAGCAACATATAACATCATCGGCCATTACCTTTGTTAATTAAGGACCGGCAAGACGATAGTACGCAGATGCACAATGACATGTACGAGATACATATGCAACCCCGGCCTGTACACCATAGATGTTAAACAAAAAAGTGCATGTACAAGTAAAAATGTGTTAAACAATTGATTGTGTCTGATGATTGCATTCAGTGACCGAAATAACATTAGTACTAGGTAAGACCGAAACCAGGAGCACTTGTTCCATTTTCAATAGAATATTTTGCAGTCATCCAGAAATTTCAAAAAGACCGTCACATGTAAACGACTCCATATTAATTCCAGATTTCAAGTTTCATGAAAATCACAACTGAGTTGTGACCTGTGAAAAAAAGCATTTTCCACAACCAGAAAATGCTATTGTACCTCCTCCTTTTTTTTTGCTTTCACCCAGATACAATTCTTTTCACAAAAACTTGATGCCACACGACTCACACCAGTATCTAGACACCATATTAAATTTTGCATTGTGCCATTACGATCATCAATTCATTCTGTTGACATCTAAAAATATCAGTTTATCCAGTCGGATACATTGGTTGTTCAGGGGTCAACTAAATCAAAATATATAAGTTGTTTAGTTGTTTTTCCTCTAAAGGATTCTTTTTTTTTTCTAGACGGATAGCATACCTCTGAGTCTATGAACTCTAACCAATGCTTCTTGCCTTCTTCTGCACCTTTTACCTCCTCTACTATTGTCTTCTCGAAGCTTGCTCTGGCCCATTCGTCAAACACACAGGCCCGGGTGGCCTGCCAGCACCCTTTTGAGAGCATGTTGGTTTTATCTGCCACAAAATATAATGCACATGGTATTACAGTTCTTGGTCTAAATATTCGCTGAAAGAATTCAGTTGACTGAACATTTTGGTTGTTAGGAGCACCCATTGCTACAATATAGACACGCGCTACGCGTCAGTCGGTTGTACCGACGCGTCCCTACAGCCGCCCGCCGCACCGTCGGATTTGAGCGATCACAGTCGTCCGATGCGTGGAGGCGCGAGACGCCGCTTTCAGCGTCCAAACAGGTCGCTTTCAGTCGGAGCTTCGCGCCTTGCTTCCTCCCTCCATGGTGATGTTCCACATGGTGGACCCGGCTCACTTTTACACCCCTATGCATGCAGCCAGGTCCACCGTGCTATTATGCATCAAATTATTTGCTATGTGCTATGTACTCACATAGCTACTCCATATTTTTTTAACTGAAAAAATGCTTAGCGTTGTCCTGTGTCGCATGTACAATTTTTGTAAAACAGTTCATCTACAAAATCAGTATTTTGGTTCTATTTTAGCATGCGTGCCACTTATTGTAACAATTTGTTTTTGGTGAATGCTGCAAAAGAAATCTCAAATGTAACATTTGTGTTTGTTTATTTAGCATTTCCAGAATAATAGAACATCGTTTGCAACATTGTTTTATGAATCAGTAAACAATTATGACATGTAGCAAAAATTGTTGTAGCATTATGGACACATCCATGTAGCAAAAACCAAAAAGATATGTAACAAATCCCAATTTGGTTTGAAGCAAAACGTCAGTAAAAATCGTAAAAAAATATGACATGTAGCAAAAATTGATGTAGCATTTTGGACACATCCATGTAGCAAAAACCAAAAACATATGTAACAAATCTTAATTTGGTTTGTAGCAAAACGTCAGTAAAATCATAAAACATTATGACATGTAGCAAAAAATGATGTAGCATTTTGGACACATCCATGTAGCAAAAACCAAAATTGTATGTAACAAATCCTAATTTGGTTTGTAGCAAAACGTCGGTAAAATCGTAAAACATTATGACATGTAGCAAAAATTGATGTAGCATTTTGGACACATCCATGTAGCAAAAACCAAAATTGTATGTAACAAATCTTAATTTGGTTTGTAGCAAAACGTCAGTAAAATTGTGTCACTTCTGCAAATATTCATAAATCTCAATTTGGTTGTACCCAAACGTAAAGAAAATGTCGGCGTTTGCAACAAATAATATCAACGAATCCAAGACATATGCCCAACGGATCCAACATTATAAAAACACGTTTGTAAGTTTTGAGCAAAGCTTTGTAGCATATGTCCGCAAAAATATTGCAACATTTTACTCGGCCTTACACAACAAAAAATACAAACTCTTGTAGCAAATCACAACACTGTATGCAACATAGGAAAAATCCGCTAACACTCACATCCACAGTTGACAATGTAGGCACCGTCACAACCGACTGAGCTCACCGACAACAAATCCGACACGCCGGAAGTTCTTCAGAGCTAGATCGAGTGATCCCTAGACCAACCCACCAACAGATTTCGTCTTCTCCGGCCAATCCACTTGTGGGGCGTCGTCTTCTCTGGCTCGGGCAGCGTGATAGAGCAAAAATGTGAACGAGGCATTTTCTTCAACGAGTGGAGCGACACATAGGAGCATGGAGACGTACGAACGGACGAGACATAAGCAGCATAGTGATGCTCGTACACGGTCAGAGGAGATCATGTCTAACAGAGTCGATCAACGGGAAAATTAGGTCGGCAAGATGGCAACACGGACAGCCAAGCCGGGACATGCACAGACAATCCTACTCCTAGCTAAGCAAGTACGCAGCTAGCTGAGGATGGAAGGGCACGTCCATGTGCGCGTGCAGCCAAAGAGCTGAGCGAGCTGCTTGGCATGTGCATGCGTTGCACACGACCAAGATGGGCCAGCTTTTCTGTTGCACGTCTCTCCTGGAGAGCGAACTGGAGAAAATGTGGAGTCGTGCGCGCGTGGTCGTAGGTAGGTAGGAGGCGTCGAACAAATGTTCGGGACTCACGCTCGCGCGCGTCCGACGGAACCGACTGTACTTACAGTCGGTTGATGAATAGCGTTTTCCAAAACCATTGTCCCATATCTCTTGGCGACTTTTATAGTACCTTTTACTGCTCACGGCTCAGATTCAGCGGTAAAGATTAGGCCTAGGAGGCCCAGGAAGCCGCTAAGTATCAAAAAAAAAAGATAAGCCCCGAGTCAACCGTGTCCGCCTCGCATCGCGCCCTGACCTGTCGTTCTAACGCCTCCACCTCGAGACGATGACGCCGCCGCTGCCTCCACCTGACCCACGGCCGCTTCTAGATCGAACACGCCTGAGCATTCCACCGCCACGTGCACCCGCCGCGCCTCGGCCTCGACTTCGCCTCTGCCCGAGCACACCACTACCTCCACACCGCCGCCGCCTCCACCTCGGACGCGGACACCGCCTCATTCGTCCGCCTCGACTCGTCTCCCAGATCGGCAAGCCAACCGTTGGTGCTGTATAACGCCGGCCCAATCTACGCCTGAGGCGTAAGGTACGTGTTCCCATCTTGAGTGATGAACATTCAGTCATCTAATAGAACACGAAATTGCTAGTTACCCATACACCTGTTTGGTTCTTTAGACATTGTTCCACATCACTGAGTTAATACTAGATTAGATCTATATGAGAGGATTAGAGACGTCTAATTCTCAACACATGAGATCTACTAGAAAGAGAGAGATTTGCACGGAGGAAATTGTATCTCAACCCATGGGGGTTGGGGTGTTTATATAGGTGGCCAAAGGGGAGGGGTGCGTGGGGAAGGGCCCCTTGGTGCGCCGGCCCTAGGGGCGGAGGAGTCCTCCCCTAGCCCAACTCGGATTGGGAGTTGGAGTAGGACTCCTCCCAAAACTCCCTCCACCAAAATAGGAAGGGGGGAAGGAGTCCAACCCCACCCCGGCCCACTAGGGTTTCGGCCAGGGGGGAGTCCCCCCAACTCGGTTTGCCCACCCGCCCCACTAGGGGTGCGGCTGCCCTGTGGGCCCCATGGGCCCACTCGGCAGCCCCCTGGTGGTAGGCTCCAAACAAAATCTTTTATTTAATTTTTTCCATAATTATTTATTAATTAAATAAATTAATATTTAATTAAATAATATTTTGTCTAATTAATTCTTTATTTGAATATTTCCTATTACAGAATATTTCACTGAATTAATTACTTATCATATAAAACACTTTCATATGATCCAGGACACCCAGTGTCCGCTGACAAAATACTCCGGATAAATATTTCCCTCTTATATAAACCTTCGGATTAAATCCGCTGGTGACAGAAACCATTCCTATCACCCCGGGATATTAGATGTCCGCCTTCTCTCTAATTCAAACCACTATCTCATTACCACACAGACTACAACTTTATTCTCTCTATAAAAGGTTGACTCACAGTTTAAGTGTGTGACCCGAAAGGTTCAGTAAACACAAAGACATGTCCAGGAGCTTACCAGACAATAACCGGCATTATGATCTAGACGGCCGTACAGGCTCCCGTGTGTTTATGAGTGAACGATAGAAACTGTGTGTTACTCATTACGCTAATCCCCTTATGTACACGATACCAATGATATCTCAAGATTGAGACAATGTGCTCTAGTGTGATCAAACCATTCGATCATAACACATATAATTCTCGTACCAATATCATTCTCTTTTCTCATTCCGTATTTATATTGTCCCGTGATAAATCACGCTGCGTCTGGCCAGACGATTGGGTGACAATAATAATACTTAGATGGCCTAGAGGATGTATCTCTCCATCGTCTGGAGGATTAAGTGCCAATCTTGAATAATCTCTGTTCCAATACATTACTCTAGTTCACACCCAAAAGGCACCGTTATGGTCCCCAGTTACGGCCAGACGTTAGGTAACAATGAAAGCATGAGTGTCGAATAAGCGGTCACCAGATATTCTCATAGCAAAGGAATACAGCTAATGATAACTAGACATATGATCAATTGCTACCTTCATCATTGACGATTAGTCTCTTAGCAAGATCATACAATGGGTCGGTTCAGTACTATTATCATTCCGATAATAAAATCCTATAGTTGTGTGACTTGAACACGTTGTATTTGCTATCGAAGTGCCCAATACAGTTATAGCATAAAGATATAAACATTAATAATAAACTTGGAGATAAATAATAACTAAATTATTATTGTCTCTAGGGCATATCACTAACAAGAATTCACAACTATATTAAACAACGAAGGTGACATGGGATCACCTGTATCACCCCTCAATAAGTACTGAAAAAGCCACCAAGTTGGTCATTTGACCTAATGTTCAGTTTCCCACTAGCAATGATTTTGAAAACTAGATCATTCCATCTACGAGAGAAACATTCACACTCCATTATAAAGAAAAGCCCATTTGACCTTGTCATATGACTCCATGATTTTTTTCCTTTTAACTTCATGTAAAATCTTATAAAGCATGACAACTCCCTCCATTATAAATTTATATTTAAAAGGTGGTGGCTCATTCATTATGTAGGTGGGTCTATTTTTTTCATATATCTACTTTTCATATATCTATTTGTGTTTTTCCAATAACATCTTCAACCACAAAATCTAATCTATTATTCATACCTTTTGTATCATTTTAAGCTATCATTCAATAAGTAGATAGGTCTAAAATTTGAATTACCATTGCATCCTTGCATTTAGGGATAAGGGTAATGGTTACAAAATTTAATCTATATATGTCAAGGCTTCCATTAATAAAATCATCAAACAAACATTTCGAAGGATTTTTCATACCATCCCAAAAGAACTAATAAATTCTCCTAGGAATCCATCAAGCCTTGGATTTTATTATGAGCCAACGAGAACACAATATTTTGAGCAGTTTTCACCCCATACACTACAGGAAAAGCTACAGTTCCCGACGGCCAGAAACCGTCGGCAAAGGGTCAGAAACCGTCGGCATATAGGTTTGCGACGGTGGCCGTCGGCATATGGCCGTCGGCATCTTCTCCATCGGCATACACTGAAAAGACCGTCGGCAAACAAAGGCCGTCGGCATACACTCAGATACCGACGGTTTTACTGGCCCGTCGGCAAACCAGGGCCGTCGGCAAACCAGTTAACAGAGACAGCCGTCTGACGGCGTCGAAACATTTGCCGACGGTCATACAACAGACACGTGGCACCTCACGGTTTACTTCCACCCACATATATGCCGACAGCTTTGTCGTCGGCATACTTGTTGACCCAAAACAAAACAAAAAAGCCAATAAAAGGCTAATTACAGACAAGAAGGCTAATTACAGACATGACATGATTTAGCATTGCAAATCACAATGTGCACCATTAAAAAACAATGGTTAATCCACTATACAAGTAATAACAATGTATCAACCTCAAACATTGGTTAATACAATACACAATTAAATCAGAGTGTATCTTTACAGCATTGGAAATGAGCTCTCTGCAATGGACTAAATACATAACAAAAATTCCTGCACAAAGGAACAGGTATCTCCCCTCATTCCTCGCTGTCAAATGATTATTATCAAAGGCAAGATAAAATGTTAATAAACAGCTAGGAGGAATACACATGATCTAGAACTATACAACAACCACTTGGTGACCATATGACCCAGGAAGACCATAAATATAACCAAAAAATAAATGCCAACAAGCAAACAGTTTAAGCATTATCTAAGCCATTTCTTGTACCAAAAAAGTGGAGGTGTTGCTCCACTAGTTTGGTAAATTTACTAGAGCATGAGCACTGATACGTCTCCAACGTATCCATAATTTCTGCTGTTCCATGCTTATATTATACCATTTGCTACATGTTTTATATACACTTCGTATCACTTTTATGCATTTTCTGGGACTAACCTATTAACAAGATGCCACAGTGCCAGTTCCCTGTTTTCTGCTGTTTTTGGTTTCAGAAAGTTACTTCTGGAAATATTCTCGGAATTGCACGAAACAAAAGGCCAGTCCCTATTTTTCCACACGTACACGGAGTCCGAAGGAGAGACGAAGAGCCACGAGGTGGCCAAACCACCTGGCGCGGCTGGGCCCAGCCCGCCTGCAGGTGGTTTGGGCCCCTCGGGGGTCCGCCGACATCGCCCCTTCGCCTATTTATTCCCCGAGACGCGAAAACCCTAAAACACCGAGCCTTTCATCCAGAACATATTCGCTGCCGCCGCCGTCGTCAACCCTAACTCGGGGGGTTTCTGAAGCTCTTCCCGGCACCCTGCCGGAGAGGGGAATCATCACCGGAGGGCTCTACATCGCCATGCCCGCCTCCGGAGTGATGCGTGAGTAGTTCATCCTTGGACTATGGGTCCATAGCAGTAGCTAGATGGTTGTCTTCTCCACTTGTGCCATCATGTTTAGATCTTGTGAGCTGCCTATCATGATCAAGATCATCTTATTGTAATGCTACATGTTGTGTTTGCTGGGATCTGACTTATATTGATACCTATGTGGAGCTGAATATTATATTATCATGTCTATGTCATTTGTGATCTTGCATGCTCTCCGTTACTTGTTGAAGCCTTGGCCAAGTGAATACTTGTAACTCCAAGAGGGGGTATTTATGCATGATAGTTGGGTTCAACCTCTATTTAACCTGGGATAGTGACAGCAAGTTCTAAGGTTGTAGATGTGTTGTTGCCACTAGGGGTAAAACAGCAATGCTTTATTCAAGGATGAATGTATTGTTTACATTACGCACATTACTTAATGCAATTGTCTGTTGCTTGCAACTTAATACTGGAAGGGGTACGGATGTTAACCGGAAAGTGGACTATTTAGGCATAGATGCATGCTGGATAGCGGTCTATGTACTTTGTCGTAATGCCCAAATGAATCTCATAGTAGACACCACAGCTCACACATGCATGTTATATGCACTTATCAATTGTCAATTGCCCAGCTGTAATTTGTTTACCCAGCATGTTAGTTATCTTATTGGAGAGACACCACTAGTGAACTGTGGACCCCGGTCCATTCTTTTACATCTGAAATACAATCTACTGCAATCATTGTTCTCTACTGTTTTATGCAAACAAACATCATTTCCATTCGATACGTTTAACCCTTTGTTTTCAGCAAGCCGGTGAGATTGACAACCTCACTGTTAAGTTGGGGCAAAGTAATTTGATTGTGTTGTGCAGGTTCCACGTTGGCACCGGAATCCCTGGTGTTGCGCCGCACTACACTCCTTCACCAACACCTTCGAAGCAAACCTCGTTTTCCTACTGGTTCGATTAAACCTTGGTTTCATACTGAGGGAAAACTTACTGCTGCACTCATCATACCTTCCTCTTGGGGTTCCCAACTGACGTGTGACGTACAAGCATTGTTTCTGGCACTATTAACCTAGAGCCACCAACACGTTTTCTGGCGCCGTTGCCGGGGAAAACGAATTGCTTCTGCAAGGGGAGTCTCTCACACCCAATCTCTTTACTTTGTTATTTGTCTTGCTTAGTTTATTTTTATTTAGTCTTGTTTGCTCTCTTTATCAAAAACACAAAAAAATTAGTTACTTGTTTAATTCAGTTTGATTTTGTTTTTCAAAATGAATGCTCCTGAAGTTGAAGTTCGTTCTTTTAGGCAACTAGGAGGTGAAAATTTGAAAGATGCTTGGTATAGAATTAGTGATGCTCATCATAGATGTACTAAGAAACACTCTACCACTATCCTCCTTAGGAACTTTTATGTTGGTATCTCTAGTTGGTATAGGTATGTTCTAGACACTCTTACAGGTGGAAATTTCTTGGGTACTCCTGCTTTAGAAGCCTGTAATATTATTGAAAGTTTGGTAGGAACACCACCCACTAAAGATATTAAATTGAGATCACCTTGGAGGATGTTATAAATAAGTTAGACTCTATGGAGAATTTTTTTCCAAATTTTCTTGATTGTATTGGTAAGACTAATGAATCAATAGCCACCATCAATGAAAGAATCACTGTTCTTGAGGATAATAATATCCATGACACCCAAAATCATAGAATTGATGAGTTAGAGGAAGCTATTGAAACCTTAAGTTCAACCTTTACTTCTCTTAAGTCTAAAAAGGAGAAAGTTTATGTGGGTAGAGAGCAAAAGTTTATGTATGTTCCTAAAGTGCCAAAACCAAAGACTCATTATGAGCTTAAAATTGATAAAACTTTTAGTACGGTTAAAGGTAATGAAACACCTCCAGGAACATCTAAGATACCCATTGTTACAAGCTGTGTGTTGGAAGAAGCTTTTGATGATTTGAATGATTTGCCACTTGACAACACTTGATTTTCACTTTCTGCGCCTAGCTGAAAGGCGTTAAAGAAAAGCGCTTATGGGAGACAACCCATCGTTTTTATTTGCTGTTATTTTTGTTTTCTTTGAGTCAAGGAGTTTTGTTACTTCTGTAGCAACTCCTTTGTATCTTTATTTTATCGCAATGTTGTGCCAAGTAAAGTTCTATATTGAAAGTTGATGCAAGATTTGGATTTCTGCGCAGTGACAGATTTTTAGCTGTCACGGATTTGAGCTTATCTCCCTGTAGAAAATTCAAAAAATTCTGAGAAAAATCACGCATATTCCTGAGATATGTACGCAACTTTCATTATTTTAGGCCAGATCCATCTGAGCAACTTAAGTGCCTCGAAAAAATTCGTCATTCCAGACTGTTCTGTTTTTGACAGATTCTGCCTTTTGTTTTGCATTCGCTCTTTTACTGTGTTTGTGTGGATTTCTTTGCTCCACAAAGCATTGGTGGCTGTAGCTAATGTCCAGAAGCTTTGGGATTGATTGTATCATTACAGAATATGAGAATTTTTGATTATGCACTAACCCTCTAATGAGAACTGTCTTGAGTTTGGTGTGAAGGAAGTTTTCAAGGATCAAGCGAGAAGGGTGATATTATGTGATCAAGAAGAGTGAAAAGCCTAAGCTTGGGGATGCCCCCGTGGTTCATCCCAACCATATTCAGAGAGACTCAAGCGTCTAAGCTTGGGGATGCCCAAGGCATCCCCTTCTTCATCAACAAACTTATCAGGTCATCTCTAGTGAAACTATATTTTAATTCTTTCACATCTTATGCGCTTTACTTGGAGCGTCTGTGTGTTTTTATTTTTGTTTTTGTTTGAATAAATTCGGATCCTAGCAATCCTTGTGTGGGAGAGAGACACGCTCCGCTTTTTCATGTGAATACTCATGTTCTTCACTTATATTTGTTGAGTATTCTTAACTAGCTACTGCAGTGCTTTTAGCTCCTGTTTTTCATGCATCTCTTCGAGCTGTTAGCACTTGTTTATAAATACTCTCTTGCTGCATTATATTATCATTTGGAGAGTTTATGTTTAAATAAATTATTGGTGTTTGTTTGGAAGAAAGAAAATGCTACATGTAGTAGTTGGTATTGGAAAAGACATATGCATTCTTGTAGATCATTGTCTTGTTTTGATTTGATGCTTTGCAATTGTTTTGAGCTCTCAAGTAGATCATGTTTAAGCTCTTGCATCATGTAGTTAAAGCCTAGTAGTGGAGAACTACCGTAGAGCTTGTTGAGACTTGGGATGCATATTTGTTCTCTCTAAGGTCTAGATATTTTCTGGTAAAATGTTTGAGCAACAAGGAAGACAGTGTAGAGTCTTATAATACTTGCAATATGTTTTTATGTGATTCTTGCTGTACCGGTTTATACTTGTGTTTGCTTCAAACAACCTTGCTAGCCTAAACTCTGTACTGAGAGGGAATGCTTCTCGTGCATCCAAAACTTGAGCCAAAACCCATGCCATTTGTGTCCACCATACCTACCTACTATGTGGTATTTCCTGCCATTCCAAGTAAATATTTCATGTGCTACCTTTAAACTATTCAAAACTTTATTACTCCTTATTTGTGTCAATGTTTTATAGCTCATGAGGAAGTATGTGGTGTTTTATCTTTCAATCTTGTCATTTACTTCTGACAGACTTTCACCAATGGACTAGTGGCATATACATCCGCTTATCCAATAATTTGCAAAAAGAGCTGGCAACGGGGTGCCCAGCCCCAATTAATTACAACTTTCATTAATAATTCTCTTCACATGTTTTGCCCTGATTTATCAGTAAGCAACTTAATTTTGCAATAGACACTCCTCCATGGTATGTGAATGTTGGAAGGCACCCGAGGATTCGGTTAGCCATGGCTTGTGTAAGCAAAAGGTTGGGAGGAGTGTCATCTATAAAGAAACTAAAATACATGTGTAAACAAAAGAGAAGAGGGATGATCTACCTTGCTGGTAGAGATAACGTCCTTCATGGGAGCCGCTCTTGAAAGTCTGGTTGACAAGGGGGTTAGAGTGCCCACTACCATTCGTTGACAACAACAAACACCTCTCAAATACTTATTTTGTGCTCTCTATATGCTTTCGAAAACTTAAAAAGCTCTAGCACATGATTTAATCCCTGCTTCCCTCTGCGAAGGGCCTATCTTTTACTTTATGTTGAGTCAGTTTACCTACTCCTTTCTATCTTAGAAGCAAACACTTGTGTCAACTTTGTGTGCATTGATTCTTACATATTTACTTATTGCACTTGTTATATTGCTTTATGTTGACAACTATCCATGAGATATACATGTTACAAGTTGAAAGCAATGCTGAAACTTAATCATCCTTTGTGTTGCTTCAATGCCTTTTACTTTGAATCTATTGCTTTATGAGTTACCTCTTATGCAAAACTTTTTGATGCTTGTCTTGAAAGTACTATTCATGAAAAGTTTTTGCTTATATGATTCATTGTTTACTCTTTATCTATTTGTTAGCAAACTATAGATCATTGCTTTGAGTCACTTCATTCATGACATGAGCCTTGCAATATATTGATCAAGATTGTGTGAAAGCATGTCTCCTCAGAAATTATTTGTTGTTATCGTTTTACCTACTCGAGGACGAGTAGAACTAAGCTTGGGGATGCTTGATACGTCTCCAACGTATCCATAATTTCTGCTGTTCCATGCTTATATTATACCATTTGCTACATGTTTTATATACACTTCGTATCACTTTTATGCATTTTCTGGGACTAACCTATTAACAAGATGCCACAGTGCCAGTTCCCTGTTTTCTGCTGTTTTTGGTTTCAGAAAGTTACTTCTGGAAATATTCTCGGAATTGCACGAAACAAAAGGCCAGTCCCTATTTTTCCAGCACGTACACGGAGTCCGAAGGAGAGACGAAGAGCCACGAGGTGGCCAAACCACCTGGCGCGGCTGGGCCCCAGCCGCGCCTGGTGGTTTGGGCCCCTCGGGGGTCCGCCGACATCGCCCCTTCGCCTATTTATTCCCCGAGACGCGAAAACCCTAAAACACCGAGCCTTTCATCCAGAACATATTCGCTGCCGCCGCCGTCGTCAACCCTAACTCGGGGGGTTTCTGAAGCTCTTCCCGGCACCCTGCCGGAGAGGGGAATCATCACCGGAGGGCTCTACATCGCCATGCCCGCCTCCGGAGTGATGCGTGAGTAGTTCATCCTTGGACTATGGGTCCATAGCAGTAGCTAGATGGTTGTCTTCTCCACTTGTGCCATCATGTTTAGATCTTGTGAGCTGCCTATCATGATCAAGATCATCTTATTGTAATGCTACATGTTGTGTTTGCTGGGATCTGACTTATATTGATACCTATGTGGAGCTGAATATTATATTATCATGTCTATGTCATTTGTGATCTTGCATGCTCTCCGTTACTTGTTGAAGCCTTGGCCAGTGAATACTTGTAACTCCAAGAGGGGGTATTTATGCATGATAGTTGGGTTCAACCTCTATTTAACCTGGGATAGTGACAGCAAGTTCTAAGGTTGTAGATGTGTTGTTGCCACTAGGGGTAAAACAGCAATGCTTTATTCAAGGATGAATGTATTGTTTACATTACGCACATTACTTAATGCAATTGTCTGTTGCTTGCAACTTAATACTGGAAGGGGTACGGATGTTAACCGGAAAGTGGACTATTTAGGCATAGATGCATGCTGGATAGCGGTCTATGTACTTTGTCGTAATGCCCAAATGAATCTCATAGTAGACACCACAGCTCACACATGCATGTTATATGCACTTATCAATTGTCAATTGCCCAGCTGTAATTTGTTTACCCAGCATGTTAGTTATCTTATTGGAGAGACACCACTAGTGAACTGTGGACCCCGGTCCATTCTTTTACATCTGAAATACAATCTACTGCAATCATTGTTCTCTACTGTTTTATGCAAACAAACATCATTTTCCATTCGATACGTTTAACCCTTTGTTTTCAGCAAGCCGGTGAGATTGACAACCTCACTGTTAAGTTGGGGCAAAGTAATTTGATTGTGTTGTGCAGGTTCCACGTTGGCACCGGAATCCCTGGTGTTGCGCCGCACTACACTCCTTCACCAACACCTTCGAAGCAAACCTCGTTTTCCTACTGGTCGATTAAACCTTGGTTTCATACTGAGGGAAAACTTACTGCTGCACTCATCATACCTTCCTCTTGGGGTTCCCAACTGACGTGTGACGTACAAGCATTGTTTCTGGCACTATTAACCTAGAGCCACCAAGCACCAACTAATAATTAGCTAGAACCATTATTATAGCACAACAATTCCAGGAGAATATCCAAAAAAATCCTCATGCTACCATGTATGGTAGACGAAGAACTGCCATGTAACCTAGACGAGAAAAGCGCTGAGACCCTGCCACAATGAGCCCAGCAACTTATCTAAACAGACAGAGTCGGAGCAGAAGTCCACCCCTGCCATCACATGGCGCAGAGGACTCACCGTCATAACACGGTCGGGATTGCTGGATTGAAAGCAATCGCTAGTGCTACACATTTATCACCATGCAAGGCGTCATGTAGTCCTGCGGCACAACAGAACAGTCCATTATACTCAAATAAGGAAAGACAAGTCCGCAAACAAAAAATATCTTGAAAAACTTGGTACAAAATATCATGCTAGTTGGCAAAGAAAACAGTAATAAAAAGACACATAACTAGAGCAAATGACTGGATGAATATCACAAAGAAATTGAAGACTCTTACAATATTAAAGCAAGCCACTAATGGTGAAGATGCATTAGTCAAAATATGTAAGTATTTTTCATCAGTAGCAGTAAAGGATCAACTACTTAAGTGGCATAGACAATAGGAAGGCATCATCATGTAGCAGGCACACAATATCACATACTAGTGCATCCAAAGTTAAACAAAACAGCATCATTACATCACAGTTTCAATAGAAGCTAACTATGTCTCAGGTGACAGTGATCCACCATCGTTAAGGAGTAAATACAGATCAAACATGACGGATGCATGTCCTAAAGAATAAAGATATATCACGTTCAAGCATTCCTTCGTAGAACAAAACTGAAATGGCCACTGCCAATTTGTAAGCTCGTTGTCAATTTTATCTAGCACTTTCCCATGATTATGTAATAGTAGCACAGGGCAGCAGCAGCAGCATCATATGCATTAGATAATTCACATGAAACAAATGGCCTACGAAGCACTACTAAGTGGCCTTTTCCTACAGTAACAGCCAACCTAACTGACACAATTTCAATCCACACTCGAAGTTTTTTATAAAAATCCACATGAACTAGAATGGCTAGTCGACCAGCTGATCTAACATGAATATCAAGTTCAGGGATCCTTCTCTTATGGCATGATAAGATAGGAAGCAAGTGATAGGGATAGGGGAAACCAATGTGACCGAGATCTTAACGGCGAGGTGGGCGAGGCCGGACTCACTGTCGTTGCTTGCCACTGCAGGAAGTCGTGACCGTCCCGTCCAGAGGTGCCTGCAGAGAGAAATAAATGAAGACAGCTGAGAGAGAGAGAGAGAGAGAGAGATGGCTGGCTTGGTGCCGCCGAACCAGTGGATTGGTCCAACACATGATCTCACGCGCGCCGTCGCCGCTGAGTCCGTGGATCTCTGCCGCGAGCTCCACGATCCGGACCCCCGATACTCGTTCGACCACCTCTGGACAGCGGCGCAAGGAGGTGCGGCATGCCGGTCCGTGGAGACGGCGGCCACGCAGGCACCCCGAGGGTACGCGCGAGAAGGCGAGGGTGCAGGAGATCGGGTTGGGGCCGGCGCCGCCCGGCTAACTGGTGGAGAAGGGATGGAGGGGCTGGAGATGAAGGGGGAGGTGCAGGAGACCGGGTTGGAGGCGGCGGCGCGTTTGCGATAGGGTTGTGCAGGGGAAGAGAAGGGAGTGCGAGCGAATTATATACGGGTGGCCCTCCCTTGACCTAAAAACAAACAGGCCTCCATCCACTTCCCCTGGGCCCGGCCCAACAATTATTTTTTCTTAATATCGCTTTTCTTTTTCTCACTCTTCTTTTCATATTTTAATTTTAGATGCATGGCTTTGACTATTCAGACTTTTTGCAGTGTGGTCCAAAAATAAATGATGGAAGTGAGAAATGTGTTAAGGGTTGGACAAGAGGTCATCGGTTTTGATTGCATTTTGAAAATCGACATAAAGAATTCAAAAAAAAATCAAAAAATGGAAATCCTTCGCAATGTGTCATAATATGTGACCTTGTATGGAGGGAAACTAATATGTGACCAAAGAAAGTTTTCATTTGTTTTGCACGAAAAAATCATTGTTTCCGAGTGCCAAAAATGGGTTTTTTGCAAAGAAACTACAAAATATTTGTTTTCAAAATTGGACCACACCATTTTATAAAAATATTAGACCACATTTGATGCACAAATAACCAAATGGTTGCCTGTAAAAAGCTTTCCCTCCACCTCTTTTCAAAAAGACAAAATGTAGGCGATTCAGTTGGAAGCGGGTCAAATTTGAACTACAGGTGCTTCGTAGTTTGCTCGTTATTTTTGTTAAAAATCATTTTTAGGTTCACAATTAGCTATTTAATCAGAGATACCCTAATAGTTTGGCAAGATTCAACCCGTAGCTAAGAACGGTCATGTCACCAATTTTGATCGCATTTTGAAATCGGCATAAAGAATTCAAAAAAAATAAAAAATGGAAATCCTTCGTAATGTGCCATTATATGTGACCTAGTATCTAGGGAAAATGAAAAACATGGAATACGGATTTTTTTTTTTGACAAAGTGTTCTCAGAAATGAGCTACGATGTATGAAGATTCATGACTTTCAGGGCAAATGACGAATGTTATGGCCTCAAACGTGACATAGTTTGTTCAAATGATCTCATATTGTGCACAAGGGTGCATCTTGGAATGGCGAACAATGTTGCCGAAGAAAGTTTTCATTTATTTTGCACGAAAAAATCATTTTTCATTTTTCGAGTGCCAAAGATGGGTTTTTTTTGCAAAGAAACTACAAAATATTTGTTTCAAAATTGGACCACACCATTTTATAAAAATATTAGACCACATTTGATGCACAAATAACCAAATGGTTGCCTGTAAAAAGCTTTCCCTCCACCTCTTTTCAAAAAGACAAAATGTAGGCGATTCAGCTGGAAGCGGGTCAAATTTGAACTACATGTGCTTCGTAGTTTGCTCGTTATTTTTGTTAATAATCATTTTTAGGTTCACAATTAGCTATTTAATCAGAGATACCCTAATAGTTTGGCAATATTCAACCCGTAGCTAAGAACGGTCGTGTCGCCAATTTTGATCGCATTTCGAAATAGGCATAAAGAATTAAAAAAAAATCAAAAATGGAAATCCTTCGCAATGTGCCATTATATGTGACCTAGTATCTAGGGAAAATAAAAACTTGGAATACGGAATTTGTTTTGACAAAGTGTTCTCAGAAATGAGCTAATATGTATGAAGATTCATGACTTTCAGGGCAATGACGAATGTTATGGCCTCAAACGTGACATAGTTTGTTCAAATGATCTCATATTGTGCACAAGGGTGCATTTTGGAATGGCGAACAATGTTGCCGAAGAAAGTTTTCATTTGTTTCGCACGAAAAAAATCATTTTTCATTTTTCGAGTGCCAAAGATGGGTTTTTTTGCAAAGAAACTACAAAATATTTGTTTCAAAATTGGACCACACCATTTTATAAAAATATTAGACCACATTTGATGCACAAATAACCAAATGGTTGCCTGTTAAAAGCTTTCCCTCCACCTCTTTTCAAAAAGACAAAATGTAGGCGATTCAGTTGGAAGCGGGTCAAATTTGAACTACATGTGCTTCGTAGTTTGCTCGTTATTTTTGTTAAAAATCATTTTTAGGTTCACAATTAGCTATTTAATCAGAGATACCCTAATAGTTTGGCAATATTCAACCCGTAGCTAAGAACGGTCGTGTCGCCAATTTTGATCGCATTTCGAAATTGGCATAAAGAATTCAAAAAAATCAAACAAATGGAAATCCTTCGCAATGTGTCATTATATGTGACCTAGTATCGAGGGAAAATAAAAAACTTGGAATACGGCAAATATATTAACAAAGTGTTCTGAAAAATGAGCTATCATGTATGAAGATTCATGACTTTCAAGGCAAATGATCTATGTTATGGGCATATTCATGGCATACTTTGTTAAAATCATGTCATATTGTGCACAAGCGTGCATATTGGAATGGCGAACAATGTTGCCGAAGGAAGTTTTCATTTCCTTTGTACAAAAAAATCATTTTTCATTATCCGAGTACCAAATATGGGGTTTTTTGTGAAAAACCTACAAAATATTGGTTACAAATTTATACCATGACAATTTTAAATAATATTAGACCATATTTAAGTACAAATAGCCAAATGGTTGTGTGTCAAGTACTTTGTGTCCCCCTCTCGTAAAAAAGACAAATGTCTGCCGATAAATGTTTTGCCCTGTAAAAAATATACATATACGTTAAAAAAGAAGCATATTAAAAAAAACACCGAGACAAGTAGCTCGCACTATGTATGAAGTTGGCATGCAACGTGTTACCAATGAGACGTTATAGCTGAGTGCATGTTTTACTTCTGGCGCACTGTAATGTATAGTATAATAAGAGCGTGTATGTATTTTAAACAAGAAGCAACCCTGGGCCAAATGGTTAGCCGGGTGGATATTATGAAGACGGAGGTCCACGGTTCGATTCCTGCCGTTCGCAAAATATTTTTGCAACATATGCCGACGGCTCGGGCACGACCTTCGTCGGCATACTGCTAGCGCCGTTAGGCGTGAACCAAACGGTTGACAACCATGCCGACGGTCATTTCAATGCCGACGGTAACCCTCGGTATTAACTGTCTGTACGCCGACTGAGAAGATATGCCGACAGCCAGTGAGATAGAGCCGTCGGCAACAAACATATATGCCGACGGCCCAGTGTACGCCGACGGCCTTTAAAAAGCGCTCGGCATATGGCATATATGCCGACGGCCCCGATAAATGGCCGTCGGCATATAAAAAACCGTCGGAAATAGACAGTTTTCCCGTAGTGATAGTTGTGCGTATGTGACACATATGACCCTATCTAGTGAGAATTCTATACCCCCGCCCAACAATTTAGTATTTTGGGTGTATTGGTAGGTAAGACCAACTTGGTAGGCCGATATGGCGTGAAAAAAAAAGTAAAGCTAGGTCAATTTTCTCTTGTCTTCTCTTGTCATTTTTTTCCATTTCCCATCTCTGTCCTCACGGGTTTTCTCCATCTCTGTCCTCACGTGAAAAAAAAACTTGCTAGGCCGATGTGGCGTGAAAAAACATGTAAATAATTTTGAGTCTGATGCTAGGTAAGATCAACTTCATTAATGATCATCATATCCCGTCTTCTCTTGTCAATTTTCTTCATTTCCCATCGTTGTCATCACATTTTTTAAGCTCAGTCATCACCTCACACCTCACTTAACGGATATGCATATGAAATCAGGGTCCAACGCTTCTAAAATAGTTAATCTATCATGATTTTGACTAGACGGGCAATTAATGTCACAAATGTATAACTAGGGGGGGTAGAAAGTAGAATTCACTCCAATATGTTTAATTTCCTCCATAGAGAAATCTTAGTTAACTTATCATCGCCCTCCTGCTATTGATATTTGTTAAAGCGAACATAGGAGCAGCTCGGCACTACATTATCAAAAATCGAAGTCTTGTTTGGCGCCGGTCATCGGATCTCTGACGCTCTCTCGTTCACACCGTTGGACAGCTCCGTGTACGTACGGCATACATCGTCCCTGAATTCCTGATGGCCGTCAAGAACAGCTCTGCCATCACTTTCTCTGTAATTTCTGAACTCCAATCCTTCAGGTTCAAGACGCAACCTACTATTCCAACCACACCTGTTCTTCTATCCTATGTTTGCACAAAAAATTCACAAGCCATGACCGTCCATGGCATCATGAGGTGTTTGTTCCTGCAGCTAGCCTTCGTCATGATCTGCAGCAGCACCTGCAGCTGCCTTCAGTTCACGTACCCCAGCTTCGACGCGGCCAGCAAGGCCGACTTCAGCTTCACCCCGGACGCGTCGATCTCAAACGGCTCCCTGCAGATCACCCCAACGCCGGCAACATGACCACCGGTCCGGGAGAGTGATCTACGCAAAGGAGACCCTCAAGCTGTGGAACCGCCAGCGCACGGCGCCTCTCCTTCAGGACAGAGTTCACGCTCAACATCCTCCCGCAGCCAACGGCGCCGGGGAAGGCATGGCCTTCATCCTCACCAAAACCCGGCGCTGCCCAGCGACAGCAGCGGGCAGTGGCTCGGCGTGTCCAACAACGCCACGGACGGCGCGGTGGCGAACCGGATCGTGGCGCTGGAGTTCGACACGCGGCGCAGCTACGAGGCCGACGTGGACGGCAACCACGTCGGGATCGACTACAACGGCGTCCGGTCCGTCGCCCAGTACCCGCTCAACAACCTCTCCATCGTCCTCTCCAGCGGCTCCGACGTGCGGGTCACTCTCGACTACGACGGCGCGGTGAATGTGATGGCCGTGATGGCGTTTCAGGAGGGGCGGGTTTTCAGCTGGGGTGGGCCTGTCGATCTCTCGCGGTATCTGCTGGAAGACATCTCTCTGGGTTTCGCGGCTTCGACGGGCGAGTTCGCGAGCTGAACCAGGTCAGGTCTTGGAATTTCAGCACGTACGGGGATGAGATCGCCGGCGAGAAAGGGAAGTTGCATCTGTTTCTCGCCGTGCTGGTTCCGCTCGCCGTCGCGGTGCTGATCATGGCGTTGCTCGTGTGGATAAGGCTGACGCGGCGGACAAGGCTGGCGTACCGCAATCTCGAGAAGATGATCGACGCGCACGGTCCCGTCAGGTTTAAGCTCAGGGAGCTGAGGAACGCGACGGCGGACTTCAGCGACGGCCGTAAGCTCGGCAGAGGAGGCTCCGGCACCGTTTACCTCGGGTACCTGAGGAGGATGGGCATGGAGGTGGCCGTGAAGCGGGTGGCCACAAACGTCAACTCTAATAGAGGGGAGAAGGAGTTCGTGGCGGAGGTGAACACGATCAGCAAGCTCTCGCACCGCAACCTCGTGAAGTCATCGGTGGTGCCACAAGAAGGGGGAGCTGCTGTTGGTGTACGAGTACTTCCCCATGGGAAGCCTAGACAGGCTCCTCTACGGCAGAGCGAGGACCACTTCATCGTGGTCGATGTCGATGTCGGCGTCGACGGACACCCCACAACTTACCTGGGAGCGGCGGTACAAGATCATCCGCGGCGTGGCCTCGGCGCTGGACTACCTGCACCACGGGAGCAGCAAGCGGATCCTGCACAGGGACGTCAAGGCCAGCAACGTGATGCTCGACGAGGAGTACAACGCGCGGCTGGGGGACTTCGGCCTGGCCCGTGTCATCCAGCACGACGGGGTCACGCACCACTCCACGCAGGCCGTGGCGGGGACGCGCGCCTACATGGCGTACGAGAGCTTCTTCACCGGCCGCGCCAGCCTCGACACGGACGTGTACGCGTTCGGGGTCTTCGTCATGGAGGTGGTCAGCGGGAGGAGGCCAAGCAGCGCCGTGCTGTACCACGACGACGACGACGGCAGCGGCGAGGAGGATTACTCGACAGGCAGGCGAGCGCGGCCACACGCTGTGCCGCGTATGCATATCGTGGACTGGACGTGGATGCTCTATGGCGAGGGGAAGGCGGTGCACGCCGCCGATCCGTCGCTCACCGGCCAGTTCGAGCAGGCGCAGGTGGACTGCGCGGTGAGGCTGGCGCTGGCGTGCTGCCACCCGACCCGAGGGAGAGGCCGTCCATGAGGGTGGCCGTGCAGGTACTGATCGACGGTGCCCCGGCGCCGGAACCCCGTTGCATAAGCCTGCGTTCGTTTGGCCTCCGGGCGGCAATCGGCAGGAGATGGAGCTGCCGGACGTCGGGTTGCTGTTCACGGGAGGGGCGGGGCAGCATAGCAGCTACTGTTCCATGAGCTGTTCAATCTCAGGGAGGTGAGAACATTTTTTTTTTGGGGAACGGGAACAGTTTGGTTGGGGTAGGGCACTTCTCTTGTTCGGCTGCAGTTGCAGTATTGCTGAATGTGGAGACACTGCAGGATCGATGTGTTTTCTTTATTAGTTGTTTTAGCTAATCAGGATCAAATTGTACAGTCATGATTCTTGGTATTTACTAGTGGAATTTTGCGCGGCGTCACGCCGCGTTTTTGATAGTTTGTATTTTTTTTAATTTTGAATTGTTTAAATATGTTTGTATTTTGGCATTAATAAGTATCATTTATTTTTGTGAGCATGTCCATATATTTTGTAGTATGTCCAATATTCTAGCAATTTGAAATATCCAAATATACTTCTATTTTACAAATAATATTTAATTTAAGTATGTAGTTAGTGCTAATGCATATTTTTGGATTCGACTCCACAATTCGGGAAAGTCCATTTATATTGCATCTTAATATTGACCATTTTGAATTGTTGAAATATGTTTTGTGTTTTGCCATACATAGTTAGTGTTGATTTTTTCCGCGCACTTGTTGTAATTCAAATGTTGAAATCCGTCGAAATTTTTCGTCTAGAGTATGTTCAATTACTTAGTGAATTTAAAAGTACAAATATGATTGTATTTTGACATAATTTTTTATTTAACTCCATAGTCAAAGAATGCATGATATGAGCATTTATTAATTTTAACTCCATAGTTAGATAAAGTTTATTTAGATTGTATTCAAATATTCATCAAACTGGAATGTTCAAATATGTTTGCATTATGCCATAAGTACTTAGTATTTTTTTTTGTGAGCATGTTAGCATATATTTTGTGAGCATGTGGTATATGTTAGAGTATTTCTATTTTTTTTAGCAAATTGAAATGTTCAAATATGTTTCTATTTTGTAAGTAATATTTAATTTATGTCCAAAATGAGTGGAAACGTACATTTACTGAATTGAATTCCATATTTAGAGAAAGTGCATCTAGATTACATTCAAATATTTATCAAATTGAAATGTTCAATTTATGTTCATAATTAGAGGAATTGCATTTGTTTGTTGTCTAAATATTCACCAACTCAAAATATCTAAACATTTAATAAAGTAGATTCCACAAAATTAGAGGAAGTATAGTTTTTTTTTTAAAATATTTACCAATTCAAAATATCTAAACATGTTTGTTTTTCAACATAAATAGTTAGCATTTATTTTTTTTGAACATTTTGATGGCTTCATATAATAGAGGAAGTGTATTTGTTTATCTAGGCTGTGCAAAACAAAAATTATGATTTAGTGGGAAGAGTAGTTACATTTGTGGTACAAATTAAATTATGTTGGTAGCAAAATTTGTGTACAACAACAAATGCGTTTAATTACAATATTATATGTAGTATAAAGCATAATTGAGAATTGTCTGAATTCGAAGTTATGAATAATAATAAAAATGACTTATCGTATAAAAGAAATATAACCGGATGCATTTGATTTTATCACCACTCAGTACTCTAATGTGAAATTTGAGATACAACTAATTTTAAGCTAATACAGAATATCTAGTAATAGTAGATTCAGTTTGTAATAGAAACTATCATTGGAAAACTATGTTTTTTTTATATGTGATGGGAAAGATTGAATTTCGCAGATTTTAGTTAGAAATTTGTTCTCCGCAGGAAAATTACCTAAAAAATTACCGTTTGAAAACAACTTCTAAAAAATTTGTGTTGTAAATGTCTACGGGTTCAAGAAATCTAAAAATCTGTAGTTCACATATTGCAGTCAAAAATTTGTTTGTTGTTAGCTTAAAGAAACTACCATTAGGAAATTATATTTCAAAGGAGTGTTAAAAATGTGAGTGTGTCAAAAAAATTAAATTAGGGGAAAATAAGATGCTATTTTTTGTTGTTCATTTGAAAAGTACATCGACATTGCAATAAAGAAGGTACCACTGGGAAAACAAAGTTTAAAAGTTGTGTTGAAAATGCGAGCAGTGCCCCGTATTGTAGTTTGTTGTTCATAAATTTTGGGCTCATAAATTGTAGTTAAAAATTTGTTTGACGTGTGGCCAATATTTTTAAGAAACAATTACCGGAGAATTTTAAAGAACCTATTACCAAAATACTTTGTTTAAAAGTTGTGTCGAAAATGTGAGCGTGAGAAAAAGATTTAAACTTTGCAAAAGTCTCATAAATCGCAGTCAAAATTTTGTTCGGCGTGGAAAAAATATCCTAAAGAAACTATTACTGGAAAACTTTACAGAAACTACTCTTCTAATTAAACAGGAGTTAAAGTTGGTTAATCATGTAGGGAAACAAATTCCATTTAAAATTTATTTCAACTCTTCTAATTAAACAGGAGTTAAAGTTGGTTAATCATGCAAGGAAACAAATTCCATTTAAAATTTATTTTAGCGGAATAAGTATCGTTGAACAATTGTTGGCAGGAAATCGTTGTAAAATTATCTTTCTAGTTTTTAATTTTACACGGGTAGGGAGCAACAGTAGTCCTTTAAGTTAAAGTAGCAACAAAATTTACAGAGGGAACAAAAAAAGGAGAAAAAACAACATAATATTAAATACATTTTAGGGAACATTTAATTTGCACATTGATATAAAAGGAAAATACAATAGTAGTGAATGTTGTAGTAAGTGTAATATTTAGATGGTACTTTGAATTTTCCAAGTTAGTAAGTAAGTAGTAAATACATCGCAAAATGTGGAACTTGAGTTGGATTGGATGAAGATCTGATTAGCACAAAAAAGAAATGAGCGAGTAATAGTACTTATTTCAAAAAGATGGCACATCATCGGATCAAGATACATCAATAAACTAAATCCAACCAAATCTTTTGTAGATTATATTCATCGTTTCAATAATTTGTTGGTGCAAAATACTAAATCATAAGAATAAAACAGAAAATTCAGGTTAATCTAATATCTGACACATTTACGGAATTTTACTATTGAAATCTCTGAAGACTACAGACGTCGATGCAGTGCAAACAATAGATTATATGACCAATTAAAGGTACTGATATGCATCCTAGATCATGAAGATCAATTTGAATGGAGTTGGATTGGCTGACAGATGCATTTCTATAAGCTCCATAATTAATATTAAAAGGTTATATTGGTTCTTCTAATTTTTTTAAAGTTGTTCAATTGTGCATGGAAATGCGTTAGGTGTAAAGATTTAATTTTTATGCAAATTTTGGTATATTATTTGCATTTTTCTAAATGGCAGATTAAAAGATATGAATTTTTCAGTTTTTAGCATTTTATGTAATTATTCTAAAAACTGACAGGAGGACCCACATGTCAGGGTTTTATTATTTGTGGAAAACAATTACGGGAAATACGAAAAAGCTGACAGTGGGGCCTGTGTTGCGTCAGCGTGACGTCAGCAACGCCATGGACGCTCTGCCGAGCTCGGGCGAGGATGCTCCGCTCCCAGGACGTCCGCGACGCTGGGACCGAGCGGATACGCGCGAGGGCGTCGCGGGGAGGCGAGTGGCGGCGGGATGGGACCATTTTGTCACCGAACGTCGCCGGCGGCGACAAAACGCGGCGGCGGACAGCGCGGATGTCGGCGGCGATTCTGGCGCGCGCGCGGCGTCCCGACAGGCGAGTCGCGGCGAGGAGGGAGAGGAGGCGACGGGGGAGCTCGCCGTGGGCTCCGATTCGAGCGGGAGGCGCGGAACGGCGGCGACCTCCGGCCGCGCGGGAGAGAGAGGAGAGGGAGGGGAAGTGTGGAGGCACTTTTGTAGGAAAGTCCCTAAGTTTTTGAGAAATTGCAAATAGGTCCCTTACGGGGTACTGTTCAGCACTGTAGCTAGAACAGTAGCCCAAGCACGGAGAGAGCGAGAAATCGCTCGTCTTTCATATCTATATCTATACCTAATAATAAAGGAAGGAGTGTTTCTTTCTTCGTCCGTCTGGTTCTCGTCGTCCGTCGCTAAGGTTTCCTTCGTTTGGTTTCGTACGTCGTACGATTCCTATCCCCGATCGATTGCTGGCCGGTCTTGACATCCTTTCGTACGTGTGATTGGTTTTCCAGATCGGTCGCAACTCGGTTTGTTAGCGCAGAGCCGCAAAAGGGGTACGCGGATGATTCGATCGCAATATATAATCCACCCGCCGCGATCTCCCTCGACACGAAAACCTTAGGCGGCTGATTCGATCGAGTCGCTATCTCGATCGGTAGAAGCTTTTATCGATCACGGCAATAATCGGAGGAAGCTGGCCGAGCGCCAACCCAACCTCTTCTAGAGTAGATGCTATCGGCGTCGAGACGTCGAGTCTCGCAAGGATATCCTTCTCTACGGCCGGCTCGGCACCAGCAAACACGGTATTCGCTCGCGCCATTAAGTCGTACAACGACGTGAAGCGCCGCTTCGCGTCAAAGCTTCTCACACTCATGGACAGGCTACGGCCGCGCGCGCCGGACATGGTCACCGGCAGTCCGGCACCACCAACAGCCAGGACGTGGTGTTCCGGATGTCGGTCGCAAGCTTTGGCTAGATCAGATGGCGCCGGCTTTTGATTCATTCATTGGGCGGTTAATGAAGCGGACAATAAGATGGTACAAAAAAAAGCTGAGAGTAGGAGAGAGGCGCTGCTTGAAAGAGTAATCCCCACGATGCCGGGAAGCGTAGCTACAGGCCGCTTCCTGTCATAGTGCAGGTAGCTAGAGGTTCAAGTCTGAAGATGAGCTTCAGATAGAAAAATAAAATCAGAAGTATGCTATCATCGACTGCACAAGTCGCCTTCGGCAGCTTTACGCGGGGCCTATTTCAGAGAACGTGCGCGCCATCTTCAATATATAGCACCTCTCCTCTGCGCGACTTGTTGTAGGTTTGAGTTCATGTTCCATGGACGACCACGGTGGTTTGAGTATTGCGGCTTGTGATAATATGCTAAAACTACATCTGTATTCTACCTGATCATGGCAGACTGGATGCCCATCAACAACTGCAGCGATGACGTGGAAGCTGAAGTTATCCGCCATTCTGAAAGGAGTAGAACTGGCCAAGGATCACAGCAGGAATACATGTTCTATTCTTTCTGACTGTTACAATGCCGTTCTGAAGGCGAACAGGCCTACACTTGAGTATATACGAGGGCATCAAGTGGGCTAGATCGCTAGCCTCCAACTGCAAATCGCCATGACCGGAAGAGCGTTCAACAACATACCCCAGGGACGTGTAAGTATGAGCGCATCAAGGAGTAGCTCACAAGGTAGCTCAATTAGCCAAACAATCAGGGACGTGTAAGTAGCGTGGTTGTAAAAGACTGTAAATCCTAACCTCCTGTATGTATGAGCGCTTTCCTCTACAAAAAAAAGTAATATTAATGGATCCAACAAATAGGTCAGCTATGTCCGAAAAACCAAACGGGTCCTAAATTGACATTTTAATCTCCCGTTGCAACGCACGGGCATGATTTGCTAGTGCTCTTATTATTAGGTATAGAATAGATATCTACTTATAAAGGCAATGGAACATTATGCACATAAAAAGACAGCTACTTAAATGTAACATAAAAATTTGATCTAACCTCTAAACTAATCCTACTACTCCTTGTCAGAATCGAAGATGTCGATAATATCCACCTTTTCCCTGTAGGAGGTTGAACATCTGGAGCCCTCGACACCGCCGCTCTGTACAAGCTTTGCTCGTGGGGCGGTGTGCGCTCGCCGTTCTATGAGTTGAGAAACCATGCGCCCTCAAAGGTGCAGTTCTTCGCATGGATTCTCGCGTGCGGCCGGACCCAATGCCGCGAGTCCCTGCTCATGAAGCATGTCCTCACCGCGGATGAAGCTGGGTGTCCCTGCTGCGATGAGCCTCTGGAGTCTACCGATCACCTCTTCTATGAGTGTGCCTTCGCGGCCCGCTTCTGGTCCTCTGTCGGCTTCCATTTTCCCGCCGGCGCGGACGCTCGCCGGTTCTACACCCACGACATTCCTGCTGGAGTGCCGCGCGACACGGCGCCTACCTTCGTTTTCCTCTGCTACTGGAACCTTTGGAAGCACAGAAACGCAGTGGCGTTTCGAGAACAGGAGCCCAACCTCCCGCTGCTCCTCAAGATGTGCCGTGACGATGCCCGTCTCTGGTGCGCGCGGCTGCCGCGCGACCATGCTGTGGATGCCGAGGCCTGGCTGCGCTGCCTTGGAGAAATCCCTCCCCGCTGACTATGTTTCGTGTGAAACTCTCCCCTCCCACCCCGTTCAGTGTCACGTTGTAACAAACTCTCTATACGGCCGTTTTGGGCCACATAGCTCATATATATATAATTCAGGTGGGGTTTATCCCCCCGGTGACAGTTCAAAAAGAAGCTTGAGCTCATTTGTTAATGCTTGAGCTCATTTGTTAATGCTTGAGCTTGGCCGTAAGACAACAGATCAGAACGCACCCTCTCCAGTTGCTTTACTCTGCGATTCTGAATTTTTAGTTCATTTTAATTACAAGGTTTTGGTTCTTGACGCTTCAGATCAAGCAGGGGATCAGCAATCAAAGGGCTGTGATGGACTGGCGCCCAGAACGCGTTCCACGGAATGCCCAGACCGAAACATATGACAATCTAACAGTCTGCCGGAGAACTCTTTGGTCAGCAAAACCTGTAGATGAAAGGCCATTAAGTCCACCCCTCCGCCGTATTGGCAATGTACTGGTAATGCACTAGTGTTCCCTTCAATACTTTTTCCTCTTCGTCGTTTTCATGGGTTTCTTTGTTTCATCTGTCTCTGAACTTTGTATAAACAAGAACAAGTGGGTCAAATTACTAAACTAGTACGAGCCCATCATCAACCATACCCTGTATCTTTAACTAGTTTAGGGTATATTCCTGGATACTCAGGGCCACATCAGCTGGAAAAGGATGGTACGGTTGTAAATAGCAATCAAATACAATAACAAGAGACACGAGAAATAAACTTTTGACCGTTTTGGTGGTGGATCTTCTGGCAAAAACAAAAGATTCCATTTCAGAACAGGCCAACTGGCCAAAGGTGGTACTTAGTGGGTGGGCTACTGTTAAATAATTGCATTCAGGCTCCCTGTATGGTTGGATGATTAGTTTGGAAATATGCTTACTAAGCAACGCAGGAATTCCGCAGAGTCGTCATTAACCCACTCAAACCCCCACAGCTCATAGGAGCTGTCCACTAACCAAAATATAATCCTTTTGTGATCCTGATAGCATACTCATCGTCTAGCAACTCCATCCTTCAAGCAAAGGTTCACATAGTTCCATCTACGCAACCATGTTAGAGGGTGTAATCTGGTTGCTAATCCTGAAGCTTAGGGAGGCCCTGGCAAATGAAGCAGTTGAGCTAGGGAAGTCATTCCTCGTGTACGAAACATCTGCTCTGCAAGCTCTATTTGGAGAAATTCGGAAAATGAAGGAGGAGTTGGAGAGCATGCAGGCCTTCTTCCGAACTGCCGAGCGGTTCAAGGATGCGGATGAGACAACTGTTGCATTCGTGAAGCAGGTCAGGGGTCTCGCATTTAGTATCGAGGATGTTATTGACGAATTCACCTACAAGTTGGGGGAAGACCGTGAGGGGATGTTTCTGTTGAAAGCAATCAGGAGGGTCAAGCAAATCAAGACATGGTATCGGCTAGCCAACAGCTTGCGTGATATCAAAGACAACCTCAAGCGTGCTGCAGAGAGAAGGCGCAGATATGACCTGAAGGGTGTTGATAGGGATGCAAAACTGACGAGAGTAGGCAGCTCAAATAGAAGATCTTCCGAGTCTGTACATTTTAAAAGGGAAGATGATCTTGTGGGGATTGCGGAGAATAGGAACTTACTGCTGAAATGGATGAAAGATGAGGAGCAGCGACACATGATAATCTCTGTTTGGGGCATGGGAGGGTTGGTAAGACAACACTTGCTGCTCATGTCTACAACACCATCAAGACTGACTTTGACACTTGTGCTTGGATCACTGTGTCTCATAGCTATGAAGCTGATGATTTGCTAAAACAAGTTGCTGAAGAGTTCCGAAAGAATGACAGGAAGAAGGAATTTCCAAAGATGTTGATGTCACAGATTACATAAGTCTCGTGGAGACAATCCGACGTTATCTAGAGAAAAAAAGGTATGTTCTTGTATTAGATGATGTTTGGAGTGTGAATGTTTGGTTTGACAGCAAAGATGCATTTTTTGGTGGCAAACTTGGTCGGATAATTTTCACATCAAGGATATACGAGGTCGCACTACTTGCTTCCGAAGCCCAAATGATTAACTTGCAACCCTTGCAAAATCACTATGCATGGGATCTTTTTTGCAAAGAGGCATTTTGGAAGAATGAAAATAGCGACTGTCCTGCAGAATTGCACTATTGGGCGCACAAGTTTGTAGAGAAATGCAATGGCTTGCCAATTGCTATAGTGTGCATTGGGCGCCTCTTGTCATTCAAGAACGCGACATTTTTGGAGTGGGAGAATGTATACAAAACTCTTGAGATGCAATTTACAAACAATTTCATCCTGGATATGAACATTATCTTGAAGGTTAGTTTGGAAGACTTGCCACACAACATGAAAAACTGCTTTCTTTACTGCTGCATGTTCCCAGAGAATCATGTCATGCAAAGGAAGTGGCTTGTCGGCTCTGGGTTGCAGAAGGATTTATTGAAGCGAGTGAGCATAAGACACTGGAGGAGGTTGCAGAAGATTACTTGACCGAGCTCATCAATCGATGTCTCTTAGTAGAGGTTAAGAGGAATGAAACAGGGTATGTTGATGAGTTCCAAATGCATGATATCCTTCGTGTATTAGCCCTCTCTAAGGCACGCGAAGAGAATTTTTGCACGGTCCTTGATTACTCAAGGACTCATCTTATTGTGAAAGCACGCCGTTTATCAATTCAAAGAGGGGATATTGCACACGTTGCAGAATCTGTGCCACATCTCCGCTCCTTGCTTGTTTTCCAAAACTCGCTATCTTTTGGTTCACTTCGTTCATTCTCAAGGTCTGTTAAGTTAATGTCTGTCTTGAATCTGCAAGATAGTTCAATTGAGAGTCTGCCAAATGAGGTGTTTGACTTGTTCAATCTGCGTTATCTGGGCCTTAGACGAACTAAAATTACAAACATCTCTCGGTTGATTGGAAGGCTGCAGAATCTTCTTGTATTGGATGCTTGGAAAAGCAAAATTACCAACCTACCAGTAGAAATTACAAGGCTCTGTAAGTTGACACACCTTATTGTCACTGTCAAACCATTGATACCATCTATGCAATATGTTCCTTCTATTGGTGTACCAGCACCTATTGGTGGTATGTGTTCTTTGGCGAGTCTGCAGACATTATTGCTGGTGGAATCTAGTTCTGAAATGGTCAATTACCTTGGTGCTCTAGTTCTACTGAGATCATTCCGCATTAGTAAAGTTCAAGGTCGCCATTGTGAAAAGCTTTTCGGAGCTATTACCAATATGGTTCATCTAACCCGGCTTGGGATTCAGGCAAATGATGACGAGGAAGTTCTACAACTAGATGCACTCAATCCACCTCCATTACTTCAGAAAATTTTCTTGCTAGGGACATTAGATACAGAATCATTACCTTGGTTTTTCTTGTCGATTAGTAAACTGAAAAGCCTCTCCATTTTGCGGCTCGTCTGGTCAAAACTTCAGGAAGATATGTTTTGTTACCTTGAGGAATTACATCAGTTGGTAAAGCTTCAACTTTATGATGCATTTGATGGCAATAATATGTACTTCCGAGCAACGTCATTTCGGAAGCTTCGAGTACTGAAAATCTGGGGAGCTCCACATCTCAGCCAGATGACGATCGAAAGAGGGGCAATGCCCAGCTTGGTTGATTTGAAGCTCCTGCTCTGCCCAGAGTTGAAGTTGTTGCCAGGTGGCATTGAACATGTGAGCACCCTTGAAGAGCTGGCTTTGAATTCTACGGCAGAAGAGCTTGTGGACAGGGTTCGACAGAAGAAAGAGGAGCACATATCCCATGTTCAGAGGGTTTACGTCGGTTTCGTCAGGAACGGCGAGCTGGCTGCAGAGAGGATTCAGTAAATGCATCTCCGTCCATAATGTTATTGTTTCTTCTCTATATATAAGTCGTGTGATGTAAACATACAAAACCTTCTATATTTATTCATGTTTCTGTGTCTCTTTGCTATATTTCCAAGGACCCATGTCAGCTTTATTTTACTTTTAGTAGTCACCAATCTGGTTTGACGTATGTACCATTACTTGTTTTTTATTATGTGCTTTATCTGTAAAGATTTATACCTTTTCCACTCTAGTGATGGACACCCATCATTCATAGTATGCCTTTTTTTAGTTCAAATTTGTACTTTTCGTTCAGGTATTCAAGCATTGTTTGTCCTACATGAATTCTGTACTTTTAGCTGGCAAAAAAATCTACCAGTTATTTATATAGTTGTGTTGTCATACATTCGATTGAACCAAACTTGCATTATTTTCAACCTTTGGTTTCTTTATATTCTCTTCCCCTTTCGTATGTCATTCTTGGCGAAGTAATCAATTCTGTTTCAAGTGGGACAAATGGGATAAATCGGCAGGTACACTCCTGGAGAGCAGGGAACCGAACGGTGCATGTTAAAACAGAAGTGCCATTTGTGATCTATTCCCACGGTAGAAGTTCTTATGTGCATTTCAGTTATTTAGATTCAGAACAACAAGCCTGATAACAGCCCCATTTCTTTTTCTTTTGGGCTAATACCCTACCTGCACCCATGTTGAATGGAAAATCGCATGTTTCCATTTTTTCTGAACATAGAAGCAAATTCTCCATTCCCAAAAAGATAAGTGGGGATTTTTTTTCTCTTGGTGATATATGTTAAAATAACTAGACGATACCCGCGCGTTGCGGCGGAATTTTTAGCCATCTGTAGAATAAGGATTCATATATAGTTTTATGGAAACTTTTATGTAAAGCAGGAAGTTTATTAGATTATGTTAGTACTGGATGACTGCATTGTGCATTGTTGTTTAGTCTCTAAACTTGTTTGTCATCAGAAAGGATAGTCACACTATAGCATTTGTTCTTCCGAAGGATAATATTCCTAATACTGTAGCTGCGGCTGATGGTCGGTCTTAAGGGAATTGCATAATCTTACTAAAAACAGAATATAATCCTTGGTTACTGAAAGGAGACTGCAGATGAAATATTTATATAGAAACATATGAATCGCTCTTTAGAGGAAAATTGCAAGAATATTTAAAGTACTGGGCAAAAATAATACAGACAAAAGAGAGTCATTCTTGCTGCCCAGAGTGTTAAATATCGATAGATAAGTGATTACCAATTCCACATTAAGAAATACATGAAGGATTTGGAATGAAACAGAAGCAAATTAAAACTGTCGGAAAGAGATACTGCCCAGTATATTCATGCAGACACGCATTTGATCATCCTGAATTATTATGGGTTACAATAGAGGCTAAGCAACCTAGTAATGAGTTACTCTTGCTGGAAGAAAAATATAGCTAATTTAGGTAGAAGCCCAGTGCAGTCCTTAGTTGTTCCATTCGTTGTTGATGCCCTGCATTTGGGTTAAAAAAAATAGCAGTATTAGAAAGTTCATGCTTGTGAGGTTTGTGATACAAAACTGAAAGTTACAAAAAGAATTGCATATGAAAATTAATACTCTGTTTTTTATTTTTATCCACTTGAACGACTTAGATGTCTGCTGCAGCGTTGCTGTCAGAAATTGTGTTTGAGGGTAAAAATGAGAATGGCGAATGAGATATTTGGTATTTGGTATGAGGGGACGCACATACCCTTGCTTATGTCGTTTGGCAGTATGAAGTTCAAGTTGTCCCGCTGAAAGATCCACACCTTCTGATATTTAAAAATTGCATTGGGTGAGAAATTAAATGATGTATTCTAAGTTTTGTTGCATTTTTTGTACCATTTTATATCTGCTGGTTCATGTTCTGTAAATTGAATGCTTCTTTTTGCTGTATGGTAAACTTATAGGAACAGAAAAGAGCTTACGGTTGTGGGTGAATGTCAAATTTGGCGTTTGCAAAACTGGTGTAGAGGATTCTTCATTTAATCGCTGATGGACTGAACGTTCTGTTGTACATACAGTAGTGTGATTGGTATGAGCCACATGGTAATTAAATAAGTCGTTATGTATATACCCAAGTATAATAGAAGATTTGAAGTCAATATTTATATCCTGAAGTTCAATAGACGATTTGAAGGGACATATTGACCAAGGGACATATTGACCGTAACTAACCTCTACTCCTAAGCTGTGCACGCCTACGCCGGTTACCACAAGAAGCATCATGGATTGGTTCAGGGGTTACGACAGGTTGTGACTGACGGCGAGGGCAGCCACAACTGCGTGAGATTGAGTTACTACCGTGATGCCTTGCAGGATTTTCTGAACTTTCAGGGTTATCCATCTTTGTAAACCGAGCACATACAAATTGCCGTACAGTAAGCAGAATGTAATCTTTCGCGGTACGAAGGTGAGATTATATATTTATTTATTTTGAGGAACTGGCAGCCGTTTGCCTTTCGATTAGATAGAATAGAGTGTTTATTTACATTAGCAGGTCAAGCTCCGGTGAGATTATATTCAGTGTGACATGTGGACGATCTCGCCCTTAACAGTCTCTGAGTAACAGATATACAAATGTAACGACACTACCTTGCATTGCTTTTTGAAAAAAGCAAACAGAAACTGAAAACTCTCAAGTTTCAACTCTGTATTCAATGCAAGATTCCAGGTGTGCAAATTCGAATGTAAGAAATAAATTTCAGGGGCATTTGAACGGAACAAACATGTGCGAACAGTAAGAGTAAGAAGAAGATGCATGTACTGATTCAATGTAAAGTAAAATCATTTGTAAGAGATGATAGATTGCGTACCAATGTAAGTAAATTCTTGCTTGAGCAACCCAACAGTTGGAATACAATCGTAATTGAATAAATTCAGTCGGGGCCTGAGTGAGTAACACATAATCCAATGAAAAATCCAACCAATCGGAGGAGGCAAACTGTCGAGCAGTTCTCGAGCGAGCAGTTCTCCAGCGAACAGCAACCTAACATATTGACAAAGATGAGTGAGCGGGTAAAACAAAAGAAAGGAGGGGAGGAGAATCTGGAGCAGACATCTACCAGAGATGGACGCGAGGAGGCGGCGGCGCTGGAAAGCCATTGGAACGGACTGAGCTTTTAAAGATGGAGGTGGTGGCTGTTCAGTTCAACCTAGCAGTTTCTTCTGCAATCACAGGGCAATCATGGCCGGCGAAGGAGGCGGCGGTTTCTTGAGCATTTGTGGCGAGAAGGGCATAGGTCGTAGTGGCCGGAAATCGTAGGTCGCGGCGGCAGAGAAGAGGAACAGCGGGCAACAGGAAGTCATTTTTTTTCGTGTGCACCAGTACGTAAGGGAAGAGGCTGAATCTTATATGGGCCTGTCGTCCAGTGGAAAGCCAGGCCATGTTCAAAGATGAGAGAAAGATGCGAGGAAGGAGCCGGTAAATCCGGAAGGCGACGAAGCGTACGTACGCGCAAGCGAGGCTGGGTGAATAAAAGGCGACGTGGACGCAGGAAATCGTTGGAAAATCAGTTAGTGGGTCATTCCTATTTAGATATAGAAGATTTGTTTGAGTAGCTGAGACCTATTCGCCTGAAGAAAAAATCGTTCCATAACATAGTTCCTTATAATCCATAATATAAGAAACTTGGTCTATCCCGCGTGGAAGCTTTCCTTCGAATACTTAATTGTGTTGTTCTTCCTCCGCTCCAACATGGTTCATTATGTCTGAACTTCAGTTACAGATCATGCTAGAATGGCAGAAGGGTTCTTAAACATGACTTCATGTGGACTAATGGGATTATCCATGGGAAGAAATATAGCAACGTAGTTTGGGCTATAGATGGAGATGCTGTGATTTTTATTGATATGCTAATTAAATTTGTTTACAATGATAAACACAACCTGAAGATACACCACAACTTGCATACATAGTTCTTTCATCTTCGAGCCGTAGCAAAATTGTTAGCTTATTGTCTAGACCGAATTCCATGCGTGCCAATGTTGGGTGTATATCAGAATTCAAGTGTTTGAATCTAAATTTTCTCATGATCTTGGTTTATTTCTTCTATGTTTTTGCAAGAGAGAAAATAAATAAAGAATAGGTCAACAGAGCTTCCTTCAAAGGGTTAGGCACACGAAAGAACGCTCCAGAAATCAAATTTGAACTATGAAATGCTTTTCACAGTTTAGAAGTTGTAATGATGTTCTAGTACTTCAGAAATTACCGTAGAATAAGGGGTTAACAAAGCATTGGGGTTGTGATGTTACTATCAGATTACCAGGGGAACTGTTGGATTCTGCAAATATTGTGACCACGAGCCACCCCTTGGTAAATTGGCAAACCGTGTGTAGACCAAAAGATTTGGGAGGTCTCGGCGTCTCCGACAAGAGGAAGTTTGGACAGGCACTTCGCCTTCGATGGCCTTGGCTTGCGTGGACGGACACGACTCGGCCATGGATAGGGGCGCGTCTCCCTGCTCGCCGGCCGACATGGACCTTTTCCGGGCATCCACGACCATCACGTTGGGAGATGGTGCGAAGAGCATGTTTGGCATGACCGTTGGCATGAGGGGGGCGCCCTCAAGCATCGCTTGCCGGGTCTTTTTAAGATCGCAACGAGGAAGTGTAGATCGGTCCAAAAGGAGCTCTCAAATGGAAATTGGTTGCGTGCTCTTCAAAAAATAAGCACCCAGCCACAACTCACCGAGTTCGTCGACCTTTGGACCCTCCTCCTTGATGTTCAGCTACAGCCTAGGCCGGTACTCAATTAGGTGGCGTTGGACAGCCTCGGAGTATACACCGCAGCCTCCGCGTACAGATGTCAATTCGCCGGAAGTCACCCTCCCTTCGAGACGAAGAAGATTTGGAATGCGCACGCCGAACCCAAGTGCAAATTTTTTGCTTGGGTGGTGGCGCATGAGAAGATACGGACCAGCGACAACTTGGCGAAGAGGGGCTGGCCGCAACCCCCCATTTGCAAGTTGTGCCACATCCACCCGAGACGGTTGCAGCATTTGTGCCATGAGTGCTCCTTCACGACGGCGGTGAGAGACGCGGTGCTGCCCGCTTGGCACAGCCCCCCCCCCCCCCCCCCCACCCCCCCCCCCCCCCCCCCCCCCCCCCCCCCCCCCCCCCCCCCCCCCCCCCCCCCCCACCCCCCCCCCCCCCCCCCCCCCTGCTGCCACCATCGACCACCCTTTCGACGTTTGGTGGGACAAGTAGATTCGGAACATGGCAAATAAAGACAAGAAGGCGGCGAGAGTGGCATCATTTGCTACATCATTTGGGGTGTTTGGAAAGAGAGGAACCGCAGAATTTTCACGAATGTCGCGCTTCCTATAGGAGATGTGGTGCGCCTCATACGCGAGGAGATCGCTTTGAGAGCTTTTGCCCACACGGATGACCCCGGAGACGGGGTGCCTAGTGCGAGAGAGAGTTGTAGCCTCTCTTTTTTGGTTGAGCTTTTGCTCCTTTCAGGCCATAGGGCCTTAGCTTTTCCGGGCACTGTTTGTATATACTTGCTTCCCCTTTAATCGAATGGCAGAACGACTGCCTTTAAGCTTCAAAAAAAAAATATTGTGACCACATATATCTTGCATTCTGGAATAATTGTGATGTTTGTGCAGGACCGGTGGAATAATTGGATTCTACGAATTTCCTGAAGGTGTTAGAGTTGGTTGGTTCTTGGTGGAGCTACATTGCAAAATGACAAACTCATCCTTCCTGTGGAGTTGCTTCCTTCGTGAAATAGATGCCTAAAGTACAAAATCTTTTTAGCAGATTTTGTTTTTGTTACGGTCGGCACCAACCTTGTGTCTCCTCATTGAGTCATTAATTGGACGACCATGTATGATAGTAATCCTTCAAAGTTTATGGCGTATACGGCAGCTGATGCGGCGTAGAGGAAGGCCGCTAGGAGCTTGGAGCTTGTCCTCCCAAAATCCGGTGTCAAAGGAAATTCTTGAGCAACTTCCAACATAAATGTTTTCAACCGTTGATTCGGTTTGTGTGATAGATCTGGAACGTCCAAAAGGCTAGTGCCCCCAAATTTTAGCTTAGAGAGCCCTCAACTCTAGGTGCTCTCTGCTAGAGCCCCTATTTGGCAATTGTCTCTGTCTCGGCCACCTATATCTCCTGCTCTGTTTGCACGACCACCATCCACCTCCGCTTTTTCCCGCCTATGCCCATGCTGCCGCCCATCGTCTCCGGCTTCGCACTATCCTCTGAACCCGAGGTTGATGTTCTCATCTGCCCTCTTCTACGGTGCGCCGCCACTCTCCATTGCCTCTCTTCATCACCCTTGATCTCAAGAACCAAAACAAGGCAGTCTGGACGTGCTTGCACATGTGCTATGTAAGTGGCCGCCTCCTCTCCAGCGTGGTTGCGCCTACCTCTCACCTCCGCCAAAGGCCGACTAAGGAAATAAACTGATGGTGAATCCACGGGCCAGTGTGTATATAATAAGATTTGAGCAAAAAAAATCAATGTGCGCAAAATCGCTAGTAGTAAAATGGTACTAGCCTAATAAAACGGCCTACATTATTGAACAGAGGTAGAAGAAACAAATGGAGGAAGGCGTTTTAGCTCCCGAACTCATATGCTCCTGGTTGATTTTTTTTTTAAATAGTTAACATTTCAAAAAATCTGAAAACATTTGGTGACGAACATATAAATATTTTCTAAATAGTGCAAAATTTCGTGATGAAATGACATGTGTGGTGATCTGTGCAAAAATAACCAAATCAGTGCTCTAAAACACTTAATTTTGAAATCCTATTTTGGCTACTGATTTGTCTTTTTTGTACAGACCAGTTCAGATGTTATTTTACCACGAAACTTGATATGTTTGTGGAACATTTGTATATGTTCGTCTCCAAATTTTGTTTAATTTTTTTTAAATGTTTTACTATTTTCTTAAAAAAAAATTGACCAGGAGCATATGAGCTCAGGGCCTATTTAAATTTCCGATACAGATGCTCTTAGTTAAAATGGATAACATTAATATCTTGAGAGAAAACGAAATAGATCCAGTGGTGGACAAAAGTACTACTCGTAGTGAGTAAAATGCTAGGAAACAAAATAACGTTCCAAAATAGGTGCATTCACGAGATAGATAAGTATGACCTGGAGGCAGTACATTTGGCACAACGTTCGTAGATGGGTTGACGTGGAAGGCATCGAAACCAACTCGAACACAGGTGTCGTGTTAGGAGGAGAGTGCGATCTATGACATAAATTCTTCCCATCCCCAGCTCACACGTAATAAAAACCTCTCCACGGCTTGGCCAGTGGCCACTCTCGTTCTTCCGGGCATAGGAGAGGAGAGGAGAGGACCTGCCGGCGACGAAGACATGGGCGCCAATGGAGAGGTCAGTAGCGGTGGGGGCGGCGGCTGCAAGGGCGTTTTTCCGGCGGAGAGCGTGATGCTGCCGGCGAGCATGGTGCTGGTGCAGCTCTTCTCCATCGTGCTGGTCCTCCTCTCCAAGCTCGCGCTCAACACCGGCATGCAGCCCTTCGTCCTCCTCGCCTACCGGAACCTCATCGGCGCTGCCGCCGTCGCGCCGCTCGCCTTTGTCTTTGAGAGGTATGTACATTGTGCACGCGATCAATTCTTGGAAGTAAGTGTCCGGCACCCTCAGATACTTGAGCCATAAACCTGTTTTTTCTCCTTTTCTTCGATTTAGTAATTTGGTTTTGAACACAATATTTTCCAATTAATGTTCAGTGCATGAAAAATCAAGACACGATAGCAGGAGAAATTCACTCGATGGAAGATTAATTCGTTTTCTAATAATAATACCTGCTACAATTAATGTCCCAAGATGTTCTGGTTAGCAAATGCTTAGCGCGTTAGTCCTTTTTTTTTTTTTTTTTTTTGCGAAACACAGTACAACGCAAGCGCTCATATACACGCGCACACACTCACCCCTATGAACGCACGCACGCACACCCTACCCCTATGAGCACCTCCGAGAGACTGAGTCGGCGGGTCGAGTCTTGAGATTGACGAAGTCACCACGGGCGCCTCGCTGTCGACGGGAACGTCGCCTCCCACTGAAGAATATTCCGCCTTAAATGAGAAACACCAGCGTCAAACCTGGGGTTTGAACTCTGGTGGGCTAGGGGTACAACCACCCAACTAACCATCTTGCCACAGGCAAGTTCTCTAGCGCGTTAGTCCTTTGAAGACGGGAATTTTTCACAAAATATTTCTAGTAATTGCTTGTTGCCTTGTTGGCATGTAGTGGTGTTACGAAAATAGGTGTACAACTGCTCTGTATTGGCATGGCAAACCTTGCACACTCATTACTTCCCTTTCAAATTTAGAAGAAGATTCATCTAAAAAAAATAGAAGAGTGGATTAATAATTTCCTTATCTGACGTTGCTAATTTGTCATTTCCTGACATGCATGGATGATCTTTTTCTCACAGGAAAGCAAAGAAAATCCCCAACCTCGTAGAGTGTGGCTGGATTTCCATAAATGCCACTTTCGGGTTAGCACTTATCTTCCATCTTCTCACCCCACTACTTCTTGTAAGATCGATGTAATTTTGAGCAGACATGTAGAGATACGTGATCACGAGAATAGGCAGGCAAATGGCAATGTTATCCATGCTATATCTGATTCGTCACGCTACTGACGATGAATACATATGACGAAAGACACAAGAGACAAACCCAATGTAGCATGATACTAATTCTTGGATTCTACAGTTTTTTTTTGTCCATGTCTTGAAATATGACTCTTGACTTTTGTTTTCCTGACATTTATGTAGAGTTATCTTGGCAATGGGGCTGTACTACTATGGCCTACGCGGCACCAACGCCACCTACTCCGTCGTCTTCCTCAACCTGATCCCCATCGTCACCTCCATCGTCGCCATCACACTCAGGTTTAATCTATATATTGGATCCCATGGCACTATGTTTAACATTGCCAGCAATCTCCCCTTGAAATATGCATGATCTAGTACTTCATTCAGGGCAGAGAGGCTGGTGTTCACGAACTGGCCTGGCAAGGCGAAGCTCTTTGGCATTGTGGCGTGTGTCGGGGGAACAATGCTGGTCACCCTCTACAAAGGCAAGATGCTGCACCATCCTTGGCCTACCCAAGTGCTGAGGCCCCATTCTCAGGCAGCAGCACCTCCGGCGGTTCACCAAAACATGGTCGCCGGCACACTATTCCTGTGCGGCAGCTGCCTCGGATACGCCTTTTGGTTCATCATACAGGTGCCGACCATTACTGACAATACTTTCCTTCAAAATGATGCCGATAATACTTCTCCACTTCCACATTTGTACGTAGTTGCTTCAGAACGAGTGTTAAGTGTCCCAGCTGGAAAAGAGACCATTGCCTTTCTGATTGCTATTTTTTGGCCTACGTGACTCATTCTAGCGTGTAGTAACATTTTCTGCAATTGCGTCTACAGGTTAGGCTCGCCAAGGTATTCCCATCTAGGTACTGGGCGACAACGCTGACGTGTCTGTCGGGAAGCCTGCAGGCTTTTGCTATTGGTGTATTGATCGACCATGACATGTCAGCATGGAGGCTCAAGTGGGACCTGCAGCTCCTTACCGTCGTCTACTCAGTAAGACTTGACAGTGGGTTCATGTCATCATCTATCACCGATTGACGAAAGATGGATTTTTTTTGTTGATGTTCCGTGTTCTCCTTTCAAGGGGATATTCAACACAGGCGTCGCGTTTGTGCTCATGTCTTGGGCGGTGAAGCATCGTGGGCCAATTTATCCCTCGATGTTCAACTCTCTGGCAATGGTAGCGACGGTGGTCATGGACTCGGCACTGCTCGGCACCAGCATCTTCTTAGGAAGGTGAGTTTCTCGAGCAGGGTGTCAACCTTATCGACTTTAATTCAGAGATGTGTACTTGTGCACTGTAGCAAATACGGCAAATCTCAGTTGCACATACCATGACTGTCTGCAGCATAATGGGGACGCTGCTGGTCATTGTGGGGCTATATGCGTTTCTGTGGGGGAAAGGAAAGGAGCTGCATGAAGCTATGGCGGCGGCGAAGAATGCTGGAGACAGCGACGAGCATGGTCCGCAAGAGCTGGAGCAGCATCGTGGCGACGATGAAACAGCATAGGGATTGTAGGCGTATTCATGCTGACTGACGGTGGTGATGGAGGTGTAAAGGTGCAGTGGCATTATATGCATAAATAATTTCTGGAGGGATAATGACTGAAGAAATAATTAGAGTGTTCTGAATTTCAAACTGACGAGATTGTAGAGTTGGGAAACTTCAGAATTGAGCATCTTGCAATTATTCAACACCTCAAGAACATTCAGTTCAGTTCTCTGCCTTATTTTTCCTTGCTCGTGTCAGTCTGTGAGCTAGATTATAGTTGATTTGATTTCACATGCTGGCCAGCGAAATGCAGTTAACAAGGTGCAGAAAGTACAGCCCTGATAATTGCATTCAATCACTGAAATAATATGGTACTAGGAAACTATGCATTACTACATAGAATGATCTCCAGGAGAAAATAAGGCCATGGTTTTCAATTGTTCATACATCAGCGGCAAGGTACACACCCAAGAATAAAATATGTGACCTTAGTGGGTTCTTCATGGAATCCTTAGCTGTGGAATTATTACCCAGCGCTCTGTTTGTCGGGTTGTATGCGGCAGGATGCTATCAAATTCAAACGGGCGGCGGAGGGCCACCCGGGCCTGGGTGTCCGAAGCAATCTTGTAGCAGGCAACTGCAGCAGAGGATGCCATGTAGAAGCAGCACACCAAGCAGTCATTCAGAGTTTCAGATGTATCCCTTCAAAAAAAAAAAAGAGAGCTTCGTAGTAGAAAACTAAAACGAGTAGTGCATGACTAGAAGTTATACACTCGACCCCTGAAGCGCCGATCATCTACTACGTGAACGAATCATTTTGTTTAGCTGTTAACTGAATGAAATACAGTGAATCAATGTGATTTTTTGTAGTGCTGACTGAATGAATCGAATGATGTCACTGGCGAAAACCCAGTTGTTCAAGAGTTCCGTCGGTTAGCTAAGGATAACACTTACCAGTACTCAAAGAAGCCCCCAAACGCAGGCCTACCAGGTGGAGGTTTGGCACCTCGATGTCGGCTCTTCGCCACCCGGAGCTGTAGGGCCTCCCAACCCGGTCCTCCAGGCCCATGCTGGTGCATGCCACCAAGCCTAAAATTGCTCCCAGGTGCTGTAATCAGACCTGACGAACCAATCGTTGGTATGAAGAATTTATAGGAGTAGATAGAGTGAGACCAAGCACTAGCAGCTGTGTATATACCTGTTGGTCAATGGCTCACTCACTGGTCCAGGTTCCAATTTTTCTTACTAATGTTCTCGGCTGCTGTTGTGTTACAGAGTAGAAGCTTGCTTGTTTAAAAAAACAAAGTAGAAGCTTGAGTTCTTGATATGTTGACTCTAGTCTGCAGTTTGGTGATCATTTCATGATCTTCTGATCAACGTTAAAAAAAATCGCATAGTTTGTTTCAATCAACACCTGATAACTTCAGAGCAGACAAGGTACATGTGAAGTAAAACACATGTGCGGAAGAAATATGTGAAACACCTGAATCTACATAATATTTTACATGAAAAGCACATCTTATTTCTTGCGTTATTAGCAGCAATGCTGACCTGCAAAGTACATCTTAAGTTCTTAACAGCCATTGTGGGACACATTGTGTTGGACCATTTTGCAGTAATATCCAGAAATCCAACAACTGCAAGCAGTACAGGTGGTGAAGCGTAGACGTCAGTGAGCAACAAAAAAGTTCTCCCTCCATCCCATAATCCAAGATGTTATTAAAACCAACTAGCATGGTGGCCCTCGCAAATGCGAGGGCATCGTCTTAAGTCGTCTTTAGTTCGCCGAAAGTGCTAAGTATTTCTTTGTATCTTGAGTATATATATCTCGCTTTAATTTAAACCCTTCATTCTAAATTATTTTTAAGGCCTCCGAAACAAATCAAGACTACAACAGTAACAAAATGTTAGACCAACCGGAACAAAATTTGCAAGGACCGTAAAATCAATCACGACAACAACTGAACAAGATTTTACGTGCCACGAGTAAATCACATCTAAAACATAAACTTAATTGAGATGAACAAAAATTTACTGCCTCCGAAACAAATCATGACTAGAGGAGAAATAAAATAATTGAACCAAGTGGAACAAAATTTGATTTCCTACTATGCGAAACAAATCACGAATATGACTGGAACAAAAAATTGTTTAAGAGGCAGTGGAACCAAATCACAACTATAGAGCGGAACCGCTTTTTAGCTAAATGGAATAAAATTTTAGCGTCATTGCAGGACATACGGGTTAGAAGCCACTAGAAACTTTAAATCTCGTATTAACACCGGTGGAACATATTCCTACTAGAAGAGGAGCAAATAGTTAAGCTAAAATAAAAAATCATCTAGAAACTGTGAACTGAGAAAATAAAAATTCTAGAATGACAAATGGTGTGAAATGATCAAATAAATTTTGGCTTTAACGTGAAAACATAAGAAAACTAAATCCAGAAGGAAGTTAAAAAAAATCTTGATGATAGAACTTGAAAAGAAAAAATTCTTGAATAGCAAGAAGTCAGAAGGAGCCAACAACAAAAGGAAAATTACATGATAAATTATCGATAATAATTAACAAAATTTACACTAACCAGAACAAAAAATGTTAGGGTCCACACAAAAAATTAGAGGAAACAAAATTTAGTCCCAAAGAATAATATTGGCTTGTAAAATCCACTTGGTAAAGAAAGTAGCTCTTTGGTAATTGCATTTAGTCACTGAAATAACATGTTACCAGGAAACTATGCATCACTGCATATAATGATCTCCTAGAGAAAATAAGGTCATGCACTAGTACAGAACGACAACCCTCATCGGAAACAGAGAAGTGGTCCGTGTCCCCGTCCCCGTGACTGATGTGAAGGCACTCATCGGCAACGGAGGCCAAAAATCGTACCGTCGCCGATGAGGTTTCTTGTTGGCAATGATTGTTTCCTGACCTCCGTTTCCGTAGTGTCGAGCTCATCAGTAACGGAGTCCGCAATTTACCCGTTTGCATTGAGGTTTCTTCATAAACCTATTATATCACATTTACAGATGCCACTGGACACTTAAAATCTCACAGCACAGGCACAAAAATGGTAGCAAATTCATTCATAAGGTATAACAAATGTCACAGATACATTGCATCACAAGATAACCAATTGCACATATCTTCATTGACATGTCTAGCTAAATCTATCAATGTGCCTCACTAAATTTATCTTTGTCATTTCTAACTTAATTTATCTTCATGACTTGCTGTTACATTTGCCTTACAACTTTGGCAAGTTCATGAATTCAATCTTCTTCTTGGACGGTGTCGCCGAAATATAGTTAACTCGCCACTTTGTCTCCGGCCTTGTATTTAGCTCTGCCCCATGGTCCGCACATAGTGCAATAAGCGAGTGTTGATGTACTGAAAGTGCTTCTTTTGTAAAGTGGTCACTGAAATGCAAAGAGAGAATATATGACTCCATGTTAGCTCACTATACATCTAGCATAAAGGACATACAACATAAAAGGATGTATAAGACATAATAACAAACTTACAAATTCATTGCGTAATTGTTGTGTACCAACAATTATGCCGGACGACAAGCGCACCTTGGCTAAAGACCCGACTTTTTATGCAGTGTCACAGAAATGTACATCTGTTTTGCAAAGGAGTTAAGTCAGCCATGAGTTTCTAACACTACCGATTTGTGCTAGGTCTGTTCTTTTCGAGCGATACTACAAATGGATCGGGGGAGTCATCTTTTAACTGTTCCTATGGAAAAAAAAACCTACACAGAACAATGACAACAACCCTAGTTCATCGGCACGACGGCCGATCACAAATAGATGTATTACCTTTGGATCTGGCGGGAGTACGTAGTCGTCCTCGTCGTCCTCGGCACGGCAGGTTCGGAGGCAGATGCACCGACCGTGGATCGACACGCCATGCGCCCTCCACCTAAAGATCTGGCGCCCTCCTCCTCCGTCGACGTTCACCTCCTCCTCCTCCAGATCCGCCACCACCTCAAGATCGGCCACCTCCTCCAGATTGGCCACTTCCTCCTCCAGATCGGCCACCTCCTCCTCCAGATGTGGTTCTGCTGGTAGATCCGCCGGATGTGCTGCAACACCACCTCATGAATGACCTCCTCCAGATCGGCCTGGCTGAGAGTAAGCCGGGCTAAGCCGGGCATCACCGGAGGAGGAGGGCGCCAGATGGTGGCGCTGCTGCATCACCAGCGGACGCATGGCCGCCTCCAGATCGACCTTGCCCTCACGAAGGGCTGCCGCTAGGCCGGATCTAGAAGCGTCGGCAGAGGAAGCCATGAGAGAGAGTGAGAAGAGTTAAAAGCTACAGTGTGCGGCGGTTAGGGTTGGAAGAGAGACAGTGAGAGAGTGAGAATGAGACTGGTGACTTGCTTGGGCCGGCATTTATACTCTTCGCTAGCCTCCACGTGTCAACATTTTCAACGATTGGAAAAATCTATCCGTTGCCTTAGAGGCAACTATTGGAAACAGGTCATTTAAATGACCGTTGCCAATATAATGAGTGACGGAGAAAGAACAATGTCCATTGCCAATGTTGGCGGGCCAGCCACGGCCCAGGTCAGGCTTGTACGCACCGGCCGCGCGGAAAGCGTGATTTTTCGTCGTCTAACTCGTGCCGTTTTCATAGAGGGGTATCCGATGTGTCGTTCTGTACTAGTGATGGTTTTCAAGTGTTCATACAGAAGCCACAAGGTGCACACCCAAGAATCAAACATGTTGACCCTAGTGGGTTCTTCATGGAATTCTTAGCTCTGGAATTCTCACCCACCGCTCTGTTTGTCGGGTTGTCTGCGGCAGGGTGTTATCAAATTCAAACGGGCGGCGGAGGGCCACCCGGGCCTGGCTGTGCTAAGCAATCTTGTAGCCGGCAACAGCCGCAGAGGATGCCATGTAGAAGCTGCACAACAAGCAGTCATTCAGAGTTTCAGATGTAGTCCCTTTCAAAGAGAAATGGGAGTTTCATAGTAGAAAACTAAAACGAGTAGTGGATGCTCGCCGATCTAGTACTAAAAGTTATACACTCCACCCTGAAGCGCCGAGCGTCTAGTAAGTTCATTTTGTATAGCTGTTAACTGAATGAAACGCAGTGAATTAAAGTGATTTTTGTATAGTTGTTGACTGGATGAATCGAATTATGTCGCTGGCCAAAACCCAGGAGTTCAAGAGTTCTATCAGTAGCTAAGGATTACAGTTACCAGTGCCCAAACAAGCCCCCAAATCCGAGCCTACTAGGTGGAGGCTTGGCACCATGATGTCAAGGCTGTTCGCCACCTGGAGCTGTAGGGCCTCTCCAACCCGGTCCTCCAGGCCCATGCTGCAAGCAGTGACCTGATGCTGTAATCAGAGACCTGATGAACCAATTGTTCCCAGGTGCTTAAAATTTCTCCCAGTTGCTGTAATCAGAAACCTGAGGAACCAATTGTTGGTATGAAGAATTTGTAGGAGTAAAGTGAGACCTAGCACTAGCAGCTGTCTGCACACCTCTTGTTCAATGGCTCACCCACTGGTCTAGGTTCCAAATTTTCCAACCAATGATCTCTGCTGCTGTTGCATTACAGAGAGAAGCTTGAGTTTTTTGTTTAGTCCAGTCTCCAGTTTGGTGTTCAGTTCATGCTCTGCTGATCAAAGTTACATTTTTTTCCCATAGTCTGTTTCAATCAACACCTAATAACTTCAGAACAGGACACTGTATATGTCAATGTAAAACACCTGTCCGGCCGAAACATGTGAAACACCTGAATCTACAAACCCCATCTTAGAGACAGCAACTGTATATCGTGTCATAATATTTTACATGAAAAGCAAATCTTATTTCTTGCGTCATTAGCAGCAACGCTGACCCGCAAAGCACATCTTGATTTCTTAACACCCATTCTGGGAGACTGGGACACGTGGTGGTAGACCCATTGTGCAGTAATGCCCAGAAATCCAACAAGGAACAAGTTACAAACGCAAGCAGTACAAGGGGTGAAGCATAGACGCCAGGGAGTAATACAAAAGTGCTCCCTCCATCTCATAATATAAGACGTTATTACAACAATGAAACATTACATTTGTATACTCGTTTTTAAGCCCTCCCTGGCAGCAATGGACAACGGTTTCACAGATAACATTGATAAAGATGTTTCTTCCCTCGAAAAATGTTAAAAGAATTAATAAAGCACAGGAAGCAATGAGGGTCAATGTTCAAAGGTTTAATTGCGTGAGGTAAATTCAGAAAGTGGCAATTTTTGTCCAACATCTATTGCCGCTGGAAATTAAGCACCAGATAGCATTCTGAATTGATAATGCAAGACGAGAACAAGTGGACACAGACAAATGATAGCATCAAGCACAATAGATCTAGCATTAGGTTCATACCATATCATAATTAAGAGAGCTTACAGCAGTTCCACCACAGGTGATCTAACCTAGACTCCAGTCAAACTGTTTCTAGCCGGGAACAAATCAAAGCAAAACAAAAGCATAGCACTGCCGATGAAAAGCAGGAATTGTTACTCCATCAAACACATAGCAGCACCGTCGGTCATCGAAATCACAACTCCCGTAGATGAAAGAAGACTTGTCAGCGCCTTATGTGGTCTGTCGTCAGGCCAGTTCAGAACCCCTGAGGTTTGATGGTGTAGCTGCAGAGAACCTGGATGATCGTGGGCGGAAGGGCACCGATGAAGAAAAACTCCTTGTTCTTCTCCATGAAATCGGACTCTGCAGAGACGGACACATCTGTCCCATCACCTATGTTGTGCTTGGCGATGCGAACAAATCGCATCACCTGTAGAGTGTAGTAGACACAGTTTGCCTCAACGGACGGGAACTTGCCAGCATCAACAACAATGCACCTGTGATGGCCGATGAAGATGGCATACTTGCCAATGGTCTCCATAGGTACCAGCCTTTGTTCCTCCGGTTCGATCCCGAGAACCCCAACGCGTCCCAGTGCCTTGGTGATGAACATGGGTGCTCCACCAAAGTCCACCATGAAACACCGGATGTCGCTGGCGTGTCTGAATGGATCGCCGGAGAAGAACTTGACAAACTCAACCTGCAGCATCTCCGTCAATTCACAAAGATTGTCTAGCATGCCACTGCACGCCACCGCCCCCCACCCACCGCCGTTGGCGTAGACACCACCCACCACCGCCTTCCTCATGTAGTTGTAAATGAATTCATCGGGGCTGTTGGCGACGAAACGTTTGCTATCAGGCTCGGCCGTGTAGTGCTTGCGAGATGAGTCGCAGAGCAATGTGAGGTTGTGCGGCGAGTCGCCGGAGAAGAAGAAAACGGCGACCCCTGCATCCCGGGGCACCGGCGCCACGAAACGGACCAGTTCGCCCGTGAAAGGATTAAGGACGCGGGCGGCGTGAGGCGGCCTCCTGTCTGCGAGGACAAAGAAGCCGCCGAAAGTGGTGGCGACGACGTAGTAGCGGCGGAGCAGTGGCAGCTTCTTGCGGAGGAAGCGGCCGGTGCCGATGTTCACAAAGACCCGGCTGTCGTTGCTCTGGGCGACCTCGTGGTCGAGGACTATCCACTCGCGCGGGTGGAAGCGGCCGTCGATGGGGTTCTTCCTGGGGTCGTCGGTGGCGGCGCGCCAGCTGTGGCAGACGGCGCGGAGGTCCATGTACCAGTCGACGTCGTTATGGTCGAGGAAGCAGTCGGCGACGCGGCGGACGAGGTCGCCGGGGAGCGAGGACCAGCCTGCTGCAGTGACCGGCGGCGGTGGGGTTTCCAGGCAGCTTCCATTGCTTTCCTTCCTTTTGGCCGGCGGAGGAGCAGAGACGGCCAGGGGCGTGGGAACCTCGCCGGGCGCGGCCGCCATTGCCGCAGGCTCCAGTTCTTGCGACATGATCCTAGCTGCAGAAACGCCAATGCCCTGATCCTCACTGTGAGAAAAGATAGAACTTTTTAACAAGCGAGTGGCGCAAATGGAATCTGAGAAGTACACAATCGCTAGGAAGAACTAGAAGAGGATTCCGTTACCAGATCTACAGATGAACACAGACAGAAGGGCAGCAGATGGGGTAAACCAGATGGCGGCGGCGGCGGGGAGCTAGGGATTTCTGGAGGAGGGGGGATAAAACGTATGGGAGAAGAAGTGAAGTTATTTCAAAAAAAAAAAAAGAGAAGAAGTGAAGTGCGTACGTGTCAATTTGTTACCCCGTCTGCCAGTCACGTCCACCTGGACAGAATGGATGACTATCCAATTGTAGTTTCGAGTGAACGTGCGTTTTGAGACCATATGGACTAAACTGCTCTCTCGCACCAAGTTGATTATATACACACACTGTAAATATTTTGAAATAATGTGAATTTGACTCGGGAAGAACTGATACACAATTGTGTTGAATTTTGCAGCTGTATTGTACCAAACGTAAAAAAATCAAACTTAGAGCAAGTCTACCGACTCTCTAATTTTGAATACTTTTTTAGCATAACTATTTTTCATGACCATCTAATCTAATAAACTAAAATTTCAGTTCATGTGCAGCAACAAAAACACGAATTAGCAAATGTTGGTTTCCACAAAATTAGGAAAATGCGTTGTCACAAAATTGCCTATTACTTGTTTTCGTGTAAACTCGAGTAAAGTTTTTTTTTTCATTTACATAGTTTTCCATATCGAAGGACCAGATCTGATTATGGGAATCTGAAGTTGGTGATGGGATCGACTCCAGCTTGTACCTAACTTGATGGTTTTGACCAAGAGTCGACCTTATTGACTCATGTGAGCTGAGAGGAGACTCTTGAAAGGTTCTAGAGGTGCCAAAAGACTTTGAAGCTAAGCAACATTGATCGGAGGGTCAAACATCATCTTGTATATATAAAGAGAGGGAACACTAACTTTTGGGGGAGCCATGAATTTACAAGGTGAAGGCTTATCTCCAACAGCAAGAAGCCATGGAGGAATAAAGCTACGGGGCGGCGCTCCCCATGTTATGTTTATGTAATTTTTTCTCCTATGATTAATTGGTGTATCTTTATGGTTGATTTGAGTTGTATGTTGTTGTTCTACGGTGCCCATCATATGTTTAGCGCACATAGATCATTGTTGTAGGGTTGACAGTATGATGAGAAAGTATTGCGAGGCGTGAGTGACAAAAACACAGACATGTTTATAGCAATTGATGCATATGGGAATGAAGGGGGACCACTTATCTTAAGGTTGTGGTTGGGTTTTACCTTAATGAATCTTCTAGTATTTGCGGATGACTGCTAGAGTTCTACATTTAATCACAATTAGCTGAGCGCGTGTTAGTTGTGTCCTCTCCCACTTAATAAACTGCAATGATAATTTTCGGTCTTGTAACTTGATTAATTAATTATGGACAATTCCACCAGACCTTTCACCATTATTTCACACTGACGATATGTTACTTTATGATTCTTTATTGATGCAGCACCTAACTTTTATTTTCTTGTTGTTTATTATTTTGCAAGCATATCCTTTTACACATGCAAAGTTCTTTTAGTTTTATTTTCTAGGTAAAACAAACATTCAGTGTGCATAGAGTTGTATCAAGCGTAGAGTTGTATGAGTAGTTGATATAACTTTAGAGAGTACTAATCTTACCTTTACCTCCATGTTGGATTCGACACTTTTCAAAAATGCTAACAATAGATTCCCTACACTTGTGGGTTATTAAGCCCTTCACGGTGTCGGTGGCGATTGGTGCTCACATGAGGCTCCCACGTGAGTTCTCAGCAGCGTGGTTCAAATCACAAGCATCCCGATGGTGTGAAGGTGACGTGGATTTTATCGGTGCTCCGACTAGCGGTTTCCAGGCGGCGGCCCATGACCCCATGTGGTGCTCGTCCAGGTGGTGCCCGACCGCAGCAATGATGATAGGCTCCGGTGAGCTAGATCGTGGTGGTGCCTCCAGTTCGGGTCCATGTGAGCCCTGCCACACCGACGCATCTGAATCGACTCGGTGTGCGTCGAAATCCGGATGTTATGTGGTGAAAGTGTTATATCTACCACATCGACGACGACGAGTCTCGACAGCGTGGCGCAACATGGTCTTGGTGACGAACGTGCGATGATGGACGCACGCAAGGTGGTGGTGTTATATGGTGCCATGTCGACATCGATGGCGGGCCTCACGAGAGTTTTCGCTTCGACCTACACTCTAGAGATGGGTTAGCGAAAGATGGCGGAGGCGACTTCTGGAGCATGCACATTGTGTGATGTTATTGGATTCAGCCTGTGAGCCGCCGGGGCCGTGGTCGGGGCATAATGTCCCGTTTGGAGGCGACTTCCACAATATGCGCATGAGAAGCTACATGTGGATTCAGCCGAGGAGCTGGCGATGTCTGTGTGTGTGGTGGTGGGGGCGCGCATAAAGTTTCGTTTGATTCCTCTATTGGTGGTGATTTGTCATTTTGTTTGGCGGCTTCTGTCTTTATGATTATTATAAAGATTTTTTTACAGTCTTTGTTTAATAAATGAAGTAAATTAGAATCCTATGCATCTCGTTGATCCAGAGGGCAGGGGTAATTCTCCTTTTCAAAAACTACAATGCAATTTTTTGAAATATAAGTCATGAAAACAAAAAGTAAAACCTTAGCAAAGGCAAATACAAAACAAAAATAATACTACCTCTTATCCGAATTAATTTTTTTTGCTGGTCTGATCAGAATTAATTGCCATGAGCTGTACCCCACGATTGTACCATACTCCACTAGCTATCCTTCTGCAACAGTTAAAAGGGATCGAATGGGTAATAAGAAAAAGAAAAATCCTCTCAATGTACAAAATACAAAACATCTTTACTCTAATTAAACAAGCTCACCGTAGTCAAAGTGCACGAACGCTGAGAAGTCAGAGTTCATAGGTTCCATAGGTCCACAATATACCTCCACAGCAAGATTGGGTGGTCTAGATATGGATTGTATTTTTGCCAAAAAAAATTGGAATAGCCTTTTTTTTTGCGTTTCTTGTACACTTCGTCTCTACGGTGGACATTGTATCTTAAGGTACAACTTGTACAGAGGTGTGCACCGTTTTGGACTCACCGTGGCTGTGCGCGAGTTAGCTGCTTAAGAAAATTTGGCCTTGAAATTTCTTTGCTCAAACTCAAAGCACACATGAACAGCTAGCAACGAGTCGTTGCCAACGACGCTGAGCTGCAATTAGGCTATCAAAAGTTCAAAACCACACATGGCACAACCTCTTGGTGGTTAACGTACGGCCTCCCTAATTTTGCAACGCCGCGCACGGCCGCGCGCATGCAGGATATATATGGCACCTAGATCCGCCCTCGACTTCTTCTCCCGAGTCCCGGCCTCCAATCGATCTCCGGCATTCCCTCCTCGCCGTCGCGCCATGGGTTGCGGCACCTCCAAGGAAGCCGTGGTCAGCAGCGACGGCAGCGGCCGGTGCAGCCGCAGGCTCTTCCGTCGGAAGTCAAGCGTCGTCGCCACCGGCGCCCACCAGCCGGTCCCCGCAGCAGCCAAGGACAATGGCGATGGGGTAAAGCGTCACAAGGCGGAAGCGAAGGCCGTCGTCAAGGGCGGCGGCGATGTGGCGTCGACCGTGATCGCCGCGAAGATCGTCGGGGAGAACAAAGATAAGGAGGAGGTCAAGAAGGACGGTAAGGAAGAGGTGGCAGTCGCTGCCGGAGACGCCAAGGGGAAGGAGACGGCGAGCGAGAAGATCACCAGTAAGACTGACGGCGTCAGTGACAATGAAATTGTTGCCGATCAGGAAGGCGATGTCGTCGTCGTCGAGGAGATCAAAAATGGCGAGGCGGCCGTCGAGGAGAGTAGAGACGAACGGCGGGGCGAGGATGACGAAGTGTGGTCGGCCGAGGCGATTGACAACGAGGGGGCGTCGTCGACCGAGAAAGACATCGAGGAGATCGCCATGGAGTTGGACGACGACGGTGGTGTCGCCTTCACGGAGGCCCCGGTGGGCGTGGCCAACATGGAGGATGACGGTGTCGTCATCTCGGACTATGCTCCAGCGACCGAGGAGGACGAGATTGTCCCCTACGCGGCCGCGCCCTCCACGGTGACCGGGGGCGACGGTGACGTCGACGTCGTGGCCGCGCCGGTGGCCAAAGAGGACGAACTTGTCTCATTTGCGTCCGCTCCGTTGGCCGAGGAGGTGGACGGTATCATCCTACCACCTACTCCGGTCGCCGAGGAGGTTGACGTTGCCACCGCCTCCACGGCTGCCCCGGTGGCCAAGGAAGGCCAAACTGCCGCCTTCGTGGATGCTCCGGTGGCCAAGGCGAATGCAAGTGTCGCCTCCATAGATGCTCCGGTGGCCAAGGAAGATGAAAGCGTCACCGTCGCGGCTGCTCCGGCTGACACGGAAGATGAAGGCGCCACCACCGTCGACTCGGCTGCCCTGACGATGACGACAGCCACCGAGGACGAAACTGTCACCTCCCCTGCTGCGGTTACAGAGGAGGACGTGGAATACGTGGACGAAAACCTCGCATTCGCGGCGACCGGCGCGCCGGTTACCGAGGAGGATGTGGAAGAGGCGGCAAAGCAACCTACGGTTTCCAGCAATGACGAGGATTTGATAAACGATCAAGAGCCGCCGGAGCCTACCGCCGTCGAGGAGGTGAGAAGCGAGGCCGACGACGAGACGGAGCAAGCTACAGAGGCCGCGGCGGCGCAGAAGGAGGTGGTCACCGGCGAGGAGGTCAATGCCGAGCCTGAAGAGGCCCAGAGCGTCTCTGGGGAGCCAGAGGAGGAGGAGACATCAGCTGCCGCGTTGAGAGAAGATGGTTCGATTTCCTCCTTTGCTAATAACCAACCATACCATTAGTCCATTGCATGTCCAAAATTTGTTTTCTTCCTCGCCTCAAGCTATTTGAACATTTCGATTTGGTCTGAGTTTTGCTTGCCACAATTTGCAGGGGAATCTGATGGACAAAAAGCCACTGATTTGGATGGTGCCGGAAACATGGAGGTAGAAGGAGGAGAGGATCAGCTGACCGTCGATACGAAAGAGGACGACGACAACGGAGAAGAACCAGCCGTCCCTCCGATTGAGTCGCCGTCTAGTTGAAACTGAAAAGTGTGGTCGTGCGTCCCAGCTCAGTCTCAGATGTATTGGGAATGTCCAGTTTGCTCTGTTCCTTTTGTTGGCATATAATAGGAGTGTATGGATATTCGCCCAGCTAGTTTCTCCGGTCTAATCTTGTGTATCCATTCTGTTGCCAATGTAATTTTGTTTTGGTTTGTCTCTTCCAGTACCAGTTCTGGACTTTCTCTTCGGTCGAGTTTGTAAAGCTTGTACATAACTTCTGTTATATGTTGTGGTTGCAAAATGGTTCATGCTGGCTTCTTAGCCCTTTGTAAATTCCTCAAAAACATGAAAAAAAAACCTTAAAATGGATGCTCTATCTACCTAAACGCCGTAAATAGAAATTATGCGGTGTTTAAGGGCCGTGAAAAAAAATGTCATGAAAAGCATATCCGTAATGTTTGTTTTAGCCCGAGTAATCTGTTTCGCGCCAACTATCGGTAACATCTCTAAGGATAAAATGACATCGCAATTCTTTTTTGAGATGCATCGCTAATTATGTGACGAGGACATATGAGCCGCAACGCAATTAAGTGATGTGTTAAGTAGTACATTTTTCACGGTACAAAAATCAAGAAGGGCATCTCAAGGATCTCGTTGTAATTTTCGTTTTTGTTGACGTGTTTTGTACGGTTCGGTGTTTCTTTTAATACGAGGGTCCTTTTCGCAAAAAAATATCATGTGGTCCACTTTATTCGGATCAAGATTTCTGTTTCATTAAGAAATGCAATTCCATGTCAATAAGATATAAATTTCACTAAATTACACTGCAACTATTTATTCATGGGATCCATTTCTTCCATGGCATCCATTGCTCTTATGTTCTAATGGTCGCATGCCGCCTGCGGCATTGGATTGGACTCCGAAAAGACACCGCACAAGCACATAGTGAATTTTTGGTCTTGGGCTGGGGTCCAACTACGATCTTGGGCCGGGCCCATCTACGGGATTTTTTTGTGCTGTGCCATTTTGTCTCAGAAGTTCACTGGTAGGAATTTAACTAGACGGTTCTAAATTTTCTTTATAAAAAACTAGACGGTTCTAAAAAAAAGGAATTTAACTAGACACCCATTTATCACTAGTATTAACTGTTATCAGACTTTGGATGCACCGAAATGAATGACTATTATTTATTTGGGGTACCACAAAAGGCCTCTACATAAACCATGTGCTCTCATCACACTTTTGATTCTGTTTCGCGCACGCCACAGTTCTTCATGTTATCCAATTATTACAATACGCCCACAATTCGTATTTTAAAATACTGTAATATCTGAAAAGTTGAAGTGCCTCATATATACCCAAAATGAGACCTGCATACTCCGCTTATTTTCCAGAGATAGAGGATCGAGGGGAGTCCCTTGGGGCTTCTTGCATATATGTGGTGGTCGGCGCCGTCGGCAGAGAACCTCTACACTGTGAAAATTGTGAATCCCTCATGGAGTATATAAAGAGGTACAATGAGGTAGAGATGATTGGAGTACAAGGCAAGTCATACGAAACCGAACCTATCTCTAACTCGTGTTGTACAAGTATTCTAACATTCCCCCCCAGTCGTAGGGGAGTGAAGCGAACGATTGTGACTGAATTTGAAGTCTTGCGCTTTCGTCGTCTTCCCCCCTCCGTCATCATCGACTGCGTCTCTGATGATCTCTCCTCTCTTCCCTCCGCAGTCACAGCAGGAGTGGCGTGGACGCAAGTGACGACGCGAACGCTGTTGACTGGAGTTGTTTCTGATGTGTTGCTGTAGACGTTGCCGTTGATGTTGATGTCGATGTCGAGGTAGCCGATCGTGATGTTGCCATGGTCGACGTGTTGTGGTCGATGTAGTACTCGCCGTGGTCGTTGTAGCCGCAATGTCGGAGGCGCAAAAAATTGCGCGATGTATATGACGAGGCTACAGTTCTGGTTTTTTTTGTGACGTTCTGCATCTTGAGAGGTACCGTCGGGGGGCGTCTTGCAGATGTCAGAGGACGCGATCGTATGTTATACGTGAGTCCACCAGTTTTGCCACGGCTGGAGGAAACCCACCGAGCACACAACGGTTTTGCCAGAACCGTGTGCACAGTCGTAGGGGCTTTCACAATAGTGATGCCGGGTTGTTGATGCAGTCTTAGCCATTGGACGCGGTTGATGCTATCACTACTAGGAAACGGCTATAGGTGGAACCACTTTCTGTGGCGCACCAATATTGGCATGCGCCACAGAATATATTCAGTGGCGCACCGGAAGTGGTGCGCCACAAAATTCTGCCACTTTCTGTGGCGCATCCTTTGCCAATGCGCCATTGAATGATAGCTTTCTGTGGCGCATGCAGCCACATGCGCCACAGAAATATGGTGGGGCCCGCCACCAATGATTGGCTTTCAACTTTCTGTGACTTTCTGTGGCGCATCTGACCACATGCGCCACAGGAAAAAAAATTAGAACGGCCATAAATTTTGCATACGACGTCAAAAAAATACGTTTAATATATCAAAAAAACTAGAGAAAAATTGGAGCTCGATTTCACCGGGTAGGTGAACTTTTCTCAGATTCTCGAAATTCCAAAAGAGTAAAAAGTTATGCCCAAAATAAGATTTTTTTCCTGCAAAAAAAAATTTGGGGAAGAAATTCTGTGGCGCATATCTACATATGTGCCACATAATTGTTGGGCGGGATTCGAATTTTGAATCCCGCTGATAACCCACAAGTATAGGGGATCGCGTGTAGCCTTTTCGATAAGTAAGAGTGTCGAACCCAACGAGGAGCTAAAGGTAGGATAAGTATTCTCTCAAGTTCTATCAACCACTGATACAACTCTACGCACACTAAACGTTTGCATTATCTAGAAAATAAAACTACGGTAGCAATACGGGTATGAGAGGTAGTTTTGCAAGATAATAAATACAAGAAAGTAAAAGTTAGTGCTGCAGCAATAAAGTACACTAAGTAACCATATACTAACAGTACCATGAGTGTGGAAAAGTGGTGGTAATTGTGGTGGATTTGTCCAAGATTAATTAGTGAAGTTACTTGGTTCATTGTCTTCGATGCAGTTTTCTATGTGGGAGAGGCTAAATATACATGCACTCCACTACTTGGGATTACAAGTACTATATGATTGGATTGTTTAGCAAGCATCCGCAAATACTAACAATGCATTAAGTTTTCCCCAACCATAGCCTTAAGTTCAAGGTCCTCTTACTCCCATACGTGCAACTAATCGGTTCGCGTTCTCAGGTTTCTGTCATTCCGGCAGAACTTCTCCCGCTTCGTTACAAATACTACCAACCCTAGGGTGTTTGATCCATGCGCGCACAAGTATAATGGACACCAAAGGACAGCACCATATAGACATACAACTCTAATGAACCTCATGCATTCAATTAAGCAATCAAAAGATAAATAAACTACGGAAACATGATGTAAATCATAGGATAAATATTATAGCATCAAACACCATGTTTACATAGGACGGTACAGAGGTTTGTGGGAGGATGAACCACTGAATACAAGGAGGATATGGTGATGGAGATGGCGGTGAAGACAGCGGAGAGGGGCAGCGCGGCGGCGCCGGCGGTGCGGGGAACTCCTTTCCCCGCCGCCGGCAACATGGGGGAGCGCCGCCCCTTAGCCTCCCTCCTTCATGGCTTCTTGGGAGCCCTCCCCCATGGAGATGGGATCCATGGGGAGGCAAAAACGTGGCTTTTGGTGGCTGAAATTCGTGGGTGGAGGAGTCCTCCACGAATTAGGTTTCCTCCCTTTATATATCTTCTCGGATTTCCGTCACCCCTTTTAGGGTTCCACAAAAACGGGCCTACAGGCCGCGTCCGAACTCCGATTGGGCTGATCTCGGGCTTAAAATCTTCGTATGGAAAATTGTGACAACTTTCGTAACAGCCAGGTCTCCATTTGACGTCATCTTCGAGGGTCAAACTTCGTAAAAAGTTCTCAGACAGATTTCAGGAAAGTCCCAATTCGACTCCAACAAGGTTTCCTCTTGTATTCTTGATAATTTCTACACATCAAAGAGTAAAACCAGAACATTGTGCACTTTTGCAACTATTAGTAGGTTAGTCCAAATAAATAATAAACTTAATATAAAACAAGTGTTAAAAGCATAAAAATGGCATGAAACAATCAAAAATTATAGATACGTTTTGGACGTATCAACATCCCCAAGCTTAATTCCTGCTCGTCCTCGAGTAGGTAAATGATAACAAAATAATTTTTGATTGTAAATGCTATGATCAGATCTTTAACAATTGCATGATGTATGGGTAATAAAACTTAGTAACCATGTTACCTAATAAAAAGTATCAACGAACTAAGAGCTTATAACATGAAATTTATAAACAACAACAAGATTGTAATGACCATAATAAAGCATGATAGAGTGGTATCTCGCTTGCAGCAAAACATAAATGCCAAGGCACCTCTGAAGTTCGAGTGAAGACTAGATATAGAGATATCAAAGATAAAATTATCATAGTTATGCCTCAATTAATCGTATCCTGGGACAAGCACATTACACTAAGAACGACAGTTATGCTCTCGAAGAAGTGCTCAAAGAAAGGATGGTGACTCAACATAAAAATAAAATATTGGCCCTTCGCAGAGGGAAGCAGGGATTAACACGTGCTAGAGCTTTTTGTTTTAAAAACAGAGGTAAAAATGTTTTGAGAGGTGTTTGTTAATTGTCAACGAATGGTAGCGGGTGAGAACAGTATTCTACCTGTCAAACGGACTTTTAAGAGCGGCTCCCATGAAGGACGTTATTTCTACCAGCAAGTCAGATCATCCATCTTTCTCTTTGGTTTACACACATTCAGGTATTTCACTATTTGTCATTGCTTACTGATGAATCAGGGCAAAAGTGTGAAGAGAATTAATTGGTTAAAGTTGTAATTAATTGGGACTGGGCACCCCATTGCCAGCTCTTTTTGCAAGTTATTGGATAAGCGGATGTATATGCCACTAGTCCAGGTGTAAAAGTCCATTTGACAAATAGAATAAAGAATAACCACACTAATTCCTCATGAGCTAGTAAACATTGACACAAAAGAGAAATATTTTGAAGGTTTTAAAGGTAGCACATTCCCTCTCAGTACAGAGTTTAGGCTAGCAAGGTTGTTTGAAGCAAACACAAGTATAAACCGGTACAGCAAGAATCACATAAAAACATATTGCAAGTATTATAAGACTCTACACTGTCTTCCTTGTTGCTCAAACATTTTACCAGAAAATATCTAGACCTTAGAGAGAACAAATATGCATCCCAAGTCTCAACAAGCTCTACGGTAGTTCTCCACTACTAGGCTTTAACTACATGATGCAAGAGCTTAAACATGATCTACTTGAGAGCTCAAAACAATTGCAAAGCATCAAATCGAAACAAGACAATGATCTACAAGAATGCATATGTCTTTTCCAATACCAACTACTACATGTAGCATTTTCTTTCTTCCAAACAAACACCAATCAATTTATTTAAACATAAACTCTCCAAATGATAATATAATGCAGCAAGAGAGTATTTATAAACAAGTGCTAACAGCTCGAAGAGATGCATGAAAAACAGGAGCTAAAAGCACTGCAGTAGCTAGTTAAGAATACTCAACAAATATAAGTGAAGAACATGAGTATTCACATGAAAAAGCGGAGCGTGTCTCTCTCCCACACAAGGATTGCTAGGATCCGAATTTATTCAAACAAAAACAAAAATAAAAACACACAGACGCTCCAAGTAAAGCGCATAAGATGTGAAAGAATTAAAATATAGTTTCACTAGAGATGACCTGATAAGTTTGTTGATGAAGAAGGGGATGCCTTGGGCATCCCCAAGCTTAGACGCTTGAGTCTCTCTGAATATGGTTGGGATGAACCACGGGGGCATCCCCAAGCTTAGGCTTTTCACTCTTCTTGATCACATAATATCACCCTTCTCGCTTGATCCTTGAAAACTTCCTTCACACCAAACTCAAGACAGTTCTCATTAGAGGGTTAGTGCATAATCAAAAATTCTCATATTCTGTAATGATACAATCAATCCCAAAGCTTCTGGACATTAGCTACAGCCACCAATGCTTTGTGGAGCAAAGAAATCCACACAAACACAGTAAAAGAGCGAATGCAAAACAAAAGGCAGAATCTGTCAAAAACAGAACAGTCTGGAATGACGAATTTTTTCGAGGCACTTAAGTTGCTCAGATGGATCTGGCCTAAAATAATGAAAGTTGCGTACATATCTCAGGAATATGCGTGATTTTTCTCAGAATTTTTGAATTTTCTACAGGGAGATAAGCTCAAATCCGTGACAGCTAAAAATCTGTCACTGCGCAGAAATCCAAATCTTGCATCAACTTTCAATATAGAACTTTACTTGGCACAACATTGCGATAAAATAAAGATACAAAGGAGTTGCTACAGAAGTAACAAAACTCCTTGACTCAAAGAAAACAAAAATAACAGCAAATAAAAACGATGGGTTGTCTCCCATAAGCGCTTTTCTTTAACGCCTTTCAGCTAGGCGCAGAAAGTGAAAATCAAGTGTTGTCAAGTGAAAACATTCAAATCATCAAAAGCTTCTTCCAACACACAGCTTGTAACAATGGGTATCTTAGATGTTCCTGGAGGTGTTTCATTCATTACCTTTAACCGTACTAAAAGTTTTATCAATTTTAAGCTCATAATGAGTCTTTGGTTTTGGCACTTTAGGAACATACATAAACTTTTGCTCTCTACCCACATAAACTTTCTCCTTTTTAGACTTAAGAGAAGTAAAGGTTGAACTTAAGGTTCTCAATTCTATGATTTTGGGTGTCATGGATATTATTATCCTCAAGAACAGTGATTCTTTCATTGATGGTGGCTATTGATTCATTAGTCTTACCAATACAATCAAGAAAATTTGGAAAAAAATTCTCCATAGAGTCTAACTTATTTATAACATCCTCCAAGGTGATCTCAATTTTAATATCTTTAGTGGGTGGTGTTCCTACCAAACTTTCAATAATATTACAGGCTTCTAAAGCAGGAGTACCCAAGAAATTTCCACCTGTAAGAGTGTCTAGAACATACCTATACCAACTAGAGATACCAACATAAAAGTTCCTAAGGAGGATAGTGGTAGAGTGTTTCTTAGTACATCTATGATGAGCATCACTAATTCTATACCAAGCATCTTTCAAATTTTCACCTCCTAGTTGCCTAAAAGAACGAACTTCAACTTCAGGAGCATTCATTTTGAAAAACAAAATCAAACTGAATTAAACAAGTAACTAATTTTTTTGTGTTTTTGATAAAGAGAGCAAACAAGACTAAATAAAAATAAACTAAGCAAGACAAATAACAAAGTAAAGAGATTGGGTGTGAGAGACTCCCCTTGCAGAAGCAATTCGGTTTTCCCCGGCAACGGCGCCAGAAAACGTGTTGGTGGCTCTAGTTGACGAGAATATATCCCCGGCAACGTGCCAGAAACAATGCTTGTACGTCACACGTCAGTTGGGAACCCCAAGAGGAAGGTATGATGAGTGCAGCAGTAAGTTTTCCCTCAGTATGAAACCAAGGTTTATCGAACCAGTAGGAAAACGAGGTTTGCTTCGAAGGTGTTGGTGAAGGAGTGTAGTGCGGCGCAACACCAGGGATTCCGGTGCCAACGTGGAACCTGCACAACACAATCAAATTACTTTGCCCCAACTTAACAGTGAGGTTGTCAATCTCACCGGCTTGCTGAAAACAAAGGGTTAAACGTATCGAATGGAAAATGATGTTTGTTTGCATAAAACAGTAGAGAACAATGATTGCAGTAGATTGTATTTCAGATGTAAAAGAATGGACCGGGGTCCACAGTTCACTAGTGGTGTCTCTCCAATAAGATAACTAACATGCTGGGTAAACAAATTACAGCTGGGCAATTGACAATTGATAAGTGCATATAACATGCATGTGTGAGTTGTGGTGTCTACTATGAGATTCATTTGGGCATTACGACAAAGTACATAGACCGCTATCCAGCATGCATCTATGCCTAAATAGTCCACTTTCCGGTTAACATCCGTACCCCTTCCAGTATTAAGTTGCAAGCAACAGACAATTGCATTAAGTAATGTGCGTAATGTAAACAATACATTCATCCTTGAATAAAGCATTGCTGTTTTACCCCTAGTGGCAACAACACATCTACAACCTTAGAACTTGCTGTCACTATCCCAGGTTAAATAGAGGTTGAACCCAACTATCATGCATAAATACCCCCTCTTGGAGTCACAAGTATTCACTGGCCAAGGCTTCAACAAGTAACGGAGAGCATGCAAGATCACAAATGACATAGACATGATAATATAATATTCAGCTCCACATAGGTATCAATATAAGTCAGATCCCAGCAAACACAACATGTAGCATTACAATAAGATGATCTTGATCATGATAGGCAGCTCACAAGATCTAAACATGATGGCACAAGTGGAGAAGACAACCATCTAGCTACTGCTATGGACCCATAGTCCAAGGATGAACTACTCACGCATCACTCCGGAGGCGGGCATGGCGATGTAGAGCCCTCCGGTGATGATTCCCCTCTCCGGCAGGGTGCCGGGAAGAGCTTCAGAAACCCCCCGAGTTAGGGTTGACGACGGCGGCGGCAGCGAATATGTTCTGGATGAAAGGCTCGGTGTTTTAGGGTTTTCCGTCTCGGGGAATAAATAGGCGAAGGGGCGATGTCGGCGGACCCCCGAGGGGCCCAAACCACAGGCAGGCGCGGCTGGGCCCACTGCCGCGCCGCCAGGTGGTTTGGCCACCTCGTGGCTCTCTTCGTCTCTCCTTCGGACTCCGTGTACGTGCTGGAAAAATAGGGACTGGCCTTTTGTTTCGTGCAATTCCGAGAATATTTCCAGAAGTAACTTTCTGAAACCAAAAACAGCAGAAAACAGGGAACTGGCACTGTGGCATCTTGTTAATAGGTTAGTCCCAGAAAATGCATAAAAGTGATACGAAGTGTATATAAAACATGTAGCAAATGGTATAATATAAGCATGGAACAGCAGAAATTATGGATACGTTGGAGACGTATCAGACGGTACAGAGGTTTGTGGGAGGATGAACCACTGAATACAAGGAGGATATGGTGATGGAGATGGCGGTGAAGACAGCGGAGAGGGGCAGCGCGGCGGCGCAGGGCGGCGGCGGCGGTGCGGGGAACTCCTTTCCCCGCCGCCGGCAACATGGGGGAGCGCCGCCCCTTAGCCTCCCTCCTTCATGGCTTCTTGGGAGCCCTCCCCCATGGAGATGGGATCCATGGGGGAGGCAAAAACGTGGCTTTTGGTGGCTGAAATTCGTGGGTGGAGGAGTCCTCCACGAATTAGGTTTCCTCCCTTTATATATCTTCTCGGATTTCCGTCACCCCTTTTAGGGTTCCACCAAAACGGACCTACAGGCCGCGTCCGAACTCCGATTGGGCTGATCTCGGGCTTAAAATCTTCGTATGGAAAAATTGTGACAACTTTCGTAACAGCCAGGTCTCCATTTGACGTCATCTTCGAGGGTCAAACTTCGTAAAAAGTTCTCAGACAGATTTCAGGAAAGTCCCAATTCGACTCCAACAAGGTTTCCTCTTGTATTCTTGATAATTTCTACACATCAAAGAGTAAAACAAGAACATTGTGCACTTTTGCAACTATTAGTAGGTTAGTCCAAATAAATAATAAACTTAATATAAAACAAGTGCTAAAAGCATAAAAATGGCATGAAACAATCAAAAATTATAGATACGTTTTGGACGTATCACCCGCCGGCACCCCCTTCTCCTTCTCTCCTTCTCTCCTCTCATTTACTCCTCCTCCTCCTCTCCTCCACTTCTCCTCCCCCCTTCTCTTCCACTTTTCCTCTTCCCTTCTCCTCCCTCCTCCTTCTCAACTCAACCCCGACGACCTCCTCCTCCACCACCTCCGGCGACATCCTCCTCCTCCACCACCTCCGGCGACCTCCTCCTCCACCACCACCTCCGGTGACCCCCTCATCCACCACCTCCGGCGACAACCTCCTCCTCCACCACCTCCGGCGACATCCTCCTCCTCCTCCACCACCTCCGACGACAACCTCCTCCTCCGGCCTCCACCATCTCCGGCGACCCCCATCCTCCACCCACCTCCGACCAAGCCACCTACGGCCATGGCTACGGGCACCACGGCCTCCGACGAGCTCCGACGAAATTCCGGCGGCGCTAGATCCAGATCTAGATCTGGCCGCTTTTTTTTAATTAAAAAAATCAATTCTGTGGCGCATGTCTGCGGGATGCGCTACTGAAATATTTCTGTGGCGCGTGGTGGTGGATGCGCCACAGAATCTTGGTCTTTCTGTGACGCATATGGGCGTGCGCCACAGAATTGCAATTTAGTGGCGACGTCTCTGTGGCGCACCCACCATGCGCCACAGAAGACTAAAAGTGGTGCGCCACTAATGACTTTTTCCCTAGTAGTGTGTCGTCGGTGTCGTGTGGCGCCTTGCAGTAGTACTGTCAGAGGGCTCGTGTCCATCCTTGTGGACGAGTTTGTAGCGGCGGCGGCGGTGTGTTGACGAGGTTTGTCGATGAAGACCACGTTGATGTAGACCTTGGCAATGATGTGTCGGTTATGTAGCGGCAGGCGTGAGGTGGTACGTCGATTGGAGGCATCCCTCGTGACGACCATGTTGTTGATGCCTTGTCGCCGGATGTCGGAGAAGTCGATGAAGAATTGAAGATCCACACCGGCCTACGTGTGATTTGACGTCGCTTCTCGTAGATGTCGTAGCTTGGCGTACTTGTACAACTAACAGCTCGATGGCGTGGGCGGGCTCGTCAGGCTCGGTGTAGTCACGGTGCAGATTGTCGATGTGTTGGCGCGTGGGAGGTCTGTGCAGATCGCGCTTGGAGGAGATCACCCGTATCCGTAGTAGCTCACCAGCTTGAATCATGCATCATGCATGATCGTGCTTTCGGAAGCCTGCATAGCTACAGAAGATCTCGCATGCAGTTAGATTTTTTTTAATCTCGTGCGTGCAGCGTGGGCGTGGGCGTGGGCGGCTTTGCATGTCTGATGTGGTGACCGGTTCCCCTGCCGGTTGCATGTAGGTCAGATGGCTCGGTGCTGCTGCCGCCGTTCCGTGTCGCGGGCGCACCCCCACGAAGCTGCATGGTTCGCTGCGCCGGAGGTCGATGAGATGCGCGTGGCTTTGGTACCGGCAGGGGCCCGAGCCAGCGCCTCTGATTGCACGGACTTCGCTCTGCGCCGCCGAGGAGCACCAATAGATCTTGCACTGATTTTTCACCGGGAGAGGATCTAAGTGTTTAGGGTTTATTTTGTGGCTAAATTCGATCTAATCTATGGAATTGGCGAATTTCGAAACTGGATCTAATCTAATCTAATCTAAAGAACCGATCCAATCTTTGATCGGAACCGGGTGTCGCGCCCCCGGGGAGAGCAGATTAATCTCCCCGAGGGCGGCGCGATGCGGAAGTGGTGGAGAAACCTAGGATCGGCGTCATGAGACTAACCGCTCTGATACCATGTGGAAATTGTGAATCCCTAATAATTGTTGTTGTATTACGGTGACCCTCATGGATATATAAAGAGGTACAAGGAGGTAGAGAGGATTGGAGTACAACGCAAGTCATACTAAACCGAACCTATCTCTAACTCGTGTTGTACAAGTATTCTAACATACACCACGCAAGGTCATGATGTCTACGTGTGCTTCTATTCTTGTAGACAGTGTTGGGCCTCCAAGAGCAGAGGTTTGTAGAACAGCAGCAAGTTTCCCTTAAGTGAATCACCCAAGGTTTATCGAACTCAGAGAGGTAGAGGTCAAAGATATCCCTCTCAAGCAACCCTGCAATTAATATACAAGAAGTCTCTTGTGTCCCCAACACACCCAATACACTTGTCAGATGTATAGGTGCACTAGTTCGGCGAAGAGATAGTGAAATACAAGTAATATGGATGATTATAAGTAGTAACTGCAATCTGAGATAAAGATGGCAGCAAGCAAACATGTAGCAGAACTTGTTGTAAACGGTGTTTCAATGCTTAGAAACAAGGCCTAGGGATCATACTTTCACTAGTGGACACTCTCAACAATGATCTCATAACTGAATAAGTAAAAGCTACTCTTAAACACTCTCTTGTTGGATAACAAACACCATTCATTGTGTAGGGCTACAAAAGCACACCTCAAGCCGGAGTAAACAAGCGCCACAACGTCATAAAGGAGTCACACACGGTGCACACACTGTCACCTTTACACCGTGGAGAGTACCGGTGTTCGTATTAAAGTAACCTCTAGAGTGCATAATAGATAAAGAGTAACATCTACATATTCAACTAGATTAGCACAGCTGAACACAAGTAAATACTACTCGGGATTATTCTCCTTCTTGATGAAGCAAGAGTACTATGCGTAGGGCTGCAAGAGCACACCTCAAAGTCTGAGTAAACAAACACCACAATTCCCAAGAATAAGCCATGATAAATGTCTAAATTATTCATAGAGTCACACAAGTACCCACACTGTCACCTTGATACCGTGTTGTCACAATGACTCCAGAAACTAGACAAAATCACTTGAGTAGCATAAACATTATTAATGTATTCAGCGATACTAGCAATACACATGATCACATAAAGATCACACCATGGGAGAGAGAGATGAACCACATAGCTACCGGTAGAGCCCTCAGCCTCGGGGAGAACTACTCCCTCCTCATCATGGGAGTCAGCAGCGGCGATGAAGATGGCGATGGAGTTGATGGAGATGGCTCCGGGGGCAATTCCCCGTCCCGGCGACGTGCCGGAACAGAGATTCTGTCCCCCGAAACTTGTCGTCGATGGCGGCGGCGCTGCGGAACTCTTCGTGGAAATTGGCTTCGTTTTTTAGGGTTTTCGTGTCTGAGGCAATATATAGGCGAAGGGGCGATGTCGGTGGAGGTCCTGGGCTCCCTCCTCACCCCCCCGGCGCGCCTGTGGGCCCAGCCGCGCGAGCACCTGGTTTGGAGGCCGTGGGCCTCCCCCTGGCTTGCCCTTCTGGCTCCGTGTGTCCCTCGGAAAAATAGGAGGTTTGGCTTTTGTTTCGTCGAATTCCGAGAATATTTGCAGAAATAGTTTTCTGAAACCAAAAACAGCAGAAAACAGGGAACTGACACTGTGGCATCTTGTTAATAGGTTAGTCCCAGAAAATGCATAAAAGTGATATGAAGTGCATATAAAACATGTAGCAAATGGTATAATATAAGCATGGAACATCAGAAATTATAGATACGTTGGAGACGTATCAGGTCACGAGTGACCATGTTGTGTGACCGCCATGACGATGATTTGTTTTCGTAGTGTTGACATTAAGAGTTGGTCGGTCAGATTGTTACAAGGTTACACAGATGACACACCGTCGGTACACTGAAGATCGAGAAGAGTGGGTGTGGCCAAACAACGATCAAGCCAACGGTCCTTGCAATTGCAAGTGATTTAGCCATTTAGGTGAAGAGCTCCAGTGGAGTTTTCCAAGATATTCATACCGTTGTATATGTGGAAGAAAAGAACTTACCTAGCTATTGACCAACACTATGAACGGAAAGTGCTTTTGGCACATGGGCACCAGTGAACCCGCCAGCTGGAATTCAGTGTACCGTCCTTTTGCTCCCTCGGCTACATCCGTCCATCCACTTGTTTGTTGGTATGGTCACTGTACAAGGAAACTTACCTTATCAGTGTATATCTCCATGGGAGCCGTATTCTGTTTCAATTGCTCATTTAATGCTGTGCTACGTAGCAACTAGTAGCAATGCCGTGCTCCTGTCCCCACTCATACTATGAATAATAAAATCCACTTTATTTGGACGTTTGTATACCCATTTAGTGAATTGTTTACCGAAATACCCATATAAGATATTTTAAACCATGTTTAACCATATTTAAGAATTTTGACAGTTCTATTAAATAGGACCGGCATGTTAGGTCGAGATGGGGCAAAAAATCTGTAAAATCATAGGGCTTCATCGAGGATCATGGTCTGCCTTATTTTCTCCATCTGTTGCACTCCCCCCGTTGCACTCCCCGTCGTCCTCGTATATTTTAACATCAATTATCATCTCACACCTAGCCCAACCGATGGGCATGGTACAAAGTATTTGAAATTGCGTATTCTGCATGAACGTTTACTACATGAGTTAATTGGTGTCATAAACGCACAAATAGGGAGTACAAAGTGAAATTCAGTTGATGGAAATCCCCACCTGAGGTTGCATCTCTGGGAGGTGCTCGAGCGACTCTCCTCCCCCGACCCTAGCTAGGGTTTCCGTCGCCGCCACCGCGGCCGGCCCCTCCCTCTCCTCGCTCCCTCGGCGCGCGCGGCCGCCGCCGCCGCGGCCGGCCCCTTCTTCTCCCTCGTCGCGCGCGACCGCCGCCCCCCATGGCGGCGGCGCACGCAGTCACGAGCTTTTCGTCTCGGGCCTCTTCTCCTCGTCCATCCTCGTCGCCGCCGCTGGCAGGGGCCGCCGGGCGTGGCCCGGGCGACGCCGGCGGCGGCGGTATGTCCTTCCCCGCGCCGTGGCAGGTGGAGGCGGGGCTCCCCTGCATGGCGGCGGTGCTCCTTGGTGGCATAGGTCCGACGCGGCGGCGGGGGTCCGGCCGAGCCTACGGGGCCGATCAAGAGGGTAGCGGCGGTGGTGGCCTACGTGCAGCAGCATGGCGGCGGGGACTTTACGAGCCTCCCGGGGCTCGGCCGGGCCTGCTTGGCCTGGTGTGTCCCTGCTGCCGTGTCCGGTCGGCACCCGCCGATGGCGGTGGAGGACGTCCTCAAGGTGGCTCTATTGCTGCCGCCCTCCGGCTCCAATGGCATGGTGTGCTCTTATCGTTGCGTCCGGTCGGCTACCGTCTCTGATGTTGGAGGTTGTTCCCCCCGCGTGGTTGTAATACTGTCGGACCTTGTTTACGACTGCTTTGTCTCGGTTGGCCGGCCATGCTACGTTTGCCATGGTGAGACGACGATGGTGACTTCAAGACCGTGGTGGCGTGTGTTGGTGGATGGCAAGCTTGGTGGAGCGCTACAGATTGTCCGGGATGTGGTTTTTTGGGGGGTCGGGAGAAATCCCTGCCGTTTGGCACCGACGCGGTGACGCTTGAGAGTGTCACCCTTCCTTCCTGGAGGGCGTTGGGTATACCTCTTCCCCACACCTCAGAGCGTACCGAGGGAAACCCTAGGACCAGTCCGGGCAGCAGCGTCGTAGTCGTCGCCTTCCTTCTTGGAGGTGCTGCTTGGTACGTGGCGATTCGTAGTGCTAGGATTGTGGTGGGAATACTCCGGAGAGGACGTAACGGTTGCGAGTCATTTTCGTTTTCGCTGATCCGCCGATGTCGGCCTTGTTTTCTCTTCTTTTATTTTGGGCTTGGCTGTGCTGTTTGGCCCCAACAGTGGACTCAAAGTTGTACCATGTGGTTGCTATATCTATATAGCGGGGCGAAAACCTATTTCTTCAAAGCGAAATTCACTCTTCTATAAATGCTCCGGTAAAATAAAAGGTGATAGTCGTGGAAAACTATTACCACGGAAAAAAGGTGAAACACACACACACGCAAAAAGAAAAGTCAAATGCAGGATCGATGTTAATTTAGGTCGGCATGTACCTTTGCGGTGCAGGACAGCTTCTCCTTTATTCAAACGAATACTACAATGCAGGATGCATGCACCAGGAGTTGTGTTGCCATCTTTGCAATGATACTAATAATTGTTTACATTAGGGAAGGTAGGGTAGGAGACCTCACCTAATCGCCGTCCAAGACTCGATGAAGGTCGTACACGTACTTGCAAGCAAGTGGTTCTTGATGAAAGTAGTAATAATTATGCGCGTGCCAGTACTCAAATTGACGTAGAGTAATCGCTACTTGTACGGAGTAGCTTCGATGATGCATCCCTGTTTTCAGTGGGAAGGTCAAGGACAATTATACCCAAAAAAAATCATGGTTTTACAAAGGGTAATCCAGCAGAGGCTTTCTTAAGTCACGCTTTTTTCAGAGGTGACCATGACAGTTTTTTCAGAGGTGACGATGAAAGTTTTTCACTTCTGAAGAATGTGACAGTACCAAGCAGAAGAACACGCATTGACCAGACCTCCTACCGTCAGTTAGTTTACTAATCACGCTGCATTCCTACGCACTTACCTGCCTACACAAGGCCATAGCAACCTGATCCTGAGCTGTTGGTAGTGGCCTCTGGGTGGGTGAGCGCGCTCGTAGCCGACTGATTGATTGGCCGGCTTGTCTCGTCCCCAACCAGACGGTCCCAGTAAGCAAAAGAAACCCCATGATGGAAGAGGAAGGAGGAACTGGGAAAGGAGGTGGAAGACGTCGAGGGCGACGCATCAACCACTGCCCACATGGTGCCACAAAGCAGCCAAGCAGAGGAGACTCTTTCGTTCACATCGGAAGCGCCACAGGGAAACAGAGAAATTCCTCCACAGACGACTGACCCCACAGAGAGAGAGTCTTTAAGACACGGCAGAAATCCCACTGCGGCTGCTGCAAGAAGAACAACACTCGTCTCCTCGGCCTTCTTCTGCTGCAAGAAGAGCCCAGGGGTCGGCCATGGGGAAGCTGTGCTGCAGCCAGGAGGACGATGAGGCCTTCAACCTCATGCCGCTGGTGATCGCCGGCGTCGTCATCATGCTGCTCTTCCTCGTCTGCTCGCCCCAACCCCGGCGCAGGCGCTGCGTCGTCGTCCCTTGCTACTGACGGACCGACGGAGGGAGGATTCAGGGCGGTGGGTTCCTAGATCAGCGCTGCAGCGGTCGGTAGGCGTTGGCTTTCTGAATATTTCTGACTGATGCTTTGTTTCTGTTTCGCGGAATAATCGATCGATCGATCTCTGCTGGATTTGAATTGTAAAGTTAAGCTGTTGTTACTCTCGAGAAAAGTTAATTTGTTCTGTGGCAAGTCTTGTTATGTGTGTGCGTGATTCTGGTTCGTCTGCAGCCTGAATTGATCGATTTCTTAGTGCCGCGGTTCCTGCAATGCATCTGAGTTCTCGAACAGGTTAGAGGGGCCGAGCAGCACAAGAATTAGTTTTCTTTTCGACAACATTTTGTGTGGATAAAACTAGCTTAGCTGCTCTGCCTTTTGGGACAGAAGAACGGCAGAATTGCTCTGTTTGTATGGACAAAACAATTATTCCATTCCGTTCATGTCTGATAAGATGAATGCCGTGCAGAATTATTGTGAATCCCGTTATGTATTTACAATTCAGAATTCGAGCGCCATGTTTAGGATCTGTGAACTACTCTAGGAGTCCGGTCGACCCCCAAAACGCAAGCGCTTGCGAGTCCAGTGCACACACACGGCGCAATGGAAAGAAAAAACTTGCTTAAGTGAAGATTGGGCAGACAAATGCATGTGTGGTTGGCATCAGCCTGAAGCTTAGCTTCGCCGTTCAGATTTGGGGGCAGCTGCCAACTGCCGAAGAGTTTGGTACCGCCTTGCATCGCCTACCAAGACGGGGCAAAGGAGGGAGGGAGCGCAGATGGCGGAGCAGATCGCCGGCGAATTGGTTTAGTTTTTTTTCGTTAGATGATCGATGATTAGGTGCTCAGTCAGTTTGCTTTGTATTGTACAGTTTGAATGCAGTACCCCCTTCATATGTGAGCATGTTGGAGGATGCCGCGTTCCACATCGGTGGTGCGCCACTACATTCATTCGATTAGGAATCTGGTGTTCATGCAGAAGATGCGGAGAAAGTGTTTGATGCTCCTCAAACCAAGATTATGACTCTCAAACCAAAGATTATGAAAAATCAAAGAGAACCGTGAATGACACGAAAGTTGATGATATTGCTTTGGTGAGGGCATGGGAGAGCGTGACACTTGATGCATTGACCGGCAATGATCAATCCGGCAAGAATATTTGCAACACATTGCAGACAAGTTTCATCGATTTATACCGGAACCATCACCTCGCTCGGTGAGATCTTTACAAGGCCGACACCATGTCATGAAACAAAATTGTAGCCGGCGGAGTGGTTGTTTGGAGCAAGTTAGGAATGCTCCTCTAGGTAGTTGCATCATAGATGACTATGTGAGTTTTGTATATGTCATTTATCTCATTTTCTGTGAACTTGTTCAAGAATAAGCTCAAATTTGTCTATTAAAAAAAATCAATGTAGGATCTCATTGCACAAAAATACAAGAAAATGTGTCACCTCCAAAGATAAATCATCTGTGCTCCAACATTGTTGGAAATAGGTTGAGTATAGTGAGAAGTGAAAGTTGAGGGATCAATAAGCTCCTCCACCGAGGAAAGGAACACTGGCCACAAACTTGGACGACGATGATGGTGAAGTTGGTGAAGCAGCACTGGAATCAGGAAAGAAGATGGAAGACCGGATGGAAGGAGAATGTGAAAGGATATTTTGAAGAAGAAGACCGAGAGAAAAACCATGAGAGGGATATCGATGAATTGTTAAACTCGAGTAGCAAAATGATAGATCGGACTTTGTAAATGATGAAGGAGTAGGACGAGAAAAGGCAACAAGATAAAATGATAATGTGTAAACAAATTAGAAAAACTGAGGGAAGATGGCTGAATAGAAGCTCAAGATGGATTTTGAGGAGTGCCAAATCCTTCTCGAGGTGACCAAGATGAGAAGTTGTTACTGAAAATATTTTTATTTATAAAGGTATATATTTTTTCGGAATACATAAAAGAAAAACAAATGTGCTAATGGGCACACTAATGGGCGGCCCATTAGCTTTCACTGCACGCATAGCCGGCTTCCCACCCGCAAAAAGCCCAGCGATGCATGTTGTGTTTCTCTTGATACACTGGCGACAAACTTTGACGACGATGATGGTGAAGTTGGTGAAGCAGCATTGGAATCAGGAAAGAAGATGGAAGACCGGATGGAAGGAGAATGGGAAAGGACATTTTGAAGAAGAAGACCGAGACAAAAATCATGAGAGGGATATCGATGAATTGTTAAAGTCAAGGAGGAAAATGATAGATCAAACTTTGTAAATGATGAAGGAGTAGGACGAGAAAATGCAACAAGATAAAATGACAATGTGTAAACAAATTAGAAAAACTGAGGCGAAGAAGATGGCTGAATAGAAGCTCGAGATGGATTTTGAGGAGTGCCAAATCCTTCTCGAGGTGACCAAGATGACAAGTCGTTACTGAAAATATTTTTATTTATAAAGGTATATATTTTTTCGGAATACAGAAAAGAAAAACAAATGTGCTAATGGGCACACCAATGGGCGGCCCATTAGCTTCACTGCACGCGTAGCCGGCTTCCGACCCGCAAAAAGCCCAGCGATGCATGTTGTGTTTCTCTTGATACTCTGTCTTGTTAGTTGTTCCTTTGTCTAAAAAAAATCTCCTTCTAAAATAAAAATCTTGATATATATCTGATCCCGCGGGTACGTAGTTATGCCCTAGATCGATCGTCCCTGGCCGCCGCTCTCTGCATTGCCTTTTCATTGTCATCTGTCGTGGACTGCGCCGCCTCCTGTCAAGCAAGCAGCTCACGCATGGATCATCCAGGACCTCTACATGACACTGATCTCTGCTGCGTTGATATTTTTCTTGGTACAGCTAAGTCACGAGGAGTTGGAGGATCCATGGAGCTACAGCTCCATTGCAGGCTTCTTAAGCGTCTGGTACATGAGTTTGATAGCTGTGCACATCCGTTGGCGTTGGGTGCGCAACTTGGGCGCCATGCCCAAAGCCGCCGCCTGCATCCTCGTGAACAGCCCCATGGCGGTCTGGCACATACTACCCATAACGACTCTGTGGGGACTATACTTCCACGATCTCTACTTCGCCACCTGCCTCTGGTGGGTGTTGGCAGTGACGCTCGTCGTCTTCCTCTGGCGGTGCATCTCCATCGATAGGGCTCTTTCAGAGAACTCACCGGCTCACCCCCAAGGCAAAACTGACGATATGTTTGATATATGGGCATGTGATTGTAGCGAGATGGCATAGCTCATGCTTTCTTTGATCGCTTATAGTAGATGTTTGTCTCCGATATTAAATTCAGGAGCATTTTATGTGCACATTAGATAGATGCCCCGCCAGAAAAAAAATGCTTATCAGATGATGTAATCAATCATTGTGCTTTGACCTGATGTGCTTATCAGATCATATAATCCTGTCAGTTCATATGTATTGCTTGCTTGCGGCACATCTTCCCCCTATCGCCTATTCGCCTGATACCTAACCTCACTAGTACCAGATTCTCAAAAAAATAAGTACCAGCGCCGTACCGATATGCCAACCTCACATAGTCAGATATATGTTCCGCTAAGCTAAATCTTAATGGTCCGTTTCAACTTCATGTTTGTTAAAAATTGTGAGAAACAAAAATGTCTATGAAAAGTACATGAACATATATAGGATTCTCAACATTTTCACCATGAACATTTTTTGACCCCATGAATATTTATTCGTATACTTAAACATATATTTTTACAAAAACACGAATATTTTTTAAACACGTGAACATATATTATTTGAACGCATGAACAATTTCTGAACCTACTAACATTCATTTGAAACTATGTGAATAATTTTCAAATATCAACGAAACATTTTTTTTGAATCCATGAACCTATATTTTGAACCCAAGAACAATTTTTTAACCTCGTGAACATTTTTTTCAAATTATGTTAACAGTTTTCAAATGTGAATGAAACATTTTCTGACTCCAGGAACGCATTATTTTGAATCGAAGTTTTTATATCTCGTAAACATTGTTTTCAAGCTACGTGAACAATTTTCAATATAAACGGAACATTTTACGAATACATTAACTTATTTATTTTAAATTCAAGAACATTTTTTAAACCTCGTGAACATTTTTTTCAAACTACGAGAACAAACTTTAAATATGAACAAAACATTTTCCGAATCCATGAACGTATTATTTTCAACCCAAGAACATATGTTTAGGCCTCGCCGTGAACATTTATTGAATTCGAACAATTTTTAGAAATGAATGATTTTTCAGTTTGAACAATTTTCAAATATGAATGTTTTTTTCAATCTGTCCAATTTTAAAATCTGAACAATTTTCAAACTTGAACAATTTCCTAATTTCAACAAACTTTAAATCTAAAGAATTTGCACTTTGAACAATTTTCAAATATGAATGTTTTAATATTTGAATTTTTCAAATTTCAACAATTTTCAAACATGTTTTTTTCTAATATTAACAATTTCAAATTTGAATGTTTTTTCAATTTTAACAATTTTCAAATATGAATGTTTTTTAATTTGATTTTTTCAAATCTGTATAATTTTCAAATTTGATTTTTTTAAACTTGAACAAATTTCAAATCTGAATGGTGTTTCAGCTTGAACAATTATCAAAGATGAATGTTTTACAATTTTTATTTTTCAGTCCATTTTTAAATTTAAAAAGTTTCAAACTTGAACAATTTGAAAAATTCAAATCTGAACAACTTTTTGATTTTAAAATATTTCAAAATATTAAGATTGAAATAAAGAGAAAAAGAAAACCGAAAAAGAAAAAACAAAAACAAAAAAGATAACATAGATGAAAAAATAAAGAAGAAAATAGAAACAGGAATAAAACCGCTAAATGGGCCGGGACATCCGTGCTTTCCTTCAGATTGCGCAGGCGTTATATAGGATTTCCCCGGTCGGTCATAAGATATTTTTGTTAATTCTGATGGAATGTCTGCAGAAAATTTTGGGGCCACGAAAAGTTAGGTCCTCCTTTATATCGCTCGGGTGGGTCGGGAACTCAGGCCCATTTACATCATCATATTCTCGTAAGTTCATAAAGGATGGATTAGTTTAAAATCATTAAAAATATGCTAAAGATATGGAAAAATTGCAAGACCTCAACTACTCCTTTATTTTTGTAGAGAAAATTACAGCACATAAAAGTGAGCTCTTGGGACTAATTGATAGTACTAAGTACAGAAACATGGGTGGTGCATTGCGATACCTAACTCTCACGGGACCTAACATCTACTGTGCGGTTAATAAAGTTTGTCAATATTTGCATGCCCCTACTACTATGCACTAGACTGCTGGTAATCACATTATAAGATATACTGAGCACACTCTCGGAATTGGTCTCACATTCACTAAATCCAGTTCAACTTTAGTCAGTGCATTTTCACGTGCTGATTTGGCAGGTTGTTTGGACTTGTTTGGATGACCCTCGATCAACTGGAGATTTGTTGTCTTCTTTGGCTCAAACCTTATTTGTTGGAGTGTAAAGAAGTAAGGTACAATTTCTTGGTCCAGTACTAGCAGAGTATTAGTCGCTTACAAATGCCACAACTGAAGTGATTTGGCTACAGTCCTTAGTTGAAAGAACTTGGGATTAAACTACATCCATGTTTGTGGTGTGACAACCTAGGTGTCACATATATGTCTGCAAATTATGTGTTCGATGCAAAAGCTAAACATATTGAGAAAGAATTTCACTTTCTCACAGAAAGAGTACCGTTGAAGAAACAATCGCTTTTCCTTTAGAGGGTCAAGTTGCTGACGGATTCTCAAAGACTCTTCCCACTCACAACTTTGAAGAATTAAGCATAATCTCGACGTGACCAAGTTGTGATTATGAGAGGGTGTTAGACATATAGGGCCTATTTGGATTGCAGGAATTTCAAAAGATTTTCATGGGATTCCAAGCCTTATGATTTTTTCCTATGAATTGCCTTTGGTTTAAAGGAATAGTGCTACCAAAATCCTATAGATTGCATTCCTATGCCTCAATTTCATAGGAATTTAAACATCCAGTCCAACCTCTTTTTTAGACTCAAGTGCGTAGGATCAAGACTCTTTTCCAGTGTTTTTCATGTGTTTTATGCAAACGACAATTCCTACAATTTTCTTGTGTTTTACAATCCTCTGTTTTGCACATGCAAAGCTGTGAAATTCCTGTGCTATTCATATTCCACCCTGCGATCCAAAGAGGCCCATAGAGTGAGTCCTAGTCGGTATATGTATTCATGTACTGAGTCGAGTCTGTATTTTCGACCCAAAATCATGTACGCTATCCCGCATGCAAAAGACCATAAAAACATCGATCGAGGCCCTCAGGCTCACGCACGCGGAATTAACCGAGCCCGTATCCGTTCAGATGTCAAAGCGACGTGAGTTGGCGACGGTGACACGGCGATGCATGCGCTTCCTTGTTCTGGGCGACGACAAGATCCAAGGCGACCGGCTCCGTTTCTGCAACTCCGGTCAGAGCACGCCTGAATTTCACTCGGATCTTTCGTGTCAGCGTTCTCACCTTCCCCAAGAGGCGGCAAGCAACAACTAACTACGGGCGAAAACGCTTGTTGAGTCTCTTGAGAATGAACAAGAGACAGGAAATCCGTACGTTTGAACTGCAAACACACGCTAAGTTGACGTACGACCTTTTTTTTTTTTTTTTTGAAGCGGTCACCGGGGGGGAGAGAATCCCCACCTGAATATTATTACTTCAAAAAGGGTTACAAGACCAGGCTCCTGTCCACCCCTACGGATTGACATCGGTCAGGATACATAAGAAATTACAGAGGGAAAGATGGGTCTCACCTATGAGAGGCGGCCATCTAAAGTTTATGCACTACTGAACAAACAAAGACCATGAGCCCATATCTAAGAAAAGCTAGCAGACAGAAGGTCAATCACCATGAGGCACAAGTAGAGGAGGGGTGCTGTCGAGGATCACAATACCAGGACTCAACAAACAGCCTAGCGCGCCACACCTGCGTGCGTATCGAAACCCAGGCACAACTGAGGAGCATACCCGATCAACGAGTGCCAAGCCTAGCACTGAGCACGAACGTTGACTGGGAGCTCCGCCACGGGAGGTCGAGACGATTAACAGGTTGGGGAGGCCTCATTGCATTGTCATTGAGCAAAGATGAGCCGAGACGACACCAAAAGCCCGAGGCTTCCTCAACACCGTACCGGCCATGGGATGATCTTGAGCAAGCACATCAAGTAAAAGCACAAGGGCAATGTCCATCGTCTTCGGATCCAGAAGTCAAACGCTGGCGCAGTAGCTTTCACAGCAGAACAAGAACGGGAGGGAGTGCATGTCCCAGGCGGCGTCTGACATCGTCCCACATCTCACACCGACAACACAGAGAACTGAACATCTAGGTAGCACCTTCAGGAAGGACTACGACGCAAAGGCGCCGCTGCTACCCGGACCAGCGAGCTGGTCCTGAGGTTTCCCCCAGCGTTCAGGACCTTTAGATCGATCGAGCTGGGACGTCGTCGAGAACTGCGACATCGATCCGGCGTTAGAAATTGAAGGAGTATCTTTTTGCGATGGCATGCATGACCTTTCTCTGCATTGGCTTGAGATTGCTTCATCCGCGCGGTAATAGCATGCATAACCCACCCAACAGGCTGATTGACAGTCAGGTGATAATATAAAGCTCTAGCTGCCATGTCCCTGGCACCAATGACATAACTCTTTTTTATCTTGATTGAGAGGAAGGCAAAAAGAAAGGGTAATTTGGTGAAAAGGGAACAACGTTAGAGAGCCGAGCAATTTGCCAAAAAAAAAAAACGCGGATCAATTTGCCGGAATTTTTTCCACGATAATTCTACGGTTGTACAACCTCCATATGTGAGGGGTGTTTTCCCGAGCATAACGCATTCAACGATTGTAGATTCTCACCTATTAGAGGGATAAACTCAAAGGAAATTCAGGTTAGTCTACCTTGTGTAGGTTGATCCTTCTTCAATTTGGGGTTTAGAGAGACATTCAGATACAACATGTGGAGCTATAGTTGACGACTATAAAAGTCTCAGATGCACCCATTTTTTATGCGAATGGCTCACCTTTTAGTTTTATCAATAAAATTTATCGTTTGTGGCGTTTCATTTTTTTTCCGATGTACTTCAATTTGTTTAACAATAATGTTGGAAATTGGAATACCTTCAACGGGTTTAACAGTAATGTTGAAAACCCTTCGATGGGTTTAATTAGTCATCATGGTGTGTGACTATATATAGTCTTCAACATATTAAACGTTCCATGAGTTGCACTAAGGTGGGTAAAACCTTTCTTTGATAGGCCATACACGGTATACACACCCAGCAAAGGTGTGAATGTTGACTTTGTCAAATTTGAAGCTTCACAATTCCAGTAGTTGCCATTGTGCGTGTAGTTCTCTAATTTTTGCATTTATGTGCGTGTGTAGCTCGTAGGCATTTCTACTAAAAATTCCGAAAATTGGAAATATCAGCTAAGGTTAGATAAAGTTGCAGGCCCACCGGTCGGTCACTCAGTGATCCCCCTTCGTGCCTCATCTGAAGTTCTGAATACGTATGGCCATGGCCGGACCCGCCATCTTGACCGGAATTGAATTGCAGATAAGCCTCGGGGGCAAACGCGTCTTTCCACGTCAGCCAGCCACCAGCCCATGTATAAATACACTCCGCTAACTAATCACCGCCTTCTGCGTGCGTGATCTCGCTTCGCTCCCGTAATTTAATTTATTAAAAGATCCCTAATTTATTTCCCCTTCCTTTTCTCGGCTATCGTAGCTACTAGCTTCCACGGCTCGAATTGCTAGTAGTTCATTTCCACCAGCACGGCAATAAAATTTCCGCGCGATTTCATCGGTTCGCCGGTCGCCGCACTAGTTTCCAGCTTCCGCCCAACTCACTGGTTCGTCGATCGCGCGGCGCGGGGTTCGGGAGTGGATTTGGCGCTGATTCGGGCCTCCGGTGAGGCGATTCCGCAGGTATGGCGCCCCAATTTTCGGTAAGCTGAATTTTTGCCAGAGTTTGTTTTGATTTTCAGGATGGGTTCTAATTCCAGGGCGATGGAGCGTCGCGGGTTGCTGAAGGCGGCTCTTCTGGCGTGCCTGCTTGTGGTTTGCTCCGGGAGAGGTAAGTGGCCAGCCCTCTTCTTGTCTCCTGGATCAGATGTAAGATGTTATGTTGGAGTTGATCCTGCTCCTACTTGGAACTTTTTGTTGTTCTTGACTTCAATTCCAAATGGGAAATATATGTGCAAGCACTGATTTTCCATGTCTCATTATCGAAATGTTGATCTCACAGGAAAAAGAGTATCATTATTAGAGGTAGCAAGCTCAGAATAACCATTTTAGCAAAGGATAATGTTTCTAGTTGCCTAAAAAAAATGTTTCTAGTTGATGTATATGGTCACATCACATGGTCAGATTCAGATTTTTTTTTGGGTTCCAACTAAAAGATTTAGCTTAACATTGACAAGTAACAGTAAATTTTCAGATCCCTTCAGACAAAATAAAAGATTGTTACAGAGATAGAATGTACTCTATGTGTATATTCACCTTGTCATGTTTCATGATACTTTTCTCCATTTATCCAGCATTATCCATGTTGCTCTTCATATTGATGCTATCTTTTATGGTTCAGTACCTACTGTTAAACACGTGCCGTCCGATACCGTATACAACTCAACTCTTGCAAAGACATTAGTGGAATATGCTTCTGCTGTAAGTTCATTCATCTTTTCTCTATCTTAATTATTCTGAATATTTGTTCAGCATTCAAGATGGACTAATTTGTCAAATTCATTTTGGTATCTTGGAGAATTTCTACAAAATTATGCATTGTTAGTTAAGTTTCTACCACTCCTTTGTACAAATTTAGAATTTGGTGATGTCCTGCAGATCTACACTGCTGATTTGACACAATTGTTTACCTGGACATGTAATAGATGCGGTGACCTGGTCAAGGTAAGGCTTCACACCACCCGTGCGTTCTGTTTGCTGTGGCATAAAAACGTGAATGAAACTTGTTGGTGATGACACAGGGATTTGAGATGACGGAGATCATTGTAGATGTGGAGAACTGCTTAGAGGTCCTTTCCTACTTGTGCTCATACTCTTTTTATCTCTATACCTTTAGCATCTTTTGATTTGATCGTATTTTGATTAACAAGCAGGCATATGTTGGTTTTGCCAGTGATATTAATGCTGTCATTGTTGTGTTTAGAGGAACTCAAGAGAACAGGTAACTAACATACACCTTGTTTTGCTTGGTTATTTGCAAATACAATTCAAGTTTGGATTCAAAATGTTTTATCGCTTATCAGAGGCAGGCCTTATGTATTTAAATTTCATTCTTGCATAGTCAGCAGTAGTAAATTATTGACCTTATATACGTTTGCAATGTAATACTCATGCAATGGAAACCTGCTAACCCCTAACCGTGTGGATCCTCTAATTTATCAGCATCCAGAACTGGATAGAGGACTTGCTATGGAAACAACTTGATCTTGATTACCCCGGCATGCCTGAAGCGAGGGTGAGCATTGCTAAAGCATGTAGTTAAATTAAGTTGTGTTCAACCGAAATTCATAGTACTGCTCCCTTGGTTATAGGTACACCGGGGATTTTACGCTGCTTACCATAACACAACATTACGCGATGGAGTCGTCAATGGTATTCAGAAGACTTGGAAATTGCATGGAGATGTTCCGATCATGATCACCGGGCATTCAATGGGTGCAGCTATGGCTTCATTCTGTGCACTTGATCTTGTTGTGAGTACTAAACCTTGCCTTGATCTGAAATTTATTTATTTTGAGCATTACTTTATGTTGCATAGAAACTTGTGTTCCATAAATTGATCTGATAACTTTTTGCATTATACTAGTTATATGGACCTTTTACATTCTGAACCTTGTTTTTAGTCTATACAACCTTCTACGTGTCTGAGCAGTCAGTTATTCACCACATATTTGTTTCCTTTTCATTTTAGTTCCACATCTAAACAGAAACGCATGTTCAATTTTAGGTGAACTATGGGCTAGATGGTGTGAAACTAATGACATTTGGGCAACCTCGTATCGGCAATGAGGCATTTGCTTCCTACTTCAAGAGATACCTGCCTCACGCGATCCGAGTTACTAATGCGAATGATATCGTCCCTCACCTGCCACCGTACTTCACGTTCTTCCCGCAGAAGACCTACCATCACTTCCCCAGAGAGGTATGCTCCACTTGTAGCACACTTGCCCTCGTATCTACTGCTTGTGGCAACAACGAAGTGAATTTAGTTCCTGTTCTGGAACCTAGGAGCCAAGGAGAATCCAACTGGCTCCCTGTAAACCCCTTTCAATGAAATTTCACTGCATGATGACATTATGTTCCTTGTTTTCTTAAGGTATGGGTCCACAATGTCGCACTTGGAAGCCTGGTATACCCGGTAGAGCAGATCTGCGATGACTCTGGCGAAGATCCCGCGTGCTGCAGGTCCATCCGTCCCTCCCTTTACAAGCAACACCGCCTGTGGACCATATGCATTGTGCCACTGCCACAGCACATGACATTTGCTCCTAGATAACATGGTTCTGTCTTCTTCAGGTCTGTAAGCGGCAACAGCATACTAGACCACATAACATACCTCGGCGTGAGCATGCACGCGGAGGCGTGGAGCAGCTGCAGGATCGTCATGGACTACAGCGTGCTCCAGTACAAGATGGATCTCCACGGTAACGTCGTCCTGTCGAAGCAGCCAGATTTACATAGCGCCCAGTGAACTCCCTGTAAAGATGTTCTGTATCTCAATGTTGGTAGCAGTAGCACCACGCAACATGTGCCTCTCTGTTTCGCCGTTTCTGCTTTCAGAGGGGGGTAACACGATGTACTGAGAGATGCTTGCTGTAAATGTTATCTGGTAATGTGAAGCATTTGTTCAGTTCAGAATATACACTCTCTGCATTCATCTTTGTTTACATGTCACTTGTGACCGAAATTTTCTTCCACAATGCAAAATGCATGACAGACAACTTTTCGAGGAAAAAAGTTGACTGACAAAAATACATACATGTACAAGAAAGTTTCCAGGAATAAAATGGGAGAAAACTGTAGGCTCTGAATAATACTTTGCTCCATCTGCTAAACCATGTTCACGCTAAGATACACGGAGAGTACATTGAAGCTAATACAAATAAATGACTTATCCGGCAACTCTAACACAAAAGAAGAAAAGAGAGAAATAAAACAGCTGTACGAAACACAGGTAATCTATCCTATCCCCAAACCTGAAATCCCATAGTATGACACTTCACCGAAGCCAAACGTGCCTGACACGGTTGTACAATTGGTTCCAAAACAGAGGGCAGCTGAGCATACTCATCGTCATCGTGTGACCAAAGGAAAGGGCTAACAGATACAAGTGGTGACTCAACAATCTTCCCCTTCTCTTTCCACAGTACTGCATCATGTTGGCTCCTCAGCTATAAGGGCATGAGTACATGACACAATCACATTCTCAAAGGAATGGACGCCGCAGGAGAAGGCGGCAATGGCGATGACGAAGAGACAAAGCAACCGTGAGGCAGTGCTGGTGGCCAGAGAGGCGCAAGAAAAGCCTTTATTCACATACAACGGAACCGATCTGGAACAGACACCATGTTCCAAAATCTGGCCCATTTGGTGCTGATGAGCAAGCTCATCCTTCCGCTAGGGCGACACCTTATATGAGAACTGTCCCGCTTTACTCATTTGTACTATCGAAGCTACCATGACCATCCGGTCGCTTCCTTTCTCTGGAATTCTCCCCCCACATTTTGGCATCCGCGATAGCTCGCTGCCTGTCAGCGCTCCTTCGGGTTTCTCTTCTCCTTCCTGTTTGAGCTGGACTACCTACTGGCGATCCTGCCATGTCCATGTCATCCAGCCCTGATCTCCGACCAGAACCACCAGTAGAACTAGTCCGGCTAACCTCCCCTCCATACTTTGATGTTCTGGCAGCCTCCCTCCTCAAGTCTGGAGAATGATGATTTGGCGAGCGTGTGCTACGGTGATCACCGTTCCGCCTGGCCCTAGGGGTCGATGAATTGCTCCGAACTGGGGTATTTGGATCATATGTCTGAGAAGCAAGATATGAGAGAGCAGTGACAACATCTCCTATATGAGGGCGAGTCGTGGCTTGTTCTTGCAAACACATGGCAGCAACAGCCAAAGCCTGATACAGACCCCTCATAGGGAACCGGCCTTGAAGCATTGGGTCAGCCATTTTAGGAAATTTCCTGCGATCCTTGAAGAGTGGACGAGCCTGGAGAACAGAAAGGTTGTATTAATTATCCAGTTAAGATACCACAAAGTTCTATTTCTGGTAAAAGCTAAAGGCTTAGCGATCGGTTCCAGAGAGTTATTTTAGGAAAAAGAATAGAAAAGTACATTTTTAATCAAACATGGAATGTCTTAGCTTAATTAGCAGGATGTCATCACATTAAGAATGCTGAAATGAAACAAGGAGCTACGAGCAAACCCCATCAGAAAGTTATCAAGTATACTATGTCAACTGAATTAAGTAAAGTGTATAATAGCGTACCCATGCCACTAGGTTCTGCTCCCCCTGGGGTTTGGTATTGTCAATTGCTTTGCGCCCTGTAATCAGTTCAAGGAAAACAACGCCAAAGCTGTAGACATCTGATTTCACCGTGAGCTGCCCAGTCATTGCATATTCTGGGGCACAGTAGCCATAAGTTCCCATAACTCGTGTTGAAACATGAGTCTTGTCACCAACCGGACCGAGTTTTGCAAGGCCAAAGTCAGACAGCTTCGGGTGAAATCCTTCACCAAGAAGAATGTTTGACGACTTGAAATCCCGGTAAATAACAGGAGGGCTGGCCTTGTCATGTAGATGTTCTAAGCCCTTAGCTGCACCTGCAGCTATCTTCATCCGTGTGTTCCAATCAAGTGGTTCCTTTTCAGGTGGCACATCTATATATATTAAAAGAGATTACTTTAGCCTTCAATTGCAGATGCCATTGAACACTGAAGGATGCATGCGCAGCAGTCATGCTGAGTACAAAATGTAACAATAAACTACTTTGTATAGTCCGAAAGGAAAAAATCTTGTACAAGTCATTATACTCACTTATGCAATTTCAAAAGACTAGATGCCAAAGAGAAGATAAACGAACCATGCAAATGATCTTCTAGTGAACCCAGTGGCATAAACTCATAGACAAGAAGGCGTTGGTCACCATCAGCACAGTAGCCAATTAGATTGACAAGGTTAGTGTGATGCAAGAGACTGAGCATGAGGACCTCAACCAGAAATTCTCTATTTCCTTGGAGTCCATTGCGATCAAGTTGCTTCACAGCAACAGCCTGAGAAGTACAATAATCTGTCAGTGTCCAGGACTAATTAGATGAACATTAAGGAACTCTACCAACGTTTTACTTGCAGCTGAACGGCTCAAAACCTAAAACTTGAGTGTATCTTGTAAAATCTCACTTGTATCCAGCCGGTTCAGGAAAGACTAACCTGTCCATTATCCAGGCGACCTTTATATACACGGCCGAAACCTCCCTCACCCAACAGGCTATCTTGCTTGAAGTTCTTAGTGGCAGCAGCAAGTTCACGGAAAGTGAAAATCTGTGCTGCAATGTTTTGGCTGTTCCCATCCCTAGGGATGGTTAGATGATCCTTCTTAGAGTCCAGTCCTCCCTGTGGTCTCAATTTATCTAAGCAGACAATGATCCGGAGTTAGCAGTCAGTTCTAGTACAATGAGTAAATTAAGAAAATTAAAACAGAAAAAGGCGTGTTACGCTTAAGAGACTGTCAGCATTCAAAGAAGTTCACTGGTACGGCGTGAAGGACGTTTTGGTACTCTAGAATGACTTTAATTTGTAAAGCAGAACTTATTTTTAATCACTCGTCTTAAAAATAAACATATTCCTTGTTTGAAGCATGTCAAATGAAGTAATGATACTAGGAGCATTCTCACAATGATGAAAATAGAGGATCCTATATCAAAAAAATTCTACAGCTGTTATATATCCTGTGTTTTATGCTCCTAAAACCCCAAAGTTGCGGCAGACGATCTGCGTATCACGTGCCCAGCTGGGCAAAACACGTTGGCCAGAAGCCACAATATTAACACCCCTATATGTAAAAAGGATTAGCGAAATGACAGCTACTACATTAGGTGTATCTATCCTCTCCTATTGTGTGTGTGTGTGTGTGTGTGTGTCTGTAGTTCAATAGCTGGTAAAGCATATCCATCACCATGCCTGGTCGTGCCCATCTACTACTGCCTATTCTCCGAGTTCCAGTACCCCAAAAATACATGCTACTACTAACAAAACCTAACAGAGCTTCCACACGCTTTCGGCTAACGCGTACAGACACGGCAAACACGGCAGAGCTAGCTAGCATGCCCAGAAGCAAAGCTAAGCTCGCGCAAAAAAAATCCAAGATCCAGCCGGGCAGCACCTGATCCGGCGCCCCGGGACGCCCCGCCGTCCTTGGCGGCGTTGGCGGGCACCGGCTTCTTCCCGGCCTCCGGCTCCAGGGCCGGCCCGAAGCACGAGAAGCAGCTCATCCAAGCTGCCCCGCTCCCTGCCCCCTCCCTCGCTAGCCGGAACCAAGAAACGCGGCGCGCGCAGGGCGGTACGACGGGGGATCCCTCCCCGGAGAAGATCCGGTCGCAGGTAGGGAGGGGAGCTCCCAAGACTGGATTTTTAGGTGGGCGGGGGGATTAGGGGCCGAATCGGGGCGGGGATTAGGGGGGGGTGGAAGCGGAAGCTACGGGAAGGAGGAGAAGAACATGAGGCTGGAGAGAGGGAGAGGGGGAAGAGTGAGAAGCAAAAGTCAGCTCTGTCTGTCTCTGGGGACGAGTGATGAAAGAGGAGAGGGGATCTTTCGGGAGCACATCCGTTTCCCTCGACTGCCTGTCGCCACCACGTCAGTGTTTTGAATTTTGTTGTGTCATCCGTTCAAACCACATTCACACTGGCAGGCGGTAAAAAGTTTTCTCTTTCACACTGTCTGAGACTCTGACGTATGGGTCATGGAGTACAGGAGTAGCATGCAGTAACGGTGTGTAGCTCATGGAGGAAATTGCAACTTCCACCAACTCGAACTCCATCTGTTTCCTGGGAAAAAAACTCCATGTGTGCATAAAACATCACTTAAACGGATTTTTTACGGTTTCGACATGTGGTGGTATAATCCGTTGCAGGCTCCACCAGTTAATTCTCACTCAGATGACGTCATCCAGTTGCATGTGCAACTCATGTGTAATGCATGTGCAACAGAGAAATTTTAGTTGCAACTTGTGTGTAACTCGGAAAATACCAGTTGCGACTCATGTGCAACTCACGCCCCGCACGAATCACGATGTAAATCTAACAGTATTAGAGTTGAGTGACCTCTAACTTAATTCTCACTTGAGTGGAAATAGCAAAACCGATGAACTATTAGCCCTATTGACACCAAATAGCCCCGCATAGCAATGCTCGTAACACACATAATTTTAAATAACTTAAAAATTCATAAAAGTCAATTAGGAGAGCTAAGCCCTGCATATCAATGCTTCGGTTGATGTAAAAAATGTAAAATATTTGAAAAACAGTAGAATAATTATTCATCCAAAAAATATGAGTTTTTTGTGTGGATGACAAATTTTAAAGGAGGCATCAATGGTCACTCAAAATATTATTCTATCTAGCTAATGAATCAAATATTCGTAACACACTAAACGAATATAAACTCAGTTTGATGTGAATTTTGTTTACATTATTTTATTTTATTTTTTGCACAGGAAAGGCCCCGAAGTTGTTTACATTTAATTATTTTTCCATGATATGTTTAGTGCGTCACAAGTATTTAAAAAAAAATATGCATATGCGACATTTTAAAATAAAATTGGGTGCTACATATAGAAAGAAGTATATTACGTTATAGAGTGAATCCAATTTTGTTTTCATAAATTGCAGATTTATGAGTCAACTTTCTATGAATTTTGGTTTTTGGTGCTACAAAAGAAGTGTCTAAACGATGATTTGTGCAACACAGGGAGCGGAAGGTGCTGAGAGTGTGATTTTCCACGTAGTTCAGGGGGTCCAAAATATCCATCGCAAATCTTGCAACGTATCCCGGTAATTAATTATCGTGGTAGCGACAGTTGTTGATCGATCGGCTGACCGTGGCGAAGGAACCGGTACCTGGTTGCCACCCCTCCCCGTACGTGTGATTCGTGTGCGCGATTTGGTAACGGTACTAACCAATTCAAGCTTAACTTTCAGCGCTACGAAGAAAGCTTATCGATACACACCGGTGATGTCCACACTCGGATGCATGGTCAATTGGTCATGCATGGAGGCGATTTCTGCCGCCACAGGAGCACGGAGCACCCATGGATATTAGAGCATCTCCACCGACACGTCCAACTGCGGCTCCCAATAGGGATATTGGACGCGCCGGCACAAAATCGGTCTCTAGCGGCGCACCCAATAGTTCAAAAGTTGTCGGCACGTCCAATAGAGCGTCTGGCAACCCCGCTTCGCGCCCAGATTCTAGGGACGAAACCGGGCGCGTCGGCAACCGCGGCAACGCGCGCCTCGTCGATTCCTGACGGACGGGACCGACGCGTCAGCGACACTTTCCCCTCCTTTTCACTTTCCCCTCGCTACCGGCCATTTTCAGTCTCCCGCCATTTGCCTCCCCCGGTCCACCCTCTTTCCGCCTTTCCCACCTTGGGCGATGCACGCCCCGGCGGCTGATGTCTCTTGTCAAGCGCAACCGTGGCGGCACTCGCGGCGGAGGACGACGACGCGGTGCTGCTCGAGGTGGCGCTGCTCGTGGTACCACCAGCGGTTACGTCGCCCCTCGCAAATCCCGCGGGCGGCCGGAGAATATTTCGGATGCGGACTGGGACAAGGAGCGGGAGCGTCAGTCGGCGGCCACCATCAAAAGGAGAGGGCGGCGCACGAGTGCGGTGGCGAGGCAGAAGGAGATCGATTTCTTGCAGGTGTCGCTCGCGTACGCTGCTGCTGGCGGCGCAACTCAAGGTAGCACCAACGCGCCGGCGTCTGGGGGCACGTCGCCATCGAACCCGGCGTTTTTCGATGTCAGTGGCGTCACTCGACGATCCGGGCTGCAAAATCTCGCCAGGGATCGGAGATAGCAGCCGCTCCGACTTGCCGAACGTCGGCCTCCGCGTCGACCTCAACCAGGCGTTCACCAAATCGCCGAATCTGCGGAGGGGCCGGACACGCCCAAACGTCGATGCGTGCGGCCGCCAACGCCTCTTCGGCGATGGTGCCGATGGACACGGTGCCTGCGATGGGAATGGCGGCCACATGTTCGGCGAAATGCCGCCGGCGTAGACGAAGATATGGTATGAAATTTACGTCCTTTGTCTTATGCATATTGCGTTTATGTCATGAAACTGACGTGCGCCTTGTTTATTTGCGAACCGACGCTTTTCAAACTTGTGGGATCGTTTGAATTTGAATTTGTGGGATCGATCTATTGGGAGCGATCGGTGGAGTGCGGCGCTTCCAATAGGCGGCAACAGTTGCCGGCGCATGTCCGGCAACTTTGCCGGACGAGCGCGCCGGTGGAGATGCTCTTGCTATGTAGCAGAGCTGGCGCAGGCGGTAGAGTTTCTAGATGTGGCCGACCCATGCATGATGTTGCAGCATGTGTTAATCGCCGGTCGCTGCCGGCTGGAGCTGGATGTATGTATCGTCGTGTCAGAGACAGAGAGGAGTAGGAGCAGTGCCCTGACGTAGAGTTTAGAACGTGCACGGCCACGTCCACATATACATGGCCGGCGTCAGGAACTAGCACAGCTGGCTGAAGCTAGCTAGCACACGCCTTCTCCCGTGACCGAGCGTCGTCGTCGTCGTGCACACACACACAGGTGGTCTGGTTGGAATGAAACGTGTACGCGTGCATCCTTTGGACTGTGTATAGAAGCTCCTCTGTGCTGCGTACGTACAAACATGCAACGAGTCGCCGTCGATCTCCCAGAGCATGTTCGTTTGGAGCGAGAGACCGGCCAACCGGTGCACGTCACAACGGAGAAGGACCTGAGCCATGGAGTCGTGGTCGCTCCGATGGAGACGCACGCGAACCGTCGGCACAGAGCCACGGTGGTCTCTCGGGCTAGGCCTCATTCAGTCGGGAGAATTACGTGTTGCTCTGGGATCCGAGCCGTCCCTTTTTTGAAGGTTTTTTTGTGAAGGTTTTTTTTTTTTGAACTGTTTGTTAAAACTCAAATTTATCATTTTTTGCTAGCAACTGGTACACATAAATGGACTCCATGCCAAAGGATTTCATTTTCTGAGTATTTTCTCACTTTTTTTTATATATTTTTGAAAAAATGGTTAAAATGGCCGCCATGCCTATTCATTGAAAGGGGTCACATTTTTCAAAACTATCGACGTTTCTGTGATAAAGTCACTATTTGTGTACCTAAAAATGATTTTTGTAAAAAAATTAGACCAAACTATCACACACTTATAGTCCAAATTTGGATTACTTTTGGAAAATTGGCATAAAGTCATTTAAATAGGCGAAATTTGGTAGAAATCGAGAAAATTCCTAATACTTGGGAATTATCCATCAAATATGTAATACTCTTTGTGACAATAAGGTGGGTGCCTTTTTGCAACATATTTTTGGTACTTGCTTCATATAAAAAGTCCTTTTTGACACTCAAAAAATAGAAAATGATATTTATAAAAATAATTTGGAATTTTTTTATCGATATTTCTGTGATGCATAAGATGGTATGGATGTCATATTTGAATTCCTCTCATTTTTATAATCTACATAGACATTTTATTTGTTAAATTTCGATTTATGGATTTAAAGATATGAATTATTCCATATTAAATGTAAAATATAATTACATAATCATTGTTATTTATTCAATAAATTTTCAAAATTTCAAAATAAAAAGTGTAACATCATGACCCAGGGGTTAATATGGTTGATAGGATAATAATATCAGTAAGTTCTAACAACTCATTTGGAAGCTAATTTGGAAGGTACTCAAAAGTTAAGTATGTTTGGGCTGGAGCAATGTGAGGATGGGTGACCGAATGGGAAGTTTGACCAGGGTAAGTACTTTTACCTGAGATTAAGTGTGTGGCTAAGTGGGAAATTTAGAAATTTCAAAAAAAGTGGTAAATTTCGGAGTAGAATTAAAAAATATATAAAAAGTTCTATTTTTTTAAAGATTTTTTTTTAAAAAAAATTAATTTTTTTGGAAAAAAATACCGACAGCACTGTGCCAACGGCCTTTGCCGTCGGCGTAGTCCTATGCCGACGGCTTTCTGGGCTATGCCTACATGCATGTATGCCGACGGCATTCTGAGCTATGCCGACGGAAAAAAGCGTCGACGTAGCTCCTCATTCCTGTAGTGGCCCCCAACCTCCCCGAGCCGACGTCGGCGACGCAGCTACGATGGAGAAGGCGCCGGCTAGGCGGAGCCGAGCGATGGACTTAACTAGGGGGTTCTAGATACAGTGTGCCTTATCGTCGCTCGTATAGTATAGTACTGACCTAACTCAGTCAGTGCGTCCACCAGGTAGATCTACCTGAACATATCGAGCTCTCTGAAACCGGTGCGCCACTATCAGAACATACTAATTAAGCTTTCTAAGAGAAAATCTAGCAGATCTGCAAAATGTCGTATCGTAAACGTTTTGCGGTACGAATCAAAACTTGAGCAAGCCAACAGAATTTCTACATGGGACCCACAGGTCAGCAATGTTTTCTTTTAATTTTCATTTTTTCGCCCCTGTATCCCTCTTGTTCCTCCTTCCCAATTGGCTCTGGCCGCCTCGTGTGGCGCCGTGCCACCCCCAGCGCACACGTACCGCTATGACCTCGAGCTTGTACCGTGGGGCGCTTTTTTTGGGGGACACGGGCACGTGTGCGGGCCCGTGTCGTGTTGAGTCTGGCACTATGTGTGCCCGAGCTGTGTCGGGCGGCTCATATGGTCAATATTAGTTTTAACCGATTTGCGAGATCTGTTAGAGTTGCTCTAATGCAGTAAATTACAAAGTTAAATAGAAAAGATGTGCTACTCTAGAGCACTACCGGTACAAACATTAAACCTTGAAGGATGTTTTGGTACTCCAGAAGGATTTCAATTTGTAAGGCAAAACTTATTAGAAGAAGAATTCACGGCCCAAATATCCATTGCAAATCTAGTAATTTACTGTGGTAGTGAGTAGTGCCAGTTGTTGATCGGCTGACCGGGGCAAAGGAACCGGTATTTGCCACTCCTCTCCGTGTGATTCGCGTGGGCAACTTGACAAACGGTACTAGTATCAAACTGAAGCTTAACTTTCAGCATCGAAACAAGGGATCTACTCCTCATAATAATATAGCTTATCGAGGGTTGCGCTGTGGTGTAGAGCTTGTGCTGACCCACACTGATCGATGATGTCGGCTCAGCCTAGCCACACACGAATGCATCATGCGTCCAGGCGTTTCTTCGATCTGTTGCTGCCGCCAGGATGAAATGTACTGTATGTATCGTGGTGTCAGTCATGGCGACACAGAAGACGATTAATACAGCGACAAGTGTAGGAGCAGTGCACGCAGAGTTAAGAACTTGCCACGGCCATGGCGCACAGTCGGTGTATCGAGACGACGGAGTCGCCGTCGATCACCGTGGACCAACCGAGAACCATCCAACCGGTGCACGTCACAACGGAGAAGGACCTGAGCGGACGTGGTCCGAGCCGGCTGGATGCCCCCGCGCCAAGTGCTCCCGCCACCATGGACATGGAGTCGCTGTCGCTCCGACGGAGACGTCGGCCGGGGCGGGAGCTTGACGTGGCGTCAGGGCCACCGGAGCCACAACACGCACGCGACGCCGTCGATCGGCAACCACGGCGATGCATCGTCCGTTCGCCTCGATCGACACCTGTCCACCGAACAGGCCTGTATCGCCCAGCAGATCTCTCTCCTCAGTCGACCGAACCCCAGGTCGTGCTCGTGCGCATTCACCATCACCCCCAACTCGCGTGCGCGTTCACCATCATATCATATGGAAATAACGAGGATTCGTTTTGCAAAATTGGGTATGCAAATCCAACCTTAGATTCCACCAACGATCGAGGCAAGCCATGTCAACAGTTTTCATGTTCCACGTGCGTCAAAAGAGAAAGTACGTGTTAGGAAACCGACCTTATGAAGCAACGGACGGGCCCACCCTTTCTTGGGGTGGGGGTTTTCCCTCTAGATTGGTTCTCAACCCTAGCCCCTCTCCCTCTTATATACCCCATGTATTGTATGGAGAGAGATACACCATTGATAATAAAGATCAGTCCCGCCTATATTTCTGTGTCATTTTACTTTTCGCATATGTGATTGTGCCGCGTGTACGACTCCTTCGACTACGCTCTCGCTGCACGCCCTTGGACCGGACTCGCCGGCAAAGGTTGTGGAACACGTTATCAGCACGAACTGCTCCGCCAACTGATCTGCATCGAGCCTTCATCAAGCAGGCTCTCATTGTTCATCGCGGAGGTATAATCCAGATCCGATCGCAACAACGGTTTTGCATCTATTTATATTTCCGTTCTTATAATACGTTTTATACTACCTACGGTGTCGATTTTCCTCCCGAGAGTCGAGCTGACGAATACGTCGCCGACCAATGTCGATACTCTCGGATTCATGGGGGATTTGATGACGCCACCGTAGGGAGTCGGTACGGAAGTGATCCTGATGATCACAGTACCGCCGCGGCGCACCGGCTGTGCGACGCGCCGTCTCGATTTCAGATGAACGGACGATGAAAATTGACATCCGAAGTGTTTTTTGTGTCGGCGTAAAAGACGTCGTCGGCTGACTGCCGTAGAGCCATTCGTCGTGTGTTGCATAGGTCGGCAAGCCGCCACGCAACACACCGAGCCTCGCACTACGTGGCACCGCCGTCGCTCTTCCGCGCGAGAAGGTCCAGATGACTGTCCTCGCTGCGTACCCTGCTGACCGCACCTGCGTGTCGGCAGCGCCGTCCCGCAGACGACGGCCCTGCTGGCCGTGCCGCCCGAGCGCGCACGCCCGAGGGGCGCCGCCGACCGCCGCCTGGCCTTGCGCCGAAGCCGTCGCCGCTGGAGCCCTGCTGGCCGTCCGCGCTCGCCGTGCCCGGCAGCGCTGTGACCGCGCCGCCCGCATCCGCGCCATGGCCGCGTCGGCGCGCCGTCCACGTACGAACTCGAGGCCTAGTCGGCCGAGCCCCGCGACGTGCGAGGTCGCGCCGCCGGCCGCCACCCGCGCCGAGCCTGCGCTGGCACGCTCACCGCGCCGCCTCCTGCCGCACCATGGCCGGCCGCGTGCAAGCACGCCCCGCGCCTGGGACGCGTCGCGAACGCGCACGACGGGCAAGTCGCGCCTCGGCCGCCCCGCGCGCGCGGACCTGCCGGCCTTCGCCGGCGCAGCCGCCGTGCCGCCGCCGCCACCAACCCAGCGCGCTAGGAAACCTAGCGCGTCGTCCCCTGGGATGTTTCGTGGTGGGCCGGCCCACGAGGCGTCGAGGCAGTTGGGCCACATACGGCCCAAGTTCGTCCTCTAAAAAAAAGAAAAAAAAAGAGGGAGCAGAGGTACGGGATGGTTTTGGTTATGGGCCACAGCCCATTGTGGCCTATTTTCGGCCTGCTGCCGATCGGGCCGGACCGAATACGGCTACGCGCACAGATTTTATAATTTAGCACCTGAACTTTTTCAGAATTAGGTATAACTTTATTCCTGTTGAATAAATTTACCTGTAAGTTCCTGGACAAGTCTGGTTTTGCTGAATTTATATTTTTGTGCATAAAATAGTTTCGGAAGGTCAATTTTAGGGCCAATTTTTTTCACGTTAGTGATGCGCTTAACATGTTTCCGTCATTATAATGCTTTGATTATATGTTTTCATTGCTAGAATTAATTGTTTAATTACTTTTAATTGCTCTGAAATCATTGTTAGCATGTTTTTAAATATTGGAACGTCATGTTAATGAACAATTGTATCTTCATCGCATTTATGCAATGGATTACCTGCTGTAATCGGGATTACCTGCTGTAATCTATTGAATAAACTGCAGATGGCCGGAATCGTCAACCGTGAGTTCACTGAGCTAGCCCAAAATGGGCTCAACTATCTGACGTGGGCATCGGACGTTGAGATCTTCCTCACGTTCAGGCTTTGCATTTTCTGTGTCACCACCTCTGCAGTACTCTGAAAAATGAGTACATGGCTAAGCGGAGTGCTTTGGACCTCTGGAATGCTCTTAAACAGCGTTTCGAGCGACTAAAGTACACTGTTCACCCGCGGACAGAGGCGGAGTGGAAGCGTCTGAGGTTTCAGAACTTCAAGACGGTGGGAGACTATAATTCGGCTTTGCACCGGATTTGCACCTCTCTTCGGATGTGTGGTGTCACTATCACCGACACCCAGAAGATTGAGAAAACTCTCTCTACTTTCCACCCCGATGTTGTACAGTCCTCGCGGAATTACCGCCAGGGGAAGTACACGCAGTATGCAGAGCTTGTGGACATACTCCAGGTGGAGGAGGCGCAGGATGAGCTCTTGCGAAAGAACTCTCTCGCGCAGCCACTTGGAGCGAGTTCCCGTCAGGAGGCCCATGCTAGCGCCTACAAGGCCCATGTGCCTCTCAAGAAGAAGAGAGGCAGGAAGGGCAAGAAGGCGCCTCACCCCCCTCGCTAGGCTCAGCAGCATCAGCCAGGCAAGGGGGAGCAGAGGCCCTAGGAATGCTACCAGTGCGGCTCTACAGAACACTTCTCACGCCAGTGCCGTGCACCTAAGGACGTTGTGGAAACGTACAAGGCTAGTAAGAAGGTGCATGAATCGCACCTCGCCTCAGTACAGGGGGAGGCACCTCCGGCACCCATGGTGGCGCCCGAGATCCTCCCGTCGCCTCCACCTCTGCCTATGGTTGCACCTGTAGTTGCGCCCATGGAGATAGCCCCTACGGTCTCAACGGACGTCGGCGTCTCTATGGAGGTCGATCACTTGGTGCTCCCTTTTGCACCTCGTGTAGGCACTGATGATGATCCGAGGAGCAGTTCGCTCAGTTGGACATTGAGTGTGAAGTGAACAGCGCGTTCTCTATGCCTGTCTAAGCTTCCACTGTTTAACTTATCATGATTCCTTAGGCTATATGAGATACATTTGGTTTGTAAGCTCTATAAGAGCAAGCCATATTCATTATTTCGACGCTTGAATGACATTTGATTATCGTTCATTAATTCCTCTATTTAAATATGATGGCATGTTATGTTCTCAGATATATGCATTTGTTTTGTAATGTCGCTACTTCCTCGCTTCATTATTTTAATTACATGCAAATGTCTTAGAACACGTGTGGCACCCCAATGGAGTAAACATGTCTCGTGGAAAACGATACACAAATACCATCTTCAGGGAGATTATGTGCTTTGAGTCTGATAAAATTCTCGAGGTAGTGTTATGAAAATCGCCGGCTGCGATCCTTATATAGTTGGCTCCGGACGAGCCACTATGATACTACCCATGGGAACAACTTTGATCATTAACGATGCATTGTTGTACCCCGAGTCATTCGCACCCCCTTAAGTTTAATGGTTTTCACGCTAATAGTCTCCAGCTGAGACCGGTGTTATGAACGGTATGGAATGCCTACTAATCACGGGCGCGATGAAAATGGTAAACATGTTCTTGGAAATTTTTCCTCCATTGGACACATGGCTATGCTACACGGTAATTGTAGCACTGCCTGTGTACACTACCTTCCGATGCTCTGAACTATTTTGCCTATGGCATGATAGATTAGGCCACTCAGTCTAAGTATGATGAGGAATATACAACTCAAACGGTCATAATGTTAAAGTGAAAAACTTCCCAAATCCTGATGATTTCGTATGCTCCGCATACGCTACGGGGAAGTTAATCATTAGACCCCCCCCTTAAAGGTGAAGGATGAAATCCATCATAAGAGTTGTATTTCACCAACCAGATGTTGGGGCAAGCTGTGTTACACGCTGCTAAACTCATTAACTTTAGACCGTTGGCCTACAACATCCATTCTCATGTGCAGCTTGCGCAGGGTCGGCACCGATTTTCCCACCTTTATAGGTTCGGTTGCCAGGTGTATGTACCGATACCACCACCCCAGCGATCAGCAAAGGGCCCGCTCCGTAAGTCGGGGATATACGTTGGTTATGCGACTGTGTCCATAATCAGGTATTTGGACCCCATGACAAGTGAATGTCATACGGCCCGCTTCGCTGATTGCATTGACGAGGATCTCTTTCCGACTTTAGGGGGAGATAATCAACCCCTTGATGATAAAAGTCGAGAAATCACGTGCCAAGTCACGGAGATCCACGCTCATGACCCACGCACTGCCGAGACAAATAAAGAAGTCCAAAAGAAATTGATTTGCATGCATTAGCGAATCAACTGCCTGATCACTTTAGTGACTTGTAAACTGTGACAAAGTCGCATATGCCTGCGCGCAATGCACGGAAAGGGTTGAGATACCGAAGTTAACTATGGTACGCCCGCTCCCGTCCAAAGGCCTAAAAGGAGGAAATCCGGTTTCTCAACTCCTAAGTACTCGGGGACGCCTGAGGAAGAAGGATAAGAGAGATTTATCACAGACAGTCACCAAAGCCCCTAGTAAGAAAAAGGGGAGCCAATTGAGACCTGGCACAAGTTCGGAAAGTCCTGTGCACGGGATTCCGGACTTGAACGTTCCTATTGAGGGAACATCCAGCGGAGATGTGAGTACACACATCGGCACGCGAAAAAGCTAAAGGACCTCGCTCCTGTAATGGGAAATACGGTGGAGCAAGAGGTAGCGCCAGATGCGCCCCATGACGAAATGGCCATAAATTATAAATAAGGGAGAGTCAAGGAACCGAGCAATGGCAATTGTCGACATTAACTTTGCTATAGAATTGCCTCAATCATAGATCCTGACCCTAGGCCTAACAATCCGCTGATTGTAAAATAAGGTCGGATTGGAAAGATTGGCAGGAGGCAGTTACCTCACACATGAGGTGGATCGGTACAGAGCAAGGCTCGTCGCTCAAGGGTTCACTCAACGACAGATGTCGATATTGAGGAAACTTACTCCCTAGTCATGGCTGGTATAACCTTTAGATACTTGATCTCGATGGCAGTAAATCTGGACTTAACAATGAAATTGTTGGATGTTGTCATGCTTACCTATATGGTAACCTTGATTCGGACATTTACATGAAGGTACCGAAAGGTATCCCCATTCCGCACCAAGAGAGCAAATCAGGGTCTATACAGTGTTCTTCTTCGGGAGTCATTGTACGGACTTAAACAGTCTGGAAGGATGTGGAATAATTGCTTAAGCGATTTCCTTCATCAGAAGGGCTACACGAGCAACAAAGATTGCCCATGTGTCTTTATACGGCGATCCCAAGATGGATTCTGTATAATCTCGGTGTACGTGGACGATTTGAATATAATCAGTACACCTATATATTGAGGAAGCGAGTTCCTACCTGATGTCGGAATTCGAGATGAAGGACTTTGGTAAAACCAAGTTCTGTCTGGGTGTGCAACTTGAACATTCCCCTGCTGGGATTCTAGTGCACCAGTCTGCCTACACCCAGAAGGTGTTCGAGGCATATCCTTCGAAGACCCCAATGATTGGGAGGTCTTTGCAGCAAGATAAGGACCCGTTCAGGCCTAAGGAAGAGGGGGAGGAAATTCTGGGACCAGAATTCCCCTACTTGAGCGTCGTTGGAGCACTCATGTATCTCGTGAATTGTACATGGCCGGACATTGCGTTCGCTGTCAATTTGCTTGCTAGGTACAGTTCTGAGCCTACCTAGAAATTGGAAAGGCATCAAGGACGTCTTCCGATACCTGCAAGGGACCAAATATCTTGGGCTGTTTTATAGGAGGAATCAAGACCTATCATTGGTAGGCTATGCTGATGTAGGGTACCTGTCGGACCCGCACACTTCCAAGTCATAGACTGGATATGTTTTCCTTTGTGGTGGAACTAATGTTCCCTATAAATCGTCTGAGCAAAGTCTTCTATCGACTTCGACGAACCACTCTGAAATCATAGCACTATAAGAAGCATCACAAGAGTGTGCATGGCTTCGACAGATGATTCGCCACATTCAGCAGACGTGTGGGCTGAACACCGTACAAACCCCCACCATTATTTATGATGATAATTCAGCTTGTGTTGCACAAGTGCAGTCAGGGCATGTGGAGAGTAATCTCATCAACCCCAAGTTTTTCTATGCGCATGAGCTGCCGAAGACAAACGAGGTAAGGATCTTGCATACTAAGTCACGTGACAATCTCGCTGATATGTTCACTAAATCATTACCGGCATCATCTTTTGAGAGGTGTGTTCGTGGAATCGGTATGATGAGACTTAGAGATATGCCAGACTCTGGGGGAGATTCTTCACACCCCCATCTGAAAATCTTGATCCGGATGATCAAGTACTCAACCTGATGTTGAGTGGATTGTACTCTTTTTCCCTTATGTGAGTTTTCCTGATGTTTCTCACATTGAGGTTTTTGATGAGGCAATTCGTGCAACATAAGGAGACGTATGCTATGCGCTCTTTCTCCATATTTTTCCCACTGGGTTTTTTGGAGTTTTGAGACATAGACAATACGTGATGTCGGACCAAGGGGGAGTGTTAGGAAACCGACCGTATGAAGCAACGGACGGGCCCACCCTTTCTTGGGGTGGGGGTTTTCCCTCTAGATTGGTCCTCAACCCTAGCCCCTCTCCCTCTTATATATACCCATGTATTGTATGGAGAGAGAACACCATTGATAATAAAGATCAGTCCCGCCTATATCTCTGTGTCATTTTACTTTTCGCATCTGTGATTGTGCCGCGTGTACGACTCCTTCGACTACGCTCTCGCTGCACGCCCTTGGACCGTACTCGCCAGCAAAGGTTGTGGAACAGTACGCACAAAAGGAACTAGCTAGTAGCACCTTCTAGATTTTCCATCATGCATGGCAGTGTGCCTCGTCGGCGCTCGTGCAATACTGAGGTCACCGAACAGGTTAATCTGCCTGAAAATACTACTGAGAGCTCGCACCGAATTCCGTTTCAACAAAACCCCATGAATGAAATAAATAAATCAATTACATAGTTGTAGGCATGAACGATATCCGGATATGGTATGTTAAACAATACCCGAATATGGATTAACCGAAAATTAGTTCAAATTATCCGACGATTTTAAACAAAATAGTCCAATATTTCAACCCAAATGGCTAAACTAATATTGCACATTTATTACCAATAAGTTACCGAGTTAAAACATCAACTCACTTACGTAGCCATGTACCCACAAGATAAGCATGCGTGGATAGTACTTTAGCCCTTATGTTGGAGTTATTGAATTCATATGGACCTACTATCTGCTCCGGTTAATTTTGTTGCCGCACCGAGTCAGCTCTATTTTCGCTGAAATTCGCGGTCTAATATATCTGCATTCCTTTTTTTTCCTTCGGTTCAGAATTCAACAAAAAATATGGTAAGGGATAAAACATAATCTGATCCATTTACATCACTATTACTAAACATATACAAAAATCATCCACTATGTCACACCGGTAAAAAAAAAAGGTGGCAGAGGTTTAAATTGCTTCACATTTCCATCAAAAGCCATGTCTCCATTCTTTTCTCACTCGGCTTATTGTTTTGTACTTTTCTATGAATCGTTCTTTCATCAAGTTTTTATGTATGTAATCGATTCAAATGTCTCACTGAACCGCTTTGCTACAACATACTGGCTGGTGTAATCTATCTTACAAAGACATTAACCTAAAAATGCTAGCTCTCCAAAAACAGCACATCTCCGAGAAAAATATGGCACAACAAATGTAGTAGTGTAATATCGAGTATATATGCTCTACTAACTAAGCATCATTCACTACATACAGTCATGGGTTCTTTCACGGTCTTATGACAAATTAACAGTTAGGATAAAGCGAGGCAGACATAACCTTTAACTTTTTTTCGGAACACTCTATCTTTTGACAAAAAGCAGCAACCGAACGATTACCGGATGGCGAGTGGCGTCCGTGAGGCGGTCTAGGGCTTCCGGCCCCTTCTACCGACTGCCACTCGGGCACTAACGTCCACTCACATGCTCTCTCATGTCGCTGCTCCAAGACATCCCTTCCTGGCACTGGCGATGCACCTTGTCCACACTCTGGCGCCAATGCCTGACGACCACACTAATGATGTGGTCATTGGTACTCGCTACATATACTCGCGGGCGAATCGCTCAGTCTTTGATTTCCCCTGCCACAAGTATCTATTGGTGCATCATATTGGATCCATTGAGTCCCTCCAACAACAATATCGTGGTGCCTCATTTGGCGCCTATTGTGGAACATGGCGTTGCCATCAAGGATGTGTCTAATTTGACCAAAATCGGATTAGGTGGTAGTACCGGTTCCCTACTGGTACCAGTGGTGGCTTGATCACTTCAAATTGGAGGGGCTATTGTCTTTCCCTGGCTTGTAGTTTCAGCGACCGCTGTTCTATGTCTAGATTTTACACATTGACAAGTCAGATGAGCTTTTGGGGAGCAACAGTAATTACAAGCTCTTAGGCCATGGCCACCTAGCCAAGAGCGGACATCATGTGTATCATGAAGGCTAGACCAAGAGCAGTTCCATTTTAAGCCTACTTTTTTACGGCCCGCCCCGTCCAAAATTGATTGTAACTCCGCCACCGCTACATGAGGCTCGATCTTGCCCTTGATCACGCCCTGGTTTTTTTGTTGTCCAATATGCTAATGATACCCTTATCATCATGCATGCATATGCTCATCAACTGCTGCATCTAATAAATATCTTATACAGATTTGCAATTTGGTCTCGTTAAAAAACATGAATAAAAAATGAAATAAAAAAGAAAAGGAAACAAAATTGATTTAAAAACATAAAAAATATGGAAAAGAAAAACGTAAAAAGAAGGGGGGGGGGGGGGGGGGGGGGGGGGGCGAGGGAAGAGACAAGAAAAAAAAAAGAATAGAATCACCCTTCGTATCATGATATCTACCTCATGGGCCAACGTTACTGCGCAGTACGGGCTTTCTGGCCTGGGCTGTGTTAATGGCCGAGAACCAAATTGGTACGGGTTCATCTTCCTTCCTCCTTTCTCTCTCAAGTGAATCATCAAATCTCAGCGAAAGGTCAACGATCCCCATTTCTCTGACTTCCGATCCCCTGTATGCTAGTACTACTACTCTACTAGATCTGAAATCCCCCGTCGACGGACGATGCCAACGCGTCCGTTTACATTAAACTCGGCTCTGCACACCTGTTGTTTGCCGACGTGGACTCGTGGTCCGCGTGGTTGGATCCAAGGCATGCAGCCAGAGCCAAGCAATCCTACTGTTTTTTTTTTGGAGGGAATCCCACTGTTTTATTAGTATAACTAATCGGAGGGGCTGTCTACCCCGGAGAATCTCCCATTCGTCTCGTCTGTGTAGCTCTCTACTCCGCTGCGATCTCTCTGCCGGCCAAGGTTCCAACTCCGCGATCGCGGAGGTTCCAAGCCTCGGACTAAGGTGAGTGCTCCCACTCTTCTCCTCCGGCGGCGGCGATCAATCACTCCACCACTATTACATCAAAAAATGGATCATCAAGAACTTGTTTGAGTAGCGTAGCTTCCCATTTTTCTGTGTCCTGTGTGATGTTGTTCCCGTACGTGAGTACGTCTTCTCCAGTGATGATTGTAAGAGGATAAACTGCTTTTCTTGATGATCCATTTAGCCTGTCGTAGCAGATCAGCCACGACTTGACAAACCCATTCCAAGTGATGAGTGGCCTCGGTCAACGTTCCCTGGAAGCAAACCGAGGTTTGCTCTGTCCAAACAGAGTACTCTCAGTCTCAGATCAGTGTCCATAGACGAGCTCTTCATTTCGTTCTGTGCAAATCTGACGCTAATGCTCATATATCTGGTGGTACCAAGTTTGCAGCTCCATTTTTACACTGAAATCCTCTGTGCTAGCTATAGGACTCTGCACTATTTTTATGTGTGATCTACAGATTGGCCCTCCCCTCACCATATGCGATCTACAATTTTTCCATGTTTACTTGTATTTCGCCATTCATGTTTTTTTTTTATTGTTGTCGCGAACATGTTACTGCTGTGTACATCTTGGTTATCCAGAAGCCGGATGTAATGAACAAATCTCTTTAATAATAAAGCGCCCTTTATAAAAAAAATGCCGATTTCTTCGATCGCTACTGATTATTTGCATCGATCCCTGATGAATAAATGTGAATTTCTGCATCTTCAGGCACCATGTCGCTGTTCCCGGGAGTAGATCTTCCGAAGATGGATCGTCCAACTCTTACTCTCCTCGGAGCAGCTTGTTGTGTAATGCTATCTGTGCATTTCACAGCAAAGTTGGTATCGAAACATCTTTTCCACTGGAAAAATCCCAAGGAGCAGAAGGCTATACTCATCATAGTGCTAATGCCTCCGCTGTATGCTATGACTTCCTTTGTTGGTTTTCTAGATATTAAGGGAAGCACAACTTTTTTTACATTCTTGGAGTCTATTAAAGAATGCTATGAGGCTCTGGTGAGTGAATCTTCTTGTGTCAATGCCATTTTTTCACCTGACGGTTGTTCCTCCACTCATTTTTATTTTCGATTGTGCAGGTGATCGCTAAGTTTCTGGCGTTGATGTACAGCTACTTAAATATATCTATTAGTAAGAACATTGTACCTGATGAAATCAAAGGGAGGGAGCTTCATCATACTTTCCCAATGACTCTTTTCCTGGTATATTCTTTACTACACCTTTCATCTTCTTATGTAAATTTTGATGAATGTTGCTATAAGCTGTGGTTAGATTTTGGTAACGCAACCTCCACCATTAATGACAAAACAAAAGGGGTCCTAGGTGCATAACTTAAGATATCCATACTGAACATCACTATATTTGAAGGATGATGTATTTATCAGTAATATACCCAAATGGTTCATGTTCTTAACAAAAAGGTAATATATGCCATTAAGCAAGCACACATTCATATTGTAATATCTTGTTTTACTTGAGCCTGTACCTATATTGAGAGTTATGCTTAATTTTAAATTTGATTGTAACTTAAGTTTCTTCGCATATTGTTCACTATGTTTTCCTTGTATGCGTGTACTTAAGATGATGTTGTGTCTTGAACCTGTTTTTGTATCATATGTCTACTGTGGCATGTCCCACCTATAACCTGCATATTTAGTCTGGAAGCTTTTAGCGATACTGTTAGTTAAAGCTTTTCACCCTGTTCATTTAGTCTTACTTGATGTGTTCTGAAAGTGTGTCTAATATTCTTCTGGCTTTGCGCTTTGGCAGCCCCACAATGTTCGGTTGGAACACAAGACACTGAAACAACTGAAAGTCTGGACCTGGCAATTTGTCGTTATTCGGCCTGTATGCTCCATTCTGATTATTGCACTTGAGCTTATTGGGTTCTACCCAAGCTGGCTCAGCTGGACCTTCACTATCATACTGAACCTTTCAGTCTCCCTAGCACTATATTCCTTGGTCATATTCTATCACTTGTTTGCTAAGGAGCTGGCACCTCACAATCCTCTTGCTAAGTTCTTGTGCATCAAAGGGATTGTCTTCTTCTCTTTCTGGCAGGTAAACTGCGCCACCTCCAGGCTGAACTGAATTAGAATCTTCTTATGAATGTCTGTAGGGTTAGTTTTTTCTGTATATGCCATTGGTGTAACTTTACACTAATTTCTGTTCATGACTACATCTGAACATTTGATTGAGCATAGCGATATTTCTGTGGCAATAATCCTAATAGTTTAGTTGTTTGCCATGATTTTGCATGAAGATTCTTTTCATACCGACTCTTTGAATTTAGTCAATACAGTTTATAAATATCAATATTGCATGAATCACCTTATTTTTCTTATTAGAGTTTACAACTATCAATTTCATTAGGAGTTTTCATCTGATGTTTAGGTTTCTGTGCATTTACATGCCTTTTTTGGCAAATATATAACTATACATTGTAGTGAAAAAGAAAGCTGGAAATAAGTGAAAAAATTATTTTTGTAGGGCTGTGCGTTGGACATTTTGTCGTCTGTAGGTGTCATTCGATCTCATCATTTCTGGCTGGACGTGGAGCACATCCAGGAGGCGATCCAGAATGCCCTGATCATCCTGGAGATGGTGGTCTTCTCGGTCCTCCAGCAATACGCGTACAACGTCGCTCCATACAGCGGGGCTGACAAGGCGAAACTCGAGAAGAAGAATGAATGAATGAACAAATGATCCACGTTTCGCAAAATCCCGCGGCTAGTAATTGTTGTGTTTTTTTGTCCCGAAAAAATTGTTTCAATATGTTGTATTTCCTTACGGAACACTTGCTGTAGAGTATGTCGTAATGGCATGAACACTCTGAAAGAAAAAAAGGAGACTGTAAAGATCATATGCGAATGCGGGATTCTAGGGTGACTGATGAAGAGAATTTTGCAGGGCTCTGAAAATTACTCAAAACTAAATAAATTATGGTTCTGTTTATGCTGTGATCATCGTGTAGATAAGTGGATGTTGTTTTTGTAGGAACACTCCGAGCTCTCTGAATCAGTTGCACAACATACTATGCTCTCTAAGACAGTGCATCTATCTCGACACACTCGGCTCTCTAAAACAGTACATCTATCTGAACATATCCGAGTTTTTTCCGAGACGGTTGTGACCAAAACAAAAGGTCACAGATTTTATGACCAACTGTTTTGGTCACTGCCAATCTGGCCACTCCACGTCAGATCCAACGTGGCAGAGCTGACGTGGCAACATTGTGACCAAATGAAATGGTCGTAAACAAGAATCAGCCCAGTCCAGTTCAGCCTTCTAAATGGGCCTGGCCCAATAATTCAGCACATTTAATATATTTTTTCCTGTCTATTTTGGAAGGCTACATGGGTCAAGCCCAACAATTCGGCCCTTCTACATACTGGGCCGAGGCCTTTTTGGCTCAATAATTTTAGTTTTCTATTTTCTATTTATATAAGTGGGTCCCTGTTGTCAGGTTCTAGCAAGTGGGCCCTAATTGTCAGGTTCTGGCGAGTGAGCCCCAATGGTCAGGTTCTGGCTGGTGGGTCCCAATTGTCAAGTTCAATTCTGGTAAGTGAGTCCGAGTTGCTCGGGCATAATCTTCATTTTCAATTTGATAGTATACAAATATTCAGTATATAAAAAGGCAGACTAAAAACACACATAATACATCAAATAACAACAGCCACGTAATACATATATACAATGGCAATCACAGTTACAATCTCTACAAGTGTAATAACTGATGCTTTACAAGCTCTACAAGTGCAATCTTCTTCAGCATGGAGCTCCTTCGATAGCGATCACAAACTAGACACATGCTCGTCATATGAACTACATGCCGAACTCACTCGATGGACTGGGCTAACAGAACCGCAACATGAACTACCATCTTGCCATCCACAGTTACCCTGTTACATGAATCAGCAGAGAAGAATCAACAAAACTGGAGCCAATATATTATGAACAGGCCATTCAAAAAAAAGGACATAGTTCTTTAGAATGATAAGACAGAGTTAGCTTGTTCCAGGCTTTTTGTTATCCAGCTAGTTAAAATGAGATTCATGTCATGCAGACATCAAACCGAACAAACAAAAGCATATCAAAGGTTAAATATTATAAAGAAAGCATTCATCAGGTAACAGGCACACAAACTCAGATACTAATAATGCATCCAAAGTTGAACAAAATCAGCATCATTACATCATAGTTTAAAATAGAAGCTAACTATGTATCAGGTGACAGTGATCCAACATCGTTATGGAGTAAATACAACAAACATTGCAGATGCATGTCCTAAAGATAAAAATAATTCACATTCAATCATGCCTTCGTAGACCAAATACTGAAATGGCCACTGCAAATTTGTAAACTCATTGTCCATTTAATTTCTTTGTGAGTTGCTTTACCTTTAGTTAGTCCTTAACATGTTCTAGCTACTGCAGGATCATATTTTAAGGACTACTGGACCAGCATTCAAGGATAACCAACAAGAGCTCTTGAACCAATTGGTATAGCAAACATGGGACTTAGATGGATCTGGGTGGTAGGTAAGTACTTACAGAGCGGTCTCGGAGGCAGTGGTTGTCAGGCTATTCTTAAGATGGCGCCCAAACTTAGTTAACTACGAGCAAACAATATATATCAGTAAAAGGTCAGGCAACATAGTAAAGACATGCAGAGTTAGAACTACATGTAACATGACAGTCGCATATAGTTGATGTGTGTGTATAACTGTATATACAACAACAATCATTGGTGCAACTTAATAATTACCACAGGGCAAACCTTCACAAGATGATAAACTTTGACAAGATAACATGAGGTGAATGATGCCATATATACGGTGTGCAGCTATGTAACATGTCATAATGGTATTGCGCAAATCAATATAGAGAAAACTTTCCTGATAGGAGTATATCAACGCTAGCAGTCAGACAACAAGTGCAAGTCCAAATCATCATCGTATCAGCGCATCTTGCAAATTACTAATAGTTTAGCACAGGGAAACTATGTTCACGAGAGAAGATTTATGCTAACGCTCAAACCCTGGCCTAATAGGATGGACACAAATCGCAGCCACGGTAATAGCACATCCACAGGAGTTGACTTGGAACATAAACAGGCAAATCCGAGCGCAAGCAGATGGAATCGCGAGGTAGCACAGCCACCCCCGCATCACGGGTATCCCAACCAAATCCAATCTAATCATACAGTGCGGCTGCTCAGTTTAACCTAATCGAACCAGATCGAATCCCCAATCTCAGATCCAACCGAAACTAGATCTAAGAATAGGAAGTAAGGGGGAAAGGACGAGGGGTAGCTACCAGGATGAGGTCGAAGAGGGTGGCCTGGTCGACCTTGACGAACTCGGAGTCCCAGTTCTTGAGGTCCTCGGCCGGTGGCGCCGGCGCCTCCGCTCCCGCCGCCCCAGACGCCGCGGCACCAGACGCAGCCACATCAGAGGCTCCACCACTCACCAAAGCTCGCGTCCGGGGGTACCTGCAGAGAGAGAGATACTGAGAGAACCTTAAAAAAAAGTGATACTGCGGCGAGAGAAGGTGGATGGCCTGGTGAAAGGAGGGAGGTGCTCGGGGAAGCGGGGAAGGAGGGGCTCGGGGAAGCGGGCGTGCGCATGGTCGGTTTTGCGCGGTGAGGGCGACGCCGTCGCCGTCGCGACTGGCCAGAAGAGCGGCGCACGGCTCTGGACGGCGTGCACCGGAGAGTCGGGTCCAGCAGTAGCCGTCAGGGACGCATCTGTCTCCTGCGTGGATGAGAGGGCGTGACGTCGGCGCGGTGCAGATCCTGGGGAGCGGCATCCGGTGAAGTAGCCGAGGCGGATCTTGGCGTCAAGTAATCGGAACGGCGTCGCCGTCGCGCTCCGGGAGCGGTCGTCAGAGGCGCTGCGGGGCGAGCGTGGAGGCGCAGCCGGTCGAGCACAGATAGGGGCGGAGCGACCGAGCTCGAGGAGGGGGAGCGAGAGCACCTAGGGATTAGAGGAGGCGAGATGCGCCGGCGCGAGAGGAAGAGAAGAGAATGCTAGGGTTTTCCTCGAGGGATTGGGGCGACGCGCTGGTTATAATCCAGACGCGCGCAATACGTACCGTTGGATCGTCATCTGACGGCTAGGGGTGCTCGAGCCGCGGTCCAATGGGCCTAAAGTGCGAGGAGGGGATAGAGAAGAATTGGGCTGGGCAATTTTCGGCCCAGTTTGGCCGAATATGATGGGGTTTCATTTACTTAGTGAAAAAAATCCTTTTCTATTTTTCAAACGGAAATAATGGGGTTTTTCGAAGAACCTACCAAATTTTTTTTTTAATAAATACCGCAACAAAATCTCCGCATGATTCAACTGCTAGACACGAACGGTCACGGCGGCGACTTCGAGTAGATTTTCGAATGAGCATACGAAATTCAAAAAACAATCAAAAAAATGGAAAACCTCTGCGTGGTGTCATGATATGTGACCTAGTTACCATAAAAATTATAGACTTGCAATGCGGAAGTTTAATTAAAAAAGTGTTCTCAACAACTTATTATCACGAACGAACATTCATAACTTTCAAGATAAATAAGTAATGTTTTGACCATATTCATGACATAGTTTGTTCAAATGTGCTCAAATTTGGCACATGTGTTCATTGTGGGATGGCAAGCAATGTTGCCAAAAAAGATTCCGACATGTTTCACAAAAAAACCTACTTTTCATTTTTCAAGTGCTTAAAATAGCATTTTTTGTGAAGCGGATACCGAGAAAGTCGTCCAAAATGGCACCGATAAATTGTTTTCACAAAGTAGACATCATTTCATGTACAATCACCAAAAGGCATGCATTTCCGAGCTCTCTGCCTATTTCCGGCCATTTAAACGACTTCCTGTCGATTCAGCTGGAAACGGCTAGATTTTGAACTGCAGCTGCCACACAGCTTGCCCGTTATTTTTCCTAAATTTCATTTTTAGATTCACAAGTATCCATTTCATCAGAGATACACCAAAATATCCACATGATTCAAACACTAGACACGAACGGTCACGGCCACGAATTCGACTAGATTTTCAAATGAGCACACGAAATTAAAAAAAAATCAAAATAATGGAAAACCTTCGCGTAGCGTCATCATATGTGACCTAGTTACCACAAAAAATTATAAACTTGCGTTGCGGAAGTTTTAATGGAAAAGTGTTCTCATAAACTTGCTATCACGAACAAACATTCATAGCTTTCAAGATGAAGGAGCAATGTTTTGGCCACATTCATGACATAGTTTGTCCAAATGAGCCCAAAATTGGCACATGTGTTCATTGTGGGATGTCAAGCAATGTTGCCGAAAAAGATTCCGACATGTTTCACAAAAAATCCACTTTTCAATTTTCAAGTGCTTACAATAGCATTTTTTGTGAAGCGGGTACCGAGAAAGTCGTCCAAAATGGCATCGATAAATTATTTTCACAAAGTAGACATCATTTCATGTACAATCACCAAAAGGCATGCATTTCCGAGCTCTCTGCCTATTTCCGGCCATTTAAACGGCTTCCTGTCGATTCAGCTGGAAACGTCTAGATTTTGAACTGCAGCTGCCACACCGCTTGCCCGTTATTTTTCCTAAATTTTATTTTTAGATTCACAAGTATCCATTTCATCAGAGATACACCAAAATATCCACATGATTCAAACACTAGACACGAACGGTCACGGCCACGAATTCGACTAGATTTTCAAATGAGCACACGAAATTAAAAAAAAATCAAAATAATGGAAAACCTTCGCGTAGCGTCATCATATGTGACCTAGTTACCACAAAAAATTATAAACTTGCGTTGCGGAAATTTTACTGGAAAAGTGTTCTCAGAAACTTGCTATCACAAACAAACATTCATAGCTTTCAAGATGAAGGAGCAATGTTTTGGCCACATTCATGACATTGTTTGTCCAAATGACCCAAAATTGGCACATGTGTTCATTGTGGGATGGCAAGCAATGTTGCCGAAAAAAGATTCCGACATGTTTCACAAAAAAAACCTACTTTTCATTTTTCAAGTGCTTAAAATAGCATTTTTTGTGAAGTGGGTACCGAGAAAGTCGTCCAAAATGGCACCGATAAATTGTTTTCACAAAGTAGACATCATTTCATGTACAATCACCAAAAGGCATGCATTTCCGAGCTCTCTGCCTATTTCCGACCATTTAAAGGCTTCCTGTCGATTCAGCTGGAAACGGCTAGATTTTGAACTGCAGCTGCCACACAGCTTGCCCGTTATTTTTCCTAAATTTCATTTTTAGATTCACAAGTATCCATTTCATCAAAGATACACCAAAATATCCACATGATTCACACACTAGACACGAACGGTCACGACCACGAATTCGACTAGATTTTCAAATGAGCACACGAAATTCAAAAAAAATCAAAATAATGGAAAACCTTCGCGTAGCGTCATCATATGTGACCTAGTTACCACAAAAAATTATAAACTTGCGTTGCGGAAGTTTTAATGGAAAAGTGTTCTCAGAAACTTGCTATCACGAACAAACATTCATAGCTTTCACGATGAAGGAGCAATGTTTTGGCCACATTCATGACATAGTTTGTCCAAATGATCCCAAAATTGGCACATGTGTTCATTGTGGGATGGCAAGCAATGTTGCCGAAAAAAGATTCCGACATGTTTCACAAAAAATCCACTTTTCAATTTTCAAGTGCTTAAAATAGCATTTTTTGTGAAGCGGGTACCGAGAAAGTCGTCCAAAATGGCACCGATAAATTATTTTCACAAAGTAGACATCATTTCATGTACAATCACCAAAAGACACGCATTTCCGAGCTCTCTACCTATTTCCGGCCATTTAAATGGCTTCCTGTCGATTCAGCTGGAAACGGCTAGATTTTGAACTGCAGCTGCCACACAGCTTGCCCGTTATTTTTCCTAAATTTCATTTTTAGAATCACAAGTATCCATTTCATCAGAGATACACCAAAAAGGTTGTGTGTCAAATAATTTTCATCTACCTCTCGTTAAAAAGACATTCCTGCCGATTCAGCTGGAAGGGGGTCAAATTTGAACTATAAGTGTCCTGTAGTTTTCTCATGATTTTTGGAAAACATAATATTTAGGTACACAAGTACCTAGTTCATCATAAATACAACAAAAGTTTTACAAGATTCAAGACCTAGCCATGAACGGTCATGTCCGCCGTTTTGACCGTATTTTTAAATCGGCATACGAAATTCAAAAAAAAAACATGGAAAACCTTCGCGTTGTGTCATTATATGTGTCCTAGTATCCATAAACAATAATAAACTTGGAATACGGGAAATATATTGAAAAAGTGTTCTCAGAAATGTATTGAATTTAAAAGAATAATCTTTTTTTTTGATACATTTTTTTCAAATTCTTCAAAACCCTATGTAAAGCAATATATAAGGTAAGTGGTATTTTGTTAGATGGTTTTGACTAAAAACAGTCCCTAATAGTCTATAATTACAGATTACATCGTTTCAACAAAATGCAAAATTTATTTGGTAGAAATTGGAGTTCAAAATCATAAGTAATAAACGAAAACATAAAGAATAATAAAAAGGAATAAAAAAGAACCAGGCCGAGCCGGCCCATTAACTCGCTGCACCAGCCCAGGCCTATTTCCTTACCCAGGTAGCTTTAACACTAAATAGGCCGTAGCTTCAACTTACAAACAACAACACGTCCATAGTGCAGCGGTATAGAGCACGGCTGGGGAACGCAGGGTCTTCGGTTCGAGTCCCAACTTCCGCATGATTTTTGCCCATTATTTCACGGGTGTGGGGCGGGATCTGATGGGTCCACATGTCAGGGCTTGGCGGGTTGGTCCCACTTGTAAGGGGTCTGGCGGGTCCCACATGTCAGTACTGTTCGGTGGTGGGTGCCACATGTCAGGGTGTTGGGGCGGGTCCCACACGTCAGGCTGAGTGGGCGGGTCCCACATATCAAGGGGTTGGGGCGGGACCCACATGTCAGAGTGTTGGGCGGGACCCACACGTCAGGGCTGAGTGGGCGGGTCCCACATGTCAGGTCGGGGTGGGGGCGGGTCCCAACTGTCAGGGCTGGGTGAGGGCGGGTCCCACCGGTCAGGCTAGTCAGCAAGTCCTATCAGAGTGACACGTAAGCGGAAATGTCACTGACACATAGGCGAGACTGCTGAGTTGGCTGTCCAATCAGAGTGACACATAAGCGAAAATGACACCTAAGCAGTGACACGTAGGCGAGACTGCTGAGTTAGCTGTCAACTAATGTGAATGACCATTTAAATTGGTCGTAATCGGTTAGAAAATATATATTAAATTAGTGTTATTTGCATTATGACCAATTCATGAAAGGAGATTATGACCTTTCTGACAGATTTGGTCGTTATATTTTTGGGTTTGGACCCTCCAAAATAGCGAGTGACCAAACGATACAAAATGGTCATAGATTTATGACCAATATTTTCAGGGTCACTGTCAAAAGGTCATAGGTTAGCATATTTCTTGTAGTGCATAGCCACGTCACCTCGTCAGAAGCATGCCTTTCTCATTAGCAAGCCTTCCCAAGCACAATGGCATAGTCGTCTTGGACATCCATCATCACAAGTTGTTATGCAAATTATTAATAAAAATAAGCTTGCTTTTGTTAGAGATTCCAGTTTAGAGTCTATTTGTGACATTGTCAACAAGCCAAGAGCCATCAGCTTCCCTATCCAGTATCCTCTTTCCGATGTTTGGGATCCTGCTCCTACTTCTGTTGGACGTCATAATTACTATGTAATCTTCATTAATGATTATAATAAATTCACATGGCTATAACTCTTGAAAATTAAGTCTGATGTCTTTCAAGCCTTCATGAATTTTCAAAAGCCTGTTGAGCGCAAATTTGATAGAAAAATTCTCACTGTGCAATCAGATTGGGGAGGAGAATATGTAAAGCTTAATTCTTTCTTTCAAAAACAAGGCATTGCCCATAATATTTCTTATCCTCATGCACATCAATGGAATGGTGATGTAAAATAAAACATCTTCATATTGTTGAAGTTGGATTACCTCTTCTTGCTCATGCTTCTATGCCCCTAATTTTTTTGGATGAAGCTTTTATCACAACACATCTTGTTAAATTCTTCCAAGCAAAGTTATAAAAAATGGCACGCCCGTCCATCACCTTTTAGGTGCTCCACCAAATTATTCCACTCGTCGTGTTTTTGGATGTGGTTGTTGTCCAAATCTTTGTCAATATAATAAATGCAAACTTGATTTCCGTCCTAAAGGGTGTGTCCTTTCAAGCTATAGTCCTATTCACAAGGGAGTTAAATGCCTTGATGTTTCCAACGGGCATGTCTATGTGTCTCGATGTGTTGTTTTTTATGAGGTTGGCTTTCCTTTCAAAGAACTACATCCAAATGTCGGTGCCTTATTGCGTCGTGAGCTTATTTTGTTTGATTCCTCTCTTGCCAATTTTGAACATGGGGTCGAAGGTATTGAATATTAAGCATTGACTAATCCTACTAATATTTTATCTGAGATTTTGCAGCCTGATGAAATTTACAACATGTTGAAAATTTGGGTGAAAACGGAGCTCAAATGAGTGAAAACAGGGCATATGAAATAAATTCAGAAATGACACAGACACGGGAGACGAGGATGATTCTGCTGACATATCCGCCTCGGGATCGCCCAGATCGTCAGTGACGAGGGGTTAACTCATCAAATCCCATGGTTAAGGACCTAGGGTTGAGATTACGAGGGAGAGAACGTGGTAGAGCTGGTAGTTTCGTCGGCTGACAAGCAAAAGCAGGGATTTTACCCAGGTTCAGGCCTCCGGAGAGTAACAACCTACTTCCTGCTTGTCTGGTATTGATCTGGTGTGAATATGAGAGTTACAATGGGGTCCCGGCGAGATGTCGATCTCGCTAGGGTTTTGGTGGTCCGAGTATTGCGTGTCCTGGATCGGCGGCCCTCCCAACCTTTATATAATAGGCTGGGTCTTGGGAGTTCGCAACCGACTCAGATTACATGTAAGGAAAGCCTAAACCGACTATGCCTATGTCTAATCTTGGAAATTACTCCATCTTGTTGGGCCTTTCGTCATGGGCTTCATGTAGGCTCTTGATAGTTGGGCCTTAGTCGACACGTGCACCAGGTACCCTTATGGTAGGGTACCCGAGATGTATATCCTTGTCAGTAGCGCCCGAGTACTTGTCTGACTCGAAGAATCGGGCATGGACTCGTTCGTAAGTGCACGTCATATTCTTTGTAATATGACGTGCACTTACGAACGAGTCCATGCCCGATTCTTCGAGTCAGACAAGTATACCTGGTGCACGTGTCGACTAAGGCCCAACTATCCAGAGCCTACATGAAGCCCATGACGAAAGGCCCAACAAGATGGAGTACTTTCCAAGATTAGACATAGGCATAATCGGTTTAGTCTTTCCTTACATGTAATCTGAGTCGGTTGCTCATAGTGATCATTTCTCTTTAGCAAAGAATGACCTTGGTTATCAAAGGATTGAACAAAACAACCGGGATCCATTTACTTATGATACCTAGTTGGCAATGATAACAAGGATCTAATGAATTATGAGTTTAATAAATAGATCCCCTTTAGCAGAAAGACCTATATTCCTTGCTCATTATTAGACAATCACTTACTCATGGAAAACCCTTTTCATTCCGCTTAGCCCTATCGGGTATTTTAGTGATAGGTTCTATAGGAACTGGACGATCCTATTTGGTCAAATACCTAACGAAAATTTAGGATTTTCCTTTCATTAAAGTACGAGGGCTTCTTATTCCACAAGAACGAAAGCACCTTTTCATTCTTTTATGTACTAGGGGTTTTTACTTGGAAAAGACAATGTTCCATACTAAAGGATTCGGGTCCATAACCACGAGTTCCAGTGCACTAAATCTTGTAGCACTTAGCAACGAGGCCCTATCCATTAGTATTCCACATAAGAAATCATGATCAAGGAAATCGATCAAACGATCCTAATACCGTGAAAGATAAACTTCCCAGATCCAGGGAAGCTTATCATAAGGGGCTTCGACAAGGGGTTTTCTTCGTTCTTTGAGCAAAAAGATAAAGATCGGATAGATTCGAACCGCAATTGCAAAGGTAATAACTACTATGCCAGCCCAAATCATGATCTTCACCAACTTGGATTTGGTTCTTTCGCGAAAATCGCGAGTTGCAGAGATAAGAACCATGAAAAGCAAGATCCCGAATAAGAAAACAGAAACCGAGGAAACCACAAGAGTGAAGACTAGTAGAGTCTCGTCTTTTGTCTTTCTTTGCTCCTTTTTCACTCAATGATTCATTCTAATTTCCCAACCAAAAATTCTATATGTCTATTCTATGATATTTCTATATATATAGAATATGATATCTAATATGACACCCGATTTGTCAAAGGGATTGGATTGGTGACTTACCCATTCAGTGACTTTGGCACTGGACGTTCCAAAAACGGGTACTATCGGATCGGGTGAATTAGAGAATAGACAGAGGTCTGTTGGCATTTCAGCCTTTCTTCTCCTTTCAGGGCCTATCCGAAAGAGAATCCAGTACCTCTTGGTCCTGAATATCAGAATAGGACGAACGAACCGGACCCCGCGGATATCTTTGCTTCGGAACAAAACCCTGCAATCAAATAGATTGTCCCAAGGGCGCCATATTCTAGGAGCCCAAGTTATGCTATTGAAAATTAGTTCCTCTAGCAGTTCCGGTTTGAGCATTTCGTTCCCTTTTTCAAACTCCACTTCTTTTCATATAGCAATCCCTGATCAAAGAGAGAACAATATCCATTTCAAAACATTTCTAACGGATTCCTTGGTTCGGACCGACCAAGTAATGGCACTCGATTATTATCAACCTGACTGCAATCTTTTTCTGTCGGTAAGGATTGCACCAGAGCACCTTCTACTTCTAATAGGCCATGAACTATAGATAGAGAAGAATCATTCTGAGCGAGTACATAAGAAGCGATCCACTTTTTTTCATCGGTTCTAGGGGAAGACCAAAGATCTTGCGCGGCAGGTCCGCCAGAAAAACTCAAAAGAGAAAGAAGTCTCCTTAATAAGGAAGAAACCTGCTTACTAAAAAACTGCATGCGCAATGGTTGGCCGAGTACATACCATAGCGTATATAAAGTATCCAAAAAACTTGGATACTTCAGATCATGTATCTGTCAGCGCACAGTCACCTGTCAGCGTGCGGTCTCCCGCATCATCCTCCACCCGCAAGCAGACGCGTGGCGGGTCACTGCCTCCGTCTTCCCAGTCCACCAGGTCACTGTTCCCTGTGCTCGGATCTTGTACGACATCTTCAGCGGTATCGTTAGTCCCAAATTCATCCAGTAGATCCTCTGCTAATTATTCGGACAACAAATCTGGCAGCAAACAGAGATTAGGATGTTTTGCACCAAAGAACGTGTAGCTCAACCTGCACCTTCTCGGGCAGCTACATGTGCGACCAAAGGTATATATATCTCAACCGATTTTTTGACAGATGGCACCGTACTATGGTGTTTAAATGTTTCTTCAAACGAACCTGCTAATTTGAGAGATGCTTTGAAAAAGAGTGATGTGGTGTTAACATATCAAATCCCATGGTTCGGTACCTAGGGTTGAGATTAAGGGGAGAGACGTGGTAGCGCTGGTAGTATCGTCGGCTGACAAGCAAGGTTTACCCAGGTTCAGGCCCCGGAGGGTAACACCATACTTCCTGCTTGTCTGGTTATTGATGTATGAGGTGTACAATGGAGCTACAATGGCGTCCCGGCGAGATGCGATCTCGCTAGGGCTTTGGTGGTATAAATATTCCTAGACCTAGATCGACGGCCCTCCCAACCTTTATATAGGAGGCTGGGTCTCGGGGATTCACAACTGATTAGGTTTACAGGTAAGGTAGGTTTCTACCGACTTAGGGTTTACTAATCTTGAGACGTACGCCATCCTCCTGGGCCCCTGTCGTGGGCCTTGATCGTGGACTGCTGATGGGCCTGCTTGTGGTCCTTAGCTTGTACGTGCACTAGGTATCTTTATGGTGGGGCACCCAAAGGGTACACCCACGTCAGTAGCCCCCGAGTGCTTGGTCGACTCGAAGAATCGGGCAGGGACTCCTCCGTAAGTGCACGTCATAATTTGCTTACTTTGCTGTGTATCTTATGGACTGATTATGTATTGTTTTTGTTCTTCGTTTACTAGGTACTTTTGAGTCGAGATTGCCTCGAATGTGCATGCTGAGTCAGAAAACACGTCGACTAATGCTTTGTTTGTTTTGCCTAGGGATCATGGCATAGTAGGCCCGGTACACTCGACGGATTGGGACCAGTTAACTGCACATCTGGGCAAAACCTTACGTTTCAAGCTCGAGTCCCTGGACTCGAACCCGGAACAAGCTGGTCAGGTCCGACTCATGACGCGGAGGTCTTACAGAGCCGGCCTGCAGCGTAACTTTGCGACCTAATGCGTCCGTCGGGATTTTCTTCATGTTGCTGACATGGAAAGTTGCAGGGCAAACGCTGTTGGAGCGGGCCCCGGCCCAGCTCGATGGATCGGTGGGTCTTACCTTTGCACTGTGCATGCAACATCCGAGGTAGATGCGGCGGACGCAACCCGGGAATTTGTGATCGATATTTACACTAGGCTAAGCAGCCAAGTCGAGTAAGCTTCGATCTGAGTCGAGTAAGTTTCGACTGCTCGTTTTGGACAACTTAATGCTTCTGACTTTTGTTTTTTATCGGGTGCGCGACAGCGCTCTCGATGGGAGTAGCCCCGAGATTGTGCTTAATTGCTTGCAGTTGAGGATAATCTCAAAGCTTCAAAACTTTTGCAGTAGTCAATAAAATTTGATTCGCTCCCGATGGGAGTTATATGACTCAGCCTATGAAACAGTCGAGTGACCAGTTTTGCGTAATTCGATTGTTTCCTTTGAATTCGACTCCCGGAGGGACTCGAGTGTTGTTTTGAGTTGCGCTTGTGATGACGTCAGGGATGGCGCGTTTGGCGACTGCGCCATCTGACAAGCAATGGCGTGCTTGCGTCGCGATAGATGGGACGTGACACATGGGTCCCACATGGCAGTGTTGACCAAGGTCGGTGCCGTGTGGACTGGATTTGACCACTCTGGCGCGGTTTTCACGGCGACGTGATGATGGCCTCCTCGTTTCCCGTGCGTAGTGGGCGGAGTGGCTGGTGATGGTTGCTCTCCATGACCGCCACGTGTATGGTTGGATACGCGTTGCGGCACATGATCTCCCATCAACGGTGGAGATCATTGGCCTATACGAATAAGTAGGGGGACGGCGGGGTAAATCGCTTTTACTTGTTATTCTCCCCCGTCGCCGTTGTTTCTGCTTCTTCTTCTTCTTCCGCTCGCTTTTTCTCCACAGCCACCGACGCCATGACGAAGCCAGGGAAGAAGGCTAAGGGCACCGCCGGCACCGCCGCCACTGGCAGCAACACCGCCGCCGGCGCCGCGGCCTCGTTGAAGAAGAAGGCCGGCGATTAGACGAGGTCCGCCGTGAAGATTGCGCAACTTGAGGCCTACCGGCGGGACGGATGGCTCCCCTCCGCCGAGGAACTGCCAACGCGCGTGCCTGGGAATGAGGTAAGCCCTCAACCCAGAGAGGGCGAGCACGTATGTTTCCACGACTTCGTGAATAGGCGATTCTCCTTCCCTATTCATAATTTTGTGCGAGCACTGATGTATGCGTACAAGGTGCAATTGCTTTATTTCACCCCCAACTCCATTCTACACATCACTGTGTTCGTCGTGCTTTGCGAGTGTTTTTCGGGGGTGCACCCGCATTGGGGTCTTTGGAAGATCTTCAATGTGAAGAGGAACGACGGTTCGGACGGCGTATATGTTGTTGGTGGCTTCAACATTCAGGTGCGCAAGGAGGTCAGGTATTTCGATCTCCAACAAGTCAAGTCAGCACAGAACTGGAGGAAGAACTGGTTCTACTTCAGGACCCAGCTAGAAGGGTTGCCAGGGTTCGGTGCCCATGTGACTCTAGTAAAGACTCGAACTTGGCTGCACCAAACATCCGCGGCTGAAGAAGCAGAGGCGAAGCCTTTGTTGGCAAAGGTTGCTGGGCTCCTGAAGACTGTCGGTCGCGAAGTGAACGGCCTTCATCTGATCTAAGTTTTCATCAAAAGGGGCGTGCAGCCACTGCGAGTGCGGGCGCACCCGATGTGGGAGTTCCAGGGCGTGGATGACCCTACGCGCCTGGCAGAAGAGGAGGCTCTGCCATCTAATAGAGAGGTGGAGGCTCGGGTGCGTTCGATTACCAAGTTAACGTCGAACGATTCTTGTCCTCTAGACTGCCCGGTTGACGCGTTTGACAGCGATCACCCACTGCCCGAGGTACGCCTTGTATTGATGCATTTACTTTCGCGGAGTTTGTATGGCTTCCGACTGAATCTCTTTGGTTCCTTATGTGCAGGGCCACACTTCTTCTCGTCACTTGCCTCCACTTCCCGAGGATGGAAAGACTGCGGAGGTGGAGATTTTGCTTGTCGACCCGGAGAGCGACGAGGTCTCTCTCGCCTCCGCACACACACCGGTCGAGGAGGTGGAAGAATCCAGGAAAGAGGAGGAAGAGCAGCCACGAAAACGACGCCGCATAGACGAAACAATGTCGACTGCGGCCAGCTCTCCTCCGCACGCTGAGCACGGCGAGGACTCGGGTTCCTCGTCGCCTGACTCGAAAGAAGCCAGGGTTGTGACTCCATTGCGCGCGGTTCCACCTGAGGGTGCATCGGAGTTCATCGCGCACTTGGATTACACAAGCCTTCTGAGCTCTGATGATGAAGATGCAAGGTAATCACTTGCTTATTTTGTGTGGCTCTTATGTTTTTCCTGCCTATCTTTTTGTCTGATTGTTGCTATTCAGCCCGGACGAGGACACCCTGCCGAAGAAGAAAGCGGCACCGACTGCTCCCGAGGTGACGCCTATGTCGTCTTTGGATGGTGTCGTTCGGGTAGAAAGAACTGTCCCGGCGAGTATGCCTTCTGGACCACAGGGAGACGCGCCTTCTTCTTCAGGTGCTGCGCTGCCGGCACACTACAACCACGTAAGTACCATTTGAAGCTTCATGTTTTATCGGGTGCGTGACAGCGCTCCGATGGGAGTAGCCCCCGAGGCTATGTGCAACTAGGTGTGGTTGGGCATAGGCTCAGATGCTTATGTTTTGTCCAATTTATCCCGCAGCCGTTCTATCGCACGATGCTGGAGTCGGGTGTGACATACGTGCAGATGGAGCAGGAGCGCGACCAGCTGCGGGCTAAGTTGGAGCAGTCGGAAGGTAAGGACCTTCCCGCATATCTGCCGTTTTTGTTTGAAAAATTTGACGTGAAGCTTTACGTTTCCTTGCCTGCAGGTGAGCGAGCGGGTGCAGGAGCTCGAGAAGGAGCTCGCAGCTGAGCGTGAGAAGCTCAAGGAGATGGACGCTCGTGAGACGCTTCAGACAGAGTGGCTGCGCTCGCTGTCTTATGTGATGGGAGGTGACAACTCTACCATGTGCTATCTGTTAAGTAGATGGATTGTGATTTGGTTCTGACTTCTTGACCTGACAGGGGCTGTTGGTGCTGCACCTGCTGCGGATGAAGGGTCCTTCGAGGATGTGGCGGGTGCCTTTGACAAGATATGCGCCCAGGACAGGGAGGCTCTCAACAAGTCCGCAAGTGCCCTGGCGGCTGTCCATCAGCTCGTCTTTCTGAAAGGCACGCCACCCGCGACCGTAGAAGGTCTAGCTGACGTGTTCGAGCCAGGGATGTCCACTTTGACCAACTACGCCCGCGCCCAAATGGTAGGTGGCTCTGAGACCACCTTCCTTCTGCTACTTGGCCATGGTATTGCTGGCGACTTTGAGAAAGCCGTAGCTGGCTTCCCAAAGAAACCCGACGGGAAAACCGCCATGACAGGTGCGATGAAGGAGCAGGCAGGGGACGCTGTCGAGGAAGATGGTGGCTATGATGGAAAAACGTGCCACCATCCTCTCCGAGCGTGCTGCCCACACTTCTAGGTCTAGGTCTGAGTCGATGTCGTAGATGATAGGACTGTCTCCCTTTCTCTTTTGCATGTAATGAAAACTGGTGCCGTATGAGGCATTGACAAGTATGAGCTATGCTTCTGTTACCCTCTCTTTTTGTGTCGTGATTACGCTTATGGAATGAACGGTCCCCGAGCCTTGTGGATCGGGTGTGTGCTTTATGCACGCGTCGTTCTTATGCCTTGAATTATTTTTGTGTAGCCTGGAGCACCTGATGCGTCGACATGCCCTTCATCTGGGAGTGCTGCTCCGAAGACAAATAGTCGGAGTAAGAATGACCAGAAGATCATCGACTACCTGCAGCTGAAGCTCTCGAAGACGGAGCAGGAGCTGAAGGAAACAAAGAGTGCGCTGGCTGAGTTGCAGTCGAGGCCTTCACCGGCGACGGCACGGGAGGTTTATTTGCTTGAAGAGCTAGACAAGGTGAATCTGCAACTGGAATGTAAGTGCACCCGACCGAGTGTCGAGTTATTTGCGAATGTGCTGTTTGTGATATAGCGCGATTTTTGCAGGTGCTTGCATGGATAGCCAAGACGAGACGGCGCGCTTGGACGATCGTCTGAATGGCTATGCCAGCAGCCCACAGTTTTCCACTCACCCCCATTGGTGTGATAGGGCGAGAGGTCTTGTGCAGGCTAGGCTTCACGACCGTGCCTGGCGTGCGGCTGTTCTTCTTGAAGTTTGCAGGTCGGCCCTAGGTCGAGTGCACCGGTCCTTGTTTCCGTTGAATGATCAACCACAAGGTCTGGCGACGCTGCTGAAGAAATTTCGTGAAGGCAAAGCCATAAAGAAGTTCGTTCGAGAGCAGCTCATTAGCGGGGCCAACATTGCACTCGCCTTCGTTTGGGCCCATCTACCCAGCCTTGACCTGAAGAAAATCACACTGGGTCCACCACCAGTGCCTGGTGGCGGTCCTGTGCCTATGGTGGAGCACTACCAGGCAACTCGGGTTGATGCACTGGTCCTGATTCACCAGGTTTTGAAAGAAGAAGAGAAATGGGCGGAGACGAAGGAGGAACCTGCAGAGTAGATTAGGTGCTATTTTGTACAAGTTTGTATGTAAAGTTACCTGCTGTAAAATTGGTCATGAAGAATTGCAATGTATATGCGGGGCTCAGCCCCCGAGTCTGGAGTTGTAAATTTTGCGTTTTGCGAGATGTGAGTTTGTATGCTGATAGACGCAGCCCCCGAGTGTTCGGGTGCTTCCGAGGTGTTTGTGGATTTACTTGAGCCGTACGGCGCAGCCCCGAGTGTTCGGGTGCGGCTGGGGCGTTTGTTTTTGTTTGATCTGTGCGGCGCAGCCCCCGAGCGTTCGGGTGCAGCCAAAGTTTTTGTGTTTGTCTAACCTGAACGGCGCAGCCCCCGAGTGTTCGGGTGCGGCCAAGATTTTTGTGTTTGTTTAACCTGAACGGCGCAGCCCCCAGTGTTCGGGTGCGGCCAAGGTTTTTCGAGTGTCTTATGCAAAAAATAAAGAAGGACATAGAGGAACATTGATTGTATTCCACTTTTTGTAAGTTAAGCTGCAGGCCACCTCACTAAAAACCTTCCAGTCCTCTTAGGTACCCTGGTAAGGAAAAGAGCGCGTCTAAAACCTGCAGCTATCCGACATGTCGCCTATTACATTTGATGACTAAGCAGTCTAAGCATAGAAACAGCGCAGGTGTGCAACATTCCAAGGGTTGTGCGAAAGCTCTCCTGTCTTCGCGTGCTTCAGTCGGTATGCGCCGCCGTCGATAACTTCCGTGACGATGAAGGGTCCCTCCCATGCAGAGGCAAGCTTGTACACCTTCTTCTGCTTCAGGCGGAGCACCAAGTCGCCAACCAAGAAGGACCTGGTGCGTAGTCGACGGCCATGATAGTTGCGAAAGTTTTGCTGGTAGACAGCTGTGCGAGCAAGCGCGATGTCGCGTGCTTCGTCCAGCGTGTCGACGCTATCTTCGAGTGCTTCCTCCGCTTCCTCTTCGTCGTATGTGACGACTCTAGGTGCGTCGAACTAGACGTCAAAGGGTAGGACTGCTTCTGTGCCGTACACCATGAAGAACGGTGTGCATTGTGTCGACCTATTTGGAGTAGTTCGCAGGCTCCAAAGTACGGCCGGTAGCTCTTCCACCCAGACACCCGCGGCTCTTTTGAGTGGCACTAACAGCCGCTTCTTGATTCCGTTGCATACAAGTCCATTGGCCTTTTCCACCTGCCCGTTTGACTGCAAGTGTGCTACTGATGCGTAGTTGAGCTTCACGCATTGGTCGTTTTTTTTTAAACCTTTCACACCTTGGTCTTTGCAGAAGTCACGGAACTCCTCAGCCGTGAAGTTTGTACCGTTATCGGTTATGATGCTATGAGGGAGCCCAAAGAGGTATATGATTGACCTGATGAAGTTCATCGCTGTTGTGGCGGTCGAATTTGTGATAGGGACCGCTTCGATCCACTTGGTGAACTTGTCGACTGCCACCAGGAGGTGGGTGTGTCCTCCACGAGAGGATTTCCTGAGTGGCCCAACCATGTCGAGTCCCCACAGGGCAATTGGCCAGGCTAGTGGTATGATTTTCAAATCTGATGCAGGTGCGTGTGGCTTGGTGGCGAACTTCTGGCAGCCGATGCACCTTTTCACTATGTCCTCTGCGTACCTGAGCGCTGTTGGCCAGTAGAACCCTGCACGGAAGGCCTTGGCCACAAGCACTCGACTGCTTGCATGGTGTCCACATGTTCCTGCGTGGATATCTCGAAGGATGACCTTGCCGTCCTCCAGTGCGATGCACCTCTGGAGGATCCCTGAGATACTGTGTTTGTACAGTTCGTCTTTGATGATTGTGTATGCCTTGACGCGTCGAGTGATGCGCCGTGATTCTGCTGCGTCTTCTAGCAGCTCATTATGCAGCATATATGCAAGGAACGGGTGTGTCCAGGTTGGTTTGATGAGGAGAACGTCGACTGGCGGACCCTCCGTACCAGGTGGAGGAGTGTCCTTGTCTGCGGCGACCGGAGCCGAGGGTGCTGCATTTTGCTTGACTTTGATGGATCTGTGCTCGATGCGCTCGAGGAATACGCCAGGTGGTACTGATGCCTTTGTGGAGCTGAGGTTGGCTAGCATATCTGCCTCGTTGTTGCTTTCACGTCCAATGTGACGCAGCTCGCAACCGTCGAAACTGCCCTCCATGATATTGTACAGTTCGCGATATGCGATCATGTTGTCTGCAGTAGCGTCACAGGTCTTCATTGTTTGTCGTACCACAAGATTCGAGTCACCGTAGATCATGAGTCGAGTGCATGCGCAAGCCTTGGCCATCCGCATGCCGTGTAATAAGGCTTCGTACTCTGCCTCGTTATTAGAGGGTTTGGGGAAGTCCATCTGCAGGACGTAACGGAGTTTGTCCCCTTTCGGTGATATGAGTATGACGCCTGCGCCTGCGCCCTCATGCTTCTTCGAACCGTCGAATTACATGGTCCAGGAATTGGACACATCTGGGACTCCTGGTAGCCAGGCTTCGATCCACTCGGTGGTGAAGTCAGGAAGTACTTGCGCCTTGATTTCTTTCGGGTGCTCATACTTGATGTCTCGAGGTCCCAGCTCGATGACCCACTTGGCGACTCGTCCAGTTGCGTCGGGGTTGGTGAGGATGTCGCCGAGTGCCGCCGAGCTAACAACAGTTATCGGATGCTCGGCGAAGTAATGTGCGACCTTTCGTGATGACATGAAACGGCGTAAGCCAGCTTTTGATAATGCGGGTACCGCTGTTTTGATATGGAGAGGACCTCGCTGAGGTATTATACGGGTCTCTATATGCCATGGGTGTGTCCTTCCTCCATGCGCTCGACGACAAGCACGGTGCTGACCACCCTGTTGGTGGCAGAGACATATAGATATAGCGGCTCCTGTTCCCGAGGCGCGACCAAGATTGGGGGGTTGTGAGTACGCGTTTGAGGTCGACGAAGGCTACTTGAGCTTCTGGCGTCCACTCGAATTTGTCCGACTTCTTCATCAGCTGATAGAATGGGAGTGCTTTTTCGCCGAGCTTGCTGATGAATCGACTAAGCGCAGCCACCCGACCAGCTAGCTTCTGCACCTCTCGAAGTTTGGTCGGCTGCTGCATGGTCAGGATAGCTTGTATCTTCTCCGGGTCCGCTTCGATGCCTCGAGCCGAGACAAGGTACCCCAGAAGTTGTCCTGCTAGCACGCCAAAGACACGCTTCTTAGGGTTGAGCTTGATCGTGTAGCGGTTGAGGTGGGCGAACATCTCACGCAGGTCGTCGAGCAGCGTGTCCTCCTCCTTTGTTTTGATGACTATATCGTCGACATAGACTTGGACGTTGTGTCCGATCTGCTCCCTGAGACAGTTCTGCATCATGCGCTGGTACGTGGCACCCACGTTTTTGAGCCCGAAGGGCATGGTGGTGTAGCAGTAGACACCGTATGGTGTGATGAAAGCTGTTTTGTCCTCGTCGGCGACCTTCATCCTTATCTGGTTGTAGCCTGAGTAGGCATCCAGAAAGGACAGGCGTGCGCAGCCCGCAGTTGAATCGACTATCTGGTCGATGCGTGGCAGCGGGAAGTGATCTTTGGGACAACACTTGTTTAGAGATGTGAAGTCGACACACATGCGAAGTATGTCTGTATGCTTTTTTGGTACAAGGACGGGATTTGCCACCCAGTCTGATTTTTTGATCTTGCGGATGAACTTGGCTACGAGTAACCTGTCAACTTCCTGACCGATGGCTTCGCGCTTCGGTTCGGAGAAGCGACGCATCGTTTGCTTCATAGGTCGAGTGTCTGGAAATAGTTGAAGGGAGTGCTTGGCAAATTCCCTGGGAATACCTGGCATGTCGGCTGGACACCAGACAAAGATTTCCCAGTTCTCACGGAGGAATTTGACGAGCGCGCCTTCCTATGCGGAAGTCAAGCTTGATGACACGTTGACCGTCTTCGACGGATCCGTCGGGTGCACCTGATGCGACATTGTGTCGTTCGTGGCGTTGAAGGCACTGTCGGGTGCCGATTTTTTGGCTTCAGGAAAGAATGTGCGATCGTTGGTGAGGGAGAGATCAGCGAGTTACTCCTGCATACTGAACATCTCGGATATTTTGCTGAACTCCCTGTCGCAGCTATTCGAGCGCTGGAAGTTTCCGCTCACCGTGATAACGCCGTTGGGTCCCGGCATCTTCAGCTTGAGGTAAGCGTAGTGCGGGACCGCCATAAACCGAGCGAACGTCGGGCGCCCAAGGATAGCGTGATATTGTGACTTCCAGTCGACGACCTCGAAGTCGATCTTCTCTGTCCTGAAGTTTCCCGGCTCGCCGAAGACAACTGGGAATTGTACTGTGCCAAGCGGGTAGACCGCTTTGCCCTGGACGATGCCATGGAATGTGTTATCTGATTTTACTAGATTTTAAGTCGAGTGGTTCATTTTGCGTAGAGTATCGGCAAACAAGATGTTGATTCCACTCCCTCCATCCATGAAGACCTTGGACATGGCAAATCCACCGATTTGTGCGTGGAGTACCAAGGCGGCGTGCCCTGGACAAACCACAGCATGCGGGTGGTCCTCGCGGGAGAATGTGATGCTAGTTTCTGACCCCTTTAGGTACTCGGGCACAGCGGGTGGTGCCATGGTGGCCAAATTGACTTGGCGAGTTAAGAGTTTTTGCTCCCTGTTGGAGGGGCGTCCCTTCTGTTTCATGTTCATCTTCCCACGAGGCTCGAGATATTGATCGCCTGCCGCTCCAGGGGCTTCTATGCGTGGCTGGTGATGTACCGCACCCGCCATGTGCCCAGCTATTGGAGGTGCTGGAATGCTGGCGGGGCTCCGTTTGCGGCTGCAACGGGAGCTGGGCGATAGCGTCGGACGTACTCACTCGCCAATCTTGTGAATTTTCTGCAGTACTTCAACAGGTGTCTTGAGTGAAGTTTTCCATCCTCACCCTTGAACATGTGGAATCTGCACTCTTCCTCTATTTCCTCTGCGGGTGTGCGCTGATCTTGCGAGTCATCGCGGGTTTTCCGCCACTCCCGCTTGCGGTACCCATCGCTGCGCTGACCATAGTCGCGGCTATCTCTGCGGTCATCCTGTCGACTCCCGCTACGGTCGTCTTGACGGCCTCCGTTGCGGTCATGCTCGTCGCGAGTGTCGACGTATCCAGCCGCCACTAGTTCGGCGCCATCCGCGTCGTCGTAGTGGTGAGATTTGCATTTCCGCCTCCGATCGCTGCCGCGGCTATCTCTGCGACTCCAGCTGTTGTTGTCACGGTGTGGTGACTCGTGGTCCTTGTCTCGCACCGAATCTTCTCCATCCGCCCACTCGTTGGCGACCTTCATGAGTTGGGCGATGGAGCTCGGCTTCTCCCTTCCGAGTGCTTGGCGGAAGTCTTATCTGGCGAGGCCTTGGGTAAAAACGTCGATCGCTCTGTCCTCCGACACCGTGCCCATGGAGTTGCGTATGGTGGTCCAACGCCGGATGTATGATCGCAGCGACTCATCCGATCGCTGTTTGCATGCTCGCAGTTCTTCGAATGTCGCGGGACGATCGCACATTGCGGCGAAGTTTTTGACGAAGTCATCCCGTGAGTCATATTTGCTACGGGGTAAGCTTTTGAGCCAGTCGCGAGCTGAACCCACGAGCATCAACTGGATGTATTGCATTGCTGTTGTTGTTGTGCCTCATTGACAGGAGACTGCGATCCTCCAGCCAAGACGATGGTTCTTGGCGGCCGTCAAACTTGGGTGTTTCAGATGTTAGCCTGAACCCTTTGGGCATCCTATACTCGCGGATGCGTCGACTGAAGCACAAGGATCCACAGGGTTCGAACTCGTCGTCAGAGTATGATTCGCTGCTAGAGGAGCGAGAGGATCTTCTCGATCAAACTTTTGTCGACTCGGCGTTGAGTTATGACATCGCGCAAATCATCGCCCTCCGGGCGGTGGCGAGTGGCTAGCTATCCTCGACTCCACCTGTCATCATCGTGATGTCTGCGGTTTCTATCTTCAAGGATGGTTACGGCTCGGTCGCGATCGTCGCGACTCCTCAATGCTCGCCGTGCGCTTTCCGCGTGGCGGGTTCTGCTTCCCCCACGTGGTGGGTTCCCCTCAGTGATCTCAGCTCCTGGGTTATGGCTGCGGCAGACAGATTGAGCGATTTGATCCGTTGCCGATGTAGGGCCGCGTTTGGATCATTCGCGGGTGGTTGTGTTGTTCTGAGATATGTGGCCACCGAGAGCAGGTCTCCCGTGGCTGTCTTGGGGCTAGGGATCCATTCTTCGTCGTGTGTCATGAAAGAGAGGTCCAAGTTGCGGGTTAGGTCCGCTCTGTCTCTTTCTGAGATGCGTCGTGTCCTGGACTGACGCCTCGGGTCTGTCTGTCCCGTGGATTGTATAGACAGTCCCGCTCGCCGTGCACTCGACGCGCTTTCTTGCCTCCTGCATTCATCGAGTCCTGCGCTGTAGTTCTTTAGCCGAAGGTTTTCTTGCTAGATGAGGTATTGGTATGTTGCGAGTTCCTCACGAGCCGAGTCATCGGGCATCATGGTGCATTCCTCAATGACCTTATTTGCTTTTGCCGCCATCTCCTCCGTGATGACGAGTGTCGTCCTTCCGTCCGGCATGGTTACCGTTAGGGGGTAGGCTGGTGTGTTGCGGCGACCCGCAGCCTCGGATGTTCCGGGATCTGTCCCGTTGGTTTCGAGAGCCATGCAGACCTGGAAAGGGATAGCGTGCGAGATTTTGCCTCGGTTGCCACCACTGCATTCGTCGATAGAGGTATCAGAGTCGATGTAGTCGTCGAGCAGTAGACGTGGTTCATCACTGTCGTACTGGTATGCGGACTCGACACCATCTTCGGCGTTGCTCGGGGAGCCGAAGGATGGTGGTGCCGAGCCTGGTGACGCGCCTTCCGCGAAAAAAGGTGTGGATTTTGCAGTCAAAGTAGACGCGGGTGATGAAGGCATGGTCGATGAAGGTGCAGCCGATGCAGTTGCGATTGTCGATGGAGATGTGGCCGATACAACGGTTGGCACCGAGGCAGTCGATGGAAACGCGGGTGCGATCGCCGCAAGTTGACGCGGGTCCGTCAAGTCATGTGTTCCCCACTGGCTAACATGAAAGTTGAAACGACCGAAAGTCAGATCCGCACCTGAGTGGAGGTCCGCTAACGCCGGGCGAGTGACCGGCGAGTGCGGTTGAACCCAAGCGTGCCGAAGTACATCGGCGCGACGATCGATGGAGCTGGCGAGTTGTTGTTTGGTGATGCAGTCGGCGAGTGACCGTTTGTCGATGAAGTCGACGAGTTGCCGTTTGCTGATGAAGCCGTCGACACTGCAGGTCCAACGCTAGTCCTTCCCACAGACGGCGCCAATTGACGTGGTGTTAACACATAAAATCTCATGGTTCGGTACCTAGGGTTGAGATTAAGGGGGAGAGACGTGGTAGCGCTGGTATTATCGTCAGCTGACAAGCAAGGTTTACCCAGGTTCAGGCCCCCGGAGGGTAACACCCTACTTCATGCTTGTCTGGTTATTGATGTATGAGGTGTACAATGGAGCTACAATGGCGTCCCGGCAAGATGCGATCTCGCTAGGGCTTTGGTGGTATGAATATTCCTTGACCTAGATCGGCGGCCCTCCCAGCCTTTATATAGGAGGCTGGGTCTCGAGGATTCACAACCGATTAGGTTTACAGGTAAGGTAGGTTTCTACCGACTTAGGGTTTACTAATCTTGGGACGTACGCCATCCTCCTGGGCCCCCGTCGTGGGCCTTGATCGTGGACTACTGATGGGCGTGCTTGTGGGCCTTAGCTTGTACGTGCACCAAGTATTTTTATGGTGGGGCACCCGAAGGGTACACCCACGTCAAAGAGAGAATGGAAAGATGCAATGAATGAGGAGTATGATGCTCGTATGAAGAATAAACTCGACACTTGGTTCCTCAGCGACATGGGACACATGTTATTGACTGCAGATGGGTATATAGTAGAATTAAGAAGAAATCAGATGGTTCAATTGACAGGTATAAGGCTAGGCTGTTTGTAGAAGGATTTAAGCAACGTTATGGCATTGATTATGAGGATACAATTTAGTCCGGTGGTCAAAATAATGTTCGTATTGTTTTGCTCTTGTTGTTTCTTGTTATATGAGGATACGATTTAGTCCGATGTTAGAAACACGTTCTTACATGGTGTTCCGGAAGAGGAGTTCTATATGAAATAGCCACCAGGTTATGAGGACGAACAAAGACCTCATTATATTTGCAAGCTTGACAAGGCATTATATGGGTTAAAGCAAGCACCTTGAGCATGGCATTCTCGGTTGAGTGCTCAGTTGATCAGATTTGGATTTGTTGCTTCAAAGTCTGATATATCATTGTTTATCTATCACAAGTCTAATATTACTGATTTTATGCTTACTTATGTAGATGACATCATGGTTGCTAGTTCCTACAAGACTACAACCGATGCTCTTTTACATGATCTAAACAAGGAGCTCTTGAGGATCTTGGTGATCTTCATTTTCTCTCGGGAATTGAAGTTCAAAAGGTAAATGATGGGTGATGGACTTGTTTCAAGTCAAGCGAAATGTGCCAAAAAACAATACTTGCTAGAGTTGGTATGAAAGATTGTAAGTCCTCTCCTACTTCATTATCTTCATCCAAAAAGATAACAACTCATGAGAGTGAATTATATTACTTGGTTTTGATGATAGTACAAAACACAGAAGTAGTTGGAGCACTACAATATTTAACTCTCACAATGCCTGAAATTTCCTATGCGGTAAATAAAGTTTGTCAATATCTTCATGCCCTAGCGACAATACATTGGAAAGCAGCCAAGAGCATCATAAGGTATATCAAGCACACCTTGGATGTCGGTTTGACTTTTCTCAAGTCTAGTTCTACTTTGGTTAGTGCCTTCTCAGATACGACTTGGGCATGCTATCTTGATGATCATAGATCCACGGGAGGGTTTGCTGTAATTTTGGGACCGAATCTCATTTCATGAAGTGCAAAGAAACAAGCAACGTTCTTTAGGTCTAGCACTGAAGCTGAGTATAAATCAGTTGCTAATGCAGCAGCGGAAGTTATTTGGATACAGTCTCTTCTTGAAGAGCTTGGAGTTAAGTTAACTCAACCGCCGTGTTTTATGGTGTGATAATCTTGGTGCAATATACTTGTCAACAAATCCTGTTTTCCATGCAAGAGCGAAGCATATTGAGATATATTTTCATTTTGTTCGGGAGAGTGTTTCGAACAAGCAATTAGAGATTCGGTTTATACCATCCAAGGATCAAATTGCAGATGATTTCACAAAGCCCCTTCCTGTTCGTACCTTTGAAAAATTTAAGCATAATCTCAACTTGTCAAGTTGTGATTAAGGGAAGGTGTTAGAGATAGAAGTTTGGATTAGATTGTAAAACATGTTCGGCTAAAATATAAAGCCAACACGATTCCTAGCTTGTTCTAAACCGATTGTAATTGCCAGGTGACGCATTGCACCAATGCTATAAATAAACACCATGCGGCTCAGTATATTGCACCGAGTAGAAACGCTTCCAAAGTTTTACAATCGTTAATCTTAAAGTTTTACAACTCGTGTGAGTATGTTATTTAGAAATTTTCTATGCTACACGTTGTAATAGCCGGTTGAAAAACAAATCAACATATTTGCATAATATTTGAAACCTATGGCGGGGAGTTCCCGCTTTACATATTAGAAGAAGAGAATTGATCCAGTTAATAAGGAGAACCGGACCCAAAAAATCATACACGCGTGGCTAATTACGGGAACCGTCAAAAACCGCTGGTGACGATTGATAAGCTGGTTCTGATCATTCATCGGGTTGGACGATGTCTCTAGGTTCTAGCCTTGTGATTATGAATAAGGAGTCCGGAAGGGGATCATCACAGTTCAATTTGTATTCGGATCAGACAAGCACCCAATCGATCAGTCTTCGATCAATCGCTTATATATACTAGCCGGCTGGTCGGCCGGCCACCAGTACGCACACGTTGGTACAACATACGGACGATGTCTCTCCCGGACGACCTCGTGGTCCTCGAGATCTTCCCACGCGTCAAGGACGTGTCCGCTCTCTTCCGCTGCGCCACCGCGTGCAAGGGCTGGCGCGACCTCCTACTGTCCAAACCCTCCTTCCTCCGCCGATGTTTGCCGGAGGAAGCGTGCCGCTCGTCCCCCTTTGCCGGCTTCTTCACGCAGCAACCGCGCCCCGAGGGCAAATAGCTCCTGTGCGACTTGTTTTCAGAGTATTGGCTGGAGTACGACGTCTTTCCAGACAATAGCTCCCATGCACGCAAATATGAGCAGAAATAGCCCAGAGGCACACGGGTGCCAAAACTGTTGTTAGCGGGCTTGTTAGCTTAGATTAAGCATGTGGGTCCCACAAGATTGAGTCAAACAGCTGACTGAATTCGTCAACCCCGCGCCCAACTGCCTGTGCCCGCGCCCAACTGCCTGTGCCCGCCCCCAACTCCGCTCTCGTTCTTCTCCGGCGGCGGCGGCGCTCTCGTTCTCGGCGGCGGAAGAGCTTTCGTTCTTGGCGGCGGAAGCAATGGTGAGCGAATTCGTGTTCCTCCCCGTTCCCCTCCGACTGTATTTGAGATCTGAGCTAATTTGCTCATTGTCTGCTGATTCAAATGGCTAGAGGACGCGGGGCGGCGCTACTGGGCGGGGGGGCGGACGGGGGAGGGTCGAGCCGGGAGATTCAACTTCGAATAGGTAACGCGCTTCTCTACCGCACAATTTTGCTTCGATTTGGGTCTCGTTTGCTCGACCTCACGCTGCCCGCTACTGACAGAGAGGATGCTGCTCGGAGCACCTTCGAAATTACAGTCAATTTCTTACGATCCACGGCAAAATTAGTTGATGGGAGCATGGTGGACATTGATAGAGACACGATTGTGAAGTGGGAGGTTGATCTTGAAGAGCTTGATCCAACAGACCTACCGAACATGGGGGAGAAGGCGGTGAAGGCAATGGTGGAGAAAATTGCAGAGTGTTATTTGGGGTCCAGAGCAAGAAGTATCACTGTTGTGGTTCGATAATTGGAAAGGTGAATATGTCAGAATTGAGGATGGTGAACAGCTTGCTGAGGAAATCGATCGGCAAGATGGCTGGAGGAGCAAAGTTTTACTTTTTTATGCTCTGCTTGTTGATCTGAATGTTGATTCAAAGGTGGGTTATGTGCCCTCAAAGTTAGCTATGCAGCAGGCAGATGATGATTGGGCTTCCGATAGGCGTATAACTCCCATTACTACTGAACTGACAGTAATAGCACCTGCAGTTTCTGTTGATTGGAATGCACTTGACCTACCTGAACCTACTGATTTGGTCATTGCACCGATGGCTGACACTGAGATGGCCAAACTTTTTGGCATTGAAGTGGATGAGAGGGATGAGGAGCAGGGTGAACAAGATGGGACTGACAGTGATTTATCTGAAGATGTAGATGAACAGCTGATGGAAGATGCTGCAGACTATGTAGATGATGAACACGATGATGAGCTGGTGCATGTGTATGACAAGGAAAACCCTGTCATTCGAGTGGGGAAGATGTGGCCGAACATGAAAGAGTTCAGGATGGCTTTCAAGACTTATGCAGTGAGACATCAGTTTGATGCAAAGACTGTTTGGACTGATAGAAAGAAGTTTTATGCGAAGTGCAGAGGTTTTGATGGTTCTGGCAAGAGGGCTTGCAAGTGGTACATATCTGCTAGACTGCAGGCTGATGGAAGTACTGTCAGGGTTAACCAAATCCCCAAAAAACATACTTGTCTTACAAGTTCAGAAACAGTATCAACCATGACATCACAGCTTTGGGTTGCAGAAAAGATCCAACCATTGCTAGCCAAAACACCTAACCTTACTGCCAAGAGACTGCAACTGGACTTGGAAAATACGTACCCAATTAAACTGAATTATACCACAGTGTGGAAGGCCAAACAAAGGGCAATGAAACATTTATATGGTGATTGGGCAAACACATTTAGGATGCTTTACAACTTTAAAGCAGAGGTTGAGTTGAGATCTCCTGGCAGTATTGTGGAGATAGATACTGAGGTGGATGCGGCTGGCAAAGTTTATTTCTCCAAGTTTTTTATGGCTTTGAAGCCTTGCGTCGATGGCTTCAAGGCAGGGTGTCGTCCATATTTGAGCATAGACTCATCTTTTTTGACAGGCAAGTGGAGTGGTCAGTTGGCAGCATGCAATGCTCTAGATGGGCACAATTGGATGTTCCCTGTTGCTATTGGTTTGTTTCAGTCAGAGACGGAGGCTTCATGGACATGGTTCATGATGCAGTTGAAAAGATCTATAGGTCCAGTGTCACCTTTGGCAATCCACACAGATGCATGTAAGGGGCTAGAAAATGCAGTTAACAATGTTTTCCCCCATGCTGAGAAAAGGGAGTGCTTCGGCCATTTGTGGATGAATTTGATCAAAAAATTCAGAGGCGATGAATTTGGGCGCATGTGGCCAGCAGCAAGATCGTACACCGCACAGACACATTCCTATCACCTTGGTAAGATAAAGGCTGCATGTACTCAGAATGATTTTGCTTCATGGTTGAGCACCTACCATTCTCTGTTATGGTATAGGTCAGGTTTCAATACTGCAATTAAGTGCGATCATATCAACAACAATTTGGCAGAAAGTTTCAACAACAAGATAAAGATGTTAAAAGATTTACCTGTGCATGACATGGTTGACCAACTCAGGATCATGCTTATGCGGTTGTGGGAATTGAGAAGAAAGATAGCTGATTGTCTTCAAGGTGATAAGCTTCCAGCAGTGGTACAACAGGTGGTCAACAGGAGCAGAAGTCTTACACATTTGTTTGTTGAAAAATCTTCATTGTGGGGTGCTGAAGTTAGAGATAGCAAAACTGGTAGGAGGCATGTTGTTAACACTGAATTGCATGATTGCACTTGCCTTGAGTGGCAACACACCGGCAAACCATGTGAGCATGCCATTCTTTTCTTAGCCTCCCAACCGAAGGTAAACATGCACCCCTATTTGCATGAATATTATTCGGTAGAAAAATTCAAAGCTGCATATGCAACTCCAATTCCACCACTTACAGATCAGAAACAGTGGCCTGAGATGCCATTGGAATTTACATTGTGTCCTCCTGTAACGAAAAGAAAGGCTGGCAGGCCTAAGCAGAGTAGATTTAAGTCCTGGTTTGAGAAAGGTGGGAGTAGTAAGAAAAAGAAGAAAGATGACAAGCCCAAAAGGGCTCAAAAAGGTAGCAAGAACAGATGCATTTACTGTCAGGAACTTGGGCACAGAGCAGGATCTGCCAATTGCGCCTATCCAGTAGAAAAGCCAAAGTATGTTCTTGTTTTTGATTTGGTTATCTTTTTTATTTGGTTTATTTTAATTACTAAATCTATTTCATGCTTTATTTTCAGGAGGAAGCGTGCTGCAACTGTTCCACCTGTTCCACTTGTTCCATTTGTTGCTGAAGATAACTGGCAAGCAAAAAGGGCACGAGTCAGTGGCAAGAGGAGAAGTGTGCATTCTGTGTTTGGTTCAACTGAACCTGGGCATGTCCCTGGGCATGCCCAGGTGCACACTGAAGACAATGATGGTGCAGCTGAGTTTGAGACTGAACCTTGGAATGTCGAGGTGCACACTGAAGACGATGATTTTGCAGCTCAGTTTCAGACAGATAACATTCAGACAGATAACTGGCAGTTTCAGACAGATAACATTCAGACAGATAACTGGCAATTTCAGACAGATGAAACTGCTTTCGAGGTTGAAACTGAGATTTTTGAGGAGGTGAACGACCAACCTAGTTCAGTCAAGAAGCCCGTGAACAAGACCAAGATGCTCAGTGAACTTGTATGTGTTGAGGAGGGAGAACCAAAAACAAGATGTGCGAAGAAGGGCACACGGCGTGGTAGGAAGGGCACACGGCGTGTTTGAACATTTGTGGCATGTAATAATATTTGTACTGTGGTCTTTGTATTTGAATTTCGGCTGGAATTCAAATTTGAACTGAAAACCGAAATTTGTAATTCAAATTTGGCCTCAAATTTCAAATTAGTACTGTGATATTGATGTTTCCATGCTATGTTAAGCTCTTTTGCTATGTTAGCTGATCAATCCGAGCCCTTTTGCTATGTTAAGCTCATAGTCATCAAAAGTGTGTTTGAAACGACCTCCAAAGGTAGGGTAAATGCCCTCGTTTCTAAGCAACTTTTGTTGGCATCTTGTCTAAATCAGCCAAATTAATTTCCTAGACATCTATTCTACCTATATAGTGTAAATCTGAAGTTTCATTATGTTTTAAATAATTCTTCTATTTTTTTATTTTTTTTAAATAACATGGTTTAATAGAAAATCATATATAAAACATCCAAAAATCATGTTTATATTTTTTTCTAGCAACTATATCACATATAACAACATTGGGCGCTGGTCTCATGTCATTTTGATTTTTTTTGAATTAATTATGCTCATTTGAGACCATCGCTCTATTAGTGAACTCTAAACAAGCCTATACAAGATAGCTCTTTTGTGGAAACCATTTTCGATCAATTATCCAAAAATCATGTTTATATTTTTTTCTAGCAACTATATCACATATAACAACATTGGGCGCTGGTCTCATGTCATTTTGATTTTTTTTGAATTAATTATGCTCATTTGAGACCATCGCTCTATTAGTGAACTCTAAACAAGCCTATACAAGATAGCTCTTTTGTGGAAACCATTTTCGATCAATTATCCAAAAATCATGTTTATATTTTTTTCTAGCAACTATATCACATATAACAACATTGGGCGCTGGTCTCATGTCATTTTGATTTTTTTTGAATTAATTATGCTCATTTGAAATTTTCGCTTCATTTGACACTTTTTCGAAAAAATTGACGCAAACTATGTTTATATTTTTTTCTAGTTGCTATACAACATTATAAAACTATGTGCGTTGGTTTGAGCATGTTTTGATTTTTTTTGAATTAGTTATGCCATACCCTAGCTCGCAGCTCAAAACCCCTCTAAACCCCGTCTGAAACCCCGACCCCTTCTGTGCCGTTGATCCGTGCGTGGATGGTTCAGATCTGGCGCTAGGGTTAGATCCGTGCGCATGTGACTGCCGATCCGCGGCTGCGCTCTGATTGGCTGCAATTGCTCGGGTTTGGATCGGTGGCTGCGCTCGATCTGCACCGTTCCTTACGATCAAACGATTGAAAATGACGCGGTGGTTGACTCCGTGTTTTGTCTCAATGTAACTGCATGCAACAACGGACACTGACTAGTGGGCCCCGTTCCCAAGGCCGACGCATGCAGACATGCAGCCCAGCCCTCTACGCAGCCCTGCACGCCTATCACGTCGCACCAGCGCTATTTTGCAGCGACGCAGCCCTGCACGCCTCGTTTCAGAAAGGGGTGAGGAGTCGCGTCGCACTAATGCACGCATACAGATCACGTCGCATCCTAGCTATTCTTGAAGCCACCTGCCCCGAGCGTAGAATTAATGCAAAGAGAGGCAGACTTTGGCAATTTTTCACCTCTTTGCATTAATGCACGCATACAGCTAGGATCACGTCGCATCCTAGCTATTCTTGAAGCCACCGCTTTGACCTGCACGTCTCGTTTCAGAAATGCACGCAGCGACGCAGACTTTGGCGTGAGACTTTGTATTTCACCTCTTTCACACAGCAGACGCATTAACGCATGCAGGCTACGTCGCATCCTAGCTCTTCGCAGCCACCGCTTTGACCGCCCAATGCATCTAAGCCTGTCCTACGCAGAGGAGACCAACGTTTTCACACAGTTTTCACCGCTTCTTCATCTACCCCAATTAATTCACCTCGTCGCCCTCTTTATATAGTGCCTTTGCCTCCTCCTCCCTCTTCTCATCCCTCTCCAGCCCCTTTGCCTCCTCCTCCCTCTACCATGTCGACGTACTCGATCCCTTCCAGCCCCGAGTCCGTCACCGACGAGGACAACCACCCGAAGGCTCGGGCCTGGTACGAGCCGGAGTGGACGTCGGAGGAGGTGGGACTCGTTCCCATCGAACCCAAGAAGAAGCGCACGGTGTGGGTCCACCACCCCGACCCCGTCCTCGTCGACAGGATCGCCAACCGCGAGGCCAACCTCACGGAGGCGGAGAAGAACCGCCTCCGTAGGAAGGAGGAGAAGGCGGAGGAGAGGTGGCTGGAGAGGGAGGCGACGAGGGAGGCAAGGAGGGAGAACAAGGCTCTCCGGCGCCGCATCAAGAACCGCCAGGAGAAGGAGAACGACGAGAGGCGGCAGGAGAATCTCCGGGCCTTGGCCATCCGCGAGATGGCGAACAGGGCGGCGGACTGGAAGTAGGCCAACCCCCGGTGGTTGGCCGGAGGGCCGGAGGACGGAAGGGCGCCAGCAGACGAAGGGGCGCCGGCGGTTAGGGTTTAGGGCCCCCTATATTTAGGGCCCTATATAAATGTAACTTTTTTTTTGTTTAATATGTGTAATGTGCGTCGGGCCCCTCTATCTATATATGTAAATTGGGGCCAATGTTGGTTCTTGGGTATATATGCCCCTCTATCTATAATATAAAAGTGTGTTTAAACTATTTTTGTACAAACGTAACACTAACTTCTAAATTAGCTTCACAAGCTAAAACTAAACCTAAACCTAAACAAATTCAAAGTTAGTTACAACAAGCTATGGAAATAACTAAACCTAAACCTAAACCAGTGCAAACCCCCGCTTGATTCAAAAAAAATTGAAAAATATTTGACGATTCCAAAAAATTCCAAAAAAATACTAGCTGATGTATATGCATGTCCTCTACGCACGGTACAAATTATTTGTGAAAAATAAATCGTATTACGAGCTACAGAAAAAAAAGAAATTTCTGACAGAAAATGATTACTACTGTTACTTGTTGCTGTGTCAGAAATTTGTTATTTTTATGTACCTCGTAATACGATTTGTTTTCCTCAAATGATTTGTACCGTGTGTAGAGGACATGCATATACATCAGCTAGTATTTTTTTTGGAATTTTTTGGAATCGTCAAATATTTTTCAATTTTTTTTGAATCAAGCGGGTGCACTGGTGCCCGAGTGCCAAAACTTCGCATTCCATGCAAATTTTGGCAACCCAGTACGTTTTTTTATTTTGCCGGAAATAAGCAAAATTCAGAAACGTCACGGCCCAACATCTACTCGTCACGGCCCAACATCTACTCTGGCAGCCCAGTATGTTTTTTTCGTAAGGAAAACACAACTGTCGACTGAAGTTAACTGAAGAACATGAGTCAACAAATTCAGAAACTTAACAAATTGCTGCGTGCATTTGATTAAGTGACACGAACTTGGCATGGCGCACAGATCGCGTCCTCTGCCCTAACGACGGATCAACAAGTAAACGAAAAACAGAGCAACGATGCAACAATAAAATCCACCAGCCATCATATTTGCTTGCTTCTGCAAATCAACCATCTGCTTTAGATGTTTCTTGATCTTCTTCAGTTCCTGGTTCAGTTCGGACTCCGAGGGCAGCCCGGGCAGTTCACCATTGCGCGCATTCCTCTTCACCTCTCTGTCAGCACCGGGCGCACCCATCTCCGAGCTTTCCCCCATCTCCACGCCCACCGGCGGCAGCCCCCCCAATCTGAGCTGCAAATTTGCGGCCCCCATCGAATCAATGTAGCCCTCAAACACAAGCCTCTCTAAATAATCATCCATCCACTCGAAATAGCCACATTTCTTCAGGATCTGAAAACAGCAACATGAATCCTAAATTCAAAATTTCCCAAATTCGACGAGCAAAAACGAATTGCGGTGAAATCAAAGCAAAAGGATGCGAAAGAACTGAGATCTATACCTGCCCATCCCTTCCGGTGTGCCTCTTGCTCAAGCAGCTGACATACTCGCGCCCAAGATTGCCATTCTCGTCGGTCTTGCTGACCCAACGCTTGAGAGCCTCTGGGCGTTTGCAGTCTGGGCACCGTGTCAGCGGCACTACACCATACCGCGGCCATTGTGACCGCGCGGCGGAGGAGACAGACATCTGCGCTAAGTCGCCGGAGAAGAGGGAGAGAAGGATGCGGGAAAGGGGAGGGGAAGCAATGGCGGTGTCGGGAGGTCGGGGACGGGCGAGGTTCTCTTCTAACTGACCTGAGGTGGGACCCACGCAGTGCGTACGTGGACAAGTGGTGGGCCCAATGTTCCTAACGGTCGCCTGTTCACAAACGGTCACCCAAACCGAACACCTAACGAGCGTTTAAGTGCCATGTTGCCTCTGGGCTATTTCTCCTCGTATAGGCGTCGCATGGAGGCTATTGTCTGGAAAGACGTCGTACTCCTTCCATTGAGTTGGAAACATGTCGCACTGGAGCTATCAACCCGCGCCCCGACGGGCTTCCCGCCGTGCCATGCTTCGTCCCGGGGCCGCGTCCGGTCCTGGGCCCTCGTGGCTTTCTCAGCTCCATGGTCTCCGGCATGGGTGACTACGCGGTGCCGCTCACGTCGCGCCATGGCCTCCTCCTCGTGCGCGTCGGTTGTGACCTAATTGTGTGTGACCCGCTCGCCGGCAAGTTCGATGCGCTCCCCCGTGTAGAGACCGAGGTTGAGATTGAATGGGACTCCGATTTTTACTTCACTGGCTATGCTTTGCTGACGGCCGCGGACTGTTCTAGCTCGGATCAGAAGAAGGACACGTCGTTGCCTTTCTTCAAGGTCATGATAATTGCCATGTCAAAAGACGAATTGTATTACGATCTCTACAAGTACTCGTCGGTTGGTGAGTCGGGATGGAACAGGTGCTCTGGGATATACCAAGATGAGGGCCGTAACATCTGCGTGACACTCATACAACACAATGCTGCCGTGTGCGGTGGGGGCGCTGCGCACTGGTTCTTTCGCGACACGTTCGGCATCTACATTCTTGACGTTTGTGCAAAGACAGGCCATGTCTCCATGAGTAAGCTAGAGGATACAGGACTACGTAACCTCCTCGCTGACCCTGCTTACGACGAACCATACCTCAGCGTCGACGCTGAGGGGAAGCTCGCGTTTCTCTGCTTGAGAACTGATGGCAGCCGGCTAGACATCCGGACATGCGACGCCGATGAAACCGATTCCCACATCATGCTAGAACCACCGTCTCAGAAGACAAATAGTTTGATCACGTGCTTGGGAGAGAAGAACGGCATGTTGATCATCAAGGACGATCATCAGCGCATCTATGTAGCCGACGTCAAGACAGGGGAGATGCAGGAGATGACAGATTGTCCGCGCGGCCATGGCCTCAGCCGGAGAGAGATCGTTCCTTGGAGATGGACTGGCCGGCCTTTTTTGTTGCTCGGCTTGGCGTAGTAGCTACACAGTGAGATTATTTCCATTTTATTTTGGCTGGAGGGGAATATTTCGGGTGGGGTCTTTGAGAATGAGTGAGGTGAATCCACTTTGGTATATGCGCTGCCTTTTGTTCAATCTAGATAGCGATCCACCTCCAGCAGAGGAGAGCTGACATCTATGTGTAAGCTAGCTGCTAGTTGCCTGCAGCCACTTTGTGAAAAAGATGAATTGAAAGGTTGCTTTCCTTCTTTCTTTCTATCTATCCTTCCTAGCTTACGTGATGATTGCAAGAGCTTCCTGATTTCCCAGCTCAAGTGAAGTGCTTGTCTGATCTTAGCTGCTAATCGACCTACCATGGATGTACACATCTTCCATTGGAATCTTGGGATCACCATCAGGGCATGCAGGCAGGTGCCTTTCTTCCCTTGTCTTGAGAAAAAGAAGAAAGGAGAATGAAAGATGCAGTAGCAAGAAAGCAACCACTCTGCACTCCATTACCATGAAATCGAGCGCAAAGTCTCAAAGTTTCTCAGTGGTTATATCAACTGACTACTATCACCAGAGAAAATGTGATATATATACATTGATTAACACCACTCACAACCTTATCTCAGCTCATTACACAACCTCTCCTCTCCCAACTCTGCTCCTATCTTCTCTTCTCCTGTGCTCTGCCCGCACCACGGCACCAGCACTCGGTCGATCTGCATGTCTCTCATCACCGACAATCCCGAGGACTCGCCGAGGCACTGCGCCGCCAAGCACAACCACCGGCGCCGGCGGCTGCTGATTGCGGCGTCGTCGGCAGCGACGTCCCTGATAGCTTTGGCAATCATACTGTCGCTCACCCTCCGCCCTTCCGTTCCGCGCTTCACGCTGCTAGCCGCCACCGCCTCCATCGACGACTACTCCAACGCCACCACCACCGAAGGCATCGCGCGGGTGCGGTTCGACGCCGCCTTCATGGCGCACAACCCCAACGCGCGCGCCGCCGCGCTCTACGACCGCCTCCAGGCGCGCGCCTCCTATGGCGCTGGCGTGCAGCTCGCAGCGGGGCCTCTGCCGCCGTTCGAGCAGGCGCAGGGAGACGTCGTGCTCACCACTTCGCTGGCCTCCTCGTCGTCTGCGGCGCGGGGACAGGGGTGGCGACGGAGACGGAGGCATCGGAGGGCGGGCGGCCGACGACCACGCTGCTGAGGGTGCGCGTGGAGGGGCAGCTCCGGTGGAAGGTGGCTTCGTGGGTGTCCGGCAGGCACGCCCTCGCCGCGGAGTGCGTCGCCGTGGTGGTGCTCCAGTCCAGCAGGGCCGTCGTCGTGCAGGGATCCCAGTGCGCCACCACGCTGCAGTGAATATCTAGTAGGAGACTAGGAGTACATGTGCATCAATTTGTTACGTACTGCTTAGTTAAATAGCGTCTGCTTAATAATGCTACAAGTATGTTATTGCACTTATAATTAGGGCAGATGCCTTGCTTCTCGTTTATAAATGAATATCATGAGATAGCCCTATAACTGAATTGCACTTAAAATGGTTCAAAAAGGCTTTTTCCTTCTCTGGTGAAAAGGCTGATTATGGTGCACGAGCATTCTCTTTGCACTTGCTTCGCCAAGAAGAGAAGCCAATCATCTCTCTCCCACACGTCGACAAAAAATCATGTCTACTATGAAGTGAAGGTTGGTGTCAAGCCATTTACTGCGAGTGCCTTTGGAATTTATTTTCCCTTCCACAAAATGTCTGGCCCGATTATTTGTCATCTCGCGTAGGTGGGTTCATCCATCACAATAAATATCGATTAATTATAACAATTTTGCGTTCAATACATTTGACAGAGTTTGGTGCTAACACGTTATATATATCCGTTCTAGGTTGGAGAGAGCATCAAAGAAACCAGAACTTTCACAATTAGATGGGAGAACACAATACGTAGCAAACTGGTTTATGAGAAAACTAGGCCAAAAACCGTTCCCATCGCAATTCCTTTTTCTTTTTTCTTGTTCGATAAAGGGATTTTTAAACATCGCAATTCCTTAGAGGACAATTGCACGGACAACAGGGCAGACCACCTAGCAATATATTCCCGGAGTGCCATCCAAACAAGCTTAAACATGTCACTAACGCAATGTAACTTACTGAGGGAGCCGACATCGTCATCACTAGCCTTACCTAGCCTTGTCCACCAAACACGATTGCCACGATCTTCAGGAAACACCTCCAAGGAGCAAAACCCACAATTAAATACTATGGGGGAGATCCCACACCCACAGCTACCGCGAGTTGCCAAGGATCCGACATAGTGGAGAGGAGGAACTCTACGACGGGTGGCAAGGAAGCAAGGTTGGCTCTTAAGGGGATTGATCAAATGGCGTTGTGCCTGACATCTTCAAGACATAACTTATCAATTATATTTATAGCTCAATTGTTGAAGTGCAAAACCACCCAAAAATATAAGACTAAACTGCCATTGATATTAATTTATGGGTCAATATCTTGGTCAGGGTTGCTGATGTCGAGGTAGTCCCATGAGATACCACATGCTGGGTGAGGTTAGAATGATGGAGACGAGTCGAGAAAGTGATCGTGGATGTTGTTGCCAGGGTCAATGCAGTTTGCGAGCCGTTGAGAAGAAGGGTGCGACCCTAGCTAGTTTTGCTAGAACCAGGAGCACATTAGGAGGAAGTTTGCAAGAATCGAGTACACAAGATGATATTTGGCAACTCGGTCTTGGCAGATGTAGAGGAGGTAGTCGATGCCAGGGAAGACATTATCGAGGCCGATGAAGACAAGGTGGTGATCCGAGCCTGCCAAACCCGAAGAAGCGTCAGAGACAAAGGCATGTACCGATGTTGCCAGCACCAGGCGTGCAAGAACTGATGTCTACGTGTGCTTCAATTCTTGTAGACAGTGTTGGGCCTCCAAGAGCAGAGGTTTGTAGAACAGCAGCAAGTTTCCCTTAAGTGAATCACCCAAGGTTTATCGAACTCAGGGAGGTAGAGGTCAAAGATATCCTCTCAAGCAACCCTGCAATTAAGATACAAGAAGTCTCTTGTGTCCCCAACACACCCAATACACTTGTCAGATGTATAGGTGCACTAGTTCGGCGAAGAGATAGTGAAATACAAGTGATAGGATGATTATAAGTAGTAACTGCAATCTGAAATAAAGATGGCAGCAAGCAAACATGTAGCAGAACTTGTTGTAAACGGTGTTTCAATGCTTAGAAACAAGGCCTAGGGATCATACTTTCACTAGTGGACACTCTCAACAATGATCTCATAACTGAATAAGTAAAAGCTACTCTTAAACACTCTCTTGTTGGATAACAAACACCATTCATTGTGTAGGGCTACAAAAGCACACCTCAAGCCGGAGTAAACAAGCGCCACAACGTCATAAAGGAATCACACACGGTGCACACACTGTCACCTTTACACCGTGGAGAGTACCGGAGTTCATATTAAAGTAACCTATAGAGTGCATAATAGATAAAGAGTAACATCTACATATTCAACTAGATTAGCACAACTGAACACAAGTAAATACTGCTCGGGATTATTCTCCTTCTTGATAACACAAGTACTACGTGTAGGGCTGCAAAAGCACTCCTCAAAGTCTGAGTAAACAAACACCACAATTCCCAAGAATAAGCCATGATAATATCTAAATTATTCATAGAGTCACACAAGTACCCACACTGTCACCTTGATACCGTGTTGTCACAATGACTCCAGAAACTAGACAAAATCACTTGAGTAGCATAAACATTATTAATGTATTCAGCGATACTAGCAATACACATGATCACATAAAGATCACACCATGGAGAGAGAGATGAACCACATAGCTACCGGTAGAGCCCTCAGCCTCGGGGGAGAACTACTCCCTCCTCATCATGGGAGTCAGCAGCGGCGATGAAGATGGCGGTGGTGTCGATGGAGATGACTCCGGGGGCAATTCCCCGTCCCGGCGCGTGCCGGAACAGAGATTCTGTCCCCCGAAACTTGTCGTCGATGGCGGCGGCGCTGCGGAACTCTTCTGGAAATATGACTTGGTTTTTAGGGTTTTCGCGTCTGAGGCAATATATAGGCGAAGGGGCGATGTCGGTGGAGCCCGAGGGGCCCAACCATAGGCTGGCGCGGCAGGGGGCCCACCGCGCCGCCATGTGGTTTGGCCTCCTGGCTCCTCTTCGTCTCTCCTTCGGACTCCGTGTACGTGTGGAAAAATAGGGACGTGGCCTTTTGTTTCGTGCAATTCCGAGAATATTCGCAGAAGTACTTTTCTGAAACCAAAAACAGCAGAAAACAGGGAACTGGCACTGTGGCATCTTGTTAATAGGTTAGTCCCAGAAAATGCATAAAAGTGATATGAAGTGTATATAAAACATGTAGCAATGGTATAATATAAGCATGGAACATCAGAAATTATGGATACGTTGGAGACGTATCAAGCATCCCCAAGCTTAGTTCTACTCGTCCTCGAGTAGGTAAAACGATAACAACAAATAATTTCTGAGGAGACATGCTTTCACACAATCTTGATCAATATATTGCAAGGCTCATGTCATGAATGAAGTGACTCAAAGCAATGATCTATAGTTTGCTAACAAATAGATAAAGAGTAAACAATGAATCATATAAGCAAAAACTTTTCATGAATAGTACTTTCAAGACAAGCATCAAAAAGTTTTGCATAAGAGGTAACTCATAAAGCAATAGATTCAAAGTAAAAGGCATTGAAGCAACACAAAGGATGATTAAGTTTCAGCATTGCTTTCAACTTGTAACATGTATATCTCATGGATAGTTGTCAACATAAAGCAATATAACAAGTGCAATAAGTAAACATGTAAGAATCAATGCACACAAAGTTGACACAAGTGTTTGCTTCTAAGATAGAAAGGAGTAGGTAAACTGACTCAACATAAAGTAAAAGATAGGCCCTTCGCAGAGGGAAGCAGGGATTAAATCATGTGCTAGAGCTTTTTAAGTTTTCGAAAGCATATAGAGAGCACAAAATAAGTATTTGAGAGGTGTTTGTTGTTGTCAACGAATGGTAGTGGGCACTCTAACCCCCTTGTCAACCAGACTTTCAAGAGCGGCTCCCATGAAGGACGTTATCTCTACCAGCAAGGTAGATCATCCCTCTTCTCTTTTGTTTACACATGTATTTTAGTTTCTTTATAGATGACACTCCTCCCAACCTTTTGCTTACACAAGCCATGGCTAACCGAATCCTCGGGTGCCTTCCAACATTCACATACCATGGAGGAGTGTCTATTTGCAAATTAAGTTGCTTACTGATAAATCAGGGCAAAACATGTGAAGAGAATTATTAATGAAAGTTGTAATTAATTGGGGCTGGGCACCCCGTTGCCAGCTCTTTTTGCAAATTATTGGATAAGCGGATGTATATGCCACTAGTCCATTGGTGAAAGTCTGTCAGAAGTAAATGACAAGATTGAAAGATAAAACACCACATACTTCCTCATGAGCTATAAAACATTGACACAAATAAGGAGTAATAAAGTTTTGAATAGTTTAAAGGTAGCACATGAAATATTTACTTGGAATGGCAGGAAATACCACATAGTAGGTAGGTATGGTGGACACAAATGGCATGGGTTTTGGCTCAAGTTTTGGATGCACGAGAAGCATTCCCTCTCAGTACAGAGTTTAGGCTAGCAAGGTTGTTTGAAGCAAACACAAGTATAAACCGGTACAGCAAGAATCACATAAAAACATATTGCAAGTATTATAAGACTCTACACTGTCTTCCTTGTTGCTCAAACATTTTACCAGAAAATATCTAGACCTTAGAGAGAACAAATATGCATCCCAAGTCTCAACAAGCTCTACGGTAGTTCTCCACTACTAGGCTTTAACTACATGATGCAAGAGCTTAAACATGATCTACTTGAGAGCTCAAAACAATTGCAAAGTATCAAATCGAAACAAGACAATGATCTACAAGAATGCATATGTCTTTTCCAATACCAACTACTACATGTAGCATTTTCTTTCTTCCAAACAAACACCAATCAATTTATTTAAACATAAACTCTCCAAATGATAATATAATGCAGCAAGAGAGTATTTATAAACAAGTGCTAACAGCTCGAAGAGATGCATGAAAAACAGGAGCTAAAAGCACTGCAGTAGCTAGTTAAGAATACTCAACAAATATAAGTGAAGAACATGAGTATTCACATGAAAAAGCGGAGCGTGTCTCTCTCCCACACAAGGATTGCTAGGATCCGAATTTATTCAAACAAAAACAAAAATAAAAACACACAGACGCTCCAAGTAAAGCGCATAAGATGTGAAAGAATTAAAATATAGTTTCACTAGAGATGACCTGATAAGTTGTTGATGAAGAAGGGGATGCCTTGGGCATCCCCAAGCTTAGACGCTTGAGTCTCTCTGAATATGGTTGGGATGAACCACGGGGGCATCCCCAAGCTTAGGCTTTTCACTCTTCTTGATCACATAATATCACCCTTCTCGCTTGATCCTTGAAAACTTCCTTCACACCAAACTCAAGACAGTTCTCATTAGAGGGTTAGTGCATAATCAAAAATTCTCATATTCTGTAATGATACAATCAATCCCAAAGCTTCTGGACATTAGCTACAGCCACCAATGCTTTGTGGAGCAAAGAAATCCACACAAACACAGTAAAAGAGCGAATGCAAAACAAAAGGCAGAATCTGTCAAAAACAGAACAGTCTGGAATGACGAATTTTTTCGAGGCACTTAAGTTGCTCAGATGGATCTGGCCTAAAATAATGAAAGTTGCGTACATATCTCAGGAAGATGCGTGATTTTTTCAGAATTTTTGAATTTTCTACAGGGAGAAGCTCAAATCGTGACAGCTAAAAATCTGTCACTGCGCAGAAATCCAAATCTTGCATCAACTTTCAATATAGAACTTTACTTGGCACAACAATGCGATAAAATAAAGATACAAAGGAGTTGCTACAGAAGTAACAAAACTCCTTGACTCAAAGAAAAAAAAATAACAGCAAATAAAAACGATGGGTTGTCTCCCATAAGCGCTTTTCTTTAAAGCCTTTTAGCTAGGCATAGTGATTTTGATATGCTCTCATATGTATAAGAGTTGAATATAAGAGAGCATCAAAAGCAAATACCAAACACATTTAAGTCTAACCCACTTCCTATGCAAAGGAGTCTTGTAAGAAAATAAATCAATAAAGCAAAAGTGACTAGCATAGGAAGGCAAAACAAGTGCAACTTCAAAAATTTCAACATAAAGAGAGAGACTTAATATTATTGTGATATATGAAATGTCTCCCTCTCTCATAAGGACCAGTAGGTCTTAAAGTACCCAGCAAATAAAAGCAAATCAAGAGAAAGCTCAAAACTTCATCATAAAGAGAGGTGTTTAGTAACATGAAAATTTCTATAACCATATTTCCTCTCTCAAAATAATTTTCAGTGCATCATGAAAAACTCAACAATATAGCTATCACATAAAGCATTCTTATCATGATCCACATGCATAAAAGTATCATTACTCTCCACATAAGCATAATCAATTTTATTAGTAATAGTGAGAGTAAAACTATCACAACCATCATTGTATTCATCATAAATTGCAGGCATAGTATAATCATAATAAACTTTATCCTCCATAGTAGGTGGCACCAAAATACCACTATCATTATAATCATCATAAATTGGAGGCAAAGTATCATCAAAGAAAATTTTCTCCTCAAAACTTGGGGGACTAAAAATATCATATTCATCAAAACCAGCTTCCCCAAGCTTAGAGCTTTGCATAGCATTAGCAATAATGGTGTTCAAAGCATTTATAGTAATAACATTGCTACCATCATGCAAATAATTTTCCATAGGTTTTTTAATTTTCTCTTCAAAAGCATCATGTCCTAATTCAATATAAAGTTCATAAAGATCTCTAATTTTTTTTTGTTTTCCATTAAGCCTAACTAGTGAAAATAAAAACAAGAAACAAAAAGAATAATTGCAGAATCTAAAGGAAATAACTTCGAGCACTCACACACTAGCAACAATACTAGAAAATAGCTTTGTAGCCAGAGGATGTGAATACCTTTTACCTTACCTCCCCGGCAACGGCGCCAGAAAATAGCTTGATGTCTACGTGTGCTTCTATTCTTGTAGACAGTGTTGGGCCTCCAAGAGCAGAGGTTTGTAGAACAGCAGCAAGTTTCCCTTAAGTGAATCACCCAAGGTTTATCGAACTCAGGGAGGTAGAGGTCAAAGATATCCTCTCAAGCAACCCTGCAATTAAGATACAAGAAGTCTCTTGTGTCCCCAACACACCCAATACACTTGTCAGATGTATAGGTGCACTAGTTCGGCGAAGAGATAGTGAAATACAAGTGATAGGATGATTATAAGTAGTAACTGCAATCTGAAATAAAGATGGCAGCAAGCAAACATGTAGCAGAACTTGTTGTAAACGGTGTTTCAATGCTTAGAAACAAGGCCTAGGGATCATACTTTCACTAGTGGACACTCTCAACAATGATCTCATAACTGAATAAGTAAAAGCTACTCTTAAACACTCTCTTGTTGGATAACAAACACCATTCATTGTGTAGGGCTACAAAAGCACACCTCAAGCCGGAGTAAACAAGCGCCACAACGTCATAAAGGAATCACACACGGTGCACACACTGTCACCTTTACACCGTGGAGAGTACCGGAGTTCATATTAAAGTAACCTATAGAGTGCATAATAGATAAAGAGTAACATCTACATATTCAACTAGATTAGCACAACTGAACACAAGTAAATACTGCTCGGGATTATTCTCCTTCTTGATAACACAAGAGTACTACGTGTAGGGCTGCAAAAGCACTCCTCAAAGTCTGAGTAAACAAACACCACAGTTCCCAAGAATAAGCCATGATAATATCTAAATTATTCATAGAGTCACACAAGTACCCACACTGTCACCTTGATACCGTGTTGACTCCAGAAACTAGACAAAATCACTTGAGTAGCATAAACATTATTAATGTATTCAGCGATACTAGCAATACACATGATCACATAAAGATCACACCATGGAGAGAGAGATGAACCACATAGCTACCGGTAGAGCCCTCAGCCTCGGGGGAGAACTACTCCCTCCTCATCATGGGAGTCAGCAGCGGCGATGAAGATGGCGGTGGAGTCGATGGAGATGACTCCGGGGGCAATTCCCCGTCCCGGCAGCGTGCCGGAACAGAGACTTCTGTCCCCCGAAACTTGTCGTCGATGGCGGCGGCGCTGCGGAACTCTTCTGGAATATGACTTGGTGTTTTAGGGTTTTCGCGTCTGAGGCAATATATAGGCGAAGGGGCGATGTCGGTGGAGCCCGAGGGGCCCAACCCATAGGCTGGCGCGGCAGGGGGCCCACCGCGCCGCCATGTGGTTTGGCTGGCTCCTGGCTCCTCTTCGTCTCTCCTTCGGACTCGTGTACGTGTGGAAAAATAGGGACGTGGCCTTTTGTTTCGTGCAATTCCGAGAATATTCGCAGAAGTACTTTTCTGAAACCAAAAACAGCAGAAAACAGGGAACTGGCACTGTGGCATCTTGTTAATAGGTTAGTCCCAGAAAATGCATAAAAGTGATATGAAGTGTATATAAAACATGTAGCAAATGGTATAATATAAGCATGGAACATCAGAAATTATGGATACGTTGGAGACGTATCAAGAACATGGAACACCACGTAGTCATCGTGGATGAAGACATAGAAACCAGTGAAACCAACTGCGACATGGAGTGCCCATGCGATACGCCTAGAGGCTAGAGTAGTGCGGCAGCAATACTCGAAGTTCGTGAGGAAGAATTCGACAGTGAAGAAGACCACGAGAGGCGGTAGCATTTATAAAGTAGTACTTGTGAGGTTGGGACACTGGGGCAGCTTGCCGAGTGAGCACGGAGTCGGTAGTGACAGCCTATTGAGAGGTGCAAGAGCTTGCGAGAGGCTGTGGCTGGAAGGGAGGTAGGCTTGAGCACGGATTCGGGATGGCCTGGCTACAATACTGGTGGTGTGCCTGACAACCAAGATGGAGTGATGACCTTCGTTCGGTCGCCACAGTGCGCATGGTTTTCGTTACCATCACCTAACATCTCGAAAGCATCTATTGTTTCTGAATGTTCTGAATTAATTGGTTCAGAATCAAGTGATCCATTGCAATCGCCTCCATCATCAACCATGTCAACATTATCTCCGTTTTCTGAATTGATGAATGAAGAAACAATTTCAACACAAGATGATAAGAAACAAGTTCTAGCAGATGATGATAAGAAACCGATGAAGCTAATCCATTGCCATCGCCTCCATCACCAACCATGTCGACATTATCTCCGTTTTCTGAATTGAAGAATGAAGAAACAATTTCAACACAAGATGATAAGCAACAAGTTCTAGCGGATGATGATAAGAAACCAGATGAAGCTAATACATTGCCATCACCTCCATCATTAACCATGTCGACATTATCTTTGGTTTCTGGATTGATGGATGAAGAAACAATTTCAACAGATGGTGATAAGCAACCAAATGAAGATAAACAGATGATAAATGATGTAATATATGATTTTCTCCCTCAAGGTAAAAATGTGACTTTTATTCCTATGCTTCTCATTATAGCTAAATAAATAAATTGGAATATAACGCATATCCTTACTTTATTATTATTTCTTTTTGAAGATTATACATTAACCGACCAAGATGAATGTGCTCACTGTGTTATATTATACTCTTCGAAAGAAGATATATTGGTGCAAATAGATGACATATCTGTCCAACAACGTTCTTTAGCGTGCCTGCTAGATAAAGGGAAATGGCTAGATGATGAACTAAGTAACCCTTACTAACAATGAAATAGTTTTTCTAATTAATAATATGATTATTGATACCTATTATTAATGGTTTTCTTTATCTTCAAAGGTAATCGGCGCATATATGCTGTATGAAGGACCAACTACATGCGCAAAATCAAAATGATGCTAAAGTATATTTCGAAAACCCTCTTGTTACAAGACTGTTAAAACGTGATGATGAAATTGGAATAGATGGACGTACCCGTATGACGAATGTTGTCAAGAAATATCTAAACCATGACATGGTAACATTGATATCCATTGGTTTAATAAATTTTAATTGAAATTTACATATCTCCAAGTAACTCATTGTCTTGATTATTGATTCATCTTCCAATTAATATGAAGGATTCACATTGGCATCTAGCTTGCATCAATGTTGAAAAGCACGAGATGTATACTAAGCTTTTATACTTTTTACACTGTATCATATCACTGTATTACGAAATATATATTGTACATTAGTTAGTTGGCTTATTAACAGCATAATAATTTTGCTAAATATTGATTATCATGTTCTTTGTCGTATACTTATAATGTATATCGCTGAGTCTATAAGTGAGTTGGGAATTTTTTCCCTTACTGATACATTTCCCTTAACAACATAGTGAAATAGAACACCTTAATTTGGAAAAGAGTCGGAAAACACACACCTTTTTTAATTATTGTTTTTAAGTTGTTGAATTATATCTTGTAAAATCTATATTTTGTGTGAATGCTATTCTCTATTAAATATTATTAAATAAGGTGATTCCAAAGCATACATCCTACAATATATCTTAATATAGGCTTTAGTGTATGATTAGGTAAACAAATTTATAGAAATCTCTAGAGTATAAGTTGAACCGTTTTCATTGATGCGCCGTGGAAATTTCTCCTTCTGGGAGCTTAGTGGCATCCAAAAACTTCCGCGGAGACACATGAAATACGGTTGCAACCGTATAGAGATGACCCGACCCGACTCGAAAGGGATGAATGCAGAACAAGCAAGATAAAGGAAAAGCCCAAAACAAAGTAATGTCTCCACTCGATGTGTTAGAAAGAGAAAAAGTCATATAATTGTATTATGGAAAGGCATAACTAGTTCCTACTACAGGCAGCCCCGGCGACAATAAGGATATTATGGAAAAAAGCCCCGAAGGGCGTCAGGCTTGCTTGTTGTCCAGTAATCGACTACGATCGAGAGTCATGTTTATATTTTTTCATAGGTTGCTTTTTGTATCAACCTTATAAGACCATAGAGATGTAACAATGATAATACTTGATACTTGAGTCTCTTTTTAATAATTATGTATGTGTATCTATTGATGCAAAGGCCAGAAATTTGCCACTTAAATAAATCAAACTCCTTGCGCCTCTAACTCACACTGATCCTCGAGGACTTCTTCGGCAATGGCCTGGCCGATTGTTATCCTGGTGAAGTTTGGTGGAGTAAGCGTAAAAAAAAGTTTGATGGAGTGTACGGATTTGTGTGGCGCTCTTAAACAGCACACCGGTGGATCCTGGTAGTCATGACTGAGGTGGTATTTTTTTCTTCACCTTAACTCGTCGAGCCCGAACAGATCCAACGGCCATGGTCACGTAATCAGGCACTCCTTCCTCCCGCCGGACGCATATCACTCATCAGAAATAAAAAAGTACCTGATAATAAAACTAGTGGTGGTGGGATGATCTTGCCGTTTTTGTATCTTCTTTCCGCGGTAGTGATCATCTGGTCAATCTTGAATTCTTGATGCTCAGCGACCGACTATGTTTACGCGAGCGGCGAATTGAAGAGTTGCATCTTCTGTTTGAAACAGAGTATCAATATCAGCGGGAGTTCATATGATGATTGATTATTGTGGAGAGGAGGTAGTATCAAAAAAATATTGTGGAGAGGAGGATAATTTGGGTGGGGTTATGAGAATGGATGAAGTAGTGGACGTACTTGAATGTTCGAAATCCACTTTGGGATATGCGCTGCCTTTTTCTTGTTGATTGCGATCTCACATTTCACATCCAGAACAATAAGAATAAGCCGGCAAACCCAGCTGGTACTCTATCCATCCATGATCCATCTATGTGTAAGCTAGCTACTAGTTGACTGCTGTCTGTGAAAAAGAAGAGCATGGAAAGGGGCAAAGGTTACTTTCACATATCTCTATTTCCTTCGATCCTCCTTACTGCTAGCTTATGTGATGATTGCAAGCTTCCTTAATTAACCAGCCCAAGTGAAGCCAAGCGATGTCTGATCTTGTTAGCTGCTAATTGACCAACCAAGGAATCATGTATGTAGTATGTACACATCGAGAGCAGCGTTTTGGCTCCCGGGCTCATATGCTCCGTTCGTTGACAGCTAACTTTAGCATCTTGCGATGTATCCACTGCCAGCCATCACATTATTGCGCTAATTTTTTTTAAATAATACAATTTTACAGAAATTCGACGAATATTACGTGTTTTGGGAGAATTTGAAAAATAATGCGGCCTAATTTGCGGCCCGGACGATTAGTACCTATCGTCGGGGGCCAGGACGATTAGTGCAGTACCTATCGTCTGGGGCCACAACGATAGGTACTAATCGTCCAGGCCCTGGACGACTGGTGGGGCATGCGTTGCTCACATTAGCAAAGCAAGAGCAGACGATCAGCTCGACGTGTGTACTCGCCGGGCTGCCGTGCGTGGTCGTCGGGCTGCCGTGCGTGTGGTCGCTCGCCGGCTGGCTGTGCGTGCTCGCCGGGCTAGCCGTGTGTGCACTCGCTGGCTCGCCGGACTGCCGTGCGTCGAGTTGCACGCATGGCAGCCCGGCGACCACGCACGGCGAGCACGCACGTCGAGCTGATCGTCTGCTCTTGCTTTGCTAATGTGAGCAGCGCATGCATGCATGTGCACCAGTCGTCCAGGTCCTGGACGATTAGTACCTATCGTTGTGGCCCCCGACGATAGGCCCTTATCGTGTTGGCCGCCGACGATTGGAGCTTATCGTGTTGGCCGCCGACGAGCAGGTCCTGCAGCACAATCGTCCAGGCCGCAAATTAGGGTGTATTATTTTTGAAATAATCTCAGACCGCGTAATATTAGTCGATTTTCCGAAAAAAAATGTATTATTTAAAAAAAATGAGCCATTATTGCTCCCGAGATTTAGTGCTCTCTCTCGTTAAAATTCAAAAAACATATTTATAAGTTTCAAAAATTCTGAAAAAAATCATGCGTGTTGCCAATGATATATCACACAAACGTGCAAAATTTCGATTTGAAATAATTTATATTATGATATACACAAAAATGACAAACATGTGAATCTAAATGTACACACTTTCAAATCTCCAAAATGTACAACATTTGTTATCTTTCTGTAGCTTAGAATATAAAATATTTTAAATCAGGATTTTACACATTTGTGGGATATATCATTAAAAATATGTAGAAATGTTTTCAGATTTTTAAAGAACTTATAAATATGATTTTTGGAATTTTTTAATTAGAGTGAACACTGGAGCTCGGGAGGCAAAAGGGTTTTCCGCAGCCATCACTCACTATCATAGGTTAGGGGAAATGCATAAGCATCGATGATGTGGTTTCCCATCGAGAAGGCTCGGCCTCCCCGTCGGCGCGCTACAGTAACAAATCATTGCATCTACCTGAACAAACTGAGCTCTCTGAATCAGTACATAACATACTAAGCTCTCTAGTACGGTGCATCTACCTCGGCAGACTGAGCTCTCTGAGACAGTACATCTACCTGAACACACTAAGCTATCTCAGAGACTGAAACTGAGTCACAGCGCATGTACATGAAAATTCCAGCTCAGTGCATCTCCGAGAAAAGCGTGCGCCATATACATGGCACAACAACAACCGGAGGTCTCTGGATCAGTGCAACTACTAGAACATACTAAGCTATCTGAGAAGCATACCGAGCTCCAGTGCATGGAGAATGTGCGTCCACTACGGGAGAACAAAAGCACACGGCGAAGACACGGCAATCCGCGCACGGCAAACTTTGGCACGGCAACGTTCTCTTTGCCGTGTGCCGAATGTCGGGCACACGGCAAAGACAACAGGTGGGCTCCACCACCACTTGACGTCGCAGACGGACGGCGACGGCGCTCTCCGGACAAGTGGGCCCTGCAGTTTGCTTTGTGGTCTATTTTGTGTGGGAATTGGATGGGTGTCATTTTGCAATATATTTGTTGTACTTGGTTCACAAAAAATGTCATTTTTTACACATAAAAAATAAAAAATGATATTTATAAAAATAATTTGAAATAACTCAGTTCTGCTACATTGTTTGCCATACCAAGATAAAACTATGTGTCAAATATGGACACATTATCACAAAATATGATACGAGAATGGTCATATATTGGTCATTTGACTCGAAACTTATACTTGTTTATAGATGATTGATGTTTTTGTGAAGATTTTTTTGGAAACTTTGTCAAAACTCAAGTTTATCATTTACCCTAACAACTAGTACACATAAAAAGACTCCGTGCCGAAGGATTTCTTTTTTTTTTTGAGCATTTTTTCACTTTCTTTTATTTTTTTGAAAAATTGTCAAAATGGCCACCATGACTATTCGTCGAAAGGGGTCACAATTTTCAAAACTATCGACGGTTTTGTGATATAACCATTACTTGTATATCTTAAAATGATTTTAGTAAAATTTCTAGAACAAACTATCCCACACTTGTTGTTCAAATTTGAATTACTTTCGAAAAATCGGCATATAGTCGTTTAAATAGGATAAATTAGGTAGAAACCGAGAAATTTTCAAATATTTCTGGATTATCCATCAAATATGGTCTAATTTGTGTGGGAATTGGATGGGTGCCATTTTGCACCATATTTTTTGTACTTGCTTCACAAAAAATGTCATTTTTGACACTTAAAAAATAAAAAATAAATGATATTTATAAAAATAATTTGAAAAAACTCAGTTCTGCAACATTGTTTGCCATACCAAGATAAACCTATGTGTCAAATATGAGCACATTATCACAAACTATGACACGGAAATGGTTATACATTGGTCATTTGACTCAAAACTTATACATGTTTATAGATAATTAATATTTTTGTGAAGATTTTTTTTGAAAACTTTGTCAAAACTCAAGTTTATCATTTTACCTATCAACTATTACACATGAAAGGACTCCATGCCAAAGGCTTTCTTTTTATGAGCATTTTTTCACTTTCTTTGATTTTTTTAAAAAAATTGTAAAAATGGCCAACATGCCTATTCGTCGAAAGGGGGTCGAATTTTTCAAAACTATCGACGGTTTTGTGATATAAACAATACTTGTGTACCTTTAAATATTTTTGTAAAATATCCAGAGCAAACTATCACACACTTGTAGGTCAAATTTGAATTACTCTCAGAAAATCGACATAAAGTTGTTTAAATAGGCGAAATTAGGTAGAAACCGAGAAAATTCCAAATATTTCTAGATTATCCATCAAATATGGTCTACTTTGTGTGGGAATTGGATGGGTGCCATTTTGCACCATATTTTTTGTACTTGCTTCACAAAAAATGTCATTTTTTACACTAAAAAATAAAAAAAGATATTTATAAAACTAATTTGAAAAAACTCAGTTGTGCAACATTGTTTGCCATAGGAGAACTTGCCTGTGGCAAGATGGTTAGTTGGGTGGTTGTACCCCTAGCCCACCAGAGTTCAAACCCCAGGTTTGACGCTGGTGTTTCTCATTTAAGGCGGAATATTCTTCAGTGGGAGGCGACGTTCCCGTCGACAGCGAGGCGCCCGTGGTGACTTCGTCAATCTCAAGACTCGACCCGCCGACTCAGTCTCTCGGAGGTGCTCATAGGGTAGGGTGTGCGTGCGTGCGTTCATAGGGGTGAGTGTGTGCGCGTGTATATGAGCGCTTGCGTTGTACTGTGTTTCGCAAAAAAAAAAAAAAACATTGTTTGCCATAGCAAGATACACCTATGTGTAAAATATGGGTACCTTATCTGAAACTATGCCACCTAGGTCATTTTTGACACTTAAAAAAATTAAAGTTGGTCTTTGCTTAATCTTTGCCGTGTGTCTATCTTTGCCGTGTGTTTTCCGTAGTCTTTGCCGTGTACCTTTCTTTGCCGTGTGTTTTCCTTAATCTTTGCCGTGTGCTTTTCTTTGTGGTGTGTTTTCCGTAGTCTTTGCCGTGTGCTAGGCTGTGCCGTGTGCACACGGCAAAGAGCAGGGCACACGGCAAAGTCCTGCTCTCCCGTAGTGGTCTTGGATGGGTGGGAAAAATTTGAGTTCCCATCAGCGTCCTCGATAACCTTAATTTGATTCTTTTTTTTTGAAGCTCATACCTGGATTATATTAAATATGGAAACCGAAATTACAGGATACATCCAGATACGAGGCAGCTGTCCCCAATTTACAGAAAAGACCCTGAACAAGAGGGAAAAACAACTAGACCCTAATCCTCTGGATCCTCTCTGCATCGAGCCTTCCACCGCCGCTTGCGTCCTCGCCGAAGGATCGCTGGAGGAGAAGACGACGAAGAACAGCAGCTGAGTCGCCGACACGGACCTATAGAGGAGAAATCCTCGTTGAAGTCGCCGCATCTTCCACCTGGCGCGAACGCCAGGATCTTGCAGTCCTGCGAGATAACACATTGGCGGGAGCCACGCTCCGATCCATGCCATCGGTCGGGTCGCCGGTGGAAACCAGCAAGCAGACCCGCAGAAATCCAGCTCTGGGAGCAGCGAAAGCATCAGCACATGCCGCCACCAGCCCAACTCCTCCACCTCCCTTCTTCTTCCACCTCGGTACCAAGAAGAGACATCGAGAAGCAGCAAAAAACCGAACCTTGCGAACTTATTGGAAAAGTTGTCCTCGGCGCTGTGCCGCCGGCGCATCTCCCACTGCGGAACCATGTATTTATTTGAAACAGAGATTTGTCGGCGCTTCGGGGTGCTCCTATATATTTGAACCATTTAAAAATGAACAATTTTCAAATCTGAATGTTTTGAAAATTGAATAGTATTGAAATCTATTTTTTTAAAAAAATCGGTGAATCAAAAAAGAATAGTCAATAAAAAATGGTGGTGAGCCAAAAATAATAGTGAACAAAAAATGACGGTAAACGAAAAATGGCGGTGAACAAAAAATAATAATTAACAAAGAATTTCGGTCTACCGAAAATAATAGTGAACAAAAAAAAGTCGGCAAACAATTTTTTTACAGTTAACAAAAAATGGCGCTGAACCAAAAATAATTATGTACAAAAAATGCCGATGAAAAAAAATGCAACGAACCGAAAATAATAGTGAACAAAAAATTCGGTGGACCAAAAAATAATAGTGAACGCAAAATACTGGTGAACCGAAAATAAAGTAACGAAAAATATCGTTGGACGAAAAATGCCAGTTAATAAAACAAAATGTGAACCAAAAATGCGGTGAACCGAAAATAATAGTGAACAAAAAATGTCTATGAACCAAAGATAATAGTGAATGAAAAATATACGTGAACGAAAAATCTCGGTAAATAAAAAAATAGCGAACCAGAAAAGCCGGTGCACCAAAAATAATAGTGAACGAAAAATGTCGATGAACGAAACATGCTGGTAAAAAAATAGTGAATCAAAAATGCCGGTGAACCAAAAATAATAGTGAACGAATAATGTCGGTCAACCAAAGATAATAGTGAACCAAAAGTTTTGGTCACCGAAAAATGCCTGTAAATAAAAAAATAGTGAAAAAATGCAGGTGAACCAAAAATAATAATGAACGAAAAACAATCGGTGAACCAAAAATAATGGTGAACGAAAAATGTCAGTGAACCAATAATAGTGAACAAAATATGTCAGTGAACAAAAAATGTCGGTAAATAAAAAAATAGTAAACCAAAATGCCGGTGAACTAAAAATAATAGCGAAAAAAAAATATCGGTGAACCAAAGATAATAATGAACGAAAAATGCCGGAAAAAATAGTGAACCAAAAATATCAATGAACCAAAAATAATAGTGAACGAAAAATTTCGGTGGACAAAAGATAATAGTGAACGAAAAATGTGGTAAAACAAATTAGTGAACCAAAAATGCCGGTGAACCAAAAATAATAATAAAACAAAAAAGCAGATCGACTGGTCCAGAAAAATGTTCATGGGCTAATAAGATACCCAACATTTTCTCTAAAAATGTTCCGAAGTTCAAAAAATTTCTAATTACAAAAAAATTGAAAAATGAAAAACATAGATAATTAAAATAAATTAGAAAGGAAAAGGAAAAGGAAAATTAGAAAATAAAAAAAGTACAAAGAAAGAAACATAAAAGAAAACAGGAAAAAAACATAAAAGAAAAAGGAAGAAAGAAAGAAATAGTGGCGACACCCGTGGTCAAACAGAAAAAGGAAGAAGAAAGCAGCTACTACTCGTAACGACCAGCAGACAGTTAACTGGGCCGAGCCTATCAGTCGACAGGGGTACGTGGAGGCTAATACTGTCCGCGGTACGTGCGTTATAGAAAAAACCATGGATGTGTGCCTGTCATCCAGGCAGCAACCACTGGGCCAAGTTTGTTCTAACAGCCCAGTCATACCCATCACTTTCCTTTCCTTTCTTAAAAAACATACCCTTAGCTACTACTAGTACCTCTGGTTTCGGAATTAAATGTCACAGGAAAGCTACTAGGCTACTACAAATTCTATACAACCTGGCGACAAACAATTCGGATCGGAGGGAGTATCATTATCAGCAGGCCGGCCGGTCCGATTGTTCTGTATATGAGCGATGGACGCATCAATCCTATGGATACATACGCGGGTGATCACACGCGAGAAAGAGATGTCGGAAGCGGAAATCCATAACAGGTAGTAGATGCATGCACCCAATGTTCAAAAAACAATTTTTAAAATTTCAAAAAATTTAAAATATTTTTTTTAGATATACTTAAAGGCATTTTATGTTAGCACAAAAAGTTACGTGAAGAAATAATATTTTTTGTGACCTGTGCAAAAAAGACAAATCCGGACGCTCCAAAATGATTTTATACGAAACATTTTTTTGTCTTTTTTGCACAGGTCATAAAAAAAGTTTTTTCTCCACGACATTTTTTGTGCTAACACAAAATGTTCTAATGTATATCCAAATTTTTTCTGTAATTTTTTGACATTTAAAAATAAAAATATTTAACATAGTAGTGCACTACCCAAAACGCCGCCTCCTGTCGGAAGCAGCTTATGATCTGTCTCCTTTTTGCTTTTGCGAATCTTACCGAAGGCCGATCGATCCATTGTTTGCAAAAATGAAAAATTGAAATCGACCTTCGAATTCATCCATGCATGCCGACTAGACTCAATGAACATACGTAAGAATCCACGTGGATTTCCGTCCAGACGGCTGATCTCGCATCGCTTTCGCATCCCACTCCGTCCACGCGGCACAGTGCATATGCGGTATGTATGTACTCTTTCCGTTTCAAAATATAAGATGTTTTAGTTCTTTTAGATTCATATGTATCTAGATATATTTTATTGTGTATGTTCATTTTATAGTGCTCATCTAGTCAACATATACAATAATTAAAACATCTTATATTTAGCAACGGAGTGAGTAATTCTGAAGAAGAAAAAAAGTAGGATGGCACTAGTATGTTTTGCTACCCCTAGCTATCCCAAAAACAAAACAATATTTTCTCAAATGAAAAGAAAACAATATTCTACTCACTATAAATAACAAACGCACCAACCAAGCGTGTGCGTACGTTATAAAAAAAAACCTTAATTTTTCTCAAAAACTCTTTATTTTGGCTAACAAACAAATGGACTGTAAAAAACCCAATGCCCTAAAGAAAATACTCCCTCCATTTCACAATATAATATGTTTTAGGTGTTTCACATGTTACTTATGGCTTGGACTAAAAAGAGTGTGTATATACACTAAAACATATCTAGATACATATGTATATGTCTACATGTGAATGTGGAAAAATCCTAAAACATATTATATTGTGGAACAGAGTTGATTGTAAACAGTTATGGCCTAGAAAATCAAAGGCCCATATGTTGTGCTCGCCCATATAGACCACCGAACTCGACCGGGCTCATTTTGATTACAACCATTTGGTTTGGTCACAAATCCGCACGTTGGATTGGCCTGATCGGCAGTGAAAAAACAATTGGTCATAAAATTTATTACATCAGCTCTCATCTTTTGACCATTTCGTTTTGGTCTCAAAAAGTTTATAAATGAAAAATATGACCATTTAGTGACGAATATGGAGGATCAGAAATCAACACATCTCTTGTGGTGTAAAATGGTAAGAAAGATTAGTAAAAACGTAGATAAGAGTTGTAGTTGCATATACATTTTAGTTGCATTACTCTGACGTGACAGAGATGCAACGGCTTCTACTTAATTTTTTCCTTAAATCTTGCTACAGGACAAGACAATTTCATACAATATCATAGAATACACGTATGATATAAATGAATACAAGTCAAATTAAAAGAAGCGGCTAAACTGCTAGAAATACTCTCATACATGGTTTTCATTCTTCACAAGAATAAAGATAAAGGGAACTGCAGTGTGGAGTTAAGCAATGCTGAAAAAACATCTGCTTCTTGTGGTGGAAGTGTGAACTGCCGTCGCATCAGTCGTCTGCAAGAGGTATAGGAGCTCCGTGACATCCGCACCATGTACCCCCGCGGTGCCGCCTTCCTTGTCAGAAACGCTTCCACCGGGTGCAATCAAAATATCGCCACCACCACAAGCCCCGCGATGCTGCAGACGGCGAATGGGGATGTCCTTCGTCTCCACCAATGGCAACGCCACCACGGGACTGCCTCATTCTGCCGCGGTAGTTAAAACTAATTATATAGTATATTATTTAGTTGACCTTATTAACCACACAACATTTTTTTGAAATATTAAGTGTTTATTCTTTGTGGTATAGTTAATGTATATGACTGTGAGACTATAAGTGAGTTGTGCTCAACATTGTTTTTTTCTTTTCCCGGACATTGCCCTCAACAAGATAGTGAAATACAACACCTTAGATGTGAGAAAAAGAGAGAAGATGACGTCTCTTTGAATTAATCTTTATTTAAAATTGAATAATTATATAGTGTACAATGCATATATATGCTGTGTGAATATTCTCCTCTGTTTGAATATTATTAAATATAGTGATTTCAGAGCATACTCTTGACAAATATCTTAATAGAAGTTTTAGTGTATGGATATAGGTAAAAAAATTATAGAAACTTGTGGAGGATAAGTCAACCGTTGTCATGGACTCCATAGGCCGAAGTGATCTCTCCTTTTGCAAGCCTCGACCGATTTTCACTAGCTAGTCACTATGCACGACAATGACACTAAGCTAGTGTTGTTAATAGGTCGACGCGCGCGTTTGCATCAGAAGAAACACAAAACCATCGGACCGCAACTGGCGTACTATAGCACAATAACTAATCTGACCTGCAACATGAAGAAATAGGCTTTCGGCCCGCTATATTAATATAGCAACCACCCGATACAAGATTTGAGACCACCGCTGGGGCAAAACAGCACACTCATGCCCAAGAGAAAAGAAAGAGAACAAGAAAAGAAAACAATGCCGACATTGGCGGATCAACGAAAACAAAAGCGACTCGCAACCGGTGCGCTCTCGTCGGCAAAGTCTCACCACTATCCTAACACTCTGAATAACCGTGTACCAAACAACACCTCCAAGAAGGAAAACAACGACGACGCTGCTGCTGTCCGGACTGGTCCTAGGGTTTCCCCCGGTACACTACAGATAGTGTGGAAGAGGTACACCCGACGCCCTTCAGGAAGGAACAACGACACTCACAAGCATCACCGCGTCGGTGTCAAGATGACAAGGATTTCTCCCGACCTCGAAAAAACCACATCCCTGGACAATCCGACGTGCTCCACCCATCTTGCCACCCACCAACAAGCGCCACCACGGAATTGAGATCACCATCGTCGTATCACCATGACAAGCACAGCACGGCCGGTCGAACTGAGAAGAACCCGCCATAGACAGAGTGGCAGTACCACATCCACGCGGGAGGACCAACCTCCACCGCCATAGACGGTAACCGACCGGACGCAGCACGCAAGAACACACCAGGCCATTGGAGCCGGAGGGCGGCAACAGCACAGCCACCTGGAGGACTACCTCCACCGCCATCGGCGGGTGCTGACCGGACGTGGTAGCAGAGACACACCCGGCCGGGCAGGCCCGGCCAGTCCCTGAAAGGGTCCGTGAAGTCTCCGCCACCACGCTGCTGCACGTAGGCCGTCGCTACGGCTACCCTCGAGTTCGGCATCAAAGGCCGGGCCGGACCCAGACGGGTCCGTGAAGCCCCCGCCGGCACGCTGCAGAAGGCGCGGCGTAGTCGCCACCACTCCGTCACAGGCATCGTACCTCAGTCAAACCGGGTAGTCGGGTCGGGCTTGGACCCGTACAGACCAGATCAGGCCCGAAAGGGCTCAGATCTGGGCCTGCAGGGCCCTGGCCGAAACCCTAGCTACCCGCACCACCAACGGCGGCTCGCCACGCGCTACGACGATCGATGACATTGTTGTTGGTCCACGACCGATGGTGAGACGACGAGGGCATACATATGATGCTTGATGGTGAGTTGGTGACACGATCGAGCTTGCGAGCGAGGTCGATCGATCGGTTGCTGGAACCTGCGTGCGGCTAAACGGAAAGGTGGCGAAATCCCATGGGCTCCTTCCAGTAGGTGATGAAGCACGCAAATATGTGTTGCTCGCATCCTTCGCCTTTCGGCCCGGCCGGCGAGCACTTCCGGCGGATCTCCGTCGATCGACCCCACGCGTTGCAGCCGCCACGAGCTCCACAGTATCGTATCTACTATCAGGCCGGCCGGTACGGTTGTTCTGTCTAGTCAGGAACTGACGAAACTGATCGATCTGTCTCCTTTGTTGATTTTGCGAATCTGATAAGTCGATCGTTTGCAAAAATGAAGAACTGAAAACGACCTTCGATTCCATCCATGCATGCCGACTAGACTTGGGGAACATGCATGCATAAGTATCCACGTGGATTTCCATCCAGACTACAGCTGAGCTGATTGCATCGCATTCGCATCACACTCCCTCGACGCGCCACAGTTTGAGTTCGCGTAATTCCGAAAAAATAAGTAGGATCACACGAGTATGTTCTACTATCCCTAGTTATCCTTGAAAAAAATGATAATATTTTTTTTGAGAAGTAAAAAATGATAATATTATACGCACTAAAAATACCAAGTGCATCAAACCAATAAAGGGAACATATTAATATCAAAAGCTATTTTTTTGCTTATTCACCTTGCTTAGGTGAAAAGGCTATTTTTTCATAAAGAGAATATATTAATATCAAGACGATACCAATTACGTCAGATTCTGCACTAACATGGTAACATTAGTTAGTCAACACATAAAAGATGCAAAGATCCAAATTTTACAAAAAAGCGATCAACAAAACAACTGTAGTGAACATTAGGATGAACCAAAAAAAAATGAACGCAACAGTTTTTATAAATCCTTATCTTACGGCTTAAAAAAAGATATGCCATGACGAAAACAACTCATGACAGTCGACTTTCCTATAAGGATTTCACAACCTGAATACAAATAAGCCAGAAATTGTAGAAGAGTAGGATCCGAAGCGGTGGCTGCTACAAGAATGGAATATCCCAAAGCATTGGCTTCTGTAAGAATTTGAACTTGCGCCACTGTTGAAACTTTTTTTCCAATCCCAAAAGATAGCAACTCGAGAGTAACATGAGAGGTCCCTAACAATCTAACAACGACCTCTTCAAGAAAGGAACAACACACGACACTGATCGATGGTACGTCAAATTTTCCTAGGTTCTCCTGTTTTCCCTACTCGATCTAGCTCTTCGCTGCACATTTTACTTTGAATTATTTATATGATGGTTAGGCCAGGGTTTTATGTAGTTAACCACTTAAGCAGACATTCGGACTGCATGGATAATGTGCACAGATAACATCGACCAATGTAACGTCATGGTTGTCCGAAAATATGCACTGTGTGGACAATCTCCACAAAACTCTATGGTCTAAATAATAGGATCATGGGGTGCAAATATTGAATTCCCGCTTAAGAAAACACTAATTTTTGGTAAAGCCTATTGACGACATTGTTTTTGGAACATCTTGAGTTCAACATCAGCTCGTTTTTGCTGAAAAATACATTCCCATTCCTGATAGTTTTTTTTAATTTGACGGCTTAGATTTCGCATGAGAGGACTAGTTATATAATTTGATTAGTTGTGGGTGGAATTCCATCTGATACTCAAACAATGTAGTTGTGCAATATCAAAATGTTCATGAGTCAATGTAGAAGTCAGGGATTTAACCTTTTTTTAAGAATAAATTAATCAAAAAGTTGTGAAAATAAATATGTTTTCATGAATATACGTACATACATGCATAACATGTGATCTTGTAAATTTTGGTGCCAAAGTATGAATACATCTGGCGTGTACAAAAAAACAAATACAAATCTGTTCTTCTTGAATATTATATATACATGTTCAGAATGCACAAATTCTTCCTTTTTTATACATATTGTGTATAGTGATATTTTGGGATCAAATAACAAGGTTACTTCTTATAAAAAGATGTATCTAAAAAAAGAGAATCTAAAAATTGATGAAATATTTTTGTACCCAAAATATCAATTTTGAATATCTGGTGGGCATGAACCCAAGGTGTTGGAAATCCGTGTCCACTAGATTCAACTAGCTTGTCGCAAGAAAAACTTATCCGGGATATCTGAATGCGCAATGTAGTTGCGTTTGGCTCCCGAGCTCCACTGATTGATCTGTAATATATGGTAAATTAAGACGCAGTTTACAGTTTCAACTTTCAAGCTCATTGCCTTCTCGGTTAAGCTTTACATGCTTATTCTACCGACATTCACAAGGTACCAAGGGAGCCTTTATTCTTCGAGTGCCTACACTGCCTAGTCGGCGTTGAAGTTCGCTGCCTATATATTCCTGGCTTCCTGCCAATTTATTCCAATCTCTACGTGGAAATTCCTGATGATGTTGTGGTGACACGTCGGGAATACAAAGTAGGCAAAATTAAAAAAGATAGCCACGAAAAGAAAAATAATGTTACGCACGATGTCCACCATCCAAGGGTATGTATTCTTTGTCAACTGAAATGGCAAAAGGGCGGCAAACTGGAGCGGAACCAAACCTAGCACCTCTTGGCAGAGAAGTATATTCTGCACCGACCACCTCCACCACTTCGATGTGCCCCATCGATCATCTATAAATAGACACCGTTCGCTCATCACCACCATAAAACACCAAGAACAACAGCCTAGCTAGTTATAGCTCTCACTGATCAGCTGAGATCATCCATCGATCAATCTGATCCAGAGAAATAGAGAGAGCTAGCTGTCCCCCAAAAAATCCGATCAGCAATGGCGGCGGAGAGGGTGAAGAGGCTGGCGTCGGAGCGGGCGGTGGTAATCTTCGGGGCTAGCAACTGCTGCATGTGCCACGCGGTGTAGACGCTGTTCACGGAGATGGGCGTCAGCTGGGCGAAGCACGAGCTGGACAAGGATCCCCGGGGCAAGGACGTCGAGAGGGCCCTCGCCGGCATGGTCGGCCGGAGCCCACCAGTGCCTACGGTCTTCATCGGCGGCGCGCTTGTCGGTCCCACCGACCGGGTCATGTCACTGCACCTCGGCGGCCAGCTCGTGCCGCTCCTACGCCAGGCCGGCGCACTCTGGCTCTGAGGAATCAAGGACGACAGCAATAGCTGATGCTACGTGCACTCGTGCAGAACTGCAGATTACGTGTGATCGCAACCTCGAAACTGAGATAGGGCTAAGCTACCACTCATCTCATAGAGTGAGTGCAGCTACTTAATTTTTGAAAGGTCGCCAGATATATTAATGGCCGTGTGATCTTTCAGTTGTGTACTTCCTGTGAGAGATGAAAGCTTTGAGCTTAATTACTCCATATCTTTATCTTCTCGTCCCAATTTTGATGCATTACCTGGATATGTGTGCCAAGAATTTTTGCCTATGAGGGAAATCCGCAATATATTAATGCCGCTCAGTTCATGGAGTATATTCACCCTACATACTCTACTATCCTAAAGCGCGTGGGTTTCTCGCGCGCTCAGCCATCGGTGTCTTTCTAGCCTCTCATTTCTTGACGCGTGGATGTGCAGCCGCAAAATTTGACTTTGAACTTGTTGTCATGTGTGGCTGTCCGGTGGGCACTGCCTGAGCTGTACGTCAGCTCGTTCGTCATCTTTTTTCCTTTTAGTTCCTTCCGGTTGCCTCTTCAATGCTCTACCCGGTTGCCTTGTTTCTCTCCCATCGTTAGCCCGGTTGATGTTTAAAATAGTTGACTTTGTGGATCTCGCTTCTATCCGGTAGTCTAGCAGCTCCAGCCGGTGGATTGGTCCTTTTTTTTTTTCTCTAACAAGTAGCACTCGAGCTGGGAGACTATAGTTGGCTGTTTGCCTTTTTTACTTCTCTCTAACGCTATTGAATTGTGTAACAAGTGAACCCAAACGCACCTTGGAGCGTCTCTCTCCCCATCTACAGTGTCGGAGGGCGACTTTTGGATCCAGCGGCGCGCACCACCTCCTCGCCGTCGATCCGGTTGATTCCCCGCCCTCCGGCGTCGCTCCGGCGGCGGGGAGGACGGGGAATCGCCGGATCCGTGTATATAGGTAGTGTAGGTGTGCGTTGCGTCGCTGCCGGAGGCGCCATGGAGGAGGAGGCGGCTCTGGTGGCCCTTTTGCAGGTGGGAGTCTTCCTCTGCGGCGGCGGAGCTCCGTGGAGCTCAGGCGTCGATCTCCTACCGCACCCGTGCTCGCAGCCCTGCGGCGCTGTTGTGCATGGTTTCCCCTTCGCCGCAAGCCGTGGGATGGCGGCTCCGGCGTCGACGCTTTTCGTGCAGAAGGCTGGCGAGGTCCAGATCGACGACGGCGACAACCGATGGTGTAGGCCCTCTGCGGCCGGCGATCGGCGACTTCCCGTCCGCTCGGGGGTGCTCTTGATCCAAGGCTTGAAGAGCATGAGCGGCGGCGCGCCACCGACGGCGCCGAGGTTGAAGACGAAGTCGAGCTTCTTCAGGGTTTGGACTGTAATTTCTTTCTTTATGTGGACCTTGTTGTAAGTGCTGGATTTTCGTTCAGCCCCCTGTACTCGCAAAAAAAAAAAAAAAAAAAAACGCTATTGAATTGTGTGGGTCCTGGTAGGTTTGGCTGTATGTAGCTGGTGAGCTGGTGTGCTTACGTGGATGTTGTTTAATCCACTCGTTGGGTTCCTTGGCTGCTTAGTTTTTTGTTCTCCACATATTCATTCAATCATTCTTGCCCTCTTATTCTAATTGTTTGTCGGCCCAGACCAAAGAAATATCAGCACCGGCCTTTATCCTCCCGTACTCTCTCTTCCTCACGTCTCTCTCATGCACACACATGGAGACACAAGAACAGGACAGCCACGGAACAGCAACTCAATCCGCCGGCGCCGTGCGTGGGAGAGACAGCCACATAACGGCAACTTAACTCGCCGGCGCCATGCGCAGGAGAGATTTGGGAGGGGGAGATGTGCGCCTGGTTGTTATGGAGGGGAGGCCAGCAGGAGAAAGGGAGGAGGAGGCGATAACATATTTGGTAGCATTGAGATCGGGACCAACATCGCGTGGAGCTCTGAGGAGAGGGGCGGCAGCGGTGAATCGAGTGTTGATGGAGGCGCTCCACTAGGACATCACGTCCATCGCAAGGCTGTGGAGCTCACCTCTTGGCTCTTCCATGCACCAGCGGAACTGCTGCTGGGCGAAGGAGCACGAGAGCTCAGAGACGATCAGGTAAAGGTGTTTGGTATGCTGCTACTCCTTATTCTTTCTCCACTTTAACTACGTTTTTTTATCTATCCAGTCATGTCTGTAGCGTTGAGGCTGTTATCTAAGGAGACAACAAATGGTCCGGTTGGTCCTTTTTTTTATCAGGGAAATTAAGAGACAACTTTTTATCAGGGAGTTAAGAGACAACACAATATCTCTGGATGGATCAAGGGCAAGAGCTTCCATCAGTATGTTAGGATTACGCTCTTTAACTATTCTCGATGCCTATGCTCCTAGCTTCTGTTTTCTCATGGTTTGTTGTCTATATTTTTAAAATTTACAGCTATTTTTGGCCTTTGGTCGTGGCAGGAGGATGTTCATCATATACTAATTTGCTTATTTTTTGTTTTGCCTGGCCCTGTTTTCCATTAAATCTGCCAAATTCCATCAAAGATACTATTATGTCACCTCGCCACTAACTGGAACTTTGTCAAGGGAAAGACCACAATTAGTTGCAATCTTTCATCCGTTACAATTGAAATGAATGTTGCTTCACTCTGCTGACGTAAGATAAGGTTTGCAAATTCCAAATAATTATTTCTTTCTCTTATTAGCGTTTACTCATTCCATCACTATAGTACTAATTTCTCCAGTAAATTTTGTGTGTGGTGATGTTCCATTATCTCTACTCGGTGGCTATCTTGGACAAAAAATTCAGTAGTAGCCAAGTGCAGACAATGAAGTGGGAACTAATGACGCCTGCATTAGAGACTTTTGTTGCTAAGGTATGCTGATTTCAGTTGAGTACCACGTGTTTGCTGAAATGTCTAGAACAGATAGTGATTTTCCCTACCAATGTTCATTTTTTTGTATTGGAAAACATGGCATCTTAGATCTCTTCTAACAAAAACTCCGCCCACACAGTGTCATTTTCTATTTACCACATATCACCAGGGTATTTGGTCTGCAGTCAGACAAAGGTAATGAAGAATACGCCATTGTATTTCTGGTTCCATGCATAAGAAGGTCAACAAGTAAAATTGCGTGTGAAAAAACATGTGATGGCTATATAAGGTACGGAGATGCTGATCATTCGAAATGGCAGAAGACAACGGCACCATAATGGAGCGTGTGGTATTACAGTGAGGATACAAAGCATGTTGTTTCCAGCGGTGAGTTCCCAAGTTCTCACAGGGTTGATTCTAGATTACCTGTGGTGGTACCTTTTACACGTTTTCTAGCTTTTGCCTCTATAAACATTAGATGGTTTTATATTTTTAACTATATGTGCTCAAATAATTAGCATGCCTAATGCATTTGGTATTCTATCTCTATCAGTAACTTACAGGGCCAGCAAGCTATTTAATGGTTTTCGCTGTGATAAGGAAATGTTTCGTTTCTATATTTTGGCACCTAGGTGAAAACATGTACCTTAACAACAAAATTAGATGGCCAATTTTTGCACACCAATATGTGTTCTGTCGTTCATCAGTGACTGAGATGACAAATACATGATCAGAATTCTGATCTCTGAGATGAATGATGAGTCGGTCACTATAAGAAGTTAGTTTGATTTTCATTTTTCTTATGCGATTTGCCTCCCAATATCATGTCATTCTTTCGATGAACTGCTATATAACTATGATGGTCTAATTTATTACCATACATGGATATAACTACCATAGCAAATCTTAAATCATTAATAGTAAGGTTAAATTTCTCAATGCATCCTTAGAATCTTGAGGTAGTTAGTATTAACCAATTTATTCTCGCTGCAATCTAAGCATCTTTAGCATGGATAGCATGGCACCAGGCTATCTACCTAGATAGGAGAGATCTCCAACCTTAAACCAGTACTTCAAATGCTTGACAATACTGAACAAAGTGCATACATTATGGGCAAGCTGGTAAAAATAATTAACTTTAGGCATTTTACGTACTCATATTGAAATGAACAAATGATCATTTTAAGTACTCCACCAGATAAGGTTGAAGATTAGTTTTTCAATTACCGCGAGAACACCAATCACATGAAGGCAACTACTGTGATGACTATCATATTCATACAGTATAATTATTACCACTACGGTTGGTTGTTGTCATTAACCAGCAAAAAGAGATTCAGAAAGAGGTTTCGGTGATAATAATGGTCTAATTATGAGGTGAACTTACCCATTCAGTTAGGAACTGCTGTCCCTTCGGTTTGTTAATGTCGACAGCCTTGCCCCCAGTGACAAGTTCCACTAGAACTACCCCAAATGAGTAGACATCAGCCTGGCTCTGTTAAGTCTGCCGTTGTCTCAAAGCTCACGTATACGCCATGTCTGCCTGACACCATAACTGAACTGGATCAGATACTTTGGTCCTTAATGAACATGAAAATTGTCGAAAGGTATTTAAAAACAAGAGCAGATAGGGCGGAAAATATTTAGATACAGGGACTCAAACTATTGTAATGTATGAATGCCATGTAATATGAGTTAATAACCTCTCAGATGAACAAGACATTGCATAGGAATACCATACATTTATAGGGAGTAGTTCTCACAGGAGCAAACATTCAATTCATTGCACTAAAGTTTGTTTTGCCACATGTCTAGCATGATATGGTGATAATAGAACTACCTTTATCCTCTTTTCCGCTTCTCCATGATCAGCTGCTTCTTTGCAGATCCATGATGCATTGAACTACAGCTGATGTGGCTTATCATGACTTATTAACCTTCATCCTTCTCCATGTGATATCAATATCAACAAAAAAACAGTGCAGCCATACATCAACAACTTTTATTGGTAAAGTGCATTTCAAGAACTAATCCAGACAAAGAAAGACTGTACCAGTAGACCCAAAAGGAATCAAAGATGAGAATATGAATAGGCCTCCCTGCCTCTGCTGTCCGTTGTCATATCCACCGGCGTCATAACTTCAACCCAGGTCATCGTTATAGTCAGTGATCAATGACCTTTCATTCTATTTATTCAAATCTGCGATAAATAGCATAAATAAGGCTCCAATAAACATCTTCAGAGACCTGTTTGTTGGAAAATGAAAACAAGAGGAAAAAAAGGAAAACAACAGAGGGTGAAAGAACAAAGAGTGTGTGTAAGGAAATGAATTCTAATTTTTATTTCTGTGTACAGCTCTTCAATATGAGTGATTTGTGGAAAAAAACTAGACAAAACCTTGGATCAAAAAACAGATGAGTATTACTTGATTGATTTTCAGTCATGCAAAGAATTACGCCACAATATCACGAAATTTCATGAGAACAGCATGCAAGGTTAGTTTCATGTGCATGCGCATATACAACAGGTGTGGAATATTCAAACAAACAATCTTATTTTCTCTTTTTTGCAAAGGGAGCACAAAACGTAGAAGAAATTTCTCAAAACATGCCACGACCTACCACAAAACACACTGTGCCTCTTTCCACACAAATCACTTAAGTCCTTAGAAGAACATGAAGAACTTTAAGCTTTTCCTCTGGTTTTCTATCTCCTTGGAGAGAGTGAAGAGAAAGGGCCAGGACCAATACTATTGTTACTCCTAGCAACAAAGAAAAAGTAAAACAAGAGATCCCACACAGTTATCAGGTTTTTAACAAAGTTAGGTAATATGAAAGTGTTTGCAAGCCTTTTGGGATCAGTGGATCACATGGCTTCATTTAGCATACAGGTACTATGCAAATGCAACAACAAGGTAGAATACAATATGTTGGACTGGGTGAAGCGACAAATAACCATTTGAAACTATATGTGCTGGCATGTAAACATGAGTTCTGGTTCAAAAATAAATCAGTAACACGGGTACGGCTAATTGGCCCGGGAAACAATTAGTACAGTTATAGATATATGATTTGTAGTTCTTGGTTTTCTATTCAAATCTGCTTTTTATTGAAACGTACAAGTTCAACACCCCAGTATCAGTTTAATAGGAGTTTGACAAAAAAAAGTCATAAATTCCTTTCAGGTCATACCCTCGATGTACAAACTGAGCAATAAACAAAGGCTCAGGCAAGGCCAAGAAACTACCACCGCCCAAGCTCAAGCTGCGAAGAACATGCAACTGTCGCTTCAGTAGCCAAGCTGAAGCTCCAATTCTTGGAAACAAATGAAAGGATAAATCGAGTAAGAAGAGAAGCATGGCACCATACCTGGAGATGGTATTTTCTGGCGAGCAAGCTGCGGAGCGGCCATTTAGCATGCGTGCGTGCTTCACTGGTGTTGGTGGTCAAGGAACTTGCCGCTAGCTGTGCGCCGTGCGGCCTGCTTGCATGTGTAGTCTTCGGCATGCCGATGGTGGCAACGTCAACACAGACCTTTTGAGCTGGGAACTTTTCGTGGGATGTCACTGATGCTGCCCGATGGACCATCCGCGGCAGGCGTGGAGCAGTGGAGGAGAGGCGACGGCGATTTTGTCGGTGCGGGTAAGGGAAAAGGGGATCGAGAGGCTGTTGCTTGGAATCATGGGAGGAACACGACGGAAGCACATGGTGCGGGCACGAGTGTCGACTCACGGAGGCGGCAGCGTCGTAGTTGGCCGGAATCTAGCAGGCACGGGTGGCTGGAATTGAGCTCCTATACAGCCTGACTAGGTAAATTGGGCGCGTCGTCACGCCGCGCCTTTAGTGAAAAAAGTAGTGATATATTCGGTAGAAGTTAAATTATGTTGGGAGCAAATCTGTATGCAACAACAAAATATATTTAATTGTAATGTTATATGTAGTGCAAAGCATATTTGAAAATTGTTTAGTTTGTAAGTTGTAAATAGTCAAGAACATTGATTATCATATATCAGGGTTTTGTTAATTCCCGTAATCATGAGTTGATGATGAGTTCAGTTTATGAGCTATAAATAATCAAAAAAAATTGATTACCACATATTAGGTTTTTTTTTTAATAAAATATACATGTTGTTAAGTACCAATTCGTAAAAATGTGCAATTCAAATCATTTTGAATTACAAAATTGGTTTAACTTTGGTAAATCCATATTGCTTTTGGGATTGTTGTGAATGGTTATTTTTTCTGTGTGTCACCATAATAAGATGGAACATATTATGGTTATTTTTAAATATTAGTCAAATTTTTTTTTTTGAAATTTATTCATATAATTAGAGGGAGTTTAGTTATATTGTCTTTAAATGCTAGCTAATTTGAAATGGTACAGTAAGTTTGTTTTTTTTGTCTTAAAAATTTAAATTAATTGTTTATTTAACATCCTAATAATTAGAGAGAAATTAATTTGCATTATATCTAGATATTAGTTCAACCATTTTTTTAAAGTTTAACTGCATAATTAGAGAGAGCTAAATTGTATCACTTTCAATTATTTTAACTAAATTGAGATGGAGTGCTTTAAAACTTACAATTCCGTAAACTCCATATTTAAGAAATAGGATAAATTGTGTATTTCAAACATGGTTTAGATGATTTTGAACATGCATGTATTTGATTTAAATAGGTAGGTATTATCTTTCTGAACATGATGACATATTTTTTATATTTCTCTGTGTTGGAATGAATAAGTTATAAATTCTTTCTGAACATGTTGACATATTTTTTATATTTCTCTGTGTTGGAATTAATAAGTTATAAATTTTCGAATTCAAAATAAATTTTGGAGGATTTGCAGGAAATAATGAAAAAGATTGTGACGTCAGCAATGGGGGATTTGCTCTCGTGCTGAAGAAAATAATTTGCGATTTCTTGAGATGTGCATGTAATAGAGCATTATTTTAAATTTAAGTACATAGATAGAGAGAGGTAATTTCGACTGGAGCATTTAGTAAATTAAGTTGTATAGTTGGAGCGAGTTTAGTTATATTATTTGCAAATATTAACCTATTCGGTTTGATATGATATGTTTGTGTGTTGTTTTAAATATTTAATTTAACTCAATAGTCGGAGGTAATACGTTGTCTGAGCATTTGTTAAATTCAATTTGAACTCAATCTATATTTTGACGAAATGAATCTGCATTTTGTGCAAATATTTGTCTAATCAAACATTTTTGTAAGTGCAACTACACAATTAGAGGAATGTAAGTTATATTACTTTCAAATATGTTACTACCTCCGGTCCGTATTAAGGTTCGCGGAAAGATAGCTGGTTTAGTGCAAAATGGTGTACAGACTTGCGTCAATCTTTTCGGATCGGAGGAGTAGCTAAATTGTAATGGTTAAATATAGTTACGTATTGCCATAATTTTATTATTTAGCGGGTAGCCAATTATGTTTGAATTGTTTGCATGTTTAGTAACGTCGGTATATTTGCAATATTTGTGAATACTTTGTTGTGAAATTTTTAAATTTTGAAATCTCCGCATTAAAATTTGGTTGGGTTTCAGTGCACTGAAAATTTGGAACTTAAAAATTTCTTTAAATTTCTGTGGGAACACCGTGTTTTGGAAAATTCAAGTTTGGAGTTGTATTTATCAAAATTTGTTTAGTCTTGAATATATTGAGATTAGAGAGAAGTTTGTATGTAAAATTTATTTAAAGTCTAGAGTTGGTTAAATTGGGGAGGTATTCATATTCGAATTTGTTTAACGTTTGCTGCATTTGTGAAGCTCTATTTGAGAAGTAAAGTGATCCAAAAAGATCAGGGAAAAAAAAGAAATGCTGAGTAAAAAGAACAGAGGAAAAAAAATTAGAGAAAGGGCCGAGCCCAGCAAGCAGCCCAGATGCGCAGTCCAGAGAGCCCAGTCCCGCTATGACGTCGTTGTGACGTAAACAGCGGCCGGCCTCTGCTGCCGCGGCGGCGATCTCGCCGGAGCCGCAGCACAGTGAGGTGGGGCGCGTGCGTGCGTCTGCGGGGTGCGCGCGGACGTGGGGTGGACGCAGCTGGCGGCGAAGCCTCTCCGGGGTCGCCGGCGCGCCGGCTGCGGCGTCCGCACACCGCGGGAGGAGCTGCGGACGACGGCGTGGAATACAGCGGCGGTGCGGCGTCCCGGCACGCAATAGTGGGCGGAGGTGGAGAGGACGGGATGGCGGAGGTTCCTGTGCGCTCCGATTTATCCGGGAAGGAGCGCCGTGGTGGCTGCGAACGTCGGCGACGGCGGCGGCGCCGTAGCAGCGCGGGAGAGAGGAAGAGAAGGGGAGGGTGTGAGGGCGTTTTTCCGATGAGGCCCCTGAGGTTTGCAAAAATTGCAAGTACGTCCTTATACACGGGGAAGTGTGGAATGCGGTGTATTTTTTGTTTTTGCGGGGACTTGTTTGTAAATTAACGCGAGTAGGCGTGGCCAGACCATTCGATCGGCAGCGGACGGTGTAGATCGCACCGCGGTACTGTTACCCTGTAGCGGGGCACAGTAAAACAGTGCCCCGCTGCGGTGGCGCGCGCTGAGGGCGTAAATCCGGTTGTCCTTAATATAGTTATATCTATATCTATTTGGGCATCGTTGGAAGAAAAGGGGATCGTGGGCGGACCGGCGGACTAAACAAGAGAGAGAGCTCTGTGCGATTGCGTCTACAGTCTACTCAGGGAGGCCTGATACTTTCTTTACAACTGAGCGCCACGTGCGTGCTGTGTATAGCCTTTTGTTTTGATCTTTCAAGCCTAACTTATAATTTCTGGATCAAAATTATAGACAGTTTGCTTACAACATTTAGAAACTTCTGTTCTACATTTAATCGCAAGGAAAGCAAAAAATTGCACAAATATTTGTGTCAAATTTAAATATTTAGTGTCTTTTCAAACAATTGCCACCACGGGCGCGGCGTGCCGCCGCGCCAAAGCCTACTAGTATATCACATAGCACGTCATATAGCTTGACGTGGACTCACTGAGCTGATCAGTATGGCGTGAGCTAATTGATGTGACACAATCAGTGGCGAATGACCAAAAAACCTAAGTTAGGGTGAACTAAAAAAGATGATGTAAATATTGAAATAATGCCAAGACATTAAGACTATATATCTGATTCATAATTAATTAGCAAACTATATAAATAAAACCTAAAAAACATGCAGATGGCAAATCTCCATTTTTTTTTTGAAAATCCTCCAGAAATTGGTCGATCAAATCTTTTAATTCTGTGCATGTGAGTAATGAATAGCTCAAGATTATCTCGTATATGCCTATACTGATCGTAAGAATAATTTCCATGATAAATCTAGAGCATATTTATTCAAATTGAAGCTAAAAATGAGTTGCTTGAGTCAAGGCAAGACAATTCCTAAAAAACAAATCTGAAGAGAGATGGTCAAAATCAATGGTAATAAATTCTATAGCAATAAAAATTCCCCAAGGGGCAAACGGAAAGGAAAAGTTTGGTAATCACCCGGGGATCGTAACGCTCTCATCCTCCTGTTGCTATGCATGACACGCGTCCCATGTGGACCCACACACACCACCGCCCCCATCGTCCCGAACTTGCCATCCTCCTCTCGTCCTCTCGGGAGAAATTCCCCATTCTTTTTCGTCTCCGTTCCCCGCTCCTCTCGCCTCCACAGCTTGAGCTCGCCCCGCCGGCAGCCACCACCACCACCACAAGCGCCGCTGCGAGGGTCCGCCTCGCCGCTGCGCAGACCGAGCTCGTCCGGAGGGAGGCGGTGCCGCGATGGGGCTACGGTGCCAGGCCGCCGGTGCTGCGACAGTAGGTCGACGCGGCGGCCGGTGCTTCTAGTAGTGGAGGTGGGCTTCCCCTTCGTGTCTCCCCGCCGCTGCCCCTGGCCAGGCCCCGCTGACGCTCCTCTTCCCACCTTAGGCCGGCGCCGCCGCGCCCTCGTCGCTGCGTCGAGCTTCGCCTCGGCCTCCTCTGCTCGGACGCTACCTGCACCGACCGGCGCCACCGGTGCTCCCTCCTCGACGGCCGCAAGGACAACTGCCGGTGCCGCCCCTGTGCCGAGCTCCGGCCTGACCTCATCCGCGCGGACGCCACCCTCGCCCACCGTTGCCCGTTGTTGCTGCCAACCTGGACGCTGCTGCAAGAGAGATGTCACTGATGCTAAAGACGCGGCGCGGCGCTGCTACCGACGAAAGCCAGCGATGCTTCGGACGGCGGCGGCGATGCTACCGTCGGTAGCCGGCGATGCTACCGACGATGCTTCGGACGGCGGCGCTGATGCTACTGTCGGTAGCCGGTGATGTTGCCAACGGAGCGCGGCGTTGCTACCGCCAATGCTTCGGTGATCCTTTTTCTGTTGATCTGATGCAAATTTTTGAACGCTTTGTAGCATGATTCTTCCACCATTGATGCAAATCCAAGAGTTGTAGCAAGTTTGTTCTTGATTCAGTTTTTATTGATTTGGTGCAAATTTTTATAAGTTTTATAGCAATTTTTTCCTCTTTTTGATGCAAATCCGTAAAAGCATTGTAGCAAATTTCTTGTTTACAAGATGCATTTTTATCTTCAATTGGTGCAAAATCTTAGAAGTTTTTGTAGCAAATTTTTTCTTCTTCAGATGCAAATTCACATAAGAGTCGTAGCACAATATTTTAGGGTGTTTTCAAGCTGTCCATGGCGGCACAGCTGGCCCTGCCAGCGATGGCCGGAGATGGTGCTGCCAGCAAACGATGGCGATGACAAGGTTCGTCGTTGTTGCTGCAAGGGGCCGTCGATGCTACGGCCCTGGACAGCGTCTTCTCCAGGTCTTCTCCGTCGAGGGAGGGCTCTGCTGCAGCGTGCTCCTCGTCGCCGGCGTCACGTCGGAGCTGGGGCCAACGCCATCCCTGCTTCGAGCGACGGGCGTATTCTCTGGCAAAGAATCTTCTGGTGTAGCGTGCTCCTCGCCGCCAGCCTCTGGTGTAGCGTGCTCCTTGCCGCCGGAGAAATGGGCGGAGGTCGCCGGCGTATTTGATGCATTGCGCGCTTGCTGGGAGAGGAGGTGAGCGAGGAAGGAGAGATATTTTCGTTCGATGCGAACTGATTCCAACGGTTCGCGAGGCGGAGGATCCGGGGGAATTATCCCCGGGAGACGCCTAGTCCTATCCAAACGGAAAGGTGTAAAAGTGCGTGAGATCGATATCCTGTGGGTGCTCGCGTGACTCGCGTCTGGTTTGATCCCTCCAACGGACAGAAGATCAAATACGAGAATATCTTCTATCCAAAAAAAAAAAACGAGAATATGTGTTGTTTGCATCCTTCTTCACCTCACCTTTCGGCCCGGCCGGCGAGCACTTCCGGCGGCGGATCTCCGTCGATCGTCCCCACGCCACGCGCTCGTGCTACTAGATCGATTACATCATAATCGCATCAGGATCGACAGGTAATCAGGCAGGTGCAGTGGTCGACTCGACATGGGGGACGAACATGCATATGTATCATCCACGTGGATTTCCATTTAGACGTACGGCTGATCGCATTCGAGTCCCACTCCGTCGACCCGCCTCAGTGCGTACTCCTACATGTAATTCTGAAAAAACATAAGTACTTTCTCCGTCTGATTTACTCACTTCGTTTCCTAAATACTACTCACTCCGTCCGGAAAAGGATGTCTTGGATATGTCTAGATTCGGATGTATGTAAACATGTTTTAGTGTACACATATATCCGAATTTGGATATATGGAAGACATGCTTTTCCAAACGGATGGAGTACCTCCCTTACTAAATGTAAAGTATTTCAACATTTTTTGGTCCATACGTATATCGACATGTTTTAATGCAAGGTCCATGTGAATCTTGCACTAAAATATGTCTAGATACATGTGGACCAAATTTTTTGCTAAAACACCTTAGATTTGGAAACAGAGGGAATATAAGACTTTCAACCTTTTTAAATTTGTCCTGATTCGTTACTAAATGAGTGAATCAACACATTATAACGTCTATATGGTTAGGAACCAGTAAAAAGTCAGAAAGGCTAAAAAGTTTTATATTTTTGAAATGGAGGGAGTAGTCTACACTTTGGACAAATCAGACAATTAGTTAGGCATCTACTCCCTCCATTTTTATTTACTTCGCGTTCTATGTTTAGTCAGATTTCAACTTTATCAAGTTTGATCAAGTATATAGGAAAAAATATCAAACCAAATGCATATAATATGAAAATATACTTTGTGATGATTTTAATACTATAGATTTTATATTATAGATGTTCATTTTGGTCAAACGTGGCAAAATTTGAATCTGACTAAACTCAGAACGCAAAGTAAATAAAACGGAGGGAGTATTAGTACTCATACTATTTAGGCTTAATTACCACATACAACCATGCATCTCCACTTTATCAAAAAAAGGAGTCAATGAGATGCATGCAATTTGATTAGCTGGTATTTCTGACTTGTGCTAAAACCAATGTGTCTCCACTTTACCTAGGTTAGGATGTAGATTAAATCGCAACAAATTTTAAGGCTAAAATGTACAATAAATCAAAACGGAGGGAGTAGGGTCACGCGTATGTGTTTTACCTTGCAACCACCGAAACAAAAACGATGTGTGCACATAAGTTCTAAGGGCATGTACAATGGGGCGCTTATACATAGGCGCTAGGGTTAAACCCGCCCGTTTTGCATAGATCCCAGTCAGTTTTAAGCATCGATGAATAAATAGACGTCAAACGATAGAATAATCAGTGTCAATTACAGCTCCCAAACCAACAATGTACATGCCCTAAAAGGTTTTAATAAGTCGTTTTCCTTTTTTGTCTTCGAAAGAGACTAACCATACTTCACCTTGCATAGATGAAAAGGCTATTACCAGCGAGCTTTGGTATGTCGAATTTTCTTAGCTTCTCCGTTTTTTTTATCCTTCTCGATCTAGCTCCTCCCTGCATATTTGACTTGAATTATTTTTCATGATGGCAAGGGCTTTATTTTGTTAATCATTTACTAAATTTTGGTATTGCCTATAGACAACATTGACTCTTCGAAATATCGTGGTTCAACATCATCTTGTTTTGGAGAAACAATGCATGACATTTTTTATTTGATGACTTTTAGTTTGCTTGAGTATATACTTTATCAATTCGGTGGATTTCAATCTGATAATTAAAAAATGTAATTTTTATATCTAATTGTTCATTAACCGATAAAGAAGCCAAGGTTCAACCCTCTTTATTAAAACAAAGGGATATTTTTTCTATAAATATACATACGGATATATGTGATCTTGCAAATTTTGCTGCAAGTAAGTCTACATGTGGGGTGGTCCACAAAATGATAAATACAAACTGGTGCATATTGGATACTATACATGTCCGTAACGCTGAATTTTTGGCATCAAATTTACATGGTTATAGTATATTTTTTATATGTTGCTACATAATAAATCTAAAAAAAGATGATTTTTTTGTAGGAAAAGGTAACATTTTGAATATGCTTGGATATGCATCCAAGGCCTAATCGAAAATTTCATTTCGACAATAGGGTCAACAAGCTCTTTGCAAGAAAGGTTATCCAAGATATACTAATGTGCAGTGTCACGGGCACACGATAGGGCTTTCAAATATATTCGTAGATTTGTTTGGCTCCCTAGTTCTAATTCTTGTATTTATTTTTTAAATTTCAAACAGAGACTTTGCTAACTAAAATGTTGTATTAAGTCGATACAACCAATAGAGTTTACATTATGTCTCTGCATAAGAGAGATGCACACAACCTTAAAGAAAGTAAATAAAAATCCATCATGATTATTATTTGTGCGGCAAAACTGTAACATATTGATTTATAAAATATTTGAACATACCCATTTACAAGTTTGAACCTTAGTTCCTTCTTAATTAAGTAAGCATTACTACAAGCATATTCTACCGATATTCAAAGAGTACAAAGGGACCCTTTATTATTGGTGTGCCTACTGCCTAGTCGGCGTTGAAATTCATCCCCTGCTTATTCCTGGCGATTTATTCCTGCCTCACGTGGAAATTCCTCATGACGTCGGGTGCCACGCCGAGAATAAAGGGCGTGTTTGGTTGCTCGCACCGAAAATGGGCCTCCCGTCTACGTGGCCCTGGCTGGCCTGGCTCAGGTGAAACGCGGCCTGAGCCAAGTTCTACAGCCCGTTTGGTTGCCTGCATATCGTTTTTCTTTTTTGTCTATTTATTTCGCATTTTCGTGTTTGGTTGTCTGCATTCTTGGTTGTGGGCTGTTTAGCTGCAAAATACGGCTGTTTGGTTGCATGCAGGTTTAGTTTTATGCTCACCACTTTCAAAACTGGTCATCTTACCCCCCCCCCCCCCCTAACACAAGCAGCAATCAGAGCAAGTAGCAAGCAGCAATCAGTAAGCAACAATCAGCAACCAGCAAGCAGCAACAAGCACAAAACCGTATGGACTAACACATATTAGCATGGTAGATGTTTAATTGCACAACTAAACTACTTAAGTACACCACATCAGGGGACAGAAAACACCCTGATGAACAAACAGGGGACATACACACCCTGATCAAAACAAGTTATGGGCATTCTAATTAAGCCCGGGTTAACAGCTAGCAGGGGCATCCCATGCCCCTGATCAACACTAACAGGGGCATCACATGCCCCTGATCAAAATGCACTTACCTTAAGCACGCTGGAACTAGCCGTGCTTAGGACAAGTGTAGGACCTTGTCGTCGAGTTGGTGTTCTTGTAGATGTCCATCTTGAAGCCCGTAACCGTGAGCTTGAAGACTAGGATGTCGTCCTCCTCCAGACTGTACTTGTAGACGACCTCTGGCCAGTTCCTCCCGATCATGATCTTGCCGGTGTCCTTGTAGTACTGGAGATGAACATGCTCGTCGCAGTACTTGCAGGCGCCGATGGCGACGCAGCGAGGCAGGGGGATCAAGAGCCACGCCTTCAAGCTGGCATGGAAGGACCTTGGGATCAGCATCATGTGCAGGTCTTCCCGGTCCAGCTGCACGTAGAAGCCCCAAGGAACTTCAAGTCTTGGCATGTGTCCGACCTTGGGCTTCTTCCCCTTCACCACCTTCAGCAGCTCCTTCGCCTCCTCTTCCCTCCCAAGCAACACTGGCTTCTGAAGCCTGCTGTTGTAGGGGATGACGCCGGGCAATGGCACCAGAGGCTGAAAGCCTGGAGGAGGGCCATCTTGCTCGGCCATGGGAACCTTGTCATGGAGTGTGACGATCGTTAGCAATGCAGAAACACGGAATGTGCGATCAATGCAGAAGCAAGAAATCTGGATTTGGGGCAAAAGATAGTAGATCGGAACATCTAAATCTCAAATCAAGCTGAGAACAACACATGCACAATGAGGAAATGCTCCAAAAAACCCCAATGTCAAGAACATGTCGATTTGGGGCACAAAAATCCCCAAATCAAGCTCGGAACAAGAACATACTCAGTAGATCGCAACATCTACATGAGAATCTGACATGTACTACACTAATCTAGCATATAGAAGCTCGGATTAAAGCCTAAAAGTGTGGATTCGTACTGACATGAAACCCTAACTGACAAGGTGAGATAGATCGGAGCTTACCGTGAGTGCTGCCGGCGGTGGAAGGGGCGGACGAGGCGCTGGCGGTGCAGCCGCTGAAGGGGGTGGAGGTGGTGCCCTTGGTCCGGAGTAGCCGGGCATGGTAATGGACACCAGTGGCGGCGCGGGCATCGGCGCCATCAATCCAGTCGGCCCCGCCGCACGCACAGCTGGAGTGAAAGGCAAGGGCGCCGTGGATGGCCCCGCCATCGATGCGGCGGCCGCTGCGGTGGCCGATGATGGCCTCCGCTGACAGATTGGGGAAGGCGCGTGGAACTGTCGTCGGAGCTCCTCCGGCGACATCTGCTGGACGACGACGTTCTGCACCCACCGGGAGTGTGGGGTCTCGCCGAGGGGGCGGCGCGGCGGCGGACGAGGATCGGCCATTGCGAGGGGCGGTGAGGCGGAGAGGTTGAGACGAGGGAGAGAGAGAGTGGGCGGTGACAGGACTGGGGAGTGGGGAGTTAACGCGAAGCGTCGCGTCTCCCGCGCTTCCCAACGCGTGAGACTGCGAGGCACGTGGAGCTCTCCTCAGCCTGGCCCAAGGAAAACGGCCGATTCGGCCGTTCCTCCTCAGCTAGGCCAGCGTGCTTTAAGGTTCGTGCAGATGTAGGAACACGGGCTGGGCCAGGCAACCAAACGCACGATTTTTGCAGCGCCAGGGCCTGATTGAGGACGTCGTGCGCTACCAAACACGCCAAAAAAGTAGGCTAATTAAGAAGAATGACCTTGCCAAATTGCATCGAAAGAAAACGTGATGCATGATGTCCACTCCAAAGGACATGTTCTTTGTCAATTGTAGTGGCAAAACTGAGGCAATTAGAATAGATGCAAACCTAGCTTATCAGGAACCTGACTGACGAATCGTTAGCTAAAGCATCGAATTCTGTCGATATCTCCATCCGTTTCAATGCTGTAGTTTAGCTATTATCTCGAATATCGGTTCAGCTCCATTTTTACTTATTCGAAACATCATCATACACAGTTTACTGAATCGCATATCATAGATAACTGTATGATTTTGGCCCCTACCAAAAGTAAAGACCACAAAAGTAGTAGACGAGAACACTCTCGGCAGACAAAATATATTCTGCACCGACCACCTCCACCCCTTCGATTTGCCCCGTCATATCCATCATCTATAAATAACCGCCCAGTCATCCCCATCATATAACTCCATCTCAAACGACAGCCTACACAGCTAGTAGCTCTGAAGAACTGAGGTGAGAGCATCCATCGACTGATCGAGAAAGAGGCTAGCCACCAGTCCAATCCAGCAATGGCGGAGAGGGTGAGGACGCTGGCATCGCAGCGGGCAGTGGTGATCTTCGGGGCGAGCAACTGCTGCATGTGCCACGCCGTCCAGACGCTCTTCACGCAGATGGGCGTCAGCTGGGCGATGCACGAGCTGGACAAGGACCCCCGGGGCAAGGACGTCGAGCGGGTCCTCGCCGGCATGGTCGGTCCGGCCCGGAGCACTCCCGTGCCGGCCGTCTTCATCGGCGGCGCGCTTGTCGGCCCCACTGACCGGGTCATGTCGCTGCACCTCGGCGGCCAGCTCGTGACACTCCTCCGCCAGGCCAGCGCACTCTGGCTCTGAGGAATCAAGTACAACAATCCAATTTTAATGGCCGTCAATATACATAGTGCGTGTGGAGCTACTGAATTACTACTATAAAGGATACGAGGGTACCCGGCTCCTGAGATGGTTTGCCCCTCGAAATCAACCTCCTCCGTCGGATTTACCCGCTACAGTGTTTTTACCTCTCCCGCTTTCACCTCCAGCCGTTGGATGCGGTGAATCCGTTTTTCACTTCTCTTCCATGCTTCAGAGTCTATGACAGATGGGGCATGCTGCATGCATGGTCCACAAATCAATGGACGAGAACAGATCATCCGCGTCTCACATTTTTGCCCCGCTCGATGGGTGAGGTCGCGTGGGACAAAACGAGGCTCCGGGTGAAACCCTAGCCAATCCTTGCTCCCGTCTCGCTACCCAATCCCCTCCCATGCTTTTCTCCTCCTCCTTATCTCTCCTGCACGAGGAGATGGCGGCGGCAGCAAATCCGCGGCCATGCTTGGAGGGGCGGCCACGGGCGGCCCGGGCATGGCGGCAGCGGCGGACGGGCAGCGACGGCCGGGCAGAGCGGCGGTGGGTGGCCGGCCGTAGCAAATCCGCGGCCATGCTTGGAGGGGCGGCCACGGGTGGCCGGGCCGCGACGGCCGGGCATGGCGGCAGCGGCGGACGGGCAGCGACGGCCGGGCAGAGCGGCGGTGGGTGGCCGGCCGCAGCAAATCCGCGGCCATGCTTGGAGGGGCGGCCACGGGTGGCCGGGCCGCGACGGCCGGGCATGGCGGCAGCGGCGGACGGGCAGCGACGGCCGGGCAGAGCGGCGGTGGGTGGCCGGCCGCTATGGTCGGGCAGAGCAGCGGCGGCGGCCGCCGGGCATGGCGGCGGCAGGTGGCCGGGCCAGACAGAGCGGCGGCGGGAGGCCGGTCCGCGGGGGCCAGGCAGGGCGGCGACGGCCGCTGGGCAGCGCGGCCGCGACCAGGCAGGACAGCAGCGGCCGGGCCTCGACGAGATTGCTAGGCCAGAGTGACCCATCGTCGCCTGGGAGCCGCCATGGACCAGGTGGACGCACGGAGCGCATCGAGGGAGTAGATGGCATGAGCGTTCTCGTCTGGTTCGTTTTCCTCCTCCCTCAGCTACTGCTTCCTCGCTGCTCTGCTCTGAGTGCCTATGTCTACTCTTACCATTGCCATTTTTTGGGATTGAAAAGTCCAGTTCGTTTCCTGGCCATTAATACGATCTTTTCTTCCCTGTAGGATTGGTTCTCTGCTTGATGGAGAAGGAGAGGAACAAGCAGGCAGCCACGGAGAAAAAGTTTGGCCTGGATAGCTTGTTTCATGTTATATCTCTAGATAGCAGCCTCCTGGAACTGTCTGCACCTTCACTGAAACAATCCGGTATAGAATTATGTGGTGTACAATATCTAAATAATTTTTTGGAATTCATCTATTATGAGCAGCAAAGATTTTTTGTTATGGTGCTTCAAAGTAGATTAGTTTTGGGTCATCTATTTCCTTTCTATTCTTTGTAGGGCAGTATACAAATGTGTACTGTTGCATAGGTTGGTATTATGTTAGAGTCTGATGTCTTTTTGCTCTGTCTTGCATTATTCTCAGTAGTCTTTAACTCTCGCTAGACAATGAGCAGCACACGTGCATGTCAATTGCTTGCGTTAATAATTTCTCAATACTCATATATGGTTATATTACAAGGAGATTTTGATTGAATATATTCAAGTAACTGATCGACTTGTTGTAATTCTGTACAATTATGTTTTTCTCTTCTGGAATATCCAATTGATGATTAGTACTTTTGATTCTTTTGTGACAGGTTGTTTTCAGATATATTGCTAGCGGCAACATGCGCCATACTGGTGTGCCACTGTTATAGGTGGTCGATAGGCACGCTGCATCCAAGGAGGCAAAGGAGGCATGCTGAGAGCTCACAGGCTCACAACACCTTAATGTTAGTGGTTCTTGTACCTGCATGTTAGTGCTTCTTGTCAGCCTACTGGTCACTGCAAGTTCTCACGTGTCATTCAAATTTTTGCACACTTGTTTTGTTGCAATTCAGATGAGAAGACATCTAGGTAGGATTCAAATCCATGTGGTGACTGAGGAGCAGAGGTTGTGGATTCTCAGCAGTGTAGCTACATAATTTAATAGCAGATGCCCTGGTTTATTTATCGGCTTGCATGTTCATCTGCTATTCGTAGGTGAAATGGAAGTCGGATGGAATGTAAAATCTTGGTCCATATACTTTCTTGATGATGAATTGCAGCAATGATATGTGTAGTCTTTAAGTTGTTTTCATTGTGTTAAGATAAAAAGAATGCCACATTTTAATTTAATAGTAGGAACAAATTATTGATATACACTTAAATGTGTAGTCCTACTGTTCCGCCTATATACTTTGTAATGTGTAGCTTATATCGGACTGCACATGACTAAACTATATTTAGCTTATATCGGACTGCACATCGGACTTTGACATTTACACCACGGATTCTCTCCGACAGAGAAACAGTTTGAGTAAGATACATCGCGTAAGTTTTTTTTATCAATGCTATCAGACTTTTTAGGGCTTTTATATGCATCAGATTTAGCTATTATAGATATGCTAAAGCTCTGATCTTCACTGGATTTTCTTTACCACAATATGCTGTCATAGTTTGATTTTTTTTGCATAATATTGTGGTTGCTATAAGTGTTTATGATTCCCCGGTTGTTAATTCACCACTGAACCTTATATTTTTCCTTTCACAGATTAGATGAGTATGAAGCATCAACAGTTTGAGTAAGCTACTTTCTATGTTACAGATCGGGTAATATAGCTATTGTGTTTTGTTGCTTTGGCATCATAGTTGTTTGTGGACGCTGTGCATTTAGGCATGTGCCATTTGCAATTTTGGTTGATATCGTGGTTTGCTTGCTTCAGGGATGCGATGCTTCAGAGCTGGAGCAGAGAGTTCAAAAGTGGTAGTGCATGATGCAGGTGCCTTCAAATTTGCCCTTACTGGTGATGTTTGATGCCACTGTTCCCTACCTATATTAGGTGAATCGATCTTGATTTCTCTGTTTTCCTCTTCTTCCATTATGTATTTAGCCAATTGGATTGGCCTTGTTGAGGGAATGAGTTTTTCTGCAGAAGTAAAGCGTCTAGGCTCTAGCTAATTGTTCTTTAATACCGAAAATAATGCATGTAACACAGTGCATTGTTTTGGCCTATTCCACATCTTGAATTTGTTGCTAGAGATTGGAGAACTATGCAACTATGACCCTACGAACGTTTCTGGTTGCGTGCCTAATGAAATAATTAAGATGGGGGAAAGGGAATTAACTTTAAACTCCCACTCCCCTTCCCTACAACTGCCAAACGAGCTGGTACAGCAATGCAGAAATAATTAACTGGGTTGCTTGCCTAATGAAATAAATATTTATTAACCGTACAACTCTAGAACATTCACTCTCTATATTTATTGACCCTACCGATTTCTCTTGCTTTACATTCTACTCCTAATTCTCTTTGTAACACCATCAATTTTCTAATTTTGTTTGATCAAATGCAGGGATTCTAAACATAGATTTGTATATACATATCTCAGTCAGTCACACTTCATTAAGGAACCTCTTGATTTCGTTTATCTCTTTAATGTTTCAGTTGATAGAATTTTAATTGGCTATAGCTGTTTGGGACTTGCCTTTCATATTTATAGTTATTCGTTCTCGTTTGTCTTTATGCAGGTCTCAAGAATTGCTGCGGTTTATACTGAGTTGACCGTGTTGTTGTTGCGCTCCTGCTGAAAAATTCATGACTGCAAGGTACATGTTCGCTTTTGTATGCTAACCATGCAAATATTTGTGTACCAATGCCAATTTCTTACCTCCTAGAAAAAAATTATGTGTTCTTGGGATCAATTACTTTAAGATCAGTTTTCTGGGAATATTTTCTTAATGCATTTAAGATCAGTTACCATTGTTTTTGGAAGTTGAATGATTGATTTTAGTTCGTTTGGTTTTTGCAGCGGAAGGGCGACCTCAAGCGGCAGCGGGAGGAGGGGACTAGGGTTCATCCAGGTTTGCCTCTCCCTGTCTCCTTTCTCTGCTCTCATTCTCGTCTCTCCCTGGAGGCAACCATGTTTGTGAGATTATTTGGCTGTTCCCATAGTTTCTCATATTTGTTTGTGCAGGTTTGGTTTCTCTAGGCCTACAAGGTGTTTGATGCAAATCCAAGAAGGCTGGGGAGGATTGAACCAGCCATTCAAGTGGCGAGCTGCTGCTGAGTTTTCTTTGTGATCTTTGGGGTAGCAGGAAGCAGGTTTGGTTTCACCATATGCACTCTTGTTAATCTCTGTATGTATGCAAGGAATCCAGTGTTCGTTTCTTTCTATGTGGTGATTGAGTGCTTGATGAATTGCTTGCAGGAAGCAGGGTCTAAGGCTGTTCAATTTTGCAGCTGATGGTTTAATTGTTCAAATGGGAGCTTCACATTGGTATGTTCTGAATGCCATTATGTTTCTAGGTTTTTGTTTTGTGGTTGATGCAAAGTTGGGGGTTGCAAAAGTAGAGGTGCAAAGGTTTGGGCAATCTTGCATTTGTGCTTCCTCGTGAGAACATCTCTACCGTGATTATTGCAGATCAATTGTGAGGATACAATAATTGGCATGCTTAGGCCTGAATCTTGTTTATACATTTGCACCATAGCCAATTTTTTGGATTAAAAAAGATCTCGTTCGTTTCTTGCCAATTTAGATTGATCTAATCCAGTTCTGGTTCAGTTTCAGGTCTTTACCACGCAGACTGGCAGCATCCCCGGTGGCCGCGGCAGGAGGAGGACGACGACTGCCTAACGACAATCAGCACGGTGGCCCAGCTCAGCGAGTCTCCTGTAGCCCTTCCAGAGCGAGTCATGTTCTTGAAATGAGCGTATCCACTTTTTTAATAATCCATTCCTTTGTCTGTTTGGAGAACCATTTAGTTTGGTTTTGGATTTAGTTGGGTCAGTTTGGGATGAAACGGAAACACTTGGTGGCTGTAGGAATAGAGTCGCTGACTCGCTGTTGATTTAGATCATGAGTTGAGTAGGAGCTGGTGTTGACTGTGTCATAGGACTGCAAACGCCTTAGCATAAAAGAATTCTCTTGAGAGAACTAATAACCGTGAACAACCACTAGAATTTATTACTGTATGCATTTCTCATCCACCGAATGAAGGGAAACTTTGATGGAGAAATTGCACTGGCTCTCTCAGGTTTATGATAGTTGGAGAAAATATAGGTGAAGATATATCTTGAAGAATTTTGTCCAGTAAATTTGTGTCGAGTTGCATATTTGTGCTGCTTAGGCTGATGAATCCTTGAAGTTTTCAGTCCTACTTATTATTGGGATAGAGTAACAAATTGAACAACAACTGTAACAAAGCGGTTTGCAATACAAAGGAGTTCAGGTTGAGAACTCAAGGTCTTTTCAGATTTAGGATTTTCTTTGTCCAACAAGTGATAAAATCCAGCATATGCAAAATGCCGCTGTTATAGCAGAGTTGGAGAATTTGGACCTTACTTTGATACATGTGATTTAATTTTGTTTATGCTTCCCATTCTATTTTACCTATTGTAGAAATGAAGCTACCAAAACTATGTTTCTCCTAGATTTAAAATAGGTGATTGTTTTTGTTTTGATTTGTGGCTAGATGTTCTCAATGCCATTATGTTTCTAGATTGTTGTTTTCTGGTTGATGCAAAGTTGGGGGTGTGCAAAAGTAGAGGTGCAAACATGGGGAGTGATGAGTTTTCTATTATAATCTGTTCAGTTTCCCGGTTGCCTGAGACAAGATTGCTATGATCGATTCATTTCTGTTTGTTCTTTGTTCTTATATGACATAAAATGGCTTTAGAGATTGACATTTTGTTCTTATGGTCGATGGAAAATATATACCCGGGTCCTGTTTCTGTTACGTTTTAAAAATTGCAGCATTGTTAGCAAGGTTTATTAATTTGTTTCTACTGTTTCTGGTGGAGATTTCTGAATTTTGAGGGGCATTTGGTGCTCAAATGTAAATATATTTTCCTGGATGTATGTTGTTGAGTTCTCTCCCAGGAGTGGCAGAGATCTTGTCAGCATGGCCAAGAAGAGGACCAATGTGATTCCCATCATTGAGGACGCTAGGCACCCGACAATGTACCGGATGCTGGTTGGCATGGTTAGTTGATGCTATCTTTTTGGATGTTGCACAACCTGACCAGGTATACCTTTTAACAAAGAAGTTCTGGGTTACAATCTTGCTTACAGTCTACCTGCCATTACTATTGTTTATGATTGACTGTTGTTTATCTTTTGGATGTTGCACAACCTGACCAGGTATACCTTTTAACAAAGAAGTTCTGGGTTACAATCTTGCTTACAGTCTACCTGCCATTACTATTGTTTATGATTGACTGTTGTTTATCTGCGTGCAACTCCTTTGTGAGTTGCTGGTGGCTTAGCAAAACATAAGCTTTACTCAGATTCCCCTTCGGGACATCAAAATGGATGATGCAAAATCGAGTCTCTGATGCATATATGTCTTTTTTCTTATTTTGTTTCCTGTATTTTCCGTATTTTGAAGACTTAGCTTCATTAAGAAGGGAGTGTCCTTCGCTGCCGATCACAGGGCAACCCATGTCATTCAATTTATTATATGGAGATTTGATTGATCTGAGAACATGAAATTACACTCTGATGTTATCCATGGCTTCCTTTTTATCTCCCGTGTTGTTAATATGTTCCTAAACCCATTTAGGAGAATGATGTGTATTATTCTTAAAAAAGGGCATTTGCTTGGTTATACAACCCTGAGTTCGTAATAAACTTTAGCCCTGTCATGCTATCTTAAATACATGGTAGTAGATATTCCTTACACTAAAATGTACAGATCACAAACTTAAGTTCTATAGCTACGTTTTGGTAGCTCTACAATACCCATACTTATTTATGGAACCACAATACTATCTATTTGTAATGAAAACCCCGTTACAATCAATTGTTATGCGTTTTGCTGATTTTCTCAAATTTGTAGAAGTAGAAATGTGTGCAATTTCAGTACAATTTTATTATATAGTACCCTCTGTATATAAGACGTTTTGGTAGCTCAAATTTACCTACCAAAACGTCTTATATTTAGTTATAGAGGAAGTATTACCTTGATAACAAATATATAAATTTTGTGACCATTGGGAGCTACTGATTCTTGTTAGTAATCTATTTTGTCGTTGTTCCGTGCAGGAGTTAGAAAGAACTTTCAGGTCAAGCCCTGATTTTTATAGTGAAGGTATTCATCAAGTTAGAAGATACTTAAAGTATTTCTCTTGCCCATACTTTGCTCTGTATTTTGTTCTGTGTCCCTAGAATCTAGATGGATGTCTTGCCCCAGTAGGCTTGATTTGTGGCATCAGTTACGTGCATTTATTCGTTTTATTTTGGTGAAAATTCCTGCTGTTTGAAATTAAGTTTCAATTAATCAATTGCCCCCTTCTATTAATTTTGTACGAACTGTTTGTGGTACTACAAAGAGAGCAGTGCCTTGATTGACAATGATGTTCTCCTTGACATGTGCAGCAAGGTGTGATCTCTTCCATGAGGAATGGTGACTAATAGCATTCTAGGTTTAAAGGGTTGGCATTTTATTTTAGCAAACTACTTCATTTCAGTCCCAAGCTAATTGACTGCAATTTTTTTTGGCATACTAGACCTCCCAAGGATCTACACGGGTGGTTGTTTCTAAGGCCAAGTTTGCCGTTCCCGTAGTCAGATGGGGTGCCCTATCATAATTATTCTTTCCACGGGTGGTTGTTTGTAAGGCGAAGCTTGCCGTGCCCTTACTCAGATGGTGCCTATCAGGTTGCCGTATTGAGAGCGTTGGGGCATGTTGCTGAGTGCCACTTCCTTTTGTTAGAATAAAGAATATTGGCATACTCAAGCTATTGTGTAATGAGTGACTGAAAACAGCATCATGTTTTCAGCTACAATGTAACTTGTTGTTATGTACTTTATGCCATATATAATGCACCACTCAGTTCCTCACAGTTTTCCTGATGCGTATTATTGTAGTGGATGATATTTTTTATAGTGATGGAATTTTCCCAGTTTTGGGGATGGCCGCAAAGCGTGCAATATAAGTAAAAGTATCTTGATCCTTGGGAGGGCTATGTTTCAACTGAATGTTGCTTGTGCTGCGTGCTGGAAGCAATCTTTGGTCTGGTCAGCTGTGAAAAACAGGGTTATCTTTCCATGTTCATGCGTATTCCAGATATTGAGAACCAAAGTGACCCTCAGATAATCTCAAATTTAATTTTGTGCAGAGCTCTTCTCCTTCTTTCATTCGCTTGCTACTTAGGTTTAATAGATTCACCTCACCGTGGCAGATTCTGATGCAGCCTCTGACGAGGAAGAAACAAAAATGTCAGGAGATGGGGTAGCTGGGGAGGGTTCAGAGGGATTTGATGGGTAGTTATCTGGCATGACGGTTTGCACGACTGCAGGGCATGAGGCTGCGGTGAAAGTTCGGCCCTGTACACTCCATCCTTTAAAAAAAATGAACAAGGGGTGGGGCACATACGTGCCCTAATTTCATTGCAGTAGGCTATAGAGTACTACAACAGGATTGTGTTAGAGGACTAATGAGAGGAGGAAGAACGCCCTGCGAACCAGGTTGATAAACACATCGACGATGTGGAACTGAACCGGCGAAGAGGCGTACTATACCGAATTCTCATACCAGAGCAAGGATGGAGGCATTTCCATTCAAGGCGCCGGTGATAAGCATCAGGCGGCCTACTCCGGAAAAAAGAGGTTATCTTCCTCTTCGATGATGAAGACTAGGACATTGTTTACTGTATTTTTTTTTTACATTCAGAGAAGTTCGCATTTCTATGAGTTATGTCTGTAGACCGAACTTCTGTTCTGAAATCTGAACAATAAGCGAAAGTAAGTGTGTTACTAGCGCCATGACAATGCTGCAGTGTTCATGTACGTGGTCCTCTGTATTAGAGCAAGTAATTTGTTATTATGTAATTTGTTTCTGTTGTGTCCTTTCACGAGTTTAAAATCCATTTTAGTTGATGTTTCATGCTTGAGTGCAGAGAAAATTAATTGCTTGAGTTATTTCTTCCCATTCTATTTTCTAATCGATAAAAACATCAAAACGCAAAGTTGAAAATCATATGGCTCATAAATATAATATATCCCTCTAACTATAAATATAGATAGCAAATACTACACATCTGTGCGCGCTACAAGATTACTAATCGTCCAGATCCTACTTCGAACTAAAGTATTCGACTGAATAAACTTAGCGTGCCAAATCTTTTTAAGATGCAATGAGCTATATTGGCTGAAAATGACCACAAATTACATGCTCGAAACCAACCTAATTTCAATCAAATGATGATGGGTAACGTACAAATAGCCTATGGCAAATACGGAATTGCTTTCGGCAATTGTGTCCGTGACACAAAGGGTTCGTATCCATATGTGACCAAGGTTAGCAAGTCCAAATTATGATAAGAAAATTAAAAAAAGTACAACAACAATATAGTAATTGCATCCGACAGTTGCGCAGTCGCGCAACGGGTCATCTAGTTTTGGAAAGGTCAAGGACATATTTACGGCCGTGATCTTTCAGTTGTGTACTTTCTGTGAGAGACGACTAGACGAGTGTTCTAAAGAAGAATAACGTTTATCTTTTCGTTGCAATTTTGATGCTGTACCTCGCTGCAGTGTTCCAGAATGGAATACACTCAGAGATATCCACATTCACCGAGGCGGTCAGTACGCTATGAACTTAGCTGATGTGACACTATGTTTTTCTTTTGGAAGAGCCTGTTTTGCCAAAATATCTGAATTTAGTTAAGTATGGAATACAGTCACAGATATCCAGATTTACCCAGTTGTCACAATAGTACAGAAAAGCACCTGACAAACAAAAGAATCACCTGAAGCCCTAGGAAATTTCTCACCGGACCAGAGGCAGTTGTCGCACGCGCCGGAACTTAGGACAAAGACTGAGACGGACACAGTTTCACAGACACTGATTGCTGAGTCATGCAAACAAACCTTTAAAGGAAATCTTCTGGTTGAAATCATCACATTACCGCCACGACGGGGTGTGGCCATATGGGGGAGAAGCCACACTGCAGGGACACATCCTACCCAGTGCCGACTCTTAGATCAACTTCGTTGACCGAAACTAAAACCAACCCGTATAAGACCACCTGTGGGAAGTTAAAAACATCCTACATTAAACACATCTCAACCGGTGACAAAAGCAACAAACAAATAGTTAAAACAACAATAGAGACCCCAAGCACACTCGATGCTCAACAGTGTCGATCATGCTAACGAAAAGGGATTCAAGTCAAGGAACCCGTACTTCACACTATGTCGCCACCACCAGCACCACAACAACACCGCCCACGACATGAGAAACTGAAAACATGGAGGCTCCTGGCTGCCATTAGGGCAAACCGTCACTAGGGGAGCGCAACCGCCTACTAATCGACATGAGTGGAATGCACTAAGGACGTGTTTGGTTCGTAAACTTTAGACCGGTATAAAGTTACGCTGCGATGTGATAGCATTAAACATGTTTGGATCACCTGGTCTGTAAATAAATTACCGTGTAATCGAAATTCTAAATCCACACTCACCCACCATACACAAATTATTACCTGGTTCTAGTGACATTGCCACTAGATTTTTTAACCGTTTACAGTAACTTAATCCTAAGAGAAAAATTTGAAATAGAAATGATTATGAAATAAAAAATTCATATTTTTTTTAGAATTATTGTGAATCCATTCCAAAAGGGGATGGTACATCGTGTTGTCATTACCCTAAATTAAATTTTGTTACTTATTGCTAGGAGTAGCTCTTTTCGTGCAATTACAAATCATGAAAGCAAAAGTATACATGAGAATGAAATTTTCATAAAAAATAGTTTATGAACTCAAGGTGTTCCAATGTTTTCAATTGTTTTTACTAAATATTTAGTCAGGGCTCCGCAAAAAAAGTAAATCTTGAGTCAGTGATAGCTTTTTTTTTTGAGAGAATTGAGTCAGTGATAGCTGACCAGACCTCGAAGGAAAACGAGACAGAGAGTCAAACAACAAAAACAGTAAATTCGTGGCAAAAAAATCGTGTAAAAAAAACAGTAAATCTGGGCCTCTGCTTGCCACGTCATCGGTGAAAATAGCATCACGTTCTGGTTTCTGCTTATTCTTTTTTGCGAATCGTTCAAAAAAAACCTCCGCGAGATCCTCTTCAACAAAAATAGCAAAGAAACCCTCGTCTCCGTCTGCAAAAATCCCCCCCCCCCCCGCGCTCAAAACATGGACGGCGATGGACGACCGTCGGCGGCCGCATCGGTGGCAGCAGTGCTCGGCGACGACGACCTCCTCCGCGAGATCCTACTCCGCCTCGGCTTCCCCAACCACCTCGTCCGCGCCGCCCTCGTCGCCAAGCGGTGGCTCCTCCACGCCTCCGACCCGGCCTTCCTCCGCCGCTTCCGCGACCGCCACCCGCCCCGCCTCCTCGGCTTCTCCGCCGGCTACCCCGGCACGTACCGCTTCGTGCCGCTCCCCCAGCCCCCGGAGCTCGCCGCCGTCTCACGGCGCGCGGCCTCCTCCTGCAACGACGCCTTCGCCGCCCGCAGAGGCCAGTCCGTCAAGCACTGCCTGAACGGCCGCCTCATCACCTCCTTCTTCCACGAGGGGAGACTAAGGTACCTTGTCCTGTTGCCGCTGCTCGCGGGGAGACCGCAGCTGTCCTCCCGCCGACCCCCGTGTCCCGCCGTGACTGGGAGGATCGCCCCGACGACGCGTTCACTGAGATTTTCCTACCAGAGGATGGGGGCAGCGATGGCATCACGTTGGTGAATCTCTGGAGGGCCGGGGGGAAAGTATATGCCGAAGTGTATGTCCTCGGATCCGGGGAATGGGGTGTCCCTGCCACCGCGGCGATAGAGCTAGAGCTCCCCAACGAGCTGGGCACAACGTTCCTCAAGATAGTGCTACCACCAGTCCATGGCAAGGTCTTCTTGGTGACCACTTCTGGGTACACACTCGGTCTAGATTTGGCGTCGGCTAGCTTCTTCACCCTCGAGCTCCCGGTTGGAGTGGGGCATAATTACAAGCTCTCATCTGCAGCAGATTCTTCTGGACTCTATCTTGTCACTGCGGACGGGTTTCAGCTCAGTGTGTGGCTCCATCGGATGACAACGGGCGGCAACAACGATGTTGATGCAGGTGGCTGGCTGTTGGAGGACACGTTCTGTGTGCGTGAGACATGCGAACGTCTCGCTGGTCACAACTGGGTCTCTAGGTCTGGAGATTTCGTTGGTGTTGTTGCGCTAGTCGGGGACAACGCGGAGTCTGTGTTCTTGGATCATGTCGCAAGTGGTGTTCTCATTTATGTTCATCTGAGGAGCAGGCTGGTTCAGAAGGTCCATCAGAGGGCGCCAGATAAAGACAGCGTTGCTTACTCTTTGCTTGGCCACATACGTTGCTCTCCCTTCATGATGACCTGGCCGCCTATTTTCCCGGTTCTCAACGGTGGACATGATCAACAGGGATGATCCCGCTGTGTTTGATCTGTATTATATCTTCAATGGGTATGTTTTCTATAACAGAAAGCTGTGTATGCTTCCATGATGAGATGATTGAAATTGATGAGGAATCAAATTGGTTCGGAAGGGTCAATTGCATTTCGTCTGACTAATTAATGTATGCAACTTTACTGTGTTGAATTCCTCTTATTAGCCTTAGCAATGTTAGTATGCAGTGTCAGTACTGAATCAGTAGGCGTAATTAGATCTGGTATTTGTCTCTCTTCATGTACTTGCTACCAAGTTGGTTGACAAATAGTAAACTTAGGAATGCAAATGTGTAGAATCTGGTGTCGTGCTGGCATGCTGCAGTCATGTAACTTGGATCTTAAGAACCTCTGTTCATTTTAATAAAAAGATTGAAGTTTCCCTAAGAGTATAACAAGAGACTCCGGAGAATTGCACCGAGTCTTGTAAAGTTGACCGCAGTGTTTATGAAATATTGCATTATATGAAGATTTATCAGTATTGAAGATTCTTTTTTGGTAATTATCAATTCATCAGTAGTGCAAAAACCTTTGAAAAAGACAGCAAAATGAAACTGACTGAAAGCTAGTCCAAGTTAAATCAGAGAAAGTACTTCTTGTGGCAAGGAAGTTTCTTTTATGTTCTGAACAGGAACATAAAAGACTAACTCTGTCTCCTAACCCTTCTCACCCTCTTCTACAGCCATGTCTGTCTCTGTGATATCTTTCCCCAGTCCAGTGTCGTCGAGTATCAACTCCCAAACACCCACCCTTTAAGGTTTTTTCAAGGACTGGAGTTTTCCATTTAAACAAATAAGTTAGCACTGCTTTACAAGTCTTATAACCTTTTGTCTGATAGAGGCCAAGTTATGAAACAAATCTACTGGAGCTGAAAAAAAATTCAAAATAATGGTAAAAGTGCAGAGCTGCAAAGTTACAACTGTCTCCAAAGTACAAACCAACTACACATGCGTGGGTTAAACTTCCAGCGATGCAAAAGGTAGAACAGAATATTTATATTCCACTCCATAGCAAACCGGTCGTCTTTCCCACTTCAAACCAGGTTAAGTTGTACATGGGAGGATCTGAATGGAAGCATATATTTGTTTATACAGGGGAGAGTTGTAGAATAATTTCGATAACAGAATCGAGATATGCCCAGGTAGCCCACAGCTTATAATTATGGCCACTGACTATGTTTTGTACTTCAGTTATGATTTTTACAACCTTTTGGTATATGTTGTTCTATCCGGTGTTCTAGATTTTTTACCGCTAATATGCACAAAACTGTTAAGAATCATCTACACAATAAATGTAGAGTTTACCCAGAATTTGCTATGACAAGTGCTTGAGAATTATTTATAATCTAACTATAACTTTAGTCAGCACACAAAGATCAGCGCAGCTAGCTCTTACTCTGTTGTGCAATTTGTAAGCTTGTACTGTGATCGTTAATGTTAATATATCTTTTATGTTAAAAAAAGTACTGTTCCTCTATGTAAATCAGCTCAAGATATGCGAATCAAGTATCTGTGACAGATTATGTTCCATGTAGGAAAATAAAACTATCTATTAACAAATCGGTCGTATCTCAGTTGTTCTTGAGCATCTGCAGAAAAAAATTCATTTTGACATTTCAGTTCGCAATTTCAAAGGTATACATATTTACTAAGTGAAGATGATGATATATGAAACCCAGCTTTCAAGCTGAGCATTCTTTTTTCATGTTAGGTTTTGTTATATGGATCTTGATCTTATTCGTATTTGGAATTTCTAGATCAAAGGGATGACGGCAAGCAAGATGGCATGTTTGCTCGGTGGAGGCAGTGGTGGAGTGTGTGGTGATTTGGAGGACAAGCTCCATGGAGCTCGTTTTTTTGAAAAATTCAAAAAGGATATTTCTAAGTTTCGCTACCAGTGTGCAAAATTCAATGCGAAATATTCCGTATTTTGGTCCGTGTAAAAATGACAAATTTTCGGATCTGAGATGGGTACAGTTCAAAATTCGAAAAAATTCAGGTTTGCCAGGATTTGTCATTTTAGTGTAGAGCGGAATACAAACTATTTCGGGTTGAAAATTTACAGAATCGTAAAATACGTCATTGTCAACATATAGGAATTTGTTCAGAATTTTTTGATACGTCAAAATGTCGATTTAAAAAAAATTCAAAAAATGTGCTCCATGGAGCCCCAAAAGCACTTTCCGCAGTGGTGACTCTATACACAAGTTGCAATGCAAAAAAAAGTTCTATCTATATTCATAAAAAATCTCATACAGCTAACAAGGAAGTGTGAGTGGATTGACATAAAATTTCCCGTACAGTTGTTTAAATTGGTTGACCCTGATAAATTTCTTTGACCACCCTGTGTTGCTGATGAACTGACGTGATGCAGGGCTTTAGTATTGCTCCTCATTATTTGATCACTACTCTCCCTTTGTACTGTACTGCTGATCACATGCGTGGTCCTGGACATCAGCTGGTCCATTGCCATCCTCATCACGATTCTAAGGTAACCAACTAAGTGACTTTTATTGTCAAGATAAATTTGTTTGGCCACTTTAGAAATCCCTGGCCACTTGCTCCAAGTATGCCTGGCCATGGGAAACCCGGCCCGGCCCGAAATTTCCGGGCTTGGGTGGGACTGGGCTTCCCCACGGGCCGGGCCTGGGCCTCAGATTTCGGCCCGATGGACGGGACGGGCCTGGGCTTTGCATATTGGTGTTTGCCCAAAGCCCGACAGGATTTTGCCGTCACGGGCCGGGCCTGGGCCTGAAATATAGGCCCGATGGTTGAGTCGGGCCGGGCCTGGGATTTTGACCACGGGCTTTTTTAGGCCCGGCCCGAAGCCCGCCGTCCCATGGCCAGGTATAGCTCCAAGTGAGTACACGGTATTGTGACCAAATTATGGTCCTGGGGTTGCTATAATGCCGACCAAATGCGAGGCAATCAACTATAGGAAGCCGGGATGATCATGTGCGCCACCATGACACGGGATGCTTAGCTCCTGTGATGCTCGTTTAGCAGAACAATGACCAGACACCACGCCCTGGCAGCTGCATTATTGGTTACCTGGGACCTCTGCATCTAGCAGAGAATATGTAGAAAACAAGCTGCTTCCTCTTTTGTTGGATGAAAGCTGTCCTTCTGTCCTGATTTTTGAAGAACATCTGTAGATATCACGGTACAAGCGCTCTTTATCACACATGCAGTTTCCTTTATCTTTGCTTGCGTTTTCATATTTGGTATTGTTCCAGAATAGATTGTAAGCTACAAAAGATCCACCTGACAGCTCGTTGTGCAAAACCTGCAAATTCCTTGTATATATATACGTTAACATTATTGTTGTGGGTGGTTGCAAGCTGCTGATCACCCAAGGTAGAAACCATGGACTCTTCTGGTGCTCGTGAGGAGGCAGTGACCTCCTTGCCAGAAGAAAGGCTCAACCTCGCTATTGTCTGCACGGCCTTAGTTTCCAAGGCTATGAACGGCCTGGGGACGCTGGCGACCATATGGGCGACCGTCGTCCTGCTCGGTGGATTTTCAGTTCTGATAAAACAGCAGGATTTTTGGTATGTTACCATCGTCGCCTTCGTCGAATCAATCGGGTATGTATACACATGTTGTCTGGCTTTCTTTTCGTAAGTTTTAGATCTGCAATTTAAATAAATTGATTGCTATCTAGTTTCTCAAAATCACAAATTTAGTCTGGCAGGAGGTACATAGGTTGAAAATTTGTTAGCAGAATTTTCATGTTAATTTATGCTTTGATTTTTTCTTATTTTCAGGAGTTAATTTGGTATTTCTGGCACATTTTCTTAGATTTGACAATAATCTTAACTACAGTATTCCAACACGTGTAAGATATATTTTGCATTATGCATAATAAGTATGTATTCTTGAATTCTTTAGTGCTGCTTTTGGCATTCTCTGGATCCCGTATTCGAAGCCCACCAACCCATCCATCTGATCCCTCGATACACAACCAAAAAGGGCTTCATTTTGTTTATTCTCCTTTTCCTTTTCCTATTCTTTCTTGTTCTTCGGCTTTCCTTTCTCTTGAAACTTAGATTAGTTCCTCTTTCAGTCTAACTCTCCATCCTCACTCCGAGGCTAAAAATGTGTTGCTTGTGCAAAAATATCTTGACCACCATTATAATTTGGTCCCATAAAAGATGGACATACTTTTTCTTTTTCTTTTTATCTGATTAACGTGGTAATTTCTAGAGAGCATGTAGTTAGTAAAGTAATAGATACATATATATGCACCACTTCAACTTCCCTCCTTCCCTTCCACCCCATGCTCCATCGCCGTGGTGTCGTAAGAGGCATCGTTGTTTGTTAATCGACCTGACAGTTATCAACGGCTGGCAATAGCCAATGGTTATTACTATAACTAAGGATCTTCATTGATTTACTTTAGGAAAGAATGATGATAGTAAGATTATGGCATACAATATAGTTCTCGACCCTGATGCTTACATCGAAGCAGGGCAATATTTTGCAGACACACATAGGTACAGAAGTTGCACGAAAAATATCATATGTGTTGATGGCGTAGATCCTTGACCTCTACGGTACCGTCCTTTTTTGGCAGAAGAGAAACGTGGGCCTTATTCACTGCTAATAGTCCACGTTATCATTCCTAAAGAAGTGATTGAATGCATGCATGAAACCCGCCTTCACCACATCCCACCAAGTCATGAAGAATCGACTAGTGAAGCTGTCGGGCCCTGGCGCCTTATCCAGTAACATTGATTTCACCACCCTTCATAGTTCCTCCTTGGAAAAGGAAGATCAAGCCCCGAGAGATCCACATATTAAAGACAGGGGAAGCCAAGATCCAACGAAGATGGTTCATCGGGTGCCGAACAGTGGAATTTGGAGTAGAGTAGAAATCGTCAATTCCACATCTGCTCCTTCATCGAGGCACCATGTCGTCGACCTAAAGAAGGAAGACCTTATTTTGTGTTGTAAAAGATGGCTATACTGAATATCGCCATTTGCAAAGTTAAGAACCGATGACTTTATTGTCGCCATCGATTATGAACGGTGACAAAAAGGAATCGGATATACTTTTCCGTCACATTCCTTCAAAATGTATATGGATTCTTTTAAAACGGATTCGAAAGCAAATCCGATGTGGAAATTATCCTATCCATTTACATCCCTACATGATGTAGGGCAAATCATGACGTATGTGGACACCAACTCTTTCGGTTACATCTATCCATCACTACCACAGAACCCTCCATCGCTATCGGGTTCTGAGCTTTGGTCCATTACCCAAATAGCACCCATATATGGATTTTCTAAAAATGAACTAGTATTATCTGATCGTTTTAAACCAAATAATCCGATTTTTGACTGAAACATCTAAGGTAACATAGCATAGTTAGTAGTTAGTGAGTTGCCGAGTTCATCTGTTAAACAACAATTCACTTATAGTCATTGTATCCAATATAGTCTAGCCTTGTCAAGTTAGTGAGCTATTGAAGCATGCATGGATGGCATCTCAGCCCTTGTGTTTGAGTTATTGTATCCATATGGATCTATTTTGTTTATGTGGTCATGTTATGTTTATTTTGTCGCGCTACAATTATTTATTCTATGAATGTTTTGTTAAACTTGTTTTATCAATTATTTGTGTTGTATGGTTTGCCGATCTGTTTATGCGTGTATCAGTCTGATTACAGTGAGTTATAATGGATTGACATGATCCTGGGCGGCTATGAGGATCCCACACAGCAATTTTCTTGCGCGCTCCGGAAGTGCTGATAAAGAGCAAAAAAGCTGTGGAGTGGGAGCGACATATCAGTTGGTGGAGACGTAGGAGAATGAATCAAGAACACCACCAATCCGGAGGAGAAAGGAAAGCTAGGCCGGCCATTTTTGCCGCCCTGCGGCTGGCCCAGATTGCCGCCGTCGCCACATGCATTGTCCTGTCCTTTTGGCGTCTCAAGAAGCAGGATTACGTGGACCCCCAGCACAAAGGCGCAGAAGACCACCGGAACATCAGGTGGTCCCTGAACATCTTCTACGGGCTGGTGTTCACCCAGGGCATCATCTTCATCACGTTACGGAACCCGGTGATCTGGGCACTCTTGGTCAGCACAATACACAAGTACAGACTATATGTGCCTTCCGGCAAGAAAATAGTCCACCGCTATTGGAGCGACAACTACCTGGAGTTCATCACTGGGAACTGACGCGCCACCCTCAACATGAACCTCATCACCTTTCCCAAGAAGCTGGCGGTTTCCGACACCGTGGTGGACGACCAATTGGTTGGAATCCGAGCCATGGACCGTATCCTTAGATCAGTGGAGTACAGCAGCCTGGCTCTCACGAGGCTTCGAGCTTCCCTCGATGCCGACGCACTAGGGAAGCTTATCGAGATGCTGGGCTTGGGTGGGACACCAGATGAGGAGGACATGAGAGGGCACGCTTCGAGAGTACTTCTCAAGCTCGCTCCAGACATTCTGGTCGACACTTTTCCTCAAGCTGTGTATCTCATATCTTCTTCTCTGCTTGAGAAGAGGACGGGCAAAATGGATATGGACCTCATCTGGTTTGGCTTGAGGATCCTTGACAGGCTCACAGACATCCAGCAAAACTGCCGACAGACCAGGAGCCTCATTGATCTACTGCCCAAGATCATAGACCTCACCAACCTTAACCTCTGGTGTTGTCACGGAAGCAGAAGAATAATCTCTAACTCTTGGATTGAACAAGAGATCATTCCTCTGCTTCAAAGAGAAGAGGACATCCCTCCTACTTCAATACGGAAGATCGATCAAGAAATTATTGTTGGCATGTCGCTTAAAATCCTGAGCAAGCTGGTCGCCACACCTGGTGATGCTGGGAAGAAGCTGAGGGAAGAAGCCTCAGCAAATATCCACTTCCTGGCCGATACTTTTTTGAAACGAGGCAAAAGCTTTGCCTTTTATATTGATATAGGAGAAGCAAACATGACACGGCCGAGGCCAAAAAGAAAAAAGACATACAAGACAGGGCGAGCTAGACGAAGTATCTCATCCTACACCGTCTAATCTCTACTGGGATAATCTTGGAGCATGCGAGAGCAGCAAGAGTCATAGGATGTTTAGCACTAGATGAAAAGGAAAAGAAAGAGATTGGGAGATCACCAGAGGTCGTAAAGAAGCTCAAGGAATGTCTACTCTCCAAGGCGGCACACGTAGACATCACCAAAGTGGCAGCCAAGCTACTACTTCTGGAGTACACCAACAGCATGCAGCTCAGCCAGATTAAGACGTCCATCGAAGAGAAGAATATTATTCTGCGCGAGGATCAAATACCAACGACGGCCTTCATCGAAGCACTTGACCTGGATCAACTTCTGCCACCATGGATGCAGAAGCAGCAGATCGCTGTGCGAAATCTTGATCTAGAGGATCTACTTTCAGCGAAACGGGTGAATCACTGTGAGGCAGCTGCCAAGGCACTGGTTGTGCTGACAAGTGGATGTAAAGAAAATGCCGCAGCCATCCTACAAGAGACCACCGTGCAAGAGATGGAGGTGATGGTGAAGATGCTCTTCCCTGAGGACCGAGAGGAGAGCAGGAGGAGGATGCAGGCCCGCTTACAACCAGAAACATTCCAGGTAGTGAAGAAAATAATCTATGCTGAGGAGGAGGATAGAGAGCGCACAACAAGTGTGAATGCAAAGCTTCTACAGAACTTACGTGCCCACGGAGGGACAGAAAATTTTATTGAGCACATGCAAATCATAGACCAAGCACTGCCACGGGTAACTTTGTTTAATTGATTTTCTTTTGCACTCCCTAAATTCCTTTACATGTTCTGTTTGCATTGAAAATTTCAGGGAAGCTATTAAACACGCATAATTTTTGTGTGTGTAAATTGATTAGGTGCTCAAAGCTGTCGTTGATCAGGTGGCCAAGTTTGAGCAGCCAGGAACTAATGAAAATTTAGCTATTGTAAGAAATTACTTCTTTTCCCTTGCTCCTTTCTGCTTCACCTGTACGTGGCTGGATTGAATGATTGAATTTTTTTCCTACAAAATTGACTTTTATTTTTTGCATATATATGTCAATGAAGGATGATGGCCTGTGGGTTGAATCAGGAAAGGTGTTTGAGAGTTTTATAGGCCTCACTGTGCAGATTTGCTACTGCCTGGATGCAAGTGGTTTTGCCAAAGCTATGGTGGATGCCAATCTAACTGTGGACACGTTGGTCCTGAAGCTTAAGAAGATACTAGCATTGTACAAGTATCCAACTACCGATTTTCCCAGCATAATGCGAGCTATACTTGATCTCATGACCTGGATGGTAGGAATCAACATCAAGTACAGAGAAACAGTCCTGCAGTGTGGAGTGTATGAGCAACTAAAAGAAGTGTCAAAGACCACTGGAAAACTTGAGAGCTTCCAACTGTTTCACTGTGATGTTGGGATTGGTAACGACGACCATGTATCATCCATCTCTTCTCTTGTGAGTAATTTACGGACACAGCTTGAGCTCTGCCCCGATTTCCAGGAAAGGTACTTAATCATCCCTTTGTTTCCATCACAACATTGTTCGTTATTATTTATAATTTTCCATGCTATTTCTGCTGACATGTCTAAGATGATTTAGTTACTTGTTAATTCTTTGCAGATCCCGCTACTACAGGGAAGATGCACGCACCATTGCGGTTTTGCGTGCTTAACTGATACCTTTTGTTTGGTTTTGGCATGAAGCATCGACTGTGCCTTTGTATACCAATCGATCTTGTCTACGGTTGTGCTTTTTTATTTCAAGCAAAAGTATTTGAATCTATTTGTCTACCAATTTTTGTTCATGTCTAAGTGGTTGTACTTTTGGTTGATACCGTCGATTGGTGAGCAATGTATTTATTTCAGTTTCTCTTTTCACACTGGTTCTTTAATGTGGGAAACATAGCCTATGTTATATGTGAGCACGGACGATGTGCACCCGGGTGCACATGCACCCGTTTTTTTCGAAAAAAATGTGAAAATTCAAAACGTGTCGAAAAATTCCGAAAAAAATCATGCACGTACCTGAGCATGTCACTCACCATCGTGTCAAATTTGGTGACGAATCGACATCGCGGCCGCCCTGTGCAGAAATGACAAATCTCAGATCTGAAAATTCAAAATTTTGGATCTATTTTCTGTCAGAATTTTGTCATTTTTGCACAGGGCGGCCGCGATGTCGTTTCGTCGCCAAATTTGACACGATGGTGCGTGACATGCTCAGGTACGTGCATGATTTTTTTTCGGAATTTTTCGACACGTTTTGAATTTTCAAAATTTTTTCGAAAAAACGGGTGCATGTGCACCCGGGTGCACATGTGAGTTTCTGTATGTTATATACAATATTGTGTTTAAAGTTTCTAGTAATATAAGCCGAACGTTTGCACAATGTCATGAACATAATTCCTAAAATATCAATTATTACTGATAGGAAATCAATAACAGGCGGAGATTTTGCTGAGATAGGAAATCAATAGAGAGGCTAAGCATGCATGATTTTCCTGCCGTCGGAGCAGGAGGAGGAATCCGTGACAGTTTCAGCCTTTCAGGTGAGGAATTGGATCGATCGACACTCGGCAAATCCTTTTCTAAAAGCATCTCCAACAGGCGTCCAACGCGCCGGCGCGGTATAATTTTTTTGTAGCGCCAAAATAGCTGTTTAGCGCGCTGGGCGCATGTTTTGCTTTAGCAGCCGCGCTAAAATATCACGCGAAAATGGGACCGTTTTCCAGACACGCTAAACTCCAGCGCGCGCGCCCAGCACAAACAACATTTGCACTCAAACATACAACAAAGAAGATCAAACATACACCAAATAAATCAACAATAAATAGTTTAATTATTATTACAACACAAACAAATAGTTTTTCTCGAATACAAATAGTTCACCAAACAATAGAATGAATAATTCATTAACAATACAATAAACATACAACAACGATACACCTTTTAAACTCATTGTTGCCCATTCCATGCCCACCACTCCTCGATTAGATCCTTTTGAAGCTCATCATGCCGTTCATTACGTCGAATGACATGATAAGATTCAACAAAGCGGGCTGTCCTCTCAGCCCTTGATGAGGTTAGGATCTCAAGGGGTGCCTAATCTTCACGAATTGACGACGGATTTGGGCGAACTCACGCAAGAACACACGAAGAACACGAAGAACGCCAAGAACACAAGAACACAAACACGATACAAAGACACGTTTCCCACACCGGTCGGTCCAAGCCGGTCCAATAGAATCCCAAAGGGAGAGATTGACAAGCAAATACAAGGAGTGATATTGAATGGTTGTTTCTCCAACGGTCAACCAAACCGATCCAATAGAGTCACCCTAAGATGAAAGATTGGCAAGTAGTCAAACTACAAGTAGAGGTCTTGAATCCACAAGAGGGATCTTCTCCACATGAGGAGGCCTTGAATCCACAAGGGGTGGGTAAGGAGCCTATGCTCAACTCTCTCTCATCATAGACTCTCCTCTAGAAAGGAGGAGGTGAAGTGCTATTTATAGTTTAAGCGAAAGAAGGGCCGGACGCAGGGGAGCCAGCCTGGGAGCCGGCCAGGCCGGGCTGGGGGCTGGCCGTCTCAGCAGGTAGGCCGGCCTGGGAGCCGGCCAGGCCAGGCTGGAGGCCGGCGGCCTCTGGAGGTAGGCCGGCCTGGGAGCCGGCCTGGCAGTTTTCGCCGACTTCCTCTTCTTCTTCATCGTGACGCTTTCTCCTCCTCTTCCAAGCGTACGCCTTGGAAGATCTTGAGTCTTGGGCTTCCTCGGCATCTCCCTTGACGTCCGTACTCGTCATATCAAACCTAGCATAGTAAAGGGATAGATGCTCACGTAGTATACCATCCAATGGTGCACGAAATGGGTTCTCGTAAAGGAAGGAGTTCACCTTTAATATCCATGGTGACTTGTGATGTATTGGTGTGCTTGACATGGTGATGGACGTGGGTTGCACTACATCATCTCCCCCGCTTCAAAAAGAGTCGTCCTCGACTCTTGCTCATCATCACCATGCGAAGGCGGTAGATGTGTTGTCGAAGAATTAGAATTCACCATGCCTACAAACAATAAAGACCAAGCAAATCATGTGTGTGCAAGAAAGAGGAGCATATCAATAATGACATGTCCATTCTTTGTCATAGCACCGTTAGCACAACACAAGAGTATGAAAATGTAGTGCAAGTGTAAGGTCAAAGTGCCAACAATCCAATGGGACATCTTCAAAAAGTGGGAACACAAAAACTCCATAAATATATGAGGATGCCATCTAGGTATCTCATTTGTGACCATATGATCATTATTGCACACAAGGCATCGGAAAGAGAAATTTGTCAACATCCTTGAGGCAATAAGAGGAGAACTTGGCAAAAACACACAATGAAGAATATCCAAAATATCATCATGGGTGTAAGCAAAGTACATGAAAGCGCAAGTTTTCAACATATTTGTTGCAACACCAAATTGGTAGAAACCATTATACTCATGATAAGACATGTTCAAAATGTCAATATGGTTGCAAACAAGACATCTCAAATAGCAATTGTTCATCATATTTGTTGCAACACATAAATCATTCATATGAAAGATCAAGGAGACATGCTTGTCATAAAGGAGACCAAAAACACCATCATGATTGCAAACAAACCAAAAGTAAGAGACATTTTTCAACTTGTTTGATGCAAAACATGAGAAAGATTTGAGAGTTGGATTCGATCCATAACTCACATGTATGCTCTCAAGAGCTCGTGTTGTCAACTCATGCTCAATTGAGGTTGACATTATCATGCGGTTACCGGCACACACAAGACACCATATGAAGAAGTTATGTGCACGGTATATGAACACATCATCCATCATGATGCGTCTCTCCATTTGCACTTCACCAAACACACCAAAATCAATTGGAAAATATGACGTATGTGAATGGTTACTATGCAAAGTGAAGGATGGAACAAGGTCCATAAGAGAGAACCAAAAATCTCCAACAAGTGAGAAAGCTATGGGGGCAATCTCATTATCAAACATTTTAACATTATTGCAAGCAACACATGTGAAAGAGAAATTGTTCAACATGTTGCATGCCACAATGGGAGAAAAATGGGAACATTCGTAACAAGGCATGCTCATAGCGAAATCATCACAAATAGGTAATTCCACATGATCAACATTGGTTTCAAACAAAGTATCAAAAGGAATAAGAACGAAGCATATGATGGGGCAAGAAAATCATCCATAGCATGCAAACAATCATAGTTCATCATGTCCACTAGTGGGATCATGGTCACATCAACACCCATACCTTTGTAGTTCCGCTCATGTGAAGTAGGTGTTGAAGTAGTAGGGGCTTCCATGTAGCCGACTTGTCCAACTTGAAGTAGACATGGGGTGGCATCATCCTCATCCTCCATGTACATCTTCTCCATTTGAGGCACCGTCATGTCGAGGAGTGGCGTCTCATCATCCATGCAACTTAGCACACAATGAGATAACACACTAGAGGAAAAGGGTAAGTTGTTAGAAATCGAAATGGTCTCACAAGACATATCAACTACCTCTATCAACTCAAGTGATGTATCACTCATTCCCTCAAAGTGAAAGCACTCAAACTCACATATGGTGGAGGCACTCAACTCACTTTCACTCTCACTCAAGTGGGCTAAGTGGCTCTCATTCTCACATGGGATTGGTACCATCTCATAAGTCAAACACATGAGGGTAGGCTCAATGTTCTCAACTCCAAACGCCTCCAAGGTTGAAGGGAAACTCCCATGCTCAACCTCCTCAACCATCTCGCCTCCAAAGGTCAATGCCATAGAGTAGGCATCACCACTCAACTCCATTGCGGAAGGGAAAATCTCATGCTCCGCTTCATCACTTGACTCATGGTCAAAGGTGATAGCATCATCCATGCTCGCCTCCTTGGTCGAAGGGAAAATCCCATGCTCGACCGTCTTCTCACCATCTTGGTCACCAACTTTGCACTCCCACATCATGTGACCTCTTCCATTGCATATTGGGCACAAGAGATTGGGACATTCTCGTGGGTCATGGTCTTGGCCTTGGAAATTGTCGCATATTAGGTCTTCATCTTGCCATATGGGGGCCAATGTGGTGGTGGCGCTAGGTGTAGACACCATATCGTGTGAGGGGCTTGAGAAGGGCGCCCATGTAGTGGTGGCACTTGGTGTAGATACCGTATGAAGAGAAGTGCTTGAGAAGAGCGCCAATGTTGTGGTGGAACTTGAAGAAGACACCATAGAGTGTGTACTCGCCGCCATCTTGGATGTGGGGGTTCTTGACTTCTTCTCATGTCGACGTTGACGCTGTTGAGTGGAGGGGTGTCGTCGAAAGTCATTTGGATGCCTTGGCTTCCTTGGCTTGGCGCTTCCACTAGAGCTTGGAGATATGTTTCGATGCTTGGCGAGTGTGTCGATGTCGGCTTCAAGCTTGTACATGTTGTGGTCCACCTTGGCATCTTTCTTGTGGCGCCTTCTTGAGCGTGATGAAGAGTGTAGACGCTTGGCAAGCTTGTCGATGGCGTCCGTGAAGTTCTTGAACGCTCGATTGGTGTCGCCGAACTTGTCCAAGGGTGCATCAAGCTTGTTCACTTGGTCATCTCTCATTTTGGCATCTTTTTTGTGGTGCCATGATGAGCTAGATGGGCCTTGGCTTGGGGTAGCCTTGTCGATGCACTTCTTGGGGCGCCGTCTTGTTGTCGATGTAGAATGTCGAAGCTTGGCGCTCTTGGCGATGTCCTTGTCATGGCTCCTTCTTGAAGTTGATGGAGCTTCATAAGATGATCTCATGGTGGTCGTCTTTTTGCTCCATCTTGAGCTTGAACCATAATGGGTTTTGCCATGACGCTTGGTGGTGCCGCTCTTGAACATGGTGGTGATGGGAGTCCTCTCCTCTTGCATGCATGTTGTCGAAGTCGTCGCACATGCTTGAAGAATGGTAGTCGTAGACGTTCTCCACCATGTCATCGGAGTTGTAGTCGTAGTAGTGGCGATCCACCATGTTGTTGTAGTCGAAGTCGGTACCATATGATAAGGCATATGAGGAGATTTGCGCCTCATTGTCGTTGGAGCTTGTGTAGTCGTCGTCGTGGTAACGCTCTATGTCATCGATGCTTGAGTAGTTGGAGTGGACACCATATGATGAAGGTTGCTTGAAGTCTTGGTACCGCTCCATGTCGTGGACGCTTGTGTAGTCGGAGTCGTAGTCGGAGTAGTTGTAGCGGAAGTCTTTTTTTAGACCTAAGACTGTAGAGCTTACGCTCCACAGCATTTTATTCCATTATCCCAAAAGAAACCACAAACTGTACAGAGTTATTTACAGAAAGAAAACAGGAAAAAAAATTAAGGCAGACTATCAATCCATGATGACAAGCTATGTACATGCTTGGACTTCACCCTATGCACATGCATGGTGACCTCGTGTGTGAAGTTTCTCCTCCAAGACCTAAAAGAAGGCAACACATTTTGAAAGATAGCATCGTTCCTCTGCTTCCAAATGTGCCAAGCTGCCAAGATCACAACTTCAGTGAAGAAAGGCTTGTTAAACTTTTTCTTTGCTCGAAAAAACACCTGCTCAAAAGAGTTCCCAGGTTCCCACTGTATTTGCAAATAATTCCATATCCTCAGACTGAAGTAGCGGAAGTCTTGGTGATGCTCCATAGTTGGATTCGCTCTCCCTAGACATGTCAACTCACAATACAAGTGTATATGTGGAGTGGAAGGAAACTAGACCACAACCTCTCACCTTTGTAGATAGTATTAGACGTCGTGGACAACCAAAGGGAACGATCACAAAGTAAAGTGCTTATGTTCAAGTATCCAAAGCAAACTCCAAAACACACATGGCTTAAAAGTGGATAGGGAGGTATGGTAGGTGTAAAGCAAATTGAACCAACCGGAAACCAAGATATTGTAAAGGCAAGTAGAGAACCACGATGATCACAAAGCCAAAGCAAGTCAATCTCAAGAAGATAGGAAACACACGCACGGAGAGATAAATGAGACTTATGCAACCAAGAAGTGATCTAAAGAACCATATGATCCTAGCGAAGACTATAAGCTCGTGTTGCACAAGTAAAAGAAGAGCCACTAGCTCGATTGCAATTTATTGGTGGGCTACAAGATTTGCACAAAATGTACCACCTACAAGATGTTCATTGAGCTTGCACGCTTCCTACAAGATATGGCAAGTGATGGGTTTTTTTTCTTATTGCTCTTTTTGCTTCTTGTCTCTTTTTCTTTTTGGTTTTTACTCACCCACTTTTGATGCCAACAATAAGATATATCAACTAGCGCATACAACTTTTGCTCGGAAACTACACGGTGAAAATGTGCAAAGCCCAAGCAATCATCAAGAGCTAGCCTCAATAGGACAAGATAAACACAAGGGTATGATGGCTCTCAAAGGAAGGTAAGGGGGAAAAGATTCGTGATGTTTATACCTTGTGTCGACTATCTTCACATGTTGATGTGGAGGTTCCTTCCTTGGTCACAGAATTTGGCTTCAAGATATGATGGATCTTCTGCAATGGTGATGTAGGCCTTGTTCGTAGCTTCGAAACGAGCTAAAGAACACAAAAAACGGAGTCCGGAGTGAAAAGATATGGCCAAAACCGTTTTGGAAATTTTCAGTTTTCTGGGTGGTCGGCCCGGGAGCTGGCCTGGCCGGGCTGGGGGCCGGTTGCTTCGGATGGGGGGCCGGCCTGGGAGCCGGTCTGGCCGGGCTGGAGGCCGGGCAACCTGCTGCGGGTTGACCCTCGAAAATCCGCGATTGTGACGGAAAAATGGCTCGAAAACCTCAAATCGGAGGGGAAATCAATGGAATTTGGCCATGGAAACGCAAGGTAGATAGATCAACAAGTTTAGCAATAGATCTATCGATCAAAACGTACCAAAACGCACTCAAATCTCTGAATCGAACAAAAGCAATTTGTGGCTATTTTTTGTGAAATTTTCGAATTTCTGAAGAACAAGAAAAATTTGGGGGATTTCGGTGGAAACACAAGTTGAATCATGTAAACCTAGAGCTCTGATACCATATGATGAGTTTAGGGCCTCAAGGGGTGCCCGATCTTCACGGATTGACGGCGGATTTGGGCGAACTCACGCAAGAACACACGAAGAACACGAAGAACGCCAAGAACACAAGAACACAAACACGATACAAAGACACGTTTCCCTCACCGGTCGGTCCAAGCCGGTCCAATAGAATCCCAATGGGAGAGATTGGCAAGCAAATACAAGGAGGGATCTTGAATGGTTGTTTCTCCAACGGTCAACCAAACCGATCCAATAGAGTCACCCTAAGATGAAAGGTTGGCAAGTAGTCAAACTACAAGTAGAGATTTTGAATCCACAAGACGGTTCTTCTCCACATGAGGAGGCCTTGAATCCACTAGGGGATCTTCTCCACAAGGGGAGGCAACACCACAAGGGGTGGGTAAGGAGCCTATACTCAACTCTCTCTCATCATAGACTCTCTCTAGAAAGGAGGAGGTGAAGTGCTATTTATAGTTTAAGCCAAAGAAGGGCCGGACGCAGGGGAGCCAGCCTGGGAGCCGGACAGGCCGGGCTGGGGGCCGGCCGTTTCAGCAGGTAGGCCGGCCTGGGAGCCGGCCAGGCCAGGCTGGAGGCCGGCCTGGCAGTTTTCGCCGACTTCATCTTCTTCTTCATCTTGACGCTTTCTCCTCCTCTTCCAAGCGTACGCCTTGGATGATCTTGAGTCTTGGGCTTCCTCGGCATCTCCCTTGACGTCCGTACTTGTCGTATCAAACCTAGCATAGTAAAGGGGTAGATGCTCACGTAGTATACCATCCAATGGTGCACGAAATGGGTTCTCGTAAAGGAAGGAGTTCACCTTTAATGTCCATGTTGACTTGTGATGTATTGGAGTGCTTGACATGGTGATGGACGTGGGTTGCACTACATCAGCCCTCCTCGCATTGCACGGGATGTCCCATCAACTCATAGTGAGCGTGCATGATCACACAAGCGGTCATGATGTACAAAGCATGTCTTGATCCCAAAATCTCGCCGGTCCTCTCAAATAGCAAATTGGGCTTGTAAAATCCAAATTCTCTCTCCACATCTTTCCTAGCCGCCGCTTGAGCATTGTGAAATCAAGCATTTTCTTACCTTGCGGTTTGTGAACCGGTTTCACAAATGTTCGCCACCTTGGGTAGATGCCATCCGCAAGATAGTAGCCATAGTTATATGTATGGCCGTTTGCTACAAACTCCACCGGGCAAGTTTGACCTTTTGTAATCTTATTCATGAGTGGTGACCGGTGAAGAACATTGATGTCATTGAGAGCTCCGGGCATGCCAAAAAATGCATGCCAAATCCAAGTCTCATGATCGGCCACCGCTTTAAGGATTTAGTGGAATCCTTTTTGTGGCCTTGGTATTGTCCATGCCATGCCGTAGGACAGTTCTTCCAACTCCAGTGCATGCAATCAATCGAGCCAAGCATACCTGGGAACCCCCGAGCGGCGTTGAACTCCAAAAGCCTAGCCGTGTCTGCAGCATTGGGAGCTCGCAAATATTCTTACCAAATACTTGCACAACTCCAACGACAAACCGCTTGACACACTGATGGTTGGCTCTCACCCATGGCCAAGTGGTCATCAACTAGATCAGCCGGAATCCTGTATGCCAACATACGCAAAGCGGCGGTCACCTTTTGAAAGGTGCTATGCGCTAGCTCTCCGGCGGCGTTCCTCATTTGCTGAAAAAACCGATCATGCCTCGCCAACTTTTCCGCGATGTGCTTGACCAAGTCGATGCTCATCCTAAAACGGCGCCGGAAATATGACTCGGGGTATGTGGGATGCTCCACAAAATAGTTCCTCATCAAACTTTCGTGAGCATCGATCCTTTCCCTCCACAATTTCTGACGACCGAAAACTGAACCACCGTGCTTCGGCTTTTTGTTGGCGTGGATAGCTAGGATCATTGCGATGTCCTCCTCCTCTTGAAGATCAAATTCTTCATCGGAAGAATCGTAGGACGAACTCATCTACATACATTAATTTACACTACTTTAAACTAAAATGCACCAAATTCATCTAATAAATCAAAGTTCATATCTAAAATATACCTTGCAAGTGTTTTGTCAAACACCGTGTGCGCGCGGAGGTGCAAACGGTGGCGACAGAGGTCCACCGCTGTTCCGCTGACGACCTGCGCGCTGGAGGGGTGGCGGCGATGAGGGGGTCGAGGAAGCAGCGGCGGCAGCGTCGGTGAAGGCTGGGTTCAACTTAGCGCCGCGGCGACCTGCCCGCGGCCATAGAAAGCGGCGGCGCGCTGGGGAGTAGCGGAGGAAGCGTCGCCGGTAGGTAAATCGAGCGCGGGGTCGCCGGAGGAGATAGTGGAGAGATGCGAGCGGCGGGAGACTTCAGATCCGACGGTTGGTCGCTCGCGCGCCTTTCCCCTTTCGTCCCGCACGCTGGACTGGACGCCCAAATATGATGCGTAATGTCCCGCTTCGTCCAACGCGTTGTACGCTTTTTCGCGCGCGCGGGTTTATGACGCTGTCGCTGGAGGACTGAATTCGGCCGCGCACGCACTATATTGGCGGTTTATTTGGCACACGGCTTTTTAAGCGACGCTGTTAGAGATGCTCTAAGCTCCTTGCGTGCGCTATCCTACCTCCGCGCTTCTGGGCCTGGCCCGTTGTTCCTGCAGCTCTTACGACCCTGGCTGTATGTAGCTCCGTATACGTGCCTACGGGAAATCCATTTCGGCTCACGAGCATCTGCTCCCATTGTTAAAAAAATATTTTGAAACATTTAAAAAATTCGAAAAAAAATTCCGTGTGTATATCCGACATTCTATGTTGTAAAAAAGTTTCGCGGAAAAATATATTTATTGTGACTTGTGTTAAAAAGACAAAAAAATGTCTCACAAAAAGTTGTTTTGTAACACCCCAATTTGTCTTTTTATACAAGCCACACAAAATTTCTTTTTTCCGTGAAATTTGGTGCGTGAACATAAAATGTTCAGTTTACACCCGAATATTTTTTCGGAATTTTTTAACATTTTAAAATATGTTTTTCCATAATAGGTGTATCTACTCCTATAAGCCAAAACGCCGCCTCCCGTGCCTACGTCTATAGTCTATACCGAGATCCTCTCAGGAAAAAAAATCGCGTGAAAAAAAAACTCAGGAAACAAAATGTGCAAGTGAGAGAGAGCTCGCGCCTGTCCTAGCTTCTTTTCTTCCGTTTGTTTTTAACATTAATTTCTTCATGAGTTCTAACATTCCAAACGAGAGTTCATGTACATTTATGGTGTTTTGCAATTCTTGGTTTCGCACTTGTAGTCTTGTACTCATGTCAAAATATTGTATTTCTTCTTTGAGAAAAAAAATCGTGTACAAATGCTTACACAAATAATGAAGGAAAAAAATAGCCCATCTTTAGTTGAAGGCTGCTATACCGGGCCTCCAATTGGGGAAAGTTTCACAACCCGACTCCGAATAAGATCCGTATTCCCAGTGCCTGCCCTTCCATAAACAGTTCCCGCGCATATGCAGCGATCGCTACCCGTCCACGCGCGCGTTCTTTGATCAGCCGGCACAGATACGGGCATACGGCGGCGGCCATGGCAGCAGCACTCCTACCGAGACAGCACGACGCGCTGGCGACCGAGACCCGCGTCCGTTTCATCGTGGAAGAGACCACCTCCACCTGCCTCCACACAAGCCGAGCGACCACCCTTGCTCCATACGCCTCTACGGCGACCTGATCCTGTCCCACGGTTCGCGCGCGCCGTCACCGTCAGGGAGTTCGACCACCGGGTCGAGGTCGCCCACGTAGACACCTTCCGGTGCATCGACGTCTGTACCAAGCTCATCCACGACATGCTCGCAGAGGCGCCGGCCACCAGGGAGTACGACCTCGCCGCCGCCAACTGGGGGGATTCCATCTATACACCCCTCGACATAGCTGAGGCGATTGCTTGCTACATCAGCGACGAGTTTGACCACGACATGGGGCTCCCAGTCCCGAGCCTCGAGTTCGATATCCGCCTGCTCGAATTCCGAGTACCTTGATCTACAGCGAGCCCAAGGCGCTGCTCCCCGCGTGCAAGGAGGCGGCCGCGGATACCGAGGCTTCCGGAGCTTTGGCATGCGGCCAGAAGCGCAGCCGTGAGCCCGGCGGCGAGCTATGCCCCATCTGTCTGTTGGACGTGGAGACTGAAGAGGAGGAAGATGTCTGGCTGCCATGCTCACATCCCTTGCATCGTAGGTGCATCGCCACATGGTTCCACAAGGCGTCCACGTGCCCGACTTGCCGGCGTACAGTTCTTGACCGCTTCAGCTTTGTCAGATCCGCGTCTGAACCGTTCATAGCTTCCGAAACATCTGATGACGAATCTGAAGCTTCTGAATCGTCTGACGAATATGAATCGTCTGATGACGAATCTGAAGATGAGCCGTTCCCAGATGGTGTAGCCGAAGTAGGTGAGCACCACACACAGATTTCTTAGCCCAATATGAGTAGTTCATAGGTCCGGTTTCTGAAAAATATTATAGAACACATAGCCGAAGGTGAGCAGCGCATATTGAAATTTGAGTGGAGGAATTCATTTGTGAAATGTATATGCAAATTGAGGGGACACTATGAAGACCATGCATAGTCTGTGAAGTTAACTTCAATGTCGTGGATGAGATCGCCGCACGCACTTTGCAATGGACGGAAATGTGGATAATTTTGTCTTGGTGAGACACAAGAAAAGACGTCAAACATAGGATTTGATTCTAGTCATATGCCGCTTGTAGAAGTGAGAGCAGGGAGTAGCAAAATTCTTTATGTTTTGCATTGTCACAAATCCTAGAAATTTTTATATGGAATAGATGATTATGTGGAAGACACATGGTAGTGCTAGCTGTGGCCGACATGTATGTGTCAAGTGTCAACGTCATTCAAAACCACTTTGCAATGGATAAAAACACTTTATGGGATAAAATTTGCACGATACCGATAATTGATAGACCATTGGTTAGAAGTAGGCCTAGACGTGAGTGGAGCTGAGCTGAGTGAGCTTGACAGAAAATCGCAACTATGGCTGGGCTCGTTGCACTAGCAAGCCAGGAAAAAGGGATCGGCCCGATCTTTCACAAGCTCAGAGAAGCTTGACGAAGCTCGCGAGTCGTTGATGACATGACATACATTGCCATGTGGACCATCTTCTGCAGTGAACATGGATTTTCTACAACCCATATGGCGCCAAGGGCATATCTGGGCCGTCCGTTTCGGCGATTCGACAGCCCAGATTCGCCGTTGACCACGGACAAAAATTGACCGGTCCACGGCGAATCTGGGCCGTCGAATCGCCGAAACGGACGGCCCAGATATGCCTTGGCGCCATATGTGCAGTGCAGTACGACACAGCAGCCGCAGGAACAACACAAAATGGTAGTACCTGGCAAAATCTTGGCTTAGTACCAGTACATCACGGTGTCAAGTGCGTTCCAGTGCAGGTTCGTGTGACAACTGACAAGCAACCACACTTTGTTGTAAGCAACGGCCAGGTAAATGTTTGGCAGCATGTTAAATTGCTAAACCTGACGAAAAGGATTCAGTAAAAACTTAAAACCCATCTCAGTTGTGGCAGTGGTACTACTAGCTTATTATCAACCTGCAGACGGTAAATTTCAGCAGTAGCAAACAACCTTGCCTTGTCTCGCGGTGCAAATGTAGGGGAGAACCATGACCAGATTACAGTGATAATATAATAAAGCCACCACTAATCCATCCGTACATGAATATCTTGAACATCGTATAATTGCTTCTCCCCAGCAGCTCCGAGCCACATGTGGCAAATAATGGAAGGGACTATCTCGTTCTAGATGCACTACGGGAGAGCGGTACTTTGCCGTGTGCTCAACTCTTTGCCGTGCGCCGAATGTCGGGCACACGGTAAACGTTCTCTTTGCCGTGACGAGCACACGGCAAAGGCACACACACGGCCTCGCAGCCAAAATAGCACACGGCAACGTCTGGCTCACGGTAACGTATAAAGAAAACACACGGCAAAGAATAGCGCATGGCAAAGAACCATGCCACGTGTCTGACCAGCCGGCGGTATTGACGGAACCGTCACGGCAGTTCTTTGCCGTGTGTCCGTATAAGACGCACGGCAACGATTTAGAGGTTTGTCGTGCGCACACACACGGCAACGATTTACGATCATTTTTTTTGTGCAACGGCCCAGTGTCAGGTCTTTGCCGTGCGGTTGGATACGACGCAGGGCAAAGGTTTAGACCTTTGCCGTGCGCATGCACACGGCAAAGATATATAATTTTTTTAGTACTTTATCCACTTCTAGTAGATATAAATAGCACATGCATGCTTCACCAGGATTAAATTATATTGCACTAAAAATATGATCTCGCCTAACACAACCAAGCAAAAAATCCACCGGCCTACCCCCTTTCGACTCCGGTCAAATGGGTAGACGGCAAGTTTGACTTTTCTCCAGCGGGTCTAGTGTTTCGCCGAAGCGGGGCTCCAGAGCGTCGGAACCCCACCAAAACCTAGGTGGTACCATACCATATGTGTACAAGTGTGTTGGGAGTTGTACATGTCCAAGATCTCACTCCGGTGTGTGACCGGGTTCACCGGCATCACTTTCTCCATACCGATCGAGTTCCTGGACTTATAGCTCGAAACTCCCACTTCGGGCTAAACGGAGGGAATCTTTGCAAGGGGTGGGGTAGATCTTGGTTTTGGGTCTTACTATGTCCTAGCCTAACACAACCAAGCAAAAAAAATCCACCGGCCTACCCCCTTTCGACTCCAGTAAAAGTGGTAGACGGCAAGTTTGACTTTTCTCCAGCGAGTCTAGGGTTTCGTCGAAGCGAGGCTCCGGAGCGTCGGAATCCCACCAAAACCTAGGTGTTTCCATACCATATGTATACAAGTGTGTTGGGTGTTGTACATGTCCAAGATCTCACTCCGGTGTGTGACCGGGTTCACCGGCATCACTTTCTCCATACCGAGTTCCTGGACTTATAGCTCGAAACTCCCACTTCGGGCTAAACGGAGGGAATCTTTGCAAGGGGCGGGGTAGATCTTGGTTTTGGGTCTTACTATGTCCTAGCCTAACACAACCAAGCAAAAAAAATCCACCGGCCTACCCCCTTTCGACTATGGTCAAAGGGGTAGACGGCAAGTTTGACTTTTTTCCAGCGGGTCTAGTGTTTCGCGGGCTCCGGAGCGTCGGTACCCCAACAAAACCTAGGTGGTACCATACCATATGTGTACAAGTGTGTTGGGAGTTGTACATGTCCAAGATCTCACTCCGGTGTGTGACCGGGTTCACCGGCATCACTTTCTCCATACCGAGTTCCTGGACTTATAGCTCGAAACTCCCACTTCGGGCTAAACGGAGGGAATCTTTGCAAGGGGTGGGGTAGATCTTGGTTTTGGGTCTTACTATGTCCTAGCCTAACACAACCAAGCAAAAAAATCCACCGGCCTACCCCTTTCGACTCCGGTCAAAGGGGTAGACGGCAAGTTTGACTTTTTTCTAGCGGGTCTAGTGTTTCGCCGAAGCGGGGCTCCGGAGCGTCGGAACCCCACCAAATAATAATAATCACAGTATATAAATGGAAAAGTAATAAAAGGATTAATGGAATGCAAAAAATAATATTAATCACAGTATATAAATGGAAAAGTAATAAAAGTAAAAAAATAATCCTTCATTGCCGTGTGCATGCGCACGACAAAGAGTTGTTCTTTCTTTGCCGTGTGTCCTTGGGCGGGCACACGACAAAGATCTTTCATTAGGTCTGTGCGCGGGCCGCGATCCAATCGCCATCTCACCCATTATTCCCCAATCCCGCGCCGTGCCCTAGCTCCCGCCGCCGCCACCCACCTCGCCGCCGTCACCAAACCAGCCACCCACCTCGCCGCCCTCACCGAACCCGCCCTCGCCCCTCGTCGCCGAACCTGCCGCCGACCTAGCTACTCCACGCGCGCGACGACCGGGCTGCTCCTCGCGGCGTCACCGTCGTTCCTCAGCCCCGGCGCTGTTGCTGCTCCTCGCGGCGTCACCGGCGTTCCTCTGCCCCGACGCGGGCACCGTCCTGCCGTCGCCGAAGTGCAGCAGCTGAGCACCGTCCTGCCGTCCGTGGATTTCTCGGCCGTCCGTGGCGTCAAGTGGAGGAACAGCAGCTGAGCTGCTGGCTCCGTCGTCGTCGACGACTCGGCAAGCTTCGTCCTGGCCGCGCAGAACTCCTCGGAGCGTAGGATGGATTTCACGAGTAGACGGAGGAGCACCTCTGTATCCATCTCCTTCGGCAGCACTGAAAACACGGTAGTCACCATCCTCTTTGTTAGCGTAATCTTGATAGGTTTTAGAAAAAGATAGTCTTTGGACAAAAGAGTGTCTTAAACATAGATTATTATGTTAAATTAATTTTACTTCGGACAAAAGTACATTTGCTAGGTGACACATGGGTCTTTTAGCTGCTGTGAGTGTACTCTGCACACTGTTTATATACCTCTTGTAATAGAGTATGTCCTGGTGGATGATTAGTTACTGCACTAACTTTTATGCCATGTAAATTGCTATTTGTAAAATTGCCATGTAAATTGTTATTTGTAAAATCACCGGGACCTTCTACTTATGAATGATAACCCAATATGTAAATTGTTATTTTTTCAGATGTCGTTGCAGGGCTTCTTCTGCAGCTGAGGAGCGTCCCCTACCTTTTTCGGCGATTGCTCACGCTTCGAGGGTATACATCTTTCGCCTCTCTTGCTACATAGGTTTATTTTGTTCTAGATCACCAAGTCAGTCGCGTAACCCGAGTCAGATCCCGTCCGGAAGGGTTATAAATTTATAAATATGCAGGATTGTCCATCTTTGCATATTTATAACCGTAACTCTTCCGGATTGTCCTGTTGGACAGCGCGAGTATGTGTAGATCGAGTCGTGTTCCATGTTCTACCCCTTCCTGAGACAGAATTTCGGCAGCACCTCCCCGTTGTTCTTCGGATGCACACCCTCTCGGCTTGACAAGCTCGAGACGTGTATTCTGAAGAACAGCGGGGAGGTGCTGCCGAAATTCCGTCTCGGGTCGGGGTAGAACATGGAACACGACTCGATCTACACATACTCGGGTGGGATAGGCCCCTACCTATTAGAAGTGTAGGTGAACCAACCATGCATGCTGTAAATGATAAAATTTGGGCGTAATTAATCTGACGACATTGAATAAATTTATTATTATTACTTGCTGCATATAATGAAATGCGTCACCGTTTGTCACCCAAAAGAGCAGAAGAAGATGGCTGATCATGCTGACCGTGAGTGGATGTACACTGGTCGTGAAAGTAAAACAGTGATTACCCCTGAATGGTTTTTAAAGCTGGAAGAATTCTTGGATCAAGCATTTGTTGAGGGGAATGCTACCGCTTGGTGTCCGTGCTTTAAATGCAAGAACAACAGAATACACAATAGGGATAATATTGGACTAGATCTCGTTAAGTATGGTTTTTGCCCGACTATTATGTGTGGACCTATCATGGTGAGGCTGATCGTATCATAGAGGAGGCGGCGAGAGAGTCCGACGGCGACTGTGCTACCGGGTAGGAGGCCTGATAAATGACTTTCGTGATGGGCAAGGGGAAGAGCAGCCAGAGGGTGCCGCGAAGGCCTTCTATGATATGTTGGAGTCCTCGGCTGCACCTCTTCACGCGCACACCCAATACAGACAGCTCGCGGCCATCGGTGACATTATGGCTATCAAGGCCCGGTGGAACCTGCCTAGAGACTGTTTTGATGAAATTATGACAAGCGTTGGTCGTTGGCTCCCTGAAGCTCATGTTCTGCCTTCAAGCTTTTACGCGGCAAAGAAAATCCTCCGTGCACTTAACATGCCATATGAGCATATCCATGCATGTCCGGAGGGATGCGTCCTATTTAGGAAAGAATACGAGTTCGCCAACTACTGTCCCAACTGTGGCTCCTCTAGGTATGTTGAGGTAGACGCAGGTGATGGTCAGAAGAGACAGTCCTGTGTCGCAGCCAATGTTCTTAGGTATCTTCCACTCATACCAAGGATTCAACGACTTTACATGGACAAGGATACTGCAAAAATGATGACGTGGCACAAAGATGGTCAAAGATTCAAGGAAGACGCGGCAAAGAAGAAGATGTTGATACATCCTTCGGATGGTGACGCATGGAAGAATTTCGACAAAAAACACACCCCGGGGAGAGCAGACGAGGCTCGGAATGTGCGAATTGCCTTGGCGACAGATGGGTTCAATCCGTATGGTATGACGGCTGCCTCATACAGTTGCTGGCCCGTGTTTGCTATCCCGCTCAATCTCCCACCCGGCGCTATTATGCAACGAAAGTACATGTTCCTGTCCTTGATAATTCCAGGGCCTGACTACCCGGGAAAAAATATGAGTGTGTACATGCAACCGTTGATGGATGAGCTGAAAGAAGCTTGGGATACGGGTTTCAGGACATACGACCGATATACGAAGACACACTTCGATATGTTTGTCTGGTACCAGTACTCAATGCATGACCTACCGGCGTTTGGGCTATTCATTGGCTGGAGCGTGCACGGGAGGTTCCCATGCCCACAGTGCAAGAGTGCTATGGAGTTCCATTGGTTGAGCGAGGTCGCAAGTATTGTTGCTTTGATCTCCATCGGCAGTTCCTTCGTGCTGACCATGAGTTCAGACAAGACACCAAGAACTTCACAAAAGATGTAGTTGTCACACACACGGCACCTCCCTGTTGACTGGTACACAGATACTTGCTGAGTTAAACGCTCTCGAGGAGGATCCCGAACATCCAGGTAAGTACAAGGGATACGGTGTGACACACGCCTGGACTCACAAGCCGTGCTTATGGGATCTCCCGTACTTTCCGCAGCTTGAACTTCCACACTACATAGATGTGATGCACACTGAGAAGAATATCGGGGAGTCCATTTTCGCTATGATGTTTGACATCCCCGATAAGTCGAGGGATAACATCAAGGCTAGGGTCGATCAAAAGGCGATTTGCGATAGACCACATCTTGAACTACAACCAATTGGCGGGGGAACGAGATGGAGGAAGCCAAAGGCCCCTTTCGTTCTTACAAGGGAGCAAAGGAAGGAAGCGCTCATGTGGATCGCCCTGTTGCTGTTCCCTGATGGGTACGCGGCGAATCTTAGAAGGGGTGTGAAGCTTGATGCCATGAAGATCATCGGGCTCAAGAGTCATGACTACCACATATGGCTCGAGCGGCTACTCCCAGTGATGGCTCGAGGCTTCATCCCCGAGGCAGAATGGCGGGTGCTGGCGGAGCTTAGCTATTTCTTCCGCGTTCTTTGTGCTAAGGAGTTATCTCCAACCGTGATTGATGAAATGGAAAAGGTGGCTCCGGAGTTGATATGCAAGTTGGAGGCAATGTTTCCGCCTAGCTTCTTTGTTCCTATGGCACACATGATTTTACACCTCCCCACGGAGGCACGAATGGGAGGTCCCGTGCAAGGCCGTTGGCAGTACGCAGTAGAGAGACTACAGAAGACCCTACGAAAGAAATGTACAAACAAATGCAAGATTGAAGCATCCATAGCTGAGGCATTCATCACTGAGGAGGTGGCGAACGTCCTCACAACATATTATCCGCCAGATGTTCCCACCATGCATAATCCAGTCGCTCGTTACAATACTGAGAACCATGTATCCGAGCTTAGCCTCTTCAAAGGGAAACTGGGAACTTCAGGCGGCAAAGTGATGCAAACTTGAGTCTAGAAGTGTGGTCCAATATAACCATGTATGTCTTGGTAAACCTAGAAGAAGCGTCCGAGTACCAAGGGTAAGTGCTCTCTACGATAATTGTATCGCAACTCATCAGAAGTTTGTGTCTAACTTAACTTTCCCTCGTTTCTGTAGCGAATTCATGAATCAATATTGGCCAAGTGCCACCGAAGCTTCCCCAAGCGAGGAGGACAAATTTCTCCGTGAGGGTGCCGGGAACGGCCAACCAAGTTACATTGATTGGTTGCGAGCAAAAGTACTTTCTATTTCCCCTCCTTGTCAGTTTATCATCTCAATCCCGTCTTACCTGGCGCTAATGCTTTCCGCTTGAACCTACAGGCTGACGTAGACCATGCAATGAACGAGGAGTTGAGAACCGTTGCCATGGGTTTTCACTATAAGGTCCTTAGGTACGACACGTACGACGTCAATGGGTATCGCTTCCGAACCCGTATCCACGAGGAGGGTCGGCCTAATCGAAAAACAACGAATAGTGGAGTGTTTACCGTATGCAATGGAGTAGAATACTATGGAGTACTTGAAGAAATATATGAACTACAATGGACAAGAGTAGGAGGACCGCATCCTAAGGTCATTATTTTCAAGTGCAAGTGGTTCGATCCAAACCATTATAGAGGAGTCCCGGCTGTTGGGCTAGTCGAAATTAATCGAGAAAAGCTATTGGATTGCCCAGATGTCTATATCGTGGCTCAAGAGGCGACCCAAGTTTATTACCTCCCATACGCGTGCAAGATTGCTCGTTTGCGGGATTACGATGTCCCGTACAAGGTGTCGCCGTATGGTAAATTACCTATGCCAATCGACGATGATTATAACCCTCTCATAAACGCCGACACATATGAGGGAGAATTCTTCCAAGAAGGTGGGCTCACAGGCAATTTCACGATCGACTTGACGGAAGGTGAGGGCATGGAAGAAGACGTTGGCAGTGTCGGTGACGACGCCGAAGAAGAGGTTGACGACATTAACGACTTGGCATTTCTCCAGCGATTAAGTTCACAGAACGACGCAGAAGATGGGGATGCCGACGGTGATGACACACGTGATAGTGATGATGAGACTGACACTCCATTGGCTAATGCTAGACCTCCAGATCCAGATGATCCCGACCTTGACCAATATATGTATGCTTCTATTTATTTTACTTAGTTTATTTGCTTAGCATGAGTTCTATTTGTTTTACTAATCGGTTTAATGTTTGTCATTGCAGGCCACAGAAACATGGACCGAGGGTAGGGCGTGATCCAGACGGCGGAGAGGAGGGTACACGAGGAAAGAGGCGGAGGATCCAGAGTCGGCGGTTCCTCGAGAGGGACCGAGGGTAGGCCTCCGAGGAGGAAGATTCATTCATCTCCGAACACTACCGTAAGTTCTCATGTTCAAAGTTAGTTACTTGATCTATTTCACACGAAGAATGACATGCTTAGCTTGTCTTGTGCATTATCTATGACACGAAAAATGACCCATATGCTTAGCTTGTCATACTACTTTGTGAATTCATGTATCTTTTTCATGGATGTTGGAATCCTCATGCCTTTGTGTCTTTTTCTCATGTTTTAGATGGACTGGAGCTAGGAGCGGATGGCAGCGATGGCATGATGACCGGGAGTTGCTTCGTCATTGTTTTGTTGTGCTACATTGATGTAATCGGAGCGGCATTTTGTTGTTGTGCTACATTTGGATTTGAGTAGGACACTTTGTGATGTTTTGTGTGAAATATGTGATATTTTGTGTGCAATATGTGATATTTTCTGTATATATATGCTCTGTATATTGTACCAGAATTTCTGGAATTTTTGAAATGCAGGAATTAAGAAAAAACAAAAAAAAGGAAAATATGGTCACCTTTGCCGTGTGTAGCACACGGCAAAGGCTGACCAAAAACCTGGAAAGCCAGGCGCCAGGATGTACAGGCTGGCGACACGTGTCATCTTTGCCGTGCGCTTGGTCGGACACACGGCAAAGAGGTAACAGATGGGACACCCCGCTATTCGTTGTTGCCGTGGGCTGCGCACGGCAAAGAACAAACACCTGGGTCCCGCATCGTTGGTCTTTGCCGTAGGGTGCGCACGGCAAAAATGCAATACGTTGCCGTGGGTTGGCACACGGCAAAGAACAGCCGTCACCGTCCATCGTCGTCAAGTCAATGTGGGTCCCACCTTTAGTCGTTGCCGTGCGCCCGACATACGACACACGACATAGAATCCTTTGCCGTGCAATTCTTCCCCGTGCACTCTTTGCCGTGTGTAGCACACGGCAACGTCTTCGCCGTGCGCTTTTGGGTCTTCACCGTGTGCGCTTGGCACACGGCAACGTACCGCTCTCCCGTAGTGATGTGCATATGCAATTATGGGCACTGAGTAAATGAAATGCCGCTCATATCTATAGAAATATTTATATGGGACAAAATGAAGAAGGAGATATATCATCTCCTAGATCACTTGTTATATTCTTCAGGAAACTTCAATCTTTTTATTAAAATGAACAGAGGTTCTTAAGATCTAAGTTACACAACTGCAGCACGCCAGGTTCTTAAGATCTAAGGTACACGACTGCAGCACGCCAGCACGTATGCGTTACACGACAGTGACACATTTGCATTCCTAAGCTTACTATATTTGTCAACCAACTTGGTAGCAAGTATATGAAGAGAGACAAATACAAGATCTAACTGCGCCTACTATTTGGATACTGACAGATACTCTGCATGCTAACACTGCTAAGGCTAATAAGAGAAATTCAACACAGTAAAATTGCATACATTAATTAGACAGACGAGATGCAATCGACCCTTCCGAACGATTTTGATTCCTCGTCAATTTCAATCATCTCATTATGGAAGCATACACGGCTTTCTGTTATAGAAAACATACCCATGCGACAAAGATATGATAAAGATCAAATGCAGCGGGATCTATCATCCCTGTTGATCATGTCCTCCGTTCAGAGCCGGGAATAGGCGGCCAGATCATCATAAAGGGAGAGCAACGCAAGTGGCCAAACACCGAGTAAACAAGGTTATCTCCATCTGCCGACCTCTGATAGACCTTCTCAACCAGCCTGCTCCTCACATTTACCTTATATAATGTCCACCAGTTCCATGGAGTGTCCACAGCCCGGTTACTGTAGCTTAGGCAGACTATCTCAGCCCTCCATTTTCACCGTCCTTTTACCTAGGGCTGTTGGATCGTGGTTTTTTCTGTTTTGCACTCGCTGCCACACCCGGTAGGTCGATGACATGTGGGGTCTTCAACAGGTCGGGCCCACCTGCAGCACAGCGCCCGCGTCGCCCTTTCTTTTCGCAGCGGAGCGCGAGACATCCCGCAGCCCCGCAGTGAAACCCTGGCCAATCCCCATTCTCCCTCAGCCCCGCACCCACGTTCTCCCCTCCTCCTTTTCACCGCGCCGCCGCCTCCGCTTCTCGCCCCGCACTGCCGCCGCCACGGCCTGCTCCTCCTTATCCTCTTCCCCTCCATCTCCTATCCCACGGGCTTGCTCCTCAGCCGGTCGTCGCCTTGCAGCGGTGGCAACAGGTCGTCCTCTCCGAAGCCTCGCGCAGTCACGCCGCCCCTCCTCGTGGTGCTGAGCTGCTCCCCGTCGGTTCCCTCCTCTTCTCTCCCATTGCTCGGTGGCTCAGCGAGCCCTCATCGTCCTCCCCTCGTATCCCCACCTCGCCCCGCACTGCCGCCGCTGCCGTCGCGGGCCTGCTATTGCTCCTCCTCCTTCAGATCCTTACCCGGCCCCCAGCAGCGCCTTGCAGCAGGTCGGCCTTCTGCGGCAGCGCATCTGGAGGAACCGGTCTCCATGGAAGAGGACCTGGAGGATGGCGGTGGGAAGAGGGCTCGGGACACCGTGCCGTCCGTGCTGCTCACCCTCGCTGGGGCCGGACCCGGGGGAAGGGGTCACCCAGCCCACGGGAAGCTCCTGGACACCGGCAGAAAGCAGCTCGGGGAGATGCTGATGCAGAAGTCGCCGTGCTTCCTCCTCTTCACGCCTGGTCCCACCTCCAGGTCCGCGCCGGCGAGCGAGCGATCCACCGCCGTCGTGCACTCAGCTGGCACTGTCCTCACACTCCCAGTAAAGGTATATATGACCGCCTTTCCGTCAGAGATTGCTAGCTCCCGTTTGTTGAACATGCATCTAGGAACTGCGTCTTTGTGCTCTGTTCTTCCATGGTGAGGATGCTCTTCGCTCGCCTTCTGTTCGACGAAATGCGAATCAGTGTAATTGCTGCTCGCAGTTTGCTTGTTGGTTGCTAGAGGATAGCGTAGTCACTCTTTCTTCGCTACCTTAGCAGAAATTGCTCGGAGGTAGCTGCTGTCCAGATCATTTCACCCTCTTTTATTCGTTGGGTAGACAAACTCGCCTTGCAGCGGCAGCAGCAGGTCGGCCTTCTGCGGCAGCGCATCTGGAGGAACTGGTCTCCATGGAAGAGGAGCTGGAGGATGGCGGTGGGAAGAGGCCCTGGAGGATGGCGGCGGCGACGCGGAGGGAGAGCGGCGAGCGGAAGGAGCTGGATAGGGAGGCCATGGTGCTCGGCGGCAGGAGGTGCTGCAGGAGCGTCCCGGACGAGGCCGGCGGTGCGGAGGGTGGCGACGGCACGGGGAACAGCTCATTGAGGTGCCCTAACCCTAACTCTCCATTTGCTTTTTTTCCTGATCTGTTCATGGAGGCCTTGAGAGATTTCTTATTTTGCATTCCAAGCTCGACTGTCTCAGCAGCTCTTCACCACGCCGGCGTGCTCGTGGTGATCACCTGGATCCCAACAACATGCAGGTATGGATGTCCTCTGCCAGAGCTGGGCTTCCTCGTGGACGACCATACCATCTCCGGCACCTCAGTAGGTATACACGCTCTTTCTTGTTTCTTTGTTTTTTCTCGATTTGGTCTGCAAGCACGGGATAGAGAAACAAACACATATGTGAACATATAGGGATTGGCCAATGATATATAGCTATTAAATGTTTCTGTTTGGTGTTGTTAGATTAAAAAAAACTGATCCAGAATTATGTGGTGTACACTATCCCAAAATATTTTTGGAACTATTGTGAGCAGCAAAGATTTTGGTATGGTGTTTCTAGGAGTGCTCCAGTGCGTTCTGCAATAGTTTTGGAACCGTTCATCCAAGCATGATTTTTCTTTGCTTTGCTTGAAGATTTATGTGTGCCTAAAGATTTCTAGGAGTCTTACAATGTTGGTTTTCATGTTGCATAGGTACCTGGAGATTTATTCCTTTGCTCCAGCTGGTTTTTATCATATAGAGCTACTGCACAACGCACTGCAGAATTTTGTCGATGGAGCTCACTGAAAATATTTGTTCTCACCTGCAGCAACGCCTTTCAGATATCTCAAAAGAAAAAAACAATGCCTTTCAGTTAAACTACGCTGTTGTGTTATTGATTGCTTTGCAGATTTATTGGTGTTAGGTACAGGTAGAAGTGCTACTTTTGAATTACTCCACTCGCTGGACTAGGTAATGGTACACCCTCGCTCGTGATCTGGAGCTTCAACTTGAATTACTCAGTGGTCGTTAGTGCATTATGGGCTCATTGGCAATGCCCAGTGTGGTTGGTCACCTTTTGTTTTTGCTGCAGGGAGTGGACCTTTGGAATTGATGCGGATGGGTTGAGCCGTAATAGACCTTTTTTTGTCCTAGGTGAGCGCTCAGGTTCCGTGAAATTTGCTTTCATAGTGCTACAAAAATTTCATACTACAAGGAATTAGGAGTGTGATTTCTCTCTCCCAGATTTGTTACCACAATGAGCAATTCTTGATTTATTGGTGCTTGCTTTATGTGTGATCTAAGTATGTTTTCATTTTATGTTGTGCGGCTTGGAACGTGGATGCTGGTGAAACATGGCCAGTTCTTCATAAGGTAATGTCCTCTCTCTGAAAATTAGTTGTCTATTTGTGCTTCACCTCTGGTTATGTTGGTTGTAATGCATAGATGTGGACTCTTTTTTATTCTCATTAGTGCTACAGATGTAGTTCAAAATAGTTATGTAATTTGGAGATTAATTCATTCCATAGTATATGAAATGGTTAGGAAAGGTGAAACATTTTCTACTTATTTTTTTGGTAAAGAAGATTCAAATTAGTCCTTATCCTTCACTAGATATCTGTATGTACTAGAAATACTATATCGATCTTATAATCCTCTGAACAACTTGTTTCATCATATAAAGTTGCACTAAATTTGGTTCTAGCTCTATTTTGGATTGGTAGATGCTTTGTAAAGAAGATTTAAATTAGTCCTCATCCTTGCACTAGGTATTTTTATTTTAGCACTAGAAATACTATATCGATCTTATAATCCTCTAAACATTTGTTTCATCATATAAACTTGAGCTAATTTTGGTTCTAGCTTTATCTTGAATTGGTAGATGCTTATTGATTTTATTACAAGATTGTGGTGTGTGTAAAACTATCAAGATGACAGGATCAACCTTTTGTTTCTCTCTGACAGGTACAGGGGGCTCATTGGTAGTTTGGCCTGCTGTTGGTATATCAATGTGGATTTCCCTGGCATAAATTCGTTTTGTGGCAGGTAATTCTGCGCATCAGCTGTTTTGTGTGAGTTCTGCTGTTTGGTTTGCTTAGTAATCATCTTTATGCCTTCCGCTCTTTTCAAACAGTGGTTCTTTGTGCTTGACTACCTATGATGTGCTGCATTATTGCAGGTTGCGGTTGAACTAATCATGATATATCCCAACCCTGAAACCATCGTGGTTTCTGATGCTTGCTGCATTATTGCAGGTGGACGAGCTATCCAAGGTTAGATGTCCTGCTTGCATCTGGTGCGTAGATCAATTACATTATAGTTATAATTAATTAGTGATTCTCTCGATTTTATGTAGGGTCTTCTTCATGTTCGTGTTCTAGCCAAGGAACCATCGTGAAAGGAGGTTCAAGGTTGAGCCATGTATAAAATTCGTTTGGAGAGAAACATACATGGTTTTCAAAGCGTCCGCTTCAGGACGCCTAGGCGTCAAGGCGCCCCAGCTCCGCTTTGGAAAAACGCCCGCTTTAGGCGCTTTAGCGTCCAAAGCGCCCGCTTAGGCGTCGCTTAAGCGCCAAAGCGCCCCCCATGTCAAAGCGCCAAAGCGTCGCTTTGTAAACCATGGAAACATAAAATGTTTAGAGAATGATAAGAGTTAAGAAATAAAATCGTACAGTTACAGCTATGCCTATTGAGTATTTCGGTTGCAGCATGTACACTAAGTAATGATTTACTATTTACATTTGAGGATTTCCTTTTTTGTATAAAATTGTTTGGAGAGAAACATAAAATGGTTAGAGAATGATAAGAGTTAAGAAATAAAATCGTACAGTTGCAGCTATGCCTAATGAGTATTTCAGTTGCAGCATGTACACAAGGATAATAAGTTTCTAGATATATCCGAGTTTGTGTATTAGATTTGTAGATGCCAATAGAAAACTATAGGTTCCCACCAGGTTTGTTTTGCGAGCTGAGCTAATGCGTTTACAAGCAAGAGAGATGAGGGTAACCGAAAGTGGCTGGTTAATGTGTGCACACGCGACCACAGCAATGATTCTGTCCGCCACAGGTTGCTTGGCCATCTTTGTGGATAACTGTGAAAAAAGGTTTTTTCCATGAGGTTGATATTCACTTTCGTGTGCAATCATCCTCTGCATCCTCGACAGTTCCATACAAGATCGCGAGTCCAGTATTTGGTTTTATTTTCAAGATTACTTGGTTAATTGCTGTAGGTTTGAATGATATATGGAATTTTATATTTATGCTTACTGAGTGCTTGATGATCTGCTTGCCGGTAGATTTATAAATAGAAACAGAAAATTAGGTTTTATTTTGTGAAGCTATGTGATGTACATGAGCAAGTTTGTTTGTTTTTGCAATATTCAGGCCCCCTTTTAGATTTCAGAGTGATAATGATTAATGGCTAATTTTGTTTCTAGGAGTAAAGCATCAGTGTCGACCGAAGGTCACAGTGGCCATGTTTGCGGAAGCATCAGTTGTCGGTCGATCTCGTTTTGTCCAGTTATGGAGGATGCTGACAGGGAAGGTGGTTTTAGGTGGCGTGTGTATGATCCCCAACTCCCCCAACTTATGTTTTGTTATCATGTCTTCATCACCATATATGTCAAATTTTAGCTTTTGCCTTTCTCCTGTCCTATGCACCACTATTCTTCTCACCATGTAGATCCACTCTGGTTTTTCAGGTCATGCCATACCTGCTAATCATGGCTCTGGCTTTTTTTTGGGTGCTCTGCTTCAATGCTTATTCTCTACTCTTTGCTTCAGAGATAAGGAGATTGTGATTTGCTACGGAGGAAGAGGTATGAAGGGCCACGCAAAAACTTGAATAAGCTATTGTCTTGCTCACACTGAACTGTATTTTACATTCGATCACTTAATCTCCAGTCAATGATACCAGGTCGAATAATTGGTCGACTGCTCCATGTAGCTGTTCATATTTTGCAATTCTATTATTTGTAATTTGTTGTGCTATGAATGAAGAATAGGGGCAAAATTACCGACGGTAATACGCAATTTGCCGTGAAATCTGCTCTGTTCTCATGCCTGCTAATCTATTGGTGCAGGATTGTCATTCATCTCTATTTTTTTGGTTCGGGTGTTCTAGGGAAGAAGATGAAGTTCTACAGAAGATTGCTGAGCTTTGTAGCTCACTTTCTTCTTGATAAATTTTGGGCTGAGCTCCTTCGAGTACTAGCAGAATGCCCTGGGTTATCTATCAGCTTGCAGGTTCATCTGCTATTCGTAGGTAAAATGGAAGTAGGATGCAATGTAAAATCTTGATCCATCTACTTTCTTGATTATGAATTGCAGCAATTATATGTGTAGCATTTAGTCATGATTCATTTTTCTCCTAAAATTATTTTTTAGATGTCATAATCAAATTTAGCTATTTAATTGAGTTTGTGGTCCCTGTCATTTGTTTGATATTGATACTGAAATTAAATGAGTATATCAAGCTGGTATTTCTTGCTTTGTTACGGTGGCATTGATATTGGGGTATAGTACTAGGAAGAGAATGAAGGGGAAGATGACGACGCCATTGGACCACCAACGTTTAATTCCTTTCCACAGTGTGCACCTGACGTTTTCTCCAGTTATTTCAGTTTTGTTTCCATCTGTACGCTGGGAGACCACAAGCCTACTCTCACCAAACTACCAAAGAATAAAGATTATCACACGGGACAAGTGACAACTATTATATTATTATACAACGCTTTTCGTGGTATAATTTAAAGTACGTACTATTAGAATTCTATGTTCTGAAATGACTAGACGTATCAAGATGGTTAGAAAGACATTATGCTCTTCTCTATAACAATTAGTGATATTTCAAATAGATTCAGGATTCAGCTTTGTGCTACATTTATATTTGTTTGGGTGTCTCCAAAGAGTAGTATATTGAGCACCATGACATGGTCATCTATAGTTTAGTTAATTTGAAATGCCATGGCTTAACCAGATTAGACGTTTAGCTCTTATCTTCCATAAAAGAATAAGATTACTTTGTGATACAGTTTGTATATGCATAGAAGAAGTTAGATTCTAACGATATTAGTACCTTTTGAAGTTAGATTCTAACGATATTAGTACCTTTTGAATAAACCCTTTCATAATCATCATATGTGAAGTTCCTGCATTAGCTACATAGCCCTCAATGCTGCTTCTTACTTGAAGCTGGCGTGTTCAGATATGGAATTGGACAAGAAATATGAAAAAGGCTAATTTTCTTCAGTTGTCATGTTGCAGGATTCAGAATTGTTTATGAAGTTCAGGGAATGGCATTTTCTGGGCATACTGCTGTCAAGCTTGCTCTCTGGTTTTACTGCAAGAGTTCAGCGAATAGCATTGTCCGGGCATATGCAATGCCTAATAATTTTGCTACCATGGTTTCAAACTTAGCTCATGTTTTGACTACATGAGCTCCCTGAGGTGAAGTCATCTCCTTTCTCATTCCCTCCCTCACTCCCTCTCTTGTCTTTCATAGTTTTACTCATGTATGTGAACATATAGTACACCTTATTAATGTGAATATGGTCAGTTCTAAAATTCAAGATATGTTCTTATTCTACAAATAACCAAATATGTTTTTGCTAATTAACTAAAAAAGAAGGGTATTATTTGTGGTGGGACTAGATAGATCGTGCCATTTTACTCCTTGGTGCTTGCACATCCATGAAATCTGGAACTACCGGAATCCGAACGTTGCCTGCAGAAATTTTATTCTCTCAATGAGGACTATGAAGCATTAATTTTTTATCTAAAAGATTAATCCAACACTCCTCTTTCTTCTATTCCATGGATAATACGTCTTTAGACTTTTGTTCCCGCTGTGTTCATGTGGGTAGTGTGATGATACAGAGAACAACTGGCCGGCGAGGAGCGGGTGCAGCCGTGTCGAGTAGGATGTCAGGGAGGACAAGAAGAAACCGCGAGGCTGGTCTGGTTTGTCGTCGACACCAGCTGCAGGGGAGATGAGGATGGCGGCCTTGGCGAGGGACATCGACCGGGGAGGAGGTGGCGGGGATGGGGTGGCGGCGAGTTGCGAGGATGGGTTGGCGAGGCTGGGTTGGCCGGTGGCAGCGAGAGAGAAAAGTGTCGATTGAGCAGCAGCAAACGACGAAGCAGCCTGCAGGTAATTTCTCATGTTCTTTGCCCATTTTTGTGTCAGATTTTATTTCCTTCTATTTTTTAGATCATTCACATCCCTATTAATTGGTCACATGTTAAGAAATATTTTATCATGTCTCCCTTTATGGAAAAATGAAAAAGAGAGGTCCCTGCAGAGGAATAAATTAGTGGAAGAGCTCTCACAGAGAGATGCAACCTGCAGGGAGGAGGGAGAGATTTTGATATCTTCGACAGTGGAGGCGGTTGCTAGCTCGGGGCGACACGACCATGGATGCCCATTCTGCTGCTCGTGGAGCTGGATGGCGTCGATGTTTACGGACGCCCATTCTGTTGCTCGTGGAGCTGGATGGCGTCGATGTTTACGGAATCACGGGGTGTGCAGCCGAACCTTGGCCATCAGCAATGATGAAGCACCCTGCACGTCATTTCTCATGTTCTTTGCCCATTTTGTGTTTCCAGATCATTCACATCCCTATTAATTAGGGCTCTCTCAGTTTTTCTTTACTAAAACATACGAGTATATGGGACCAACATAGTTTATTTTCTTAGGTATACAAAGGCACTGTTTAGAACCTCAGAAATTGTCAGATTTTAAATCTGAGTTTTGTGCTCTTGGAGAGTTACAGATGTCGATAAGGCTGCTGCTATGGTGTAGTACTAATTGTTGTTTTTGCACTGCAAGATTGATTTCTGCGGTTCTATCTCTGTTATTCTGAATCTATATTATTCAAGACACACAAGATTATTTGTTTAGATTGATAATACTCAGCGAGATTGATCCATTATTATTGCTCTCATCTAATAATGCTCCCGAGTGTCCATTGCTCTATTACTAGCTTGTAGTTTATATATTGCTTAGATCCAGTTCTTATTACACATTAGAATGTAACACCTATTGACATGAATTTATTGCTCTGAACTATTCGATGACCTTTTATAATTAACATCCAATTATACCAATGAAATTACCAATATGGCAAAATTTAGCTCCTTTTTCAGTCATCATGTGGCTACTACTCATGCGAAATTGCGAACTATATACAGTTGCCATGTAGCTAAAAGCAGATTCTCTTTTTCCTTCTTTCTATAGATTGGTTGGGGCATTTACCTGTTATTTCTTGTGTTCTTGCGGGGGCCCACTTACTATTCTCGCACTGCTTTCGCTTCTTCATTTACATGTACTCTGGATATTTCTTTATCATTACAGTTGTGAAATCAAAATTGTTGGCTCAAGTACCAGAAATTGAAGTATTCCTTTTAAGCTTTAAATCTAAATTGAAAAATAGGCACATGAATCACAATTGTTGGGTTGGTGTAGGATAGTGGCCCAGTTGCTTCTTTGTGTTGTTGTTATCAGTCGTGGCCTTGCTGCTTGGAGACAGTCGTTTGTGGGTAACAGCTAGAGCTATGTGAGTTAAAAAAACTTGGCTTCATCTCTACAACATCTGTTAAGCTAATTGATTTGGTCCCCTTGGGAGAATAATTATTTTTTAATGTACTTGTGGTATGTGATTGGGATACAATACTTCTATTGTTGTCACCTTCCATTTGTTGAGCTGATTCTGTAGAATCAATTGATTATTTACACTAAGAATGGATAGTGACTTCTGTAAGGTTCTTATGCTCGACAGTTTCTGTGCTAATTAGGATTGTGCTAATTATCCAAATTACTTGGTCCAAGATGGTGATAATACTGCTATCAATTCAATCCTCTAATTTAAAGGTGTGATGTGATAAATAAATCCCATTCTGATCTTATTTTTCAGGTAGCGAATAAATTGTTCCTTAAATCCAATAAGCTTAATGGCCATCATCTGCTATCTACTGAGGCTGATTATGATCGACCTGATGGCGCTTCAGAGGAATGCCGTATGCAGGTGATCCGCATAAGCCCATATGTAGTGAAGAATACTACCATTTGACCGTCTAGGAGGGCGACCACTAGAGTAGAACAATGTTGCTCAATGGTGTCCCTTCGGAGCTGGGAGACAACCATTCCTGCTATGAACCCGTGCCTGCTGATGTGGCTTCTGTCAAGGTTTGAGACCAAGGCATGTTCTTGAGGGATAGTCTTTTGTTGTAGTGACACACTTAAAACATTCCTATTTGGTAATTCCGTGAGGTAGAAATACAAGCAAGGAAAGAACAAGCAGAAGAACATTAAAAGGGAATTTTTATAATCACGATATATGTACATCAGTTATCACTTGGAAAGGATGTGACTATCTACAGTGCCAGTTGGAAAGTATGTGAGCATTTGCTATAGTCTTTGGAGTTTTTTTTTCTTGCAATGAGTTTGGACTTGGAGCTCAATATTTTCTGAAAGTTCACGTTGGTTATATCATTTCTAGCTGAAGCGAGCAGCAACAAGTGTTTTCTCATTTCCAGTCATAGTAATTTACTATCATCCATATATTGTTTTTGTTCAATCCAGGTTACTATGTACCGTAATTTAGTAATTTACCACTATCCATGAGACGGAACAAATCAAAGTCATGATTTCAAGACGCATGCTGCCACATTTCGTTTTCATGGAAGAACTCTTTTATTGAATCCAAGTTACCATGTAGACAGAACAAACCTTCTGCCGGCAGTGATACTAATATATGTTATAGTGTAATTCCAGTATATCACCTATGTTTATAACTATCTCTATCTCGATCATGGGTGATTGACACAGGTACAAATGATAAAAAAATACTATCTGCAACGGTAAGCCTTTTTTCTAAATAACTCTGTCTAAATTGGGATGTTGCGCCATTGTCTAATTGGATGTATTCTCCTTATTTTCTTTTCTTTGTGTGAGGCATTTTCTTGAGATGTGTATTACGACATTCAAATAAAGCGTTCTTATAGATAAATCTTATGGCTAAAATAGTCTTGTTTCTGGCATTTGTTCCAGTGCCGCAGCGGGGGCAAATAACTCTCGGTCCAAATTAGAATATTGTGCCATTGTCTACCTTGTTGTATTTTGCGTTTTCTTTTCTTCAGAGCCATTATCTTAAGACAACTATTTAAAAAATCTGAATGAAGGGTTATCACATATAAATTTTGTGGCAAAAATACAATCTCGCTTCCAGTATTTTTCATTATTAAATGGGTTCACAAATTCTCGATGGTTCGTTTTTCATTATTTATATGGGCTCACAAATTCTCGATGGTTCATTTTTCATTACATACAGGTTCTAATATTAGGTTCAAATATTATCGATCGATCATACCTACATGATATTCGCAGACACGAACAACAATATACGCAAAATATATAAAACTAAGGTTGCATTATAGTTTTGATTTCGCCACCTGCGCCAGGGCGCAACCAGTAATCTAACTAAAAAATATAGATACCAAATACATTTGTTCGTGCTACAAGAATATTAATCGTTGAGATCCTACTCCGATGTGCGGCCGATATGTTTTTAAGATGAAATATGCCATATCAGACTGAAAATGACCGCCAATTATTTGCTTGAAACCGGCTTAATTTCAATAAAATGATGGGCATCGAAAGAAAGAGATTATATGGCAACAATATGGTATTGCTTCCGGTAGTTACGCAGTTGCACAACATGTACTGTTCAGGAATACTCCTATTTCAGTACATTCTTTTAATAAATTAGATGTACTATTCGGGAATGATTTGGGATACGTGACTGTCTTTGTATTTATGGACTTGGCTGATAGCCTTCCATAATGTTCCTCCATGGATAGAGCTTTCCTGATTCCCTTCGTAATTAAATTTGCATCATCGCCTATTTCATTGACGAAAATCACAAACACATTTACAGGAGCATGTATGAGTTGTAGACATGATGCATTTTTCTTTTCAACCTTTTATGCTTCTGTGTAGTGCTTGTTTGAATTGCTTACAACAAGTATGCTGAATTTATTTATGTTGAACTCTTTTGTACATTGCAAAAGAATTGAAACTATACTGAACTTTTTAATCTTTGACAAGGTTTTTAAACTATCGTTGAATTGTAGGCTAAGGTTTGTTTCCGTGGTAATCGCTAATTATTTCCTTTTCTATGAGATAATTCTATAACATTTTCTTCTCAACTATAAGTGCAATATCAGTATGTCATTAGCATTGTGACAATCGTGCAATGTGAAACTTTCGTACTACTCTATATTGGAGTAGGTCATCTATTATCAAGTAATTTGTGTTTGTGTACATTCATCAATTTAAATCCACTTTTACTTTATTGATGTTTCATACATAGAACTTCACCATTTTCAGATTACTATCCGTATAAAACCGAGCTAAACAAACGTCGGCGTAATGATAGTTTTAACCAATATACCATTCATTTTCATTACTCATATGCGTGTTCACACAATTATCGATGATAGCCATATGATGACCACGGGAATTACAAACACAAACAACAATATATGCAAAATATATAAAATTTAAGGCTACATTACAGTTTTGATTTGGGCACCTGCGCCAGGGGCGCAACCGGTCATCTAGTGAACATAAAGGAGAACACCACTTGCCACATGATGCAAGAACACAAAGTCAGCGTTGTCCCCGACAGCAACAACACCAACAAAATCTCCAGCCTTAGACACCCACTTGTAACCTGCGAGACGATGGCATGTCTCACGAACACAGAACTTGTCCACCAACAGCCAGCCACCTCCACGGCTCCACCATTGCCGTCGTCCGTCATCCCATGGAGCCACACACTGAGCTGAAACCCGTCAGAGTCAGCCACCTCCACCATTGCCGTCGTCCGTCATCCCATGGAGCCACACGCTGAGCTGAAACCATCAGCGTTGACAAGATAGAGCCCGGAACCTCCCGCACATGAGAGCTTGTAATTGTGCCCCACTCCAACTGGGAGCTGGAGGGTGAAGAAGCTTGTCGTGGCCAAATCAAGACCCAGCATGTACCCAAGAGTGGTCACCAAGAAGACATTGCCATGGACTGGTGGTAGCACTGTTTTGAGGAATTTTCTGCTGTGCTCGTACGGGAGCTCTAACTTTGTCGCCGCGGTGGCAGGGACGCCCCATCCGCCGGATCCGAAGGCGAAGATGTACACTTCGGCATGGACTTTTCCCTCAGCCGTCCAGAGATTCACCAACCTGATGCCGTCTCTGCCCCCATCCTCGGGTAGGAAAATCTCAGTGAATTCGTTGTCAGCGCCATCCCTCCAGTCACGGCGAGACATTGGGGCCGGCGGGAGGAACGCTGCGCCATCCTTCCAGTCCCCTGAGAGCAGCGGCGACAGGAGAAGGTACCATAATCTGCCCACGTGGCACATCGAGGTGATGAGGCGGCCGTTCCGGCAGTGCTCGGCAGTCTGAGATCTGCCGTCGTCGAAGGCGTCGTTGCAGGAGGAGGCCGCACGTCGTGAGACAGCGGCGAGCTCCGGGGGCTGAGGGAGCGGCACGAACACATACGTGCCGGGGTAGCCGACGCACACGCCGAGGAGGCGGGGCGGGTGGCGGTTGCCGAAGCGGCGGAGGAAGGCCGGGTCGGAGGCGTGGAGGAGCCACCGCTTGGAGACGAGGGCGGCGCGGACGAGGTAGTTGGGGAAGCCGAGGCGGAGGAGGATCTCATGGAGGAGGTCGTCGTCGCCGAGCACTGCGGCCGCCGCCGGCTGTCCATCGCCGTCCATGTTTTGGGGGGATTCGTGGACGAGGGTTTCTTTTTTTTGAAACTGAGGGTTTCTTTGCTACGGGAGCGCAGCACGAACCTAAGATGCGATTTTTCATTGATGACGTGGCAAACAGAGGGGCCTAGTCGGGTCCAGCGGCGGAGCTACAACAAACGACTTCAGGGTGCACAGCTCTACAAATTCCTCCTCCTGGGCTGCACGGGTGCACAGGTCATGGGTTCAGGGGTGCACATACGGTGGAAAATTGCTAGTATGTAAAGAAAAATTAAATGGACCCGGTGTCCTGTGCACCCGGTTGGGCCAAGGTAGCTCCGCCGGTGGTCGGGTCGGCGATGCCGGTGTCTTGCGAATGTGTTCACTCTATTACAAATACGAGATCAGGATCTAATGGAACCTGTGCTGTTAAACTGGATATGCACAAAGCGTATGATAGAGTTGAATGGATATTTCTGGAAAATATGATGCGAAAATTGGGCTTTGCTGACAGATAGGTAACACTGATGATGGCTTGTGTGAGCTCTGTTAGATACCAAGTTCGTTTTAACTCTGAGGAGACATAGAGATTCACCCCGACAAGAGGTCTTCGCCAAGGGGATCCACTTTCCCCCTATTTGTTCCTTCTGTGTGCGAAAGGTTTATCTAGTTTATTGTTGTATGAAGAAGAAGTTGGTGGCATGTATGGGATACGGGTGTGCAGAAATGCACCGTCAGTTTCACACCTTTTATTTGCTGATGATTCCCTGAATCTCATGAAGGCGGATATGAACAATGCAACCTCCTTACAACGAGTTCTGGATACAGTATACTCGGGACAATTGGTAAGCCTGGCTAAATCGAGCATATTTTTCTCTCCTAATACTAATGCTCTCATTAGGGCAAAAATTTGTACTGCTTTGCATATTGATACAGATGCCATATATGACAAATATCTTGGCTTGCCGGCCCTTATGGGGGCTGATAGAAGTGACTGTTTTGAGCATTTTATTGATGGAATTATTCAGAGAATAAATGGATGAAAGGAAAAGCTGCTGTCTATTGGCGGTAAGGAGATACTTCAAAAAGCGGTTGCCCAGGCGATCTCTGTCTATGCAATGTCGGTGTTTCTTATACCAAAAGGAGTTTGTAAGCGTATGACTGATGCTATAGCTAAATTCTGGTGGGGAGATGATGAGAATAGTAATAAGATGCACTGGCTTGCATGGAGGAAATTATGTTACCCTAAAAACGAAGGGGGAATGGGGTTCCGGGACTTCCACTCATTCAACTTGGCTATGCTAGCAAAACAGGTTTGGAGGTTGATCGATACCCCAGAGTCTTTATGTGCTCGTGTCCTCAGGGCTAAATACTACCCAAATGGAAATATTTTGCAAGCTGGTCCAAAAGCAGGCTCCTCTTTTACTTGGCAGAGTATTCTGGCTGGCTTGAGCACCTTTAAAAGAGGTTACATTTGGAGAGTAGGTAATGGAGAAAGCATAAATATCTGGAATGATCCATGGATCCCTTCAAGTCCAAACCAGAAAATCTTATCTCCTAGAGGTAGATCGGTTTATACAAAAGTGAATGAGTTAATTAGCCCGATAACAGGTACATGGGATGAAACTCTTCTAAATGAGTTGTTTTACTCAATCGATGTGAGTCGAATCCTTCAAATTCCGGTGAATGGCCAGGGATTCTCTGATTTCATTGCTTGGGCTAACACTACACATGGAAGATATGAGGTAAAATCTGGTTATCACCTTCAATGGAAGCACAAGTTTGGAAACACGGCAACTGCTATGGATTTCCCAGGTGTCTCAATGACTAATCCAGTTTGGAAGATTATATGGAGGCTTAAAGTTCCCAGTAAAGTGAAATTTTTTATTTGGAGAGTTATGCATGGAATCATACGACTTAATTGTATCCTTGCAAATCGTCATATTCCTATTAGTGGGGCATGCCCAATATGTAATCAAGGTGCGGAGGATGTACTACACCTTCTCTTTCGCTGCCACGTTGCAAGCGATCTTTGGACAGCCTTGAACCTTGATGAAATCGTCGAAGAAGCGTGCCAGGTTGATCAATCTGGTTCTGCTGTACTGGAACATATTTTACGGCTTCAGTCAAATCAATTTCCCAGCATTGATACGGTGAAGCTTAAGGAAACTGTTGCAATCTCCTGTTGGTATCTATGGTGGATGCGACGACGTCAAACGCATAATGAAGATGTCCCTTCGCTCACTAGGTGCAAGTTCTCTATTCTGTCCATGGCTGCTAACTATGGCAAAGGCAAAAAGCTAGGAGGGTCGGCTGAAATTGTTAAATGGACTCGACGGGCGCCAAGACAGGTAAAGCTTAATGTCGACGCTTCTTTCTATGATGATATGCGTGCAGGTGCCGTTGGTGCTGTTCTTCGAGACTTCCAGGGGTCTTTTATAGCTGCATCAACTATGTTTATTCTGCATGTGTCCACGGCTATGATGGCAGAAGCAATGGCAATGAAGGAGGGGCTGACACTTGCACATAGACTGGGATACAATGTAGTAGAAGCGGAATCTGATTCAACTGAGGTGATTGAGGCATGCACGGGTGGTGAAAGATGGTGGAACGAATCAGCAGCAATATTTGCAGACTGTGTTGACTATGTTTCTTCAATTGGGACGGTTTTCTTCAAGCACTGCCCAAGGGAAGCAAATGGTGTGGCTCATGATCTAGCTAAGCATAGTTTCTCTAATAAAACATCTTGTAATTGGGTCGATGATCCCCGGGGTTTTTGCTAGATACGCTGTTAAACGATGTAATCATGTGATTTTGTGGAGGCGGCAAGTTTCTGACGCACTCTTTTCCTTCCAGGGTACCTAAGGGGACTGGAAGGTTTTTAATGAGGCGGCTTGCTGACCTAATATAGTGGTGAAAAATTTCAAAAAAAAAAGCTAGCAAAATAAAAAAAATCATTTATCATACAACTTTTTAAAATACGGTTTAAATCTATATTAATTCATGTGTTTCGAGAATTATCTTTAAATTTATTATTTGTTTTCGCCCATCTCTCCATGCTCACACAAGTTAATTTTTATTACTTTTGAAATTCCTTACACTACTGTTGTCTGGTTATTAATGGACTACCGATCTTATTACGGGAAAAAAGTTAGCCCAAATACTAGTAATATAGTTAAAGGGTTACCACTAACACACGCAAAAACTAGTATTTTTTTATCAGGAAGGAAGAGCCCACCTAGACTTTTCGTTAATCAAAAAGGTCAGATAGTTTTGTACAAGTTGGTTCCTCGAGTTAAGAGGCGAGGGGAGGGACGGGGGAGCTAACCCTAGAGATTACAACATAAAGCAAGGAGGAGGGAACAGTCTAGTCTACGCGAAGCATGCCACATACATAGCCGGGAGTGCGTAGCAATCTCAGAGAAAAGACCATCGGCGGCGGTGCGCACGTTGTCGAATCCCATTCGATTCCTAGTTTTGCACACATCTCAGGCTTGGAGGTGGACATCCATGGTCGGGATCGAGACGGGGGACGAGCCTAACGACTAACTGACTTCTAAAAAACAAGTATTTATTTCATAATTATTATTTTACCAAAACGGTTCAATAATTCTCCCCAAGTTAGTTTTGTTAAAACACGTGGATGCATTACACGAAATTACTGTATTTGCACGCGCGAGGGCCATACTCGTCCGGCTGGTTCTTGAGACCGTTTGTTTAAGTGATGCAAACTCTGAGATGGATTCTTCCTTCTACTACAAAGTTGATGGAACATGGATGATTTACCTGCCACTAACTAAACCACTCGAATTTGTGATATGGTCGGTTTCTTTCGTTCGTCGGAACCATATGGGGGATCTTTTTTTTTTTTTGAACAATACGGAACCATATAGGGCGCTCTACTCGTGCAGCTCTATCGTTCTCACGATCCCCAATTCCTAATTACATGAAAAGCTGGAACCGTTCCGGATTGCTCCGACGACAGGAAAATCGTGCATATGCCTATCTGTTGATTTCCTATCTCGGCAAAATATCCGTCTGAAAGATGTACTGCCAAACACATACCATGCATGATCGATCTTCCTTGTACGTGCTGCCAAAAACATACCATAGCACGCCTATCTATCCATGGATATAAGCACCCCAAGCAAACTAAGGGACGAACAAATCTCGATCGATCCTCGACGATCATGGACAGGGCCGTCTCCAGAAATTGGGGGCCCCGGTGCGGAATGTTAAGTGATGTCATTCTTTTAAGATCATATAACGATTATAGCTAGAACATTAAGACATAAATACATATCTACACGAGAAAACATGCATCCACAAAATATTCTGTTTTATAAGATCAATGAAATACAACTACATAAAAATAATTGGGAAACTTAAAAACTAATTTTCTTTAGAGGATAACTTAGAAACTAATTGGTTTTTTAGGGGAATAAATTAATTTGGTAGTACGCTAGCTCCAGACCCAAAAAACAAACGATGGAAGTTTCTATTTACAGAACACGTGAAATGTTGTGTACAGCGTTTATGGGCCCTTGCCACTTAAGCCCATATGCATACTTCAGGCCCACTTAAAAATTATCTTCTTCTTCTTCCTTACGCTGGACAGAAAACTTGGATCGACCATCAATGGCGGTTCTGCTCTAAGAAAAAAAGATCTGCCATGGCGCTGTTCTGCTAGGCTGCTGGAGCCTTTAAGAAAGGGAAGGACTGGGGTGGAGTACCCTTCTCCCCCACCGGAGACCAGGTTCAGCCGTTCCTAGGGTGTCTCCGGCGATTTGGGGGCCCCAAAATTTTGGGGGCCCTGTTCCGTCGCGCAGCTCGAACACCCTCATCGACGGCCCTGATCATGGACGCCGCCGCTCAACACCAGCCGCGCCATCGGGCCCGGGTAGAATCAGGAATGCAAATCAGCTGCATGATCTGGTGCTTCATGTGGTCCATGTTCTTGCCGGTCTTTCTCCTCGTATACTATGCATACTTCGTCCTCGATCAGAGCTTCGGCCAGGTGCCCCATTACGCCGTCGCCATCGACTCCGTCTCTGGCCTCGACCCGGCCTTCAACGGCACCCAGCCCGCCGCGCTCGACCCCGAGTTCAACCTCACCGTCCGCGTCGCGTCCCAGGGGTTTTGGGTCCGCGAGTGCGCCGGGGCTGGCATACACGTCGAGGTGTCGTACCACGGCGCCTGGCTCGCCTCTACCGCGGCGACAACGGAGAAGACGATATGCGTGGGGCTGAGGACGGCGGTGGATCGGCGTCTTGTGGCGAGGGGAGCCGGGGTGGTCCTGCCGGGTTCCGTGCTCGATAGCCTCGTGGCGGACATGCGTAACGGAGTGCAGGTGTTCGATGTCGAGCTCCATGGCTCGGGGAAGGATGCGTCTTGGACGTGCGGGCCTAGAAGGGTCGGCGCCGGTTGTGCATTGGAAATGTACTGCCCCTAGTGTTATCCTTTCCTGCGTACTCCCTCCGTTCCAAATTAGACGTCTTCCATTTGTCCACATGCGGATGTATCTATACTTGTAACATGTCTAGATACATCCGCATGTGGACAAATGGAAGACATCTAATTTGGAACGGAGGGAGTACAAATTTGCTATTATTTAAGAAAATTAGTTCACAAATTTGCTATTATTCAAGAAAATTATTTTGCTTCATACTGTAGTTTTAATCTACAGGCTTGTCACGCGGTGAATTTGTTTTTTTGTCTACTGGTCACATGATGTCTATTCTGAATTCATAATTTGATTCGTTACAAATACATTACTGCTACTGCTAGTACTAAAGCTTCTTCCAAGGGGAGAGCCAAGCTACTGGTATGGGCCATTCCGTCTCATGATGTGCGCTGCTCACCTTCAGCTATGTGTTAGGTAATCTTCTTCAGCATTTTGGATTTTTTACTTGCAAATTCTATCCATCGCTAATTAGTTTTGAGAAAATCTAATTGAAAAGAAAGCATGAAGGCGATGGAGAAATGCAAACTGAAGCTCATATCTAGGGGTGGACTTGAAGCTCGAGGCTCGGCTCGGCTCGAAGGACGGACAAGCCAAGCCTAAACCTTCAAATGAAGGCTCGAGGCTCGACAAGCCGGCTCGGTGAAGCTCGCAAGCCGGCTCGAAGGCTCGATGAAATATAAAAATTTGACATGACCTATGTTAAAATTGTAACATTTGACAATTATAATCAACAAGAGAGCATGAATATATATCAACTAAACATAATAATGGCATAAATGACAAGTCCACCACACAAATAGATCCAATAGTCTCATACATAACGAACGCGAGTGCACTTAGTTCAACAAATAGATCACAACATGAGTTGTAGCTCGATCCAAACATAAGTCTTAACAATTTATCATAAAGTTCAAACACAAAAGGACCATTGCGCCATCATTTCATCTCCTTCCCGTCGATGCTTGTCACGCGAACCAGCACTGTTGTCCTGTCCAGGTTGCATCGAGTCACTGAAAAATACACATAATCAATCCCTACCCATGATCTTCCTGCTGTTTTGGGTCAAGTAACGGAAGTAACGTGACTAATCAGACCCATGAAAAATAATAATGAAGGCAACAATAATATGCTTAGCGCATGCAGGTAGCTACACAAATTTCTCTCTCATGATTTCATGAACACGACTAGCACAACATGATTAGACGGAAAAGGCAGCTATGCATGGCGCGCAGACTTGCAGTGCCTGCTAGCGCCCACGACGGACGGCCGCCGGCCGGCCGGCCGGACGGCGTCTAAGCAATGATGTATGCGTACGAGGAAGAGCTAGATCGTACAAACACCGGTATCAAAAGGCATGATGAGATTGGGAAGCATTACCGTGTGCTTTGCTCTGTAGTCGGTAGAACTCGGTGAGTTTTTCTCGTTCCGTTGGTGGCGGACGGCGGGCAGCCGCGTCGGTGGTGGCGGCCGGTGGTGGTTGCCACTTGCCGCAGGAACCCTAAGCAGAGGAGAGGAGAGGAACGCAAAAATGCAAAACCACAACTATATTGATATCCACCAACTATCACAGACGTCCATTTCTTGGAGATTCGTGCTGATATTTTGCACCAAACTCCCTCACCTTCACAAATTTCGTACACCTTAGTCCATGCCATTTAGGAAGATACTTCTTTAACTATTCATCATTAGCACTAACAATATAAATTACTCGTTTTCAAAAAAAAAACAATATAAATTACTCCAAGATTGTGAATTTTAAAATTATGGATTAATTATTTTACAATCCATTTTCGGACCATGAACATAATTTTATTGATTTTTCTGTAAATGCATACATGGAGAAAATTCGGATCCATGGACCTTTTTTAAATCCCTGCATGAACAAAAAAAAGCTCCAATAAACATGGAAATTTCCATATGCATACATGGAAAAATAATTCGGCCGTTCCAACCCCTTTCCCTCAAGCTTCAATCTTCCCTCAACCAGTTCTTGCTCACTGTGTAAATTTTTCAATAAAAATTTTGTGTATGCATCTAAAAAATCAGACGATGAATTAACATTTTTTTCTAGATCCATGCACTAGCAATAATATTTTTTTATCCATGTATTTAACAATCATTTTGAATCAAAAAGAAAAGAAATTCATGCATTGAAATATTTTTTTTTGGATCCATCCATGAAGAGGAATTTCTGGAAATGGATTAACAAGAATTTTTAAACCCCTGCGTTAACAAAAAAAATCGGATCCATGCATTAATAAATATTTTTGGTTCCAATGTAGCAACAACCAATCTTTCCATACCCGAATATAGTTGAGAACACGAAATCATTGAGATGCGGCCATGATTGGATCCAGCCAAACAAAAAAATTTGAGAAAAATCGTATCAAGAAAAATGAGAGAAAAAATACACCGGATCAAGGCCTCCACGCCCAGATCTAGGTTCTCCCAAATCAGATCCGAAAATTGCAGACGGAAACGCCGCCGCCGCGGAAGAACTCAAGAACAAGAAATCGGAAAAAATCAAGAACCCTAGATCCCTAGGCAGAGAGCTCGTATCCGCCCTACAAATGGACTGATTCGAAGGTCACCGCGCCGCCATGGCCGGATTCGAAGGTCACCGGTGCCGCCTCCCTTCCTACTGCGGGCGTGGCTTCCCTCCCAGCCTCCATCACCGTCGCGGCCTCCCTCCAAGCCGGCGTCGCCGCCCACGCCTTCCTCCTCGCCGGACCAGCTCGCAGGTGGCTGAGATTAGGGTTCGTGTGCAGGTGGAGCCGTGGAGGTGGGTGGAAATGATTATGATTAGGGTGGATCCGGTGCTGTTAGGGTCCATATATAGAGGGGTCGTTTCGTTGTTTTGCCAAAATGCGGGGTCTGTTTTGCAAAAACACCACACCGCCGTCGGATGGAGAACGAACGTACACGATAGTTGGTGGAGAACTAAGATCGCTGCGTTGAGAGGAACGAGCAGATTGGGACGGCCGGGTCAGGTGGGGAACGAACGAGCGCTAGTCAACGAGGAACCAATTCATTTAGAAGAAAAAAGAGATGAGGCTCGCGAGCCGGCCGAGCTGAGCCTCGAGCTGTCCGAGCCGAGCCGCGAGTTCATTTTCCAACAAATTATCAGAGACAAGCCGAGCCTGGCTCGGCTCGAGTTTTACCGAGCCTTGAGCCGGCTCGGCTCGGCTCGATTCCAGCCCTACTCATATCCACGGAGCGGGGACAGTCTCCCGGCCGTGCATATACATTTTACAAATGAATTCCTCCACTCAAATTTTATGAAAGGGCAACCTAGGGTACATTACATTTCATGATGTGTGCTGCTCACCTTCAGCTATGTGTTCTATAATTTTCTTCAGCAACCGAATCTATGAACTACTCATCATATTGATCAAACAAATCTAGCTACGTGGTGTTCATCTACTTCGGCTACGTCATAATATCTTCGAACGGTTCATCTTCAGATTCGTCATCAAACATTTCGTCGTCTTCAGATTCCTCCTCAAACAATACGTCATCTTCAGATTCGTCCTCGACATCTTCAACTCCGATATGCATGAACGGTTCATCTTCTTCAGATTTGTCATCAAACAGTTCGTCGCCTTCAGATTTCTCATCAAACGATACGACATCTTCGGATTCATCCTTGAAGAATAAGTCATCTTCATCTACGATGTTCATGAACTCTTCGGGAGTCGCCGATCTGACGTAGCTGAAGGGATCCACGATTTCACGGCGGCAAGTGGGGCAGGTCGACGCGCGGTAGAACCACGGGGCGATGCACCTGGTGTGGAAGAGATGGGAGCATGCATGGCAGCGTGAGGATGCCCTGGCCTTTGGCGTCCGAGGCCAACCAGCAGATGGGGCACGTGTAGATCAGGGTCACCCGTAGCTCCTGCAGGCGGACCTCGAACTCGACGGCCGGGATGTCGTCGTCGTCGAACTCGTTGCGGATCTGACTCGGAGTCGGGGTGCGGAAGTTAGTGGTACACGCGAACAAGGAAGGCCGTATTTTTTCATGGGCTAGAATAATCTCGGGGTCCAGATAAGTCAGCAGGCCTCGTAAATGTGGGCCGGGTCGCAGGGCCAGGCCATTTCTGCTTACGTCTGATCGCTCGTCTCGTACCACCACTTCCCTACCTTTTTTTTCCCCTTCCCGGAGGAGAGAAGAGCAGAGAGGAGGAGAGAATGGCGTCGCGACTCCTGACCCGATCCAAAGCCCTAGCGCTCGCCGCCTCCCGCTTCGACGCGGCCGCGCCGGCGACCCGGGGGCTCCGCGCCCTCTCCACCCTCCCCCGCGATCCAGCCGCGACCCCCGCCCCGTCGCCGCGGCAACCGGCGGTGGTCTCCCCGCTCGGCCTCTCCAAGGTCCACCTCCCTCACCCCCTTCTCTATGCCTAGTATCTTATGCCGACCGTACTGGATGCTGATTTCTAGGTGATGAGGTCGTACGCCAGAGGGCGCCGCTCGTCCGCGCTCGATCTGATCGCTTTTTGCGATCGCCTGAATCCGCAAGGGCTGTGTTTGTTGCGTTATGTTAGGCGGTTGTGCTGTCCGCCTGTGCTAAGTGTAGTTTTAAGGGTGTTGTTGAGATTACCAGCTTGTACTTGTGTAGGCCTTGAAGAACTGTGTGGGTATAATTTTGTAGTTGGGAGTTCCAGTTATGCTTGTGGCAGTTGTAGCATCTAGGTCGTAGTGTTTGTGTTGCGGGTTCGATAGTGAGGAAAAATGGAGGAATTGTTTTCGTTGCCAGTACTTCTAGCTATGCGGTCCTGCCTCATCAAGTTTATTGTTTGTTAGGTGAGGGTTAAAGTCACATACAGTTTCCTTTGCGACTTTGTATTGGCTTGTCACGTCTCGAAAGTCCTTGATTTTCAGGATGAAAATTGTAGAAAATAGTGAGATGGAACATGCGCTGAGATTAGCATTCTATGTGGCACAATAATGAATACATATGACATTGAGTTAGGATGTAGACAGCCATGCTTAAAGTATTATGTTTGCTTTACATAAAAACAAGTTTTACTTTCATTCTTTGGTTTCTATTCCAAATGTGTTCACTTAAGTTTCAACCCAAACATCGGAAAAAAAAATGTTTCAACCCAAACCAGTTGCTTTCTGGACGCTCAGTACCTTCATAGATATCTCCATGCTAACGTGGTTAAATGAGGGTGATTCTTGCTCATAATCAATATTGCTGACTATATGCAAATTCAATCTTTTTGTATTGGAGTCAATGCGTTTTATCGGTGCCATCCATTTGCTGTTTATTATATTTTCTCTTGCATATCAAGAATTAAAGAATTATGTAGGATTACTTGCCATATATGTAGTATTGTATAGTTTCTTATGCACTGTGTGCTGCCAACATGACTGTGGTGGTGTAGAACTATAGATATAAGAGATACTTGGTTTGGATTCATTGATGTTGCTTTACACAAACTTCATATGCATTGTTCAAGGGCAGTTATTCTTCCCTAGTGCACATATAAAGGAGGAACTGGAACTTTTTATTTTCCATGGGAAATAAGGAATTCTGTAGGACGGTTCTTTTTTTGCTTGGCCGAGGAGTATGATTCTAGAATATAGATGCATGGTTTGTGAGTTGTTTGATCTATCTACCTATTTTACTGATGAACATAAAAGACTAAAATACCAGTAGTGTATTTGGTTCCCTTAATTGACAAGTGATCGCTGATATCTAGAAAATTCCATTTCTTGACATATTTTTATGAACTTGCTGTTTCATGTATATGTACTTCGCTTATCATATCTCTTGTTCAATAAATGGGTCTATTGTACACGGAATAATTCCTTTTTCTGGTGCTATTTATGTTCCATTATGCAAACAGATTCTAGGATATGAGCAGGCATCTCGACGCAGTGGAACACAAGTATTACCTCGCTGGTTTTCTACTGGAGCCTCCAATGGATCTTCTGATCAGCAGGTGCTGTGTTCCTGGTGTCAATTTTGTGTGACCTGTGTTTATTAGTTTTTTTTTCACTTCCCACCATTCATTGCCAGAAGCATGCAATTAAAAGTTTCTTATTGTTGTAGACCTCAAAGACAGTTGCTGGGATGGTACAGTCTGATGCGGTGAAAACACAGGAGGGGGGCTCAGCGAAGGTCACAGCATTCAGCCCATTGGATGCTACTGTTGGCAAATACAGAAGCAGCCCATTGACACTGGAAAGCTTGAAAGTGAGGCGGTCCGAGATCTTAACAAAAGTCACATACTACATGATCCCCACTCTGCTTCTCGTGTCAAAGAACAGCATCAGTACTTCCCTCCTGGTCGCCTCGGTATACCATCAGATCTACATGTTCAACAAGGAGATCTTTCTGGACTACGTCCACCACGACATCACCAGGAAGTGGGCCTTGATATACTTCAAGCTGCTCCTGCTAGTCATGGCCAAGGACACGATGGTGTACTTCGGCTTGTTCTAAGTCGGGCATGGTAGTTTCTCGAGAAGTGCATCAGGAACCTGTCTGTACACTGAAATAATCATCAAGGTGGACAAAGATTGCTTGCCCAACTGCTGGTTCTCTTTTGTTCCCCCATGTCGACTTGCTGCTTTTTCATCTCTCTTTTGGCTGTGGTTGATTAATGAATGGCAAACCAAAGTACCAAGCATTGTGTTTCTTCAAGCAGCTGTCACTAAGTACCAGTTTATATGAGACAAGTTTGCACTAGTTCTGTAATAATGGTAAATAACAACCTTTGGTGTTCTGTTTAGCTGTTGCTCTTGCAAATCATTCATGTAGTCTTGTTTTGATCCATCTATTGTGTCGTGCATTGATAAGTATTTTCTCTCTGCAAAAGAGTATATTGGTTTGCTTATTCCTCCCTCAACTAATTGCACCTATGAAGTGTGATTGGTTCAGCACTATCCAGTATCCACCCCTGAAAATGATTGAACTGATTCAGGCAACTGAATAACTTTGGTGGTCCTCTGGTCTGATGATTAATCAATGTGTCGATTTTGATTGTTTTGACTGGTTCGATTTGCTTGAAGCATGAAATGCATCCATTGTTGTATCATCATTTCAGTACGTATATTCCCTGTTTCAAAAAAAAAAAAAATCATTTTGGTACGCATATTCATATCCGTGCGTCATGTGGGTTTACAAACGATGACCCAATCTAATAGGAAAAAGTCCAAAACAAACCCTGAACTTGTAGAGCTTAGCTAAATCAAACCTCAAACTTGCAATCCCTGAAATCAGTACACTGAACTTTTGAATCCCGGTCTATTTTAAACCTTAGCGCCGTTTGGCAGACCGGGAAAGTGACAATCCCGACCGGACTAAATGTCTAGTCTCACTGACAATGCGGACCTACCTGTCATATCCATCCTCTTCCCCAAATTTCTAAATTTTCTTAACCTCGTCCAGCGGCGCTCTCTCTGACCTCCTTGACGCAACACGGAAACCAGATTCGCTAGCGATGGCCGATGCGGCAGCAAGGCTGCGCGCCAGGGCCTGGTTATCTTCATCGAGTTGGCCAGCCGCTAGCACCGAGTGATCCATGTCCGCCATATCCAATAACATCTCCACGGTGAGGTCCTGGCTGCACGGATGTACCACGTCCGTACCGGCACGCTGTCGCTGTCTGTGGGAACAACTGTCCAGGTTGTGGCCCACCTCGCTGCCATGTGCTGCCGCTAGGCGCTAGCTGCACTCTCCTCCCGCGGGCTGCCCCATGGATGAGCTCGAGCTGACTCCCGTCGTCGCACCCGGTCGCTTGTATTCTCCATGCCAGTAGCATATGGCTGATTATACAAAGCTGGCTTTAGTCAATTTAATTTGATGGCAATCACGCACGGGATCACCGACATCAAGATGAAATCAAGAAGAAGATCTATTTTCCCGCAAAAAAAAAAGAAGAAGATCTATTTGGGATGGCCGTGACACAGATTGGGGAAAGAGATGGATATGACAGGCGGGCCCATATTGTTACTGAAACTGGCTGCCACGTGGGTCCAAGTCAACATCCGGGTTTGACCTGCCACCTCATCAAAATTCTAAGTCAAACGGTTCCAAGGTTTGAAATAGACCGGGATTCAAAAGTTCAGTGTGCCGATTTCAGGGATTGCAAGTTTAAGGTTCGATTTAGCTAAGCTCTACAAGTTCAGGGTTTGTTTTGGACTTTTTCCAATCTAATATCATGTACTGGTAACCCAGAATGGTGTAGATGGTCTGCAGCATCGCCGGCACGATGATCAGCCCAGCCACCACGGTTAGCGAGACGGACACCCAAGGCGACGGGAAGAAGTGCAGTATGAAATCGCCACACCACCTGCTTGCCCGCCTCCTCCTGTGCCGCGCCACCGAGCTGAGCATCTCACAGTACTCTTCCGGCATGCGCACCCCGGCCACCTCAGCGGCGATGTCACGGAAGAAATCCACCACCTCCTCGTCGGTGCACTTCACACTGCCGAGGACCAACCGGCGGCGAAGCAACGCCGCGTCCTGCGGGCACCGTATGAGGCCCTCCATGCGCGCAACATGTACCGTCACGCAGACACCTTGCGCCCAGTGGAAGTACCTCTCGAAGGCCACCATGTTGTGGAGCACCGGCGCGGTGTAGGGGAGGATGTGGAAGCTCGGGATAGTCATCACCGCCAGGGGGCTCACCGCCGTGCTCCAGAACTCCATGTCGAGGTCCCCGCCTCTCCTCCTCTCTGCCGTGTCTATAGATGTCTCCCGGAACCACACCGCCGCCCGCTGCAGCTCCCTGGCGCAAGGCATCAGCCGCTCCAGCTCCGACTCCGACTTCTCCTTTACCTCGAGAAGCTTCGGTGGCATGGAGAAGACGTGATACTTGTTCGGCGCGACGCGTGACCAGTGGAAGAGGTGTAGGATGTGATAGAATCTCCTGTCCGTCGTCTCCAAGTCAACCTTGCTACGCGCTCTCCTCGGGCAGATGCCGTCGAAGCATCCAAGCACCAGCTCCTCGATGGAACGGAGCTTCAGACGGCTGCACGAGGTGACGAGCAGCTCGACGGCGGCGAAGGGAACCTGGTTCTCCAGCACGAGCAGGTCGAGCATGATCTCGTCGGCGTGCTCCGCCAGGGCAGAGTGCAGTATGACATGCTCCCTGGTGACGGACGCCGGCGGCCGTTCCTCCGCGCCGTCGCGACGTGCGCCGGTCTTGCCGAACATGAGGGCGAAGACGAGCACGAAGCTTCTGTCCAGGAGGAGCATCTTCACGAACTTCTCCTCGTCCCGGAGCAGATCCGCGGCGACCGCGAACTCGTCGCGGAAGCGGCCCCGCGCCGACCCGAGAGCAGCGACGCACTGCTCGACGTCGAGCCCGCACTGCTGCCGCAGGTAGCTCAAGAACGGCAGCTTGGACTCGTCGTCGAAGGTGAGGCCTCGGTCCCCCCGGTGGTACGGGCCAATGGCCACCGCGCGCACCGTATGTAGCGCCTTGACGTCGGGGTGCCGGGACCGCGGCCGGAGGATGGTGGCGGGGCGCTCGCCGAGGTACCACAGCGTCGGCGTCCGGCCGATGAGGTCGTTCAGGACGGCGGTGCTCCGTGAAGCCGACGTGAGCTCGCGCAGCCAGTCTGTGTGGATCTCGCCGTCGGTCTGACTTACAGCATTCCTGCAGGTAGCTGGACTTGGAGCGATGTCCATGTCCGGTGCGATGTCAATGAGGTGGCGATCGTCTCTGATGCACAGCTCGTCTCTTGCGGTCATTGTGAATTTGTGATTCATTGGTCCGTGTTTACCAAGTTCATCCGGGGTATAATATGGTACGCGGACGCGGAGAGATCGTTGACTTGATATGCTTTCACGGTTTCACCACGTCAAGTTGGTCTGCCATAATATCCAGGAAATGTTTGGAGCTGTGTGAAAGAATGACAGTTAGACACCGAAGCCCGGGTGCAGTGTTCAGACGGCAAATCCTCCGTTTTTTGGTAGCCCCAACGGCTTGTCTTGACCCAGGAAATGAACCGATTCAGTTAATTAACTGAGGAGCTTTTGTGCTCCTTTGGAGTGATCAGTTCCAAGTGCCGATTTGAAGTGTCCATGGCCGATGCGTGACTATGCTCATGTAGTCATGTGCATTCAGTTACCAATTGAGTACCGGCGGCCATGGTAAGACCGTACAGAACATGAAGATCTTCCAGGTCTCAATTGCATATACGAGATGCTCGACAACCACCGGCTGCTCATGGGCATCGTTGTGGACGGCAGACACTACCATTATCTAGGATACAAGTGGCTTTGGACAGGGTGAACCCACCTGTCCATCATGGTTCTTTTGCCTCCAGTATGCACAAACCCGAATCTGCTCAGGTTTTAATGGCACTGGAAACACTGTGCTTCCTGTTGTGTGTTCTTCCCCGTATTGATCTGTGGCTGCATTTGAGGCTCATGTCATCAGGAATGTAGCACATACCATGTGGTGAATGTGCTGGCAGCTGCAGGAGAAGAGCAGATACGGCTAACGGGCGTGTTCTCTGGACTGCTCACCTGTGCTGGCATGCTGTCTGGTCCCGCAATGCAACTCCCCGGATCATCCTCGTGTGTTCTTATTCATCCCTGTCGTTCATCATGTTTGATCTCAACAATTTCTTACTCACAGACTCACAGTAAAATATATTTTGAAGGTCCATGTTGGATACTTGGTGTGCTTACAGTCTGGGTAATTTTCTGCAATGGACTTCTCGCGCCTTTGTTGGCAACCTGCAAGACGAAGTGCATCTGCACGTGATGTTTAATTCACTCGTCCGGAACATCTTACTGCAAAGAAGGTGCACTGATGGAGTTTCGCCCTATCTCTTTTTTTCTCTCTTCATAATAACATTATAGATTCAGTAGTAGTTTCAGTAGATGCCGCAGAAGACATCAGATTCAGCAGAGCAATGCATGCAGTACAAGAGCTTAACTTTGAGATGCAAGAATAAGAGTGTGGTGGTATGCTGTTGGGTGTAAATGATGCGTTTCTTAATGTTTTAGAAAGTGAGATTGGTGATTATTTTGTCAGAATTTTGGTAGAGAATAGATCTGATTGTGTGAAATGGAATATTGTAAATGTTTATGGTGCTCCACATTATAAAGATAAGGAAACATTCTTGGTAGAGTTAGTTCATGTCTTTCAGAATAGAAATAATTTTCCTATTGTAATTGGAGGTGATTTTAATTTGACAAGAAAAAATAGGAATGTAATAGAGATACCGTTTTGAATAAGTGGTCTAGACTTTTTAATGCTGTTATTGAGAATTGGGAGCTTCAGGAGATAGAGACGCCGGGAGACGTTTCACTTGGTCAAATAATCATTTAGTGCCTACCTTAAAAAAACTGGATAGAGTGTTAATGTCTTTGGATTGGGAAACACTTTTTCCCTTAGTTTCTCTTAGAATTCTAACTAGAGAATTATCAGATCACTCTCCTCTTGTTGTTGATTTGGGGTTGAGTAAGCCGAACATAGATAGTCCTTTTAAATTTGAATTGTGCTTGTTCCTTAGAGATGATTTGGTAGAGGTGGTGCGTAAAGTATGGTATAGTGTTTTTCCGGATAATAGTAATGCTAGTAGATGGCAAAATAGAGGTAGAAAAATTAGAAAGACTTTAAAAGGGTGGAACTTAAATTATGTTTGGAAATATAAAAAGCAGAAGAGGGAGTTGGTAGAGGCTATTGATGTTATTGATAAAAAAAGTGAGGCTGTAGGGTTAACTGTTGAGAAATATAAACTTAGAAAATCGTTGGATGTGCAGCTGCGAAAAAATTATAAGGAAGAAGAGATTATGTGGTTTTAGAGAGCAAAAGAGTTTGAAATTTTAGAAGTGGATGCCTTGACTTCTTATTTTATTAGTAAGTCAAGCGGCAGAAAACGAAAGAATATGATTGATACATTAATTCAAGAAGATGGTGTTATAGAAGGTGTAGAGATTTTAGAATATGAATGGCAAGCCAAAGTGCCAAGCATTGTGTTTCTTCAAGCAATGATGAGCTGTCACTAAGTACCAGTTTATATGTGTTGTTGATTGGAGAATTTTCTGGAATCTCTTACTTTCTGTTTCCTTCTCCCGTACATGATAAAATACAAGGCAAGGTTACAGTTTAGTCCTTATACACTTCTAATTTTACAAATAAGGACTTCAACACTCCCCCTCAAGATGGGGCGAAAATATCCACAAGCCCCATCTTGCTACATAATTTCATGAAAGTTACATTACTGACACCTTTTGTTAATACATCAGCTAGTTGTTCCCCGGATCTAACATAACAAACCCGAATTACCCCTTCATCTAATTTCTCTTTGATAAAGTGCCGGTCTATTTCAATGTGTTTTGTCCTGTCATGATATACAGGATTGTTCACAATTTTGATTGTAGCTTGGTTATCACAATACACACGAAGAGGTGTGTCATCAAACAGTTTAAGCTCCGTTAGCAACAACTTCAGCCATATTAATTCACAGAGTCCTGAGGCCATAGACCTGAATTCCGCTTCCGCTGTTGACCTTGCAACAACACTTTGCTTTTTACTCCTCCAGCTCACTAAATTACCACCAATAAACATACAGTACCCAGAGGTGGATTTCCTGTCATCCAAACACCCAGCCCAATCTGCATCTGTGTACCCTTCTATTTTTAGATGCCCGTTCCTAGAAAACAGAATACCCTTCCCAGGGCAGCTTTTAAGATATCTCAAGATTCGTTTTACAATATCCATATGACTGGTCCTGGGATCATGCATATATCGGCTGACAATACTGACAGCATATGCAATATCTGGCCTAGTATGTGATAAATAAATCAAGCGCCCCACAAGTCTCTGGTAATTTTGTTTATCTATTGGGTCACCCAGGTCAGCGAGAGTATGATGATTCAGCTCTATAGGTGTGGCAGCTGGTTTACACCCTAGCATCCCAGTCTCAGCAAGTAAATCAAGCACATATTTTCGTTGGGATAGATAAATACCTTGTGGTCCATATACAGCCTCAATGCCTAGGAAATAATGAAGGAAACCCAGATCCTTGACTTCAAATGATTTAGCCAACATCTTCTTCAAGCATGCTATCCCATCATCATCATTACCTGTGATCACAATATCGTCAACATACACAATAAGAATAACAATCTTGCCACCTCGGTGTTTAAAGAAGAGGGTGTGATCTGCATTGCTTTGTTGATAGCCCATAGAGCATACTTCCTTCCTAAACCTCCCAAACCAGGCCCTAGGAGATTGTTTTAGCCCATAAAGGGATTTTCTTAACCTGCACACTTTACCATCAGTTTCTCTGCTATTAAAACCTGGAGGAATCTCCATGTAAACTTCTTCATGTAAATCTCCATGAAGGAAGGCATTCTTTACATCCATTTGAAACAGTTTCCACTCATTGTTTGCTGCAATAGATATAACGGCCCTTATAGTGTTCATTTTTGCCACTGGTGCGAAAGTCTCATCATAATCCACTCCATAAGTTTGGCTATAGCCCTTTGCCACCAATCTAGCTTTATATCTTTCCACTTTACCATCTGGGTTTTGTTTTACGGTAAATACCCATTTACAACCGACAATCTTTTTATTAGGAGGAAGGTTAGTAAGTACCCAAGTATTGTTCTTGTCAAGCGCTTCCATCTCCTCCATCATAGCTTTCCTCCATTCTGGGTATTGTTTTGCTTCCTGCCAGTTACGTGGTATAGGTAAAGTAGAGTCCAGTGCAGCTATGAATGCTTTGTATTGAGGGCCCATAGATGAATATGAAACATAATTAGAGACATCATATTGGGACAGGTTTGATGGTAATTTACCAGCAGTAGTGCGAGATTGTTTTCTTAGAGCTATAGGGAGATCTAAATCATCATGTGGAGGAGAGATTATACCATCACTTGCAGAAGGACTCGAGTCCGGCTCTTGTATGTCTGAGTGACCTTGAGTTTCAGGACTCTGTCTCAATACATTTTCTTCTTCCCCCTGCACCTGATCCTTCTCTACTCGGTGTCTTCGTGAATACACCTGAAGGTCTTGTGGCCATCTTGACCCTTCAGGTTGATATTCTTGCTGCTCCCCCTGAGTGTGATCTTGTTCAGCTTCAGATGTACCTTCATCTTCACCATTATACATATCTCCAGCTGGAATCACCCCAACAATCATGTTCCTGGATTCTGCTTCATTATCTTCTTCACCTTCATCTCCCCCTATCTCATTGTTCAGATCTGTAACATCATTAACATATAGATCAGGAAAAACATCAGTTAAATCCACTGGTTCCCCATAAAAAGGTACATGTTCCCTGAACACTACATCCATGCTCACAAACATCCGCTTTTCAGACGGGCACCAACATTTATAACCCTTCTGTTTTCCAGCATATCCCACAAATATACATTTCACTGCTCTAGGGTCAAGCTTCCCAACTGATGGTCTATGATCCCTTACAAAGCAAACACATCCAAATACCTTTGGTGGCACAACGTATGTAGTTTCACCAGTTAGACACTCAATCGGTGTCTTGTTATTGAGCACCCGGGATGGCATTCTATTCATCAAATAAGCCGCTGTCATCACAGCTTCAGCCCACAAATATTTAGGAACATTCATAGCTAACATTATACATCGGGTGATTTCTAAGAGATGTCTGTTCTTCCTTTCAGCCAACCCATTCTGCTGGGAAGTACCGGGGCAACTAGTTTGATGGATAATTCCAAAGCTTGACAGGTACTCATCAAATTGGTTATTGACATATTCTGTACCATTGTCTGTTCGAAATATTTTCACCCGTGCATCATATTGATTTCTGATTAAGTTATGGAAATCCTTAAAGCAGTCAAACACGTCACTTTTATTTCTCAGTACATAAACCCAAGTAGTCCTAGTGCAACAGTCAATAAATGTAACAAAAGATTTGTATCCATAAAGTGACCACACCCCACTAGGACCCCACACATCTGAGTGGATAGTTTGAAATGGCACCGTACTTCTGTGATCAGATGAAGTATATATACTACGGGTTAGCTTCCCATACTGACAGGCATCACATGCTAGACTTTCTTTGCAAATTTTATTATAGAGGTTGGGATACAACTGACCCAGAGTGTTAAAGGACATGTGTCCCAGCCTGCGATGATGAAGTAGAAATTCTTGCACTGATGACTGAGACAGAACTGCAGCAGCCACAGGTGCCATATCATCATCTAGATAGTATAAGCCATCTCGCATAATTCCTGTCCCAAGCCATTTTCCTGTTCCAAGTTCTTGAAATAGACACCAAGTTGGGAAGAAGATTACAACACAATTGAGCTCTTTAGTAATGCAGCTGATTGACAAAAGATTTATTGGGAAAGAAGGAACATGCAACACAGATGATAAAGACATTTTAGGACTGCACACTATCATTCCTGAACCCATAATATGTTGTTTTGACCCATCTGCAAGTTTAACAAATTCCCTTTTTGAATCAGCGAAATATTTCACAAAGTCCTTGTATGAACCAGCCATGTGTCGAGATGCCCCTGAATCAATCAGCCATGGTTTATCAGTGCAATTAACTTCAACAGAAGCTGAATTATTACCACAAAGATCAGCAGAGACAGTAGCTGCTTCCCGAGATATCTTATCACCCTGTTTCATTCCCTTGAATTGGTACCATTTTCTTAACTCATCAGCGGTCATCTGCACAGTGATAGTTGGAGATTCTCCACCATTTTCATCCGTTAATGTTCTAGTAGTACGGGCAGGGCGTGCAACTTTACACCAATTACAGAATTTACGAAACGCAAAATTCACATTTCTGCAGCCTGAGTTTGGACACAGCCAATCCCCATCTCGTCGCCAAGACCTCTCAGTACCAACAGCACGCCTTCTGCTATACCAATTCTGCCATTGCCCAGGTTGATTGCACCCAAAGTAACTCATATTTCTTAGGTTCATTCCAAACCTTGAATTCTCCCCCTGCTTGCGATTTGCACCAAGCAACATATCGTTCCTCTCAAACTACAGCAGTTAATCCAACCTGAGGACACCCTCTGCTTCTCTTCTTCTAGCAGCAATCAACTAACTGCAAGGCTGAATCTGCACGTCTACAACCACACCTTTGCTGTCCTCACACACACAGCAAGCAAGCACAACAACTATTTCCTTTTCCTGTTCTCAGCAGCAAGTCAGCAACAATAGAAACTGAGGAATACAGCCACACCTCTCTTCTTTTTCAGTTCTTCCACAAGCAACGAGGAACCACACCTGTAGGAGACCTCACCTAGCTGTCTCCTTCACCACCGCAGCCCAGCCGAGCAGCACTGCTCCCCTTTTTCTTCAGGAAGAAAGAACCAGGCTACAGCAGCTTCTTCTCTCGCAGCAGCACACACGACTAGGTTCAAGAACACACCACTTCCCTCTTCTTGCTGCAGCCACAAGATGCCTTCCTCTTCACTTTCTCCCCTGCACAATTCCTCTACCCACACACAGAGCAAGCAGAAGCAGCCTTCTCCTCTCCTACACGGCAAGCAGCTGCAACTCCCTTGCTTCTTCCCTACAAGCTACGGACAGCTGCACCTCACCCAGCTGTCTGCAGGTTGTTGTGGGCTTGTGGCCGTGCGTGCTGCCAGCCGCCTCCGCAACTCCAACACCTCGGGACAGAACCTCAAACTGGGCCTCCTACCCCTGCCTCGAGGTTGCTCTCTGTCTGCACCCTCCAGACACCAGAGATCTGTAGCACGCCGCCGATTCACCGCCGGCAGCCTCCTGGACCCAGTATCGCCTGCTCTGATACCATGTTGTTGATTGGAGAATTTTCTGGAATCGCTTACTTTCTGTTTCCTTCTCCCGTACATGATAAAATACAAGGCAAGGTTACAGTTTAGTCCTTATACACATCTAATTTTACAAATAAGGACTTCAACAGTATGAGACAAAGTTTGCGCTAGTTCTGTAATAATGGTCAATAATAACCTTTGGTGTTCTGTTTAGCTGTTGCTCTTCCAAATCATCCATGCAGTCATGTTTTGATCCATCTATTCTGTAGTGCATTGTTAAGTATTTTCTCTCTGCAAAAGAGTAGATTGGTTTGCTTATTCGTCCCTCAGCTAAGTGCACCTATGAAGCGTGATTGGTTTAGCACTATTCAGTATCCACCCCTGAAAATGGTTGAACTGATTCAGCCAACTGAATAACTCTGGTGGTCCTTTGGTCTGATGATTAAGCAAAGTGTCGGTTTGGATTGTTCGGACTGGTTCGATTTGCTTGAAGCACGAAATGCCTCCATTGTTACTTGCCTGTATATTATCAATTCGGTATGTAACCCAGGATGGTGCAGATGGTCCGCAGCATCTCTGGCACGATAATGAGCGCAGCCACCACCAGCGAGAGAGATGGCCACGAGATGCTGGCCATGGGAAGACCGTACAGAACAGCTTCTGAGATGATGTCTCTATTTTCATGTAGGCACACAACTTGGAGAAAGCCAACGTACGTACTGGCCATGGTAAGACCGTACAGAATAGGAAGATCTTCCAGGTCTGACTCTGAACTGCATACGAGATGCTCGACAACCACCGTGCCGGTGATATGGCCAGACATGGACGTGGTTGTGGACAGCAGACACTGCTTATAATTACTAAGTGCAAGTGGCCTGAACCCACCTGTCCATCACGCTTCTTGTTGTCTCTACAATGCGCAAACGGAGCAATGCTTCTCCGTGTCTGTGCGCTCTGAGGTTTCAATGGCATGGGAAGCACTGGAGCTCCTTCATCAGATGCAGCTACCGGCGTGGAGCTCCAGGTCTCATATCGCGTATTCAGCAGCTGTAGCAGTTTGATGTGGCTGGTTTTGCAAAGGGAAGAGGCTGGGGCCGAAATCCTCCGAGGCTCATGTGATCATCTCACCAGGAGGAATTCAGCACAAACCATGTGGTGAATGGGTTGGCAGCTGCAGGAAGAGGAGATCGAGCAGATACGGCTGACGGCCGTGATCTCTGGACTGCTCACCTGTGCTGGCATGCTCTCTGGTCCTGCAAATGCAACTCACCCTTCTCTCTAACCTGCTGCATTTGTCATGTTTGGTCTCCTAAATCTCAACAATTTCTTACTCAGCCAAAATAAATAAATAAATCTGAATACCTTTATTACTCTTGTCCTTCCTGGATACATATTTGCAGTGGATCTTCTTATGCCTTTTATTGGCAACTTGCAAGAAGTACATCTGCATGCTGCATGTGATGTTTAATTCACGCATCTTACTACGAAGAAGGTGGACTGATTGAGTTTAGCCCTATCTCTCTTTTTTTTCTTCCATGATAGTAACATTCTAGATTCAGTACAGTAGGTGCTGCAGAAGAAGCCAGATTCAGCAACGCTATGCAAGTACAGTCACAAGCTCATCTACTGAAACTTTGGACAGTCTCTAGATAGATTCAATGCACCGTATACACGAACTTAACTTCGAGATGCAAGAGTCATCGACCCCTATTAAATTCACTAAGAAGTACACCTGCCATTAAGGATTTTAAGGTCTCGTGTGCAGACTTTATTTTCTAATTAGAATCCAGCAACTTCCCCATCACTTGTCAAACTATCATGGCGCTTAATATAAGATAAGATTTCAATATTTTAATAACTATTTCGCATATGGATCTAGTATATCCCAGAAGTTTGCATGATCCAGGCTGGATGTTGGCCAGTTGCCATGAGTTATTTCTTCTCTGTAGTGACAGTCATTGGATTCTCATCGGCAGAATGGCATGAACTGATACATGTGCCCTCTGTTTATTTTGTTCTCTTTGGCTTTTGTGCAGTAACTTGGGCACCCTGAGAAGTCCAGGTTCACTGAAGTTGCTATTTTCATGTAGGCATACAATGTCAACCAAAAACATTGTTCGCACACAATATTTTACTGAATAATTTATGCTACCGAAGCCTAGGTACGATTTAGCTTCTTGGGAAAGTCAGAATTGACTTTTGTGTTTCATGGACGGACATGAATGTCTGCACACATTTAAATATCTACAAAACTCAGGCTTGGCCACTTGGACTTGAGGTAGCATTGCTAGATTGAACTGACCGTTTGACTAAAATGTTTTCTTCACAGTACAAGTAATGAGATTCGTTATGTCACTCAGCAAACTAGCCAATCTGGTTCAGGGAACTGCACCATGTTGTTACTGCATTTTCAGATCAAAACACTCATGCAGAAAACCTCTTTTATGATGCTGGCCAACTTGCAAGAGGTACAGCTGCGCATGACATGTTTAATTCACTCGTCGGAAGCATCTTACTAGAAAGAAGGTGGACTGATGGAGTTTTGCCCTCTCTCATATATTCCCCCATGATAACATTCTAGATTCAGTAGTAGTAGTTTCAGTAGGTGCTACAGAAGACACCAAATTCAGCAGAACTATGCAAAGTATAGTCACGAGGAGCTGATATACTGAAACTTTGGACAGTCTCTAGATATATTCAATGCACCATACAAGAACTTAACCTTCATATGCAAGAATCATCGATACCTATTAAAGTCCTAAAAAGTACACCTGCCATTAAGGTCTCCTATGCAGACTTTCAGTGGCTAGCTAGTGGGGATCCTTATATCTAATTATAGTCCAGCAACTTCCCCATCGCTTATCAAACTATCACGGCCCCTAATATAAGATTTCAATATTGTACTAACTATATCTACTTATGGATCTAGTAACAGTATATCTCAGAATTGATCTGCATGATCCAGGTTGGAGGTTGGCCAGTTGCCATGAGGTATTTCTTCTCTATAGTGACAGTCATTGGATTCTCATCCGCAGAATGACATGAATGATACATGTGCCTCTGTTTATTTTGTTCTCTTTGGCTTTTGTTCAGTAACTTGGGCACCCTGAGCAGTCCAGGTTCACTGAAGTTGCTCTTTCCATGTAGGCACACAATGTACACCGTAAAAATGTAGGCACACATTAATTTAATACTACTAGAGACTAGGTAATAGGATTTAGCTTGTTGGGGAAGTCAGAATGTCTGCACACATTTAAATGTCTACAAAACTAGGTAATAGGATTTAGCTTGTTGGGGAAGTCAGAATGTCTATACACATTTAAATGTCTGCACACATTAATTTTCATGGATGGACATGAATGTCTGCACACATTTAAATGTCTACAAAACTCAGGCTTTGCCACTTGGACTTGAGGTAGCACTGCTAGATTGAACTCACCGTTTGACTAAAATGTTTTCTTCAGACAGTACAAGTAATGAGATTCATTATGTCACTCAGCAAACTAGCCAATCTGGTTCAGGGAACCGCAACATGTTCTTACTGCATTTTCAGATAAAAACACTCATGCAGAAAACCTCTTTTCTATTTGTTTCTTACTGCAGATAGTTTTGTGAGTAGACAAACAATGTCCAGATCGATGTCATGTGATTTTTCATCCGTAGTGTCTGCGTATGTACGACATGCGCAAGCAAGTCTGATAAAACAAATACTGGATTAAGATTTGGATCCCATGGAGTATCTGTTAGAGGTCTAGAATTTGAGCAAGTTGCATGCTGCTAGCCTGCAAGGAGTTGTATATTGCATATCTGTCTGAATCATTTATATTCTTGGGCCAACTAATTACAGCACATCACTCTGCTACTCCGAAAATAAACGAAGAACCATAAAACCCTGTCCTTCACTCAGAGTCACAGCCACGCCATCATGCCTCCTCAGTGTTTGAAACACCGTGAACGATGATGACGGAGCTCAACAATATTCTGCCGATAGAGCAGCCATGCCACCTCGTTTTCCTCCAGGTCGAGGTTGTCATGTGATCTTTATTCTTCTTTTCTAAAGTAATCAAGTATCTTGACAACTCACGAACTCACGAGATTACCCAATCTGCAAATAGATAATCAAGGAAGAAGAAACATTTTTGGAAGCAGCAACTGACCAAATGTGCACAGGCACATGCAGCTAACATTCTGCATTTGTCCCAATCCCAATGCCAAACAAGACAACCCTTCGCCGCCGTCATGCCACTCCGACCGGCCGGCCGCCACACCACTAGCTGCCAAGGTTTCGATACAGCCGGGTCAATGGGGGTCCGGTGGTTCCCACGTTGACAGCCACAAGAGACGGGCACAGGACAAGACAGCCAGCCACGCATGACCGGTCCCTGGCGCGCCGCTCCGGTGAAATCGAAACCAGTTTCACCGCTCCGGTGAAAGATTTCCCACACGCGCGCGCACAGAAACACATGGGGTGCGGCGCGGCGCGGCGTCCAGTTGCCATGTGGGAGCTCCGCGCACTTGCGCCACCCGCATTCATTTCATAATCGCCCACCACCACCTGCGTCGTCTTCTTGCCCTGGCCTGGCCTGGCTCTGCTCGGCTGACTCCTCCTCTGATTGCGTACCAGCTAGTCAAGGTCGAGCTGCATCCGTCGATCGTGCTCTCCTCTTTAAAAGTGCCAGCCGTCGGCCGGCTTTGTTGCTCCGTACATCGCGTCGCTAGCTTCATTGATGAATGCCGAATCTATAGCTGTTCTTGGTCGTCGTTCTTCCGAGGTTCGATGCCCTGGTCGCCCAGATCATGGCATTGCCAACAGCGGTCGTAGCCGCCGTTTCCGCGTCCATCGCCACGCTCTTATTGGTGACCGCCGTAGTGGCCGCGCTCTGTTGGCGCCGGCTCGGGCCGCGGCGTAGCCGGACCTCCGATACCGGCTCCTCCGAAACTCCCCCTACGCTAGGTACGAACTTGTGTGTTCCTTGAACAAATAGAATAGCCGCACGATTATTTGCATTGCCGTGACCGTGGTGTATGCGCGCATGGTCTCAGCGGGAGAGTGGGAAGGTGCGGCCGTACCTTGTCGGCGCCGGAGTACCAGGGCGCCAGGCAGTTCTCCCTGGAGGAGATGTCCCACGCCACCAAGAGCTTCAGCAATGCCAACCTCGTCGGCACCGGCAGCTTCGGGCAGGTGTACATGGGCCTGCTGCTCGACGGCACCGTCGTCGCCATCAAGCGCCGCGTCGGCGCGCCGCGCCAGGACTTCGTCGATGAGGTACCTACCGAACCTCTAGCTTTCTGGATTAGCTGGATTTTTGTTGCGATCAACAAGTTAGTAAATGCATCTGTACTTGTCCTTGGCTGAATTCACCTCCTTTGTGCAATGCTACTGCAGGTGAGGAGGCAGTCGGAGATCTGGCACCGGAACGTGGTCACCCTCATCGGCTACTGCCAGGACGGGGGCCTGCAGATGCTGGTCTTCGAGTACCTGCCCAATGGCAGCGTATGCGGCCACCTATACGGTAATGTGAACAAGTACAGTCTTGTCAGATAAATTCGAATCACAATTCTGGTTGAAATGGGTCGTGCCGCCAACACTTTCACATAGATGATAATTTGCTACCATTTACCAGATACCGGCAAGGAGTCGATGACAAGGCTGGAGTTCAAGCAGAGGCTCTCGATCGCCATTGGAGCAGCTAAAGGTGATAACTATTTATTTTTTCAGATCATGTATACAGTGCATGTTTCTCATGGTGAGCAAGTGTGCGTCTGAATTGCAGGTCTTGATCATTTGCACACTATGGTGCCTCCGTTGATCCACAAGGGCTTCAAGACGAGCAATGTCTTGGTCGACGAGAACTTCATCGCCAAGGTGTCCGACGCCGGAGTCGATCGGCTGCTCAGAGGCCTCCAAGACGCCGGGTTTCAAACAACTGTCTACCAGGATCCAGAGTAAGTCTGACTGAACATTGACTGTCAATTTGTACCTGAATTTTCCTTTGCAGCTGCAAATTTTCTAGTGCTGTTTCCTGTAGTCACCACCCACCACTTTTGTCTAACCTTTATGCATTCCTTCTCAGGGTACATTCCTTGGCGCAGGCTTTTGCAAGTAGCGACGTGTACAGCTTTGGGGTTTTTCTGTTGGAGTTGATCACTGGCAGGCAAGCCGCGAGCTTGGTTGGTTCAGAATCAAATGATTCTCTCGCTCATTGGGTAATACAACAGATAGTATTCTCTGAAGGAGATTTCATGAAATGTCTGAATTTCATCGGCGACATTAATTAACATTGCTCTTTTATTATGTTATTCAGATGGAGGCGCATTTCACTTCAGGCGAGCTGGCGGACCCGAGGCTAGGCGGCAGCTTCACCTCCGAAGGCATGAAGGAGCTCGTCGGCCTGACCTTCCAATGTCTGAGCCCGTCGGTGGCGAGGAGGCGGCCAAAGATCCGGATGGTCGTGGCGGAGCTGGACCGGATACTGGAGAAGGAGATGACCTTGACGACTGTCATGGGAGACGGCACCGCTATCATCACTCTCGGGAGTCAGCTGTTCACGTCGTGATCCGGATCTATATTCCTGTAAACTTGTGTGTAAAGTTTTTTTTTTTTTGAGAGTGTGTGTAGAGCAGTTGGGTGTGCATAATCCTCTAGACGAAGATGTCGGGAGATAATGAAATTCTTTCGTTTTCAAGACAGACATTGCAACATATTATGGTGTCAGTCAAGACTCGAGACCTGGAAACCTCTCCATGGGTGTCTTGCTGGCGGCAACGAGGTACATGATCATTGCGGCGGCACATTGGGCACGTAGAACTCTCAAACCATTGCACGAGGCACCCGTTGTGGAAAACATGTGAGCAAGGCAGCATCACGGTGTCGTCGGAAGGATCGTCCATAGGCATATATTTTTAGTCAATAGTCAACATGGTGTAACTTTTACCGATTTTATTGATAAAAATATGAAGGTTTTTAATATCAAATCAACATCAATAGACTCACCATAGTATACATTTTTATTGCACGTTTATCAAATTTTATAGATATTAATGTTTTCATCTATAAAATTGGTCAAAGTTAAACTCAATTTACTTTTGACTAAAAATATACGACTTATTTTACGAACGTAGGTAGTGGCATATTAATTCGGAGGCCATGCTGCATAAAAATGGCGCAGACTTATGGCACGGCTCGGCTAGCGTGGCCGCTTGTCCGGATCATAATGAACTCAGGAGTCATGAGAACGATTGGGCCTCCGGCCCATCGTAAATTAGGAATGATAGAAGAGCGATTCCTATACGACGCACGTTAGGGGAGCGAGGACCACGTCCATCTTGATCTTGTGTTCATCGACATTAGGAATGATACAAATGCGATCAAAATCGCAAATAAGATAATTATTGAACCAACAGCATAATGATACCAAGTCTGTTTATGAATGGCATATTTTCTAATCTTTCTAATCTTTAAGCGCATTGCATCCATCTTGATCTTGTGTTTATCGACGACGTCAGCAAGATCGAACTCCAATTTCATCTTCTCTTCTAGGCATTGTAGACGAAGATCTTCACTTCTTTTCAATTTTGTTTTCCAATCATTGTTTTCTTTTTCAAAAAACTCGACAATAGGGTCGGTTGGAATTTTCGGTTCAACTACCTCCTAGATAAAATCATCTATGTCAAGTTGGTACGCATAATTGCCTTAAACACGAAATGAAACAAATAGTTATAAAAATATACCACATCCGAATCATAGACCGGACGAGGGCCGACGGAGACGGATATCAAAACCATGACACTATATATATAAAAAAATATAAGAAAATTATACAAGTAATAACTATGCATTTAAATCATACAAGTAATTTCAGCTCAAAATACATATAAAAAACAAGAGGCTCACCGAGGTGGTGCCGGTGACGGGACGGCGCTAAAACCCACAAATCATAAATTAATTTGAGCTCAAAATGCATATAAAAAAATGAACTCCCTAACTTAGGCATTTCATCAAACACCTAGCTAGCACTACAAAAATGAAATGAGCTAAACTAGCAATGAAATGAGCCAAAGTAGCAACGCCGGAAGAAAGAATGAAGTTGCTAACCCTTGAATAGATGGGGTGTCGTCAATCTTGACAAATGGTGAAAAAAATGGGGATGAACTAGAGCTCGGGAGAGGAAACGGAGGAGAAAAATGGTGAAGTTTCGAGCAGGAAAAATGGAGAGGGCTCGGGGGTGGAAGAAGATGATGTAGGGGAACCTTTAGTACCGGTTCGTGTTACGAACCGGTACTAAAGGTTGCTCGCGCGGGCCCCCACGTCAGCGGCCGCGGCAGCAACCCTTTAGTACCGGTTCGTAACACGAACCGGCACTAAAGGTTCCTTACGAACTGGGACTGGTGCTCTCCGGCGCCCTGGCCATTCGAACCGGAACTAATGGCCCCATTAGTTCCGGTTCTAATTATGGCCGGGACAAATGGGCCAAACGGAAGCCCTGTTTTGTACTAGTGTTGGCAGCCGAACGTTTCGCGAACTTTGGATTTTCGATGTGGAATGAGATTTCGTGGAGTGGAGAGCGGAGACAAGGATTTAGCGGAGCGGAGGACATCCGAACAGGCCCTTAGTTGCAACAAACATTTATATTTACATGACCCTATGAGCCCGCCGCTAAAACTCTATCGTGCTATGGCAAACTAAAATAAGTAACAATTTGTACTGAACTTCTATAATTTAGAATTTATTTTTGCGTTTGTGGGTATTGACAAGTATAATTTCGATTACGTATTTATCATAGTTAATTAAGCACATCCCAATGTTGCTAAATGTTCTTTTATTTATTACATGGTTTAATGTGCATCTTCATATAAATTTGCTTTGTGCTAATTCTAAATTGCATTTAAAAAAGAAAAATTATTACAAAATTATTATTTTAAATTGCAAAGATAGTATAGCCTATGCATATAATTATAAGTATATCTAAATCACATATTAATAGCGGTTTCTAGTATATGACTAAATGACAATATTTATTGAAACTTCTAGATCAAAAATTGTACTTTTGACATGATTCCTTACTCTTTTTTTTTAGTAAATGTCTTTAGAATCATCACTTATTTTATGTGCTTACATATACACGAGAATAAGCTCAAGATACTTGATACACATCCATGGTGCAGGGATTTTGGGTCACTTGTCACAGCGATGTCCTTAAACCGCTTGTTGATTAGCTATGATCTAAAATACATGAGTTTTTATATGTTGTGTAATACATGAACACCTTTTCTAAACTCCTGGAACAATTATTTTGTACTATGTGAATATATATATTTATCTTAAATGAACATTTTTAACGATGCAAAATATCTTTTAATATACACAATTATTTTTGGAACTTCGTGAATATTTTTTTCCTCCAATTTTCTCCAGCAGTGTCCTAGTTTTGTCATTGCATTTTTTCATCTCTGTATCACACCTCCTTTGTCGGGAAAAACTGCGAAGGGGAATATATATCAGAGTGTAGGGGTGGGTGGACACAAAGTACGAAGGGCGAAGGTGGTGACAATTTGTGGGGCCCACATAGTACTTGGGGGGGTGTGCCAGATGAGAACAAATAACACATTTACGATATATCAATATCTCAATTTTAATCCATACTCGTGCTCGAGTATGTAGGATGACAAAGAAAAGCGCTTTTGAAGTTTAATAACCTCAAGATATTTAATCAGTACATATCACCAATCTACATCATTACACTCTTAGTGAGATAAAAGAGGTGGAGACTCCGGTGGCCGTTGAAATAACAGATTGACCCTAATAAGCACGCGTGAGAGGGAAGCCTTCTGCAACGTCCAAATCAGAGCGAGTTTAACTCCTCCGTTTGTGACAAGCAAAGTCGTTTGACCGCATAGCTATTTATGGCCGTTAAAACACACAACTAAGAGGATGAAGCGCCCCAGCGGTATGCTATTTGGGACAATGGTCGTCCAATCATCATTGGTGTCCTTGATGATCTCGGTTATAGCCATCGTGGAGGGTGGAGAGAAGAGCCCCACAGACCTAGGGAGAATTAGTGTGCTCCATATCACATGATTCTCTCTGTAGGGTTCTGAAGATCAAATGATCCGAGAGGAGTTTGTTTGCGCTGTGCTCTACCTGAACTTTAGGCTAGTGTGAGTAAGATGGCAGCAGGTTTTTTTTCCTACAGGTTCCCTCGAGATCGACTGATCGAGCATTCTCAGTAGATTTCCTGTTGCTGTCCCAACTTGCTACCCCGTTCGTGCTGCTTTCTGTTTTCTTCCAGATTTGGTTGTAATGGCTTAAAAGACATTGTATTTCCGTTATAATGGAATGGGGATGGCTCGGTTGAAAAAAAAAATGCCCGAGAGGCCATGTCGCGGATTGGAAGAGGACGCAATGCATAAATCGCTCGATCTAGATGTGTTTGGGATGCGATAATGGCTCTAATACCATGTAAATTTCATATGAACTTGCATAAAGCAATAACCACTCTCTGGGCTTGCGTATGTTACATAGGATAGGAAAAGCCCCTATCAGGGCGTAGAAGTTCACCGATATCTCAAGGGAGTCGGTTGTACAAAGTTGATCTAATCATCTTGATATCCAACCAACACAAGCCTAACTGATTCTCCTTATCTAGACTAATATAAAGAGAGATCGAAGTCCTACAATTATCTCGGTATCTCCATCTAACGATTGAGGATTTCCCAATGATATACCAACTTTAAGTGATACCCCCGTAATCTTAACCGTTAATTGCCTTCATCTAACGATCAGAAGTGTCTCAATGAAGTATCCCAAACAGCACAGCGTTTTCAGTTCCCGTTCCGTAAATCCGTCAAGCGCAAACTGTCGCACTCCTAATCTGATCCGCCGACGCAGCCGCCCACGCCCAGTCCACGACGCTGCCACTGCCAGGGCCACGGACACCGCGCCGCCGCACCACCCGCCGGAGGATGCCGCAGCCTCTGCACTCCTTGCCTCCACGCCGTCGCACCGCCTGCCAGAGGACGCCGCAGCCTCAACACTCCTTGCCTCCACGCCACCGCACTGCCCGTCGGCCGCCGTGAGGACGCCTTCGCCCGTCGCCGCCGCCCTGCCTCCACGTCGCGTGTTCCCGGACGCCGCCGCCCTGTCCGGCGTGAGGATGCTGTGGCCCTGCCCTACTCCATCGTGCCACTCCGGACGCCAGTACACCTGCCGAGGCTTGCAACGGCGGGGCTTGTGGAGGCCGACAAGATCCCAGCAGTACATGGGGGTCGCTTCCCTTAGCACGACCTAGCCTCCTCCTTCTGGTCTGCTTGTACGTAACCTCCATCACACTTCTGAACTGGTGCTTTTGCAGACAGTATGGTCGAATTATTCTATGCGCCTATGACAACGCTTATGATTTTTACAGTAAAATCCTTGGTAGCCAGATGGTGGTGGTCATGAGGCGATGAGATTTGCCCCTCCTTGCTTATAAGAATTGTGATTTTCAAATATTTTATCACATTTATTTTGAATTCCCAGTAAAATTAAGTGGGGATTTATGTTTGTTTGCTTGAGTTGCAGACATTTCTTCCCTATGAGGACAGCGGTGTGGGAAGACTGTTTCTTTGTTGGTTGAGGTGAGGATGCCTTTTTGTATCTTAGTTGTGTAGCTCATCGTCGAGAAAGATTAGCACATAAAGTTTACTATGGGTTGACTGCAAACCATAGTCGAGGAAATTATTAGCACATAAAGTTTACTATGCTTGGATCTGAGGATTAATATGGACATTGCACTGATGAAGTGTTCATATCTCTCCCTTCCACCTTCTGCCTCCTTAATTTCCTTGTGCAGTATATGCTGGGCTAGGACAATGATCGATGATTTGTTCGTGGAAGTCATGCTTTAATCTTCAAAAATGACCGGTGGCAAAAGATGGCTTTAGCCATGATAGTTTTGTTTTGATTTTCTTCTTGGTTTTAGATTGCTAATGTGAACTACTATGCTTATGAATGTTGCACGGCATGCCGGCATGGTCATATATTCTTGCTGCATGGCGACGATTAATTATGAGTACAGATGATTAGTAACATATACCTGCACGGTTGCCTTTGCTGCTTTGCTCAAGGTGCGTTGGAGGGGGGACATTTTTTCCATATGAGGCTACATCCGAATGACCAGTTTCAGCTATTAAACATGATTGTCTTATTTTTTTATGTGTATGACTATGCAGATTCGAGCAAAAAGACTGCCCTTTTCACATCTACCTGGTCATGTATGTGCCATTCTTTTTTGCCTTTCAGATTGCATGGTCATGTTTACTGCCTTTTCATCGGTTATTAGTGTCCGCATCAGAGTTTACGGATGGATGGTGCTGTGTTGAGTAGGGGTGTTGTTTTTGTTGTAAACGGATAGCAAAGAAACGACGAAGAGCGGAACGATCAAACCAAAGGGGACACGAGATTTAACGTGGAAAACCTCTCCAAACAAAGGAGAGGAAAAAACCACGGGCGCCAGCCAGCAATACTTCACTATATCGGGTGAGGTTACAAACGCCGTGGGTTTACAATGTGTGGCTTACCCCAAAACGGCGGCTTACAAGAGGAATATAAAGAAACATCAAACCCTAGGTCGGCTGCAGTCCAACCCGGAATCAATCCCAAACCCCACCTCGGCGGTAGTACCGCTTAACCCAGCGGTACTACCGCTGGGGTGGGCTGGTTCGTCTCTTCCCACCTCAGCGGTACCGGCGGCGGTACCGCCAGCGGTACCAGTCGGTACCGGACAACGCGTCAGACGGCCATTCTGGCGGTAGCGGTGGCGGCAGCTCTCGAGCGGTAGTACCGCTTAACCCAGCGGTACTACCGCTGGAATTTGGAACACCAAAAACAACACTCCACCTTGAGACAAATTCCATCTTGTAGCATAAAAGAGAACTTCACCCTGAAACAACAAAGAAAAACACCTTCGGCGCCAAATAGCCTCTTGGGCTAGACAGTGATACCAACTAAGCCCGAGCAAAGCTCGAACTTAGTAACAGGAACTGGCTTTGTCATCATATCAGCAGGATTATCATGAGTACTTATCTTGCATACCTTCAGTTTACCTTTTGCAACAACATCACGCACATAATGGTATTTGACGTCAATGTGCTTTGTTCTCTCATGGAACATCTGATCCTTGGTAAGGTAAATAGCACTCTGACTATCACAAAACAGGTTAATGCAAGTATCATCTCCACAAAGCTCAGCAAACAAACCTTTCAGCCAAACCGATTCTTTACATGCTTCAGCAATAGCCATGTACTCTGCTTCAGTGGTAGACTGGGCAACAACGATTGCAACGTTGCCCTCCAACTCACGGCACAACCACCAAGCGTGAACACATAACCTGTGAGGGATCTCCTCTTATCCAAATCGGCAGCAAAATCTGAATCCACATAGCCTACGAGTCCCTCATCAGTCTTGCCGAACTTGAGGCAAGCATTGGATGTGCCACGAAGGTACCTGAAAATCCACTGAACAGCCTTCCAATGTTCTTTACCAGGATTAGCCATATATCTACTAACCAAACTCATAGCATATGATAAATCTGGACGTGAGCAAACCATGGCATACATTAAAGAACCAACAGCACTAGAATATGGAACTCTAGACATGTACTCAAAATCCTCATCCGTACTAGGACATTGTTCAGCTGACAATTTAAAGTGAGGAGCAATAGGAGTACTAACAGACTTTGCATCATGCATGTTAAAACGATGAAGAACTTTCTTAATGTAATTTTGCTGACTAAGAAACAACAAACCAGAATTTCTGTCACGGGTAATCTCCATACCTAGAATTTTCTTAGCAGCACCAAGATCCTTCATCTCAAACTCGCTACTCAACTGTGACTTGAGAGCAGCGATATCTTTCTTGCTCTTGGCAGCAATCAACATATCATCAACATATAATAACAGGTATATAGGTGATCCATTAACAAACTTAATGTACACACAGCTATCAAATTCAGACCTCTTAAAGCCATGTGACAACATAAAAGAATCAAACCTTTTATACCACTGACGAGGAGATTGTTTCAAACCGTATAAGGACCTTTTCAACTTACACACAAGATCCTCCTTACCGGCACTATGAACCCTTCTGGCTGGTCCATGTATATCTCCTCCTCCAACTCTCCATGCAGAAACGCAGTCTTTACATCTAACTGCTCAAGCTCAAGATCACGCATAGCAACAATACCAAAGAATGTACGAATTGAACTATGCTTAACAACTGGAGAGAAAACATCATTATAATCACACCTGGAATTTGACTGAAGCCTTTTGCAACTAACCTTGCCTTAAACCTCGGAGGCTCGCTAGGAGATAAACCCTCCTTTCTCTTGAAGATCCACTTACAGCGGACTGCCTTCTTTTTCTTAGGCAAGCGCACAACTTCCCATGTGCCATTCTTATCGAGTGACTGCATTTCTTCTTGCATAGCAGCAAGCCACTTCTCGCGGTCACCGGAACCAATAGCTTCAGTATAGGTGGACGGCTCATGTCCGTGCTCCACCTGTTCTGCACAACTCAGAGCATAATCAACAATGTTACACTCTTCAATTAAACGTGGTCGAGGACCACAATTCCTCCTGTTCCTACGAGCAGCAATAGACTGTTGTGGCTGCAAAACAGGGGGTGAGTTCTGAACATTATCATTATCAGAATCAGAAGAAACAGAATCATCAGAACCAGCAGAATCAGGATCAGAATCATCTGAAGTAGCAGCACCATCATTGTCAACAGTGACATTTTCTTTTCAACAGAGTGCTCCACCTCGACACGAACCTGCTCCTCAGAAAAATCTGGCAAAACATCTGAGGACAACTTATCAAAGTACATAACAGATTCATTGAAAACAACACTCCTGCTCATAAAAGCCTTTAGTTTCGGGATTCCACAACTTGTATCCTTTTACACCCGAACCATAACCAATGAACACACACTTAATAGCTCTCGGCTCTAACTTTCCATTATCAACATGAGCATAAGCAGTGCAGCCGAAAACTTTAAGTTGTGAATAATCAGCAGGAGAATCTGACCATACCTCAATGGGAGTTTTCTTGTCGAGGGGAATAGATGGTGACCTGTTTATCAAGTAGCAGGCGGTGGCAGCCGCCTCAGCCCAAAAACGCTTACTCATGCGAGCGTTGGAGATCATGCAGCGAGCCTTGGAGATGATGGTCCTGTTCATCCGCTCCGCTACACCATTCTGCTGAGGCGTGTACGGGATGGTGAGGTGCCTGACAATGCCTTCTTTCCTGCAATAATCATTAAAGGCATTCGAACAAAATTCGCCACCATTGTCAGTACGAAGTAATTTCACCTTCCTTTCTGTTTGCCTTTCAATCATAGCTTTCCACTCTTTAAAAGCAGCAAACGTATCATCCTTATTTTTCATGAAATAAGGCCAAACTCTTCTAGAGTAATCATCAATAATGGTAAGCATATAACGAGCACCACCATAAGAGGGCTTACGAGATGGCCCCCAAACATCAGCATGTACATAATCAAGTGTACCTTTGGTGGTGTGAACAGAAGCATTAAACTTAACTCTTGTGTGCTTACCGAAAATGCAGTGTTCACAGAACTGCATCTTACCCAAACTGCATCCTTGCAGCAAGTCTCTCTTGATCAATTCTGCCATACCAAGTTCACTCATATGTCCAAGACGCTTATGCCAAAGGTTAGTTTTACTAGCGTCATCATGAGAAACAGCAGCAACAGTACCAGATAACGTGCTACCTCTAAGAACATATAACTTAGCAGAATTCATATCACCAACCATAACTATGAGAGAACCTTTTGATACCTTTAGGAGTTTATTTCCTCCTTTGTACTTGTACCCGTCACAGTCAAGGGTACTGAGCGAGATCAAATTTCTTGCCATGGTTGGTATGTGTTTCACTCCCGTCAACGTGCGTGTCATACCGTCATGTGTCTTGACCTGAACGGACCAACGCCAACAATGTTGCATTGCTGGTCGTTCCCACACGCACGAAATCTCCAGTCTGCACTAACTCATAAGAACTGAACCAATCTTTGTTACAGCAAATATGAAAAGAACATGCAGTATCTAGAATCCATTCATCCTGACGAGAAACACATGCAGCTAAAACAGCTAGGCATTCGCCATCAGAACTACCATCAACAACAAGCCTCACCGGTATCTTTACCTTCATTATTTTTCGGTTGGTAAGTACCTTTTCTTTTCTCCTTGTTCTGCAACTTCCAACAATCATCAATGACATGATTAGATTTCTTACAATACCTGCAGAACTTGTCACGGCCTTTAGACTTTGAGCGACTCTGTCACCCTTGCTCTTGTCTCTGTTGTTGTTGTGGTAGTGGTTATCTCGCTGCTCAGGCCTCCCTCGGACCTGCAAAGCATCGCCCTTGGAGGACGACGACTCCTCTTTCTGTACCATACCTTTCATCTTTTCCCTGGCAAGCAGGGCCTCATATACTTCCGCGGTGGTTAGTTCATCACGGCTTAACAGTATGGTATCACGAAAATTTGCAAAGGAATTTGGCAGCGAGCATAGAAGTAAAAGTGCTAGATCTTCATCATCGTACTTTACCTCCATCGACACTAGGTCAGAAACGATCTCCTTAAAGATCGATAAGTGATTCATTACCGAACCACCTTCTTGCAACTTGTGCGTGAACAACTTCATCTTCACATGCATCTTGCTGGTGAGATCTTTGGACATGCAGATCGACTCCAGCTTAGCCCACAGTGCCGCTGCGGTTTTCTCCTGGAGTACTTCTTGCAGAATATCATTAGATAGATGAAGTTGAATAAGCGATAAAGCCTTACGGTCTTTCCGCTTCTCATCGGCGGTCCATGCCGCCGCATCCTTGTCGCCGAATTTCTCCAGCGCCTCGTCAAGATCATTGGACTGTGCGAGGATCGCACGCATCTTGACCTGCCACAGCGAAAATCTCGTCTTGTAGTCCAGCGCCGGTAGATCGAACTTCATCGATGCCATCCAAAACCCTAATCTGAAAACAGATCTGAAACAGGGCTCTGATACCACTTGTTGTAAACGATAGCAAAGAAACGACGAAGAGCGGAACGATCAAACCAAAGGGGACACGAGATTTAACGTGGAAAACCTCTCCAAACAAAGGAGAGGAAAAAACCACGGGCGCCAGCCAGCAATACTTCACTATATCGGGTGAGGTTACAAACGCCGTGGGTTTACAATGTGTGGCTTACCCCAAAACGGCGGCTTACAAGAGGAATATAAAGAAACATCAAACCCTAGGTCGGCTGCAGTCCAACCCGGAAAATCCCACCTCGGCGGTAGTACCGCTTAACCCAGCGGTACTACCGCTGGGGTGGGCTGGTTCGTCTCTTCCCACCTCAGCGGTACCGGCGGCGGTACCGCCAGCGGTACCAGTCGGTACCGGACAACGCGTCAGACGGCCATTCTAGCGGTAGCGGAGGCGGTAGCGGTGGCGGCAGCTCCCGAGCGGTAGTACCGCTTAACCCAGCGGTACTACCGCTGGAATTTGGAACACCCAAAAACAACAGTTTTCATTAACTTTTGTTTTCTGCTTTCATATTTTCTTTAGATTCATCATTTGATGTTATCAACTTTGAGAAGATGGGGGCCACGTATTTTATTCTTATTAATGTCCTTTTTCTCCTAAATATGGTTGTCTTAGTTGTGTTCTGCATATTTGGTAGCAAATGGATTAGTAAAAGTGTGCAAGTAAATGTGGTGCAAGCAAATGGATTAGTAAAACAGTTTGCTATGACAAAAAGATCCATTTTAGTTGTCCCCCTACTGTAGTTGGTATGGTTCTTATATGTTTTCTCAAGTATTATCTTGGGTCAAAGAATAGGAAACATAATCTGTTACTTAGGCAGAACTACAGAAGGTGTGTAATCAGGTGTTCGGTCGCAATATCAGTTGAACCTAAGGTCTGCCTAAAATATTCAAGTTTCTGCACAAGCGGATGGATGCAATGCTATGTTGTATGTCAAAAAAGAGGAAACACACCATTGTTTATGTTACCAAACAAGTTTGTATGTTAGTTGTAAGTTTACAATGGACACACCACCTCTGGCTCTTGTACTTCGGTTGCTTGGATGATTTACGTCTATGGCTATGCAATATTCTCGAATGCCCCAAAACATAGTAGTATCCTTTGGAATCAGTAACATCTGCAGAGTAATAAACATAATACAAAAGATAAAAGATTGAAAGCATTCCATAGTTTTGTGACACATCAATATTATGTCTACATATCATCATTAGCTTCAAATCGTATACGTTTTTTTTCAATTTAATATGTAATATGTACTGTTAACTTCTTGTGTATAATAGTCAATATACATGCATTGCACAGGGTAAGAAAAATATACGTGCATTGCACGTGCAAGATTACTAGTAGTCACTAGATGTTTTGTTTCAGTCTACCAGGGTGATAACAACCAACATATTGATCGACATTCTCCTCTCCTTTTCTTCTCATTTCAAAAGAGAAATCATCCGTGTGTCACTCGAGCCTCGAGACCTGGAAACCTTCCTTTGGGGGTCCTGGTGACGGCGACGAGGAACCTGACCATATCACGGCGACACATCGGGCACGTCGACGTGCTGTGGAACCATGGCAGGAGGCACGATCTGTGGAAAGCATGAGAGCACGACAGCATCACGGCGTCATCGTCCGAGCCCACCTTGGGCGCCGCCAATTCCTCCATACACACGCAGCAGCACTCCACGCCCGCGGCCGTGCCCGTGTTGACCACCAGTCCGGCGGCCGCGACGAGCCGGCGGCGAGCCACCGTGGCCTGCTGGGACGCGCGGAGCAGCGCCCTGGGCTCGCTGTACACGGCACTCACCCGGATGGTCAGCGTTATGTCGATGTTGCGGCGGCGATCGACGCAAATGTTCTGGTCCATGGCGCGTCGGCACCCACCCACGATCATCTTGGCTAGGTCTTGCGGAAGGAAGCCGTGGTCCCAGTTGTGGTCGGCGAGGTCGAACTCGCCGACGACCGGCGTCTGCGCGAGCATCTGGTGGATCACGTCGCTGCAGGCCCGGTAGCTCCGGAAGAAGGCGTCCACCGGTTCGTAGAGGTAGAACAACTGGTCGAACTTCCGGGGCAGCTCCTCGCGCACCACCCTCCGACGATGACCTCCCACCGGGCGCACCATGTACGTCAGGACCAGCTCGCCGTGCAGGCGCACGGAGCAGGCGTGGCCTGTGGTCTCTCGCTTGACTGTGGATCGTTCGCAATGGAGTCGGCACTCGGTCGCGGCCGCGGCCAGCGGCGGCATTTTCCTCAGCGGTGGATGCATCGATCCTCCGGTGGCTGAGCAGGCAGACCCCCTCAATTGCTAGATGTGGAGATTAAATAGAACCTAGGTGCGTCGTGTGCAATCGATCCAACCACGACTAGAATTCGGATTGCGTAGAAAGAACGCATAACGTACCGTACGCGTCGGCAAGGCGACGAACCAGAGTAGAACTCGGATTCTGAAGCCCACGCGTACGTGCGTTGCCTACAAAATGCACACAACCGCACGGGTGTACCTCTCACCTTGAACCCAGCCTGCAGGTGCGCGCGCCATGGCAGCAGCAGCAGCAAGGTCGTCGTCACGTCTGGCGGCGACGGAGACCCGCGTCTACCCCTCCGTCGAAGCGACCATCAAGATGGAAAAGATCGACCAGTTCTCCCAGTCTTCCGTGCGCGTCTACGGCCCCGTGTACATCTCCCACAAGTCCCGAAAGATCGGCGACGTGAGATCCATGGAAAACAAGGACGAGCCGCCCGAACTCCGGGTATTCGACCACCGGATGGAGGTCACGGACCTTTACCTCTTGCGCAGCTACACGGCCTGCCGCGACCTCATCCACAGGATGCTCGCTCAGGGGCCCGTGACGGGCAACTACGACCTCGCCGCCGACAACTGGGAGGAATTCCAGCCACATGCCGTTGCCACGACCATCGTCGCCAACGTTCGCCGCGATACCGAGGACGCGCGTGGTGTCGTCCATGCCTACGCAATCGACATCCAGATGATCCTCAAGGTCAGCTTGATCTACAGCGAGCCCAAGGCGCTGCTCCTCGCGTGCAAGGAGGAGGCCGCCCACGAGACCGAGCCTGCCAGAGCTTTGGCACGCGGCCGGAAGCGCCGCCGCCCTGATATCGCCGGAGAGCTGTGCGCCATCTGTTTCTCGGACGTGGAGACTCAAGAGGAGGAGACCGTCGTCACGCTGCCATGCTCCCATTCCTTCCACACTCGGTGTATCGAACCTTGGTTCCACCGCGCCTCGACGTGCCCGACTTGTCGGCGTGACGCTATGGAATGCTTCGGCGGTGTCGATCGAGGGTTCATAGGTTCACGTAACCGAGGATGAGCAGAGTAGTGTGAACTTAATCGGTGGAGATTTTTTTGATCCCGAGCTCCAGTGATCTCTTCAATTTAAAAAATTCGAAAATCATATTTATAAGTTTTAAAAAATTCTAAAAAAAATCTGGAGGTAGCTAATGATATATCCAAAATATCAAGTTCAAATGTGTCGTATTTGGAGCTACACAAAAATGACAAAAATGTTGATGTAAGTATGCATATTTTCAAATCCCTCAGTTTTGTCGTATTTATTATTTTTATGTAACCCAAAATACAAAGTATCTCGAAGTGAAAATTTACACGTTCATGGGATATATGATTGACTACATCCCTATTTTTTCGATTTTTTTGAAACTTTTAAGTATGATTTACGATTTTTAGGAGCATGCATTAGAGCCAGAGATCAAAAAGCACTTTCCGGAACTTAATTACCTTTTATTGTACTAGTAAACATGCCCGTGCGTTGCATCGGGGTCTAAAATAGCAGCTTGATTGTCTATGTTCATTAACTTACGAAAAGATGCATAAAACCACAAAACATGATGCTCCTTACTTAGATTCGAATACAATTGGTGTCCTTTATATTCTAAGAGAGTGGAGATTAAATACACCCCTATTTGATTTGAACATTCCAAACCTTAATGGATATGTTTCGGTGACCAAGTTTGAAGTTGAATAAAGTTTCCAAAACAAATGACATTTTTTCTTTGAGAAGCAGCGTGTAGATATCACGAGGTGTTCCTATCGACAACTAAAATATAGCCAGTATTCCAAAGCCGTACATCATATATTTTGTTCTATTCTGAAGAAGTTGAAGGTATCCTTTCAGTATTAACACGTCCAAAAAAATTACACCTTGGCACAAAAACTGAAAAAGTAACAATTCAATCATTGGAAAACTTATCTATCACATCATGTTAAAGCATGTTAAAAATCAGCAAATAAAAATTTACTTGTCAACTATGTAATCACCTGAATAAAATAATTGCTCTGCTGTCATGCTAATATGAATGGATAAACTGTCGAAATAAGCTTCGGTACTTTCATCAATTTAATCTAGCCCTAGATCATAAGAAGTAAACCTTAATTGCTGATGTGTACTTGAACATGGAGAGATTATCCAACGTTGGATTGAATAGTGCATGCCTGAGTGGCACTCTGATAGCCCCCGGAGGATCCCAATTCTGCGTCTCCTCTCTAGCAGCTCAATCTTCCGTCAACACAGGTGGTATACACGGGCTAATTCCTTCTCTTCGGCGGATGCCAATACCAGACAACGAAAAAAAGATCTGATATTGGAAAGAAGAAAGGTGCATCGCTTCGTCAGAGCCAATTTAAAATCAGTGTCCAACAACACGGCATGTACTATTGTTGCACATATGTTGGCCGCTGCTGCCGCAGAAGAGCACGATATGGAGACACAGCATCTCGACCTTGTTCCGAGCAGTCTAGAACGTGGGCTTGTCTGATCCAAATCGGCCACCTCGCCGGATTGATTCACTCGGAGCGATCTGGCAGTGAGGGCGGAGGCAACCACGCCGGAGGAGTGGAGGGTGGGAGGGCTGACCCCTCTGAGCTAGGTGTCGTGTTCGTCCTTCCGCGGCCGCTGTCCTGCGTGCATCTTCGTCCGCATGAACTGCGTGCTTCTTGTCCTGTTGCTGCGTGCTTGCATCTCCTCCAGCAGCAGGGCTTAGGCGGTGCCATGGCCCACTCCAGCCTCTCCACGGAGCACGTTGGGCTGGCTCGAAAATTTCCAATCGAAATCGAGCCTCTACACGGCGCACGTTGGGGCGACTAAAAAAATTCCGATTGAAATCGAGGGGAAGAAAGAAGGAATAGAACGGAGCGAGAGATTGACAGGGCGCGTGTATAAGTTGAGATGGAGTAGCGTGCGACCGGAGAAGAGATTTGGTCGGATCAGAGCCGGTGATGATCAGGAGTAGGACACGCATACATGGTAGGTATGGCCGTGTGGGACGCAATTTCCCAAATCGAACTGAACGGAAGGATTACCCAGGTACAAACATGTCAAAACATTTTTCTCACTTACCGTTGGCATTGGTGGGTAATTTGCGTCAACTTTAGGGGTAGTTTGAACGACGTACCACAAGAAACCTTAATGCCTTTATTATTAGGTATAGATATAGATTTGTATTTTTCGGCTCACATAAGGTTCATGTAACCCTTTTGTATTTTTTGATGTGCTCCTAAAGGTTTATGATAATTTTTTCTCAATATTTTTCTTTCAAAAAAACCTAGCCGCCACCTCCCGGGCCGCTCCCCGCTCGAGTGACTCCGGAGGCTCCCACGCTGATCCTGTCGGCCCTCCCCTTGCCGTGCTTTGATCCCGGCCGTCGCTGTCACCGGCGGTGGTGGCGGCGCCCCTCTCGTCAAATGCAGAGGGCTGGGGAGCAGCGGTCCACGGGCGGTGGTGGGACTATGATGGCGGTGCAGGGCGGCGCTGTCTTGAACCGGAGCATAAGACCGAAGCGACGTGGTGGATGTGGGTGGCGAACCTCCGGCAGCAGGTGGCAAGTCCAATCTGGCCTCAGGGCCCGATCTGGGCCGGCTGGGACTGATCTGTTAGGAGTGGTGCGGGCGTGGAGGTGCTGCGACCAATCTCCTCCCTGCTACTCTGTTCGGCGGCGTGGGGGCCGGCTGGTTTGCTTGCATAATGGAGGTAGTCCTAGGGTTCTTCTCATACCAAGACGGTGTCCTGCTGGATATTGGCCTTCATTGATCCGGCGGTCCGACCATTGACGAGTTTCGGAAGGTTTTGCCGGAGTTCTCCATTAGGCGCTTGACAAGATTAGTGGATCGGATGTGATTTGGTCGTGTGCACCCATATATGAGGCTGCAGAATGGAGTGACGTGAAACTTCCTTGTCTGTTGTTGTTGGAGGTATGCCCTAGAGATAATAATATTTAATTATTATTTATCTCCAAATTTATTATTAATGTTTATATCTTTATACTATAACTGCATTGACAATTGAATAGTGAGTATTCAGAGGAAAACCTCCAATGCACATGTGGAGATAGACAAACCAAAGTGTTCCTGATCTTGTCTCTTAGACTAGCTCATCTTGTTGTTAGATAATCACGTTTTCCTGATCATGGACTTTTTATAGGTCACACAATTATGAGACTATATTGTCAGAATGACATTAGTACTGAACCGACCCAATTGTCCAATTTTGCTAAGCGACGAAATCATCACTGATGAAGTTAGCAATTGATTATATGGAGTTTTCATTAGCTATATTATATACCATGAGAATATCTAGTGACCGCAAATTCGACACCTATGCTTTGAATTGTATCCCGCACATTCGCTGCCGGTTACAGGTCTAGAATTTGAGCAAGTTGCCTGCTGCTAGCCCGCAAAGAGTTGTATCCCGCATTGCTGTTCAAATTATTTAGATTCTTCGGCCAAGTAATTACAGCACATCACTTTGTTTTTTTTTTTGGCAAAAGCTTTGCCTTTTATATTGATATAGTAGAAATAAACATGGGACGGCCGAGGTCAAATGAAAAAAGACAGCAAGGGCGTACTACAAACAGTAGCCCCTCCAAACTACAAGCTCAGCCAACACCATCAATTCTCTCCGATAGAAAAATCGTCATTCCTTTGCCAAGCTACGAGGTGATTTCCGCGAGGTGCTTGGCCCCTGCGATGATCCAATCGCGACCTTCACTCTTGAGTTTTTTTGAAAAAAGACGCTTGGCATGGTGAACTTGTTATTGAAGACTCTAGCATTGCGCTCTTTCCAAATTTCCCAGGTGATAAGCACGATGTCTGTCTTGAAACCCTTTGGGTGCGCCGTGGGGCATTCAGTGGCGGCCTTCCAGTAGTGGAGCACAGTGGGGCGACTTTAACCGAGACAGAGAAGGATGGCAGGGCACGACATTCGAAGAGCAAGTGTCTGGCTGTCTCAGGATGACATCTGCAAAGTTGGCAAGTTGCCTGATGGGGCCAATCTCGAATGGCCAGGCGGTCGGACGTCCAAAGTCTGTTCTGCACCGCAAATGAAATCACTTTGTTGCTCCGAAAATGAAATCCAATGGGAGACCTAAAACCCTGTCCTTCATTCAGAGTTACAGCCACGCCATCATGCCTCCTCAGTGTTTGAAACACCGTGGACGATGTCACGATGATGACGGAGTTCAACAATATTCTGCTGGTAGAGCAGCCATGCCAGCTCGTTTTCCTCCAGGTCGAGGTTGTCATGTGATCTTTATCCTTCTTTTCTAGAGTAATCAAGGATCTTCACAAACAACCGAAGGATCCTCCAGGTCGACGATGTCACGAACTCACGAGATTACGTACCCAATCTGCAAATAAATAATCAAGGAAGAAGAAACATTTTTGGAAGCAGCAACTGACCAAATGTGCACAGGCACATGCAGCTAACATTCTGCATGTGTCATGCCACTCCAAACAAGACAACACTTCGCCGCCGTCATGCCACTCCGGCCGGCCGGTGAAATCGAAATCAGTTTCACCGCTCCGGTGAAAGATTTCCCACACGCGCGCGCACAGAAACACATGGCGTGCGGCGCGGCGCGGCGTCCAGTTGCCATGTGGGAGCTCCGCGCACTTGCGCCACCCGCATTCATTTCATATTCGCCCACCACCACCTGCGTCGTCTTCTTGCCCTGGCCTGGCCTGGCTCTGCTCGGCTGACTCCTCCTCTGATTGCGTACCAGCTAGTCAAGGTCGAGCTGCATCCGTCGATCGTGCTCTCCTCTTTAAAAGTGCCACCCGTCGGCCGGCTTACCCCTGCTTGAACGACCCAGCTCGTGGACCACGTTCAGAGTCGGACACGTAGCAAATCAGCAGCAATATTCAATCATTGAGATGAGCACTGGGGCATCGTACGGTGCAAAACTTGGTCCACCAACTGGTCGTACAAGGAGTGGTCGTATAGGATTTTCTTCGTCGCGTCGCTAGCTTCATTGATGAATGCCGAATCTATAGCTGTTCTTGGTCGTCGTTCTTCCGAGGTTCGATGCCCTGGTCGCCCAGATCATGGCATTGCCAACAGCGGTCATAGCCGCCGTTTCCGCGTCCATCGCCACGCTCTTATTGGTGGCCGCCGTAGTGGCTGCGCTCTGTTGGCGCCGGCTCGGGCCGCGGCGTAGCCGGACCTCCGACACCGGCTCCTCCGAAACTCCCCCCACGCTAGGTACGAACATGTGTGTTCCTTGAACAAACAGAATAGCCGCACGATTATTTGCATTGCCGTGACCGTGGTGTATGCGCGCATGGTCTCAGCGGGAGAGTGGGGAAGGTGCGGCCGTACCTTGTCGGCGCCGGAGTACCAGGGCGCCAGGCAGTTCTCCCTGGAGGAGATGTCCCACGCCACCAAGAGCTTCAGCAATGCCAACCTCGTCGGCACCGGCAGCTTCGGGCAGGTGTACATGGGCCTGCTGCTCGACGGCACCGTCGTCGCCATCAAGCGCCGCGTCGGAGCGCCGCGCCAGGACTTCATCGATGAGGTACCTACCGAACCTCTAGCTACTTCTGAACTAGCTGGGTTTTTGTTGCGATCAACAAGTTAGTGAATGCATCTGTACTTGTCCTTGACTGAATTCACCTCCTTTGTGCAATGCTACTTCAGGTGAGGAGGCAGTCTGAGATCTGGCACCGGAACGTCGTCACCCTCATCGGCTACTGCCAGGACGGGGGTCTTCAGATGGTGGTCTTCGAGTACCTGCCCAATGGCAGCGTCTGCGGCCACCTATACGGTAATGTGAACAATTAGTATCTTGTCAGATAAATCTGAACGACAATTCTTGTTGAAATGGGTCCTGTCCGCAACACGTACTTTCACAGGATGCTAATTTGCCACCAATTTACCAGATACCGGCAAAGAGTCGATGACAAGGCTGGAGTTCAAGCAGAGGCTCTCGATCGCCATTGGAGCAGCTAAAGGTGATAACTATTTTTTTTTTCAGATCATGTATACAGTGCATGTTTCTCATGGTGAGCAAGTGTGTGAAACAGAGAGTGTACGTCTGAATTGCAGGTCTTGATCATTTGCACAGTATGGTGCCTCCGTTGGTCCACAAGGGCTTCAAGACGAGCAACGTCTTGGTAGACGAGAACTTCATCGCCAAGGTGTCCGACGCCGGAGTCGATCGTCTGCTTAGAGGGCTTGAAGACGCCGGGTTCCGTACCAGTGTTTACCAGGATCCAGAGTAAGTCTGTCTGAACTTTGCTGTCATTTGTACCAACATTTTTACCTGAGGGGCAATAGGAACTGCAAGTCGCCATTTTTTGTCTAACTGTTATGCATGTGTAATGTGTTTGCTCTCAGGGTACATTCCTTGGCGCAGCTTTCAGCAAGCAGCGACGTGTACAGCTTCGGGGTTTTTCTGTTGGAGCTGATCACGGGCAGGCAAGCTGCGAGCTTGGTTGGTCCAGAATCAACGGATTCTCTCGCTCATTGGGTAATTCTATAATACTAATAGGAACATCCACTGTCATTTTTTCAACTGATAGAATAATATTCTCTGAAGGAAATTTCATGAATTCCTTTGACGACATCAGTTAACATTCCCTTATGATTCTCTTAATTAGATGGAGTCACACTTCACTTCAGGCGAGCTGGCAGACCCGAGGCTAGGCGGCAGCTTCACCTCCGAGGGCATGAAGGAGCTCGTCGGCCTGACCTTCCAGTGCCTGAGCACCTTGGTGGCGAGGAGGCGGCCAAAGATGCGGTTGGTCGTGGCGGAGCTCGACCGGATACTGGAAAAGGAGATGACCTTGATGACTGTCATGGGTGACGGCACCGCTATCATCACTCTCGGGAGTCAGCTGTTCACGTCGTGAACTCGTGATCCGATATGTCTGTTAGAATCGTACTAGGAAAATTCGCGCGACGACACGCCGTGCCCGTGTAGTATCATTGAGTGTTGCAATGTTGCACTTTATATTCACAGGTGAGTGGCGTGATATGTCATACGCTGGTTACCCTCATCATGTGTGCAGACGTTGCGGTGCTTGATTCTGGTATAAGGACCGTTGTAAGAGCCTTAGTACTGAGAAGAAGATTAAGAAAGTTGTCTATACTGGCTGTTGTCGTGGTGGAAAAGTTTTACTTAAATACTCGCTCCGTTCCAAATTAGTTGTCTTTCATTTGTACAAAAGTGGATGTATCTAAGACAACTAATTTAGAACGGAGGGAGTAATAAGTAAATGCGTCGGCCACTGTATAGAGAAGAAAGAAAAAGAGAATCTCACCTATAGTAGACCGATGAAACAATGTGATGATCAGTTGCACCATAGTGGAACTACATCTTGATCTCCTTAAACACATGGATAGGAAAATTGCGAATAGCTAAACTGACAACTTGACCTTTTTCAGATTGAGTGGCTGAATTTCAGAAAAAGAAAATTACCTCAATATCAGAGATTAATCCTCTCATGTGAATCTCGTTGGAGTTTAATGGAACACCTTTTATGCTAGATCAAATAATATAAGCAAATACAATAGCACGCAAACATAGGCACTAATCAGCCATAATTTCCACGATGAAGGACCCACTGTCACCATAAACCACAATTTAGGCATAGCAATCAGGCACAAACATATCTAATGCAATCATCAATACCTTTTAAATTTCAATAAAAGAGGAAAATATTACATTAAAGAAAGACAGTCAGAGAGTGTCACCCGAATGTGGAAGGGTAAGCACAGTAATCTTATTAGCATATACTCATGGCCTCAAGGGCACTTGAGCATTATAATACAACATTAACACTCACTCGCTAATGTATAACTACAGGGCTTAATATTTGTTTCTAGTTTTTTACTATAAAAAAAAAATCAATATGAAATAAAGACTCTGAATACATCAACCTTCTTTTCACTCCCCACGCTGTCTTATAACGTAAGCATAGTAAACAATATACACAACAAAACAGGAGGCAGTGTACTACTGATCTAAAGTATAACCAGTCAATTAGATGTTGCATATGCAAAATATACTCCAGTATAAGACATATTCCCGAATATGCCAAAGAGAATAAGAACATTAATCAACAGTAATAGCTAACTAAATATAAGCTCCTTTCACAATGTCCACGGTCCCGAGTACAAAACCATGTAAGCACATATTAAATATTAACTATCAAGTAAATTTGATGCTTGCATACTCAAAAAATGAATAATATCTTTTGCAAGTGTTTCATGAAAGCCAATAAACTAAATGAATGGGAGCCCCAACAATATGGAAAACAGCAAAATAAAAGCAAGCACCTGGACAAATTCAGAGAACAATTAGCCAAGACATCTTCTAGAATGTAAGTAAATTGTTTCATTTCAATATATACCAAGGGAACAAAATATTCTCTCGAAGCATATCCATCAAATAAATACAGCAAAAAGTCCCAACAACAATAGCACACCTGCAGTAGAGCCAGCAAGCAAGTACATTAGAAATGCTCGGCGACAATGAAATACTTTTTATTTTTAGTCCAACCTGCAGAACTTTCAATCACAGCAAGTAATTACGGTAAATAAATATGATCTTCTAATTTAAAGCAAGAAAATCCTACATTTAGCATGTTTGCAACCATACATGAACATCTGTTGTAGCCTGAAGATAATTTATAAATATGCATGTATCAGATCTCTCTGAAGTTGGTACCACATATAGTTGAGTATTAGCATCAATAGGCCAATAATTATTTGAACCTGCTTAATAAAAACATAGTAGAAAAGGGTACACATCAGATTTATTTATAAATACCACGCAGGAGGATACAAAATTAGTTATTAGATGGAATTCTCAACAGTCACTCTATTTGCTAAATGCTTTAACCTGAAGCTAATAGATATACTCCAACTGTATATAGGCCTTATAAACAGGAACAGGGGGAGTAGTTTAGAAGTAAAAAAGTGAACAAACATAGGGACAATCACTTGATCAGGGAAGTAGAATGGCATCCTATCCTACATTCTTGCTCAGCTAGACTATATATATATATAATTTCCTAATATTGATTTATCGCCTACGTGAAGCCACGCTCTTGCACAGGTAACTCATCACAGCTTCGTAGCAATATGAGACAAAATTGGAGAGAGTAAAAGAAAGGTAATATGCATCTCCTAAAAGAAAGGTATACGGTGATATGAACCTGGATAAAGAAATACAAAAGCTTGCCGCACTATGCATCTCCTGAAGCTACAATACATCATGACACTTCTCTGTTTCAAAGATCTAAGTCAGTACGGTCTATGAGGAATGCTATTTGAGGCCAGAACTAACATTTAACATAAAGAAATACTTTTGCAGTACGGTTTATTAAATGAAGCAGTACAAAAATTACCACGATTGTTGATCAAAATACTAACTTAATTGTACATCATAAAGATTTAGTAGCGCATTATTGGTAACAATCTATTTTACGTCACTACTGCCAAGATCAATAGGCATAAGTGAACTAAGTATAGAGACATTATTAATTTCATGCCATAATCAGTTTCTATATTTAGTCGTAGAATACCGATAGCTAACTTTCACGTTCCATGATAACATATTTGGTATTATAGATAAAATATTCGGTTTGTTCTAACCGAAAGATAGTGCATGAACTGGACATAAATAGATAGAATTCATTTTTCTGAACATTTTGGTATACGGATCAAAGTTATTGAATTTACAAAATTGGACAAATTTCTGAAATTGTTAGAAATATTTAAAATTCTATCGACTTGGACCCACTGGCAGAGTTTTAATAATTATCGAAATCATTTTACGAAATAATAAAAGGCTGACATGTGGGTCCCTGATGGCGTCATCTGCTGATGTCAGCAATGGCCACCACGGCCATGTCGACCACGGCCTCCTCGATTGGAGGCGAGAGGGGCCGCGCGGATGGTCGCGTTCGACGCGCGCGGGTGCGCTGACCCGGATAGTGGCGGCGCTAGGACCAAATGGTCACCGGAGCCACGCCGGCGACCATGTCCAGCGGCGGCGCACGGAGGCGCTCGGCGGCACGGCGGCACAGAGGGGAAGGGAGAGGGCAAAGGGGTCCTGGAGGACCGGAGCCTCACCAGGAGCGCGAGGAGACGGCCGGCTAGGGCGGGGAAGGCCAGACGGCGGCGGTCGGTCTCGGGGAAGACGACCCCGGCACGGGCGATTCCGGGGCTCCCAGCTCACGATACTCCACGAGGATGTAGAGGAGGTCGAGGCGTTTCCGACGATGGCCTTGGATTCGTCCGGGAGGGCGTGTAGCGGCGGCGCTACGCGGCGGCCGGCGGCGAGGGACGGTTTCGTAAATTTTGGAAAACTCACGGACGTTTTTGCATAAACACCACGCGGGCCGTCCGATCCGCGATCGACAGCGCGGAACGCTGAGGCACTGTAGAAGTGCGGTACTATAGTATCTACAGTGCCCGGGATGACGTGGGCGAACGGAGAGGGGGTTGAAACGCTCAGGCATGATATATAGTATAGATACGTACTAACTAGGATTAGATTAGAGAACATCTTGTACTCCAGTCTATTGCCTTCTGGCCCCAAGTCTTGTACACTATATAATCCCCATGAGGGTCAGATCAATATAACAACAAAAATTAGGGATTCTACAATTTTCACATGGTATCAGAGCGGTTAGTCTCACGACGCCGATCTTAGGTTTCTAAATCACTTCCGCATCGCGCCCCCGAGGAGATCAATCTCTCTCCTCGGGGCGCGGCACCCGGTTTCGATCAACGATAGGATCGTTTCTTAGATTCAGTTTCCAGTTTATAGATTAGATCAGTTTTTTGAAATTCCCAATTAGATCCGTATTAGCCAAATAAATCCCTAAATCATCCAGATCTCGACGACCCTCTTCCTGTCAAATTCAGTGCGATTCCGGGCGCTCACGACGGCACTGAACAATCAGAGACGCGCGACGCGCAACTTCTTCAGGCCTGGCTACGCGTCTCTCACGTCCGCGGGTAGCACACGTCAGGCTCACACTGTAATACCCCGCAGTTATAGGACTCGAGAGGGTAGAAATAGGAATTGCATTTGTGCATTCATGCATCTTTTGGTAAAATCTGGATAATTTTCGCGCTTTTGTGATAAAAGAGTCGGGAGTCGATACCAGACGAGTGTCGAGGGTCTGGGAGTCAGACATCGACAGATAGTCGAGAGGTGTCGATAAACCCCACTACTTATTTTAAAATCCTATCTTTACAAAATGATTATTCAAATTTTGACATGACCTATTTATAAGTTCTTCAATTTAATACAATTCCATATCTTATCCAATCTTATATACACACATAATATATTTTTACAACACAAGTTATATAAATCATAACCAAGAAGGAATGAATCATTCCAATGAAATTAATACAGACATACACATATAATTTCAAACATTCAAATAATTTACAAATAAATGATCATATTTTCTTCAACAAGTTCAAATCTAAATACCACACCATATGTTTGAATCATTTTCTTTACAAGAATTCATCAACACATTTACAAGCAAATCAAATATTACAATCTGTCCTTTATAACCAGAATTACAACTATATTATTTTTACAACAAGTATGAGCTTACAAAAGAGTATAATAAAATCCTAAAACTAAATCTTCACTTCTGAATTTTCAGAGGATCTTCAACCTGCAAAATAAACATCAAAACAAAGGAAATGGTTATGGTTAAAATGTTGCCAACACCATTTGGTGCTGGCATGTTATTGTGTGAAACCTGGTTAAGCCTAACCAAAACTATGGTTTGGTTAGACTAGAGTGGAGAATGCAAATAAAAATCCTGAGGCAACGAAGGGACTGATCTGTTTGATCATGCTCATTGAATCCGAAGGCAACATTAGGGGCAAAGGCTTAAGCATAGCACTTAACAGAAATCATCTTCAGGCAACAAACATCAAAGGCAACAAGTGTTAATTGAGCATTTTGATCTCATGATCATATAAGCAAGGCAATACATAAATCCACATCTCCACAATTTAAACCAGGAAGCAAATGCAAGAATAAAAGGCAACAACTGGTATCACACTTGCCATTAATTGACAAGTGGATCCTAAACCCACTTCTTAAGCTAATTACTAGCTTAATTGTCCACACACTTGAGTAATTATTTTCAACCGACATCACTAAGCAAATACTTCACAGCCAAGCATTTCCCTCAAATATCTGGAGCTGGATCAGATCAATGACTCGCTGTGACTCAAATTCTATCACCAAGGGGAGATGAACTGAGCAGCAACATCAAATTTTATCACCAAAGGGGGATGAACTGAGCAGTAGCAGCTGAAGCTTATCTTCAGTGTTAAAAGAATAGTAAAAGCAGTCCAAATAGGCAGCTCGAGGTGAGAAGGGGCCACTTTAAGCAGGTGAATCACCACAAGCCATTTATTCTGGTGTCACACGCACAGAAACTTCAAAACAGTATATAGCTAAGCCAATTTCGCAGCCCCAGCTCATAATTCACACAAGCAAGCAGAAGTACACATTTGCACTAGCACCAAGCACATCTAGGAGCACTAGATCACTTGTTCTTCACCAAGAACAACCACAAACCACAAGCCAATCATGGAGATCACCTAAACCATCCACCACAAGCCACTAAACCCAAGAAGGAGGCCAGTAGCAAGAAGAAGACAGTAGACCCACAAGGAGCAGTCCAGAAGAGATGGTTGAACCCTGGAGCAAGATCAGACTCTTCCGTAGCTTGATCTGCTCTACACCCAAGGTTGTTAAACATATGAGCTAGAGAGTGATTTAGCAGGTTCTGTACATGACAGAATCATGCTTGAGTGCTGATTTAGCATCTGTTCTTAACAGAACCTTGCAAGCAAGGTAAGGTGCTATAGAAAAGTAATTAGCACAGCAGAGAACTTCTGTTTTGTGCTAGGAATAGGACAGAGTGAGACAGGAAGAGAAGTTGAGTGCAATATCACTTTGTTTGAGCATCTACAGAAGCAAGGGGTTGATCTTAGTGTAGCATCTGTTCTTATTTTGCTTAATAAAGCATCACCCACATGACAGTGAACCAGCAGAGCTGGATTAGCTGCTCATATCAAAGTTGTGCACTTCGAAGAAGCACAGGAAAACATAAAAATCATTTTAATCAAGAAAGCTACTGTAACTCTACAAGGAGGCATCACAGTGAGCGAAACATGATCAAATCATGCTCTAAACCAACTAATCATCACAGCTAGTACAATTTCTAGCTCAGAAATAATTTTCTTATACATTTATCATGTCAGTGAGCAAGAAATGCTCTTCACAATAATTCCAGAGGCAGTGGAAGATCTACACATGCATGATCTACCCCATACACCTCTATTGCATACACAGAGAGGAGACAGTGCACAAATTTGAGCAAATCATCCACCAAGTTATCATCTGTTCATCACAGACCTAGCCATGGTTTGAACTCAAGTTCGAATCAGAGCTGTGGGCAGCTAGCAGAGGATTGAGAGAGAGTAGAGAAGAGGGGGAAGCTTTTTACCTGGCGACCATGGCCGTAGCTCCTCGGCGGCGAGGCAGTGCCCGCGCAACCAGAGGAGGGGGTCCATGGTGGTAGAGGAACGAGCACCACACCACGGCGGCACAGGGGACGAAGCCCTGCGCCCAGCCATGGTGGACACGCCGGAAAGGAGAAGAAGCGGCGGCGCCAGCACGAAACCCTAACCCTAGGGGATGGGTTGTGCGCGGCCACGAGAAGAAACGAAACTCAAATCGCTCTGGTGGAAAGCAGAGCGGAGCGAGGGGAGTCGTTTGCCCCACGCCACGGCGGCGGAGGTGGCCGGAGTTGGCCGGAGTTGAGCGGCGACGGCGCGGGCAACACGGGCACCAGAGGAGTCGAGCACGGGCTCGAGCACGAGACAGAGAGAGAGGAGAGAGGAAAGTGGCTCGGTCGGTTAACCCGACCCGAGCCAGGTTCAAGTTTTGACCTGGTTCAACCATGTTGAACCAGGGGCATTTTCGTAATTTCACCATTTAAAAATATTCAAACTTCTGAAGAATCCTATAAATTCAAATAAAATCCTAAAAAATACTTTAAAAATATACAAATATTAGCAGAAAATAAGCTATTTAAATAAAATACTAACAGGAATTTTTGAAAATTATTTCTTTGATTAAAAATCCAAAGATCCTTAAGTGGATTATTCTTTGAATAATTTCTTAAAATTATTTTCTCAAGAAAAATAATCTGGGAAAATAAATACTAAGTTCAAAATAATATTTGAACTATACCAAGACTATCTTGTTACTCATCCTAAATCAAAAATATTCAAACTTAAATGAATTTTTACACCAAATTCAAATACACAAAAATCAACTAAAAATATGCAACATACTCTACAAAACATGAGGAATTTTTATGTAAGTTTTATTTGAAGTTTTGAAAAACATTTTGTGGATGAAAAATTCAAGGATCCTTAAGTGGAAATGACTTGAAATTCTTTTTCAAAAACTATTTTCTTAAAAGAAAATAATATGGGAAAATAAAGTCTTGAAGTTCAATTATATTGAACTATTTCAATTTAATCACTTTAAATTTATTCCTCATGAAAATTGTTGTCAAATTCTTTAAATAATTAAAAACTCTAAAGCACTTGAAAAGTCTTAAATCCGCAACTTGGGTATTTTGGGGTGGTGATGCATATCATGATTATGCATAATAGCATGCTGCTAGATTTTTCAGTAGTCCTTATCAGGATTACTTTGCTATTTTCAGAACTCGGGGTTTTACCGCAAACCCTAGAATCCCAAGAGTTGAACGGCCATTTCTACCACAGGCAAGTTCATTCTTGCATATCCTTATTGAAATATTTTATAAAAACTATTTTCAAAAACTATTATTATCATTGCATTGAAAAAGAAAAACTATTTTCGAATGATGTGAATTGCTATATATATATTGTTTGGCTGGCAATGGAACCACGGATTGATGTTGTGGTGGAGGTTCCATTGTACGGGAAAGTATATACCTAGGATTAATTACCAATGTCACAGTGATCCTTGCGCCGTATTGAAGCGTTTACCATGAGATCTGCTATGGACGGTAAAAGTCAGCCGTATCTTCTCTCGTTCACATATCCTCGGCAGGCTATTACCTGGTTGCGTCCGTTGCGGCGGCCAACTGCGTGGAAGCGCGTGACCTTCCCACTCGACGGGGTGACTGGAATAGAAGCTCGGGAGGGGTGGCGGGCCAGTGGTCTTAGTTACCAGCCGCGTCACAAATGGGCGGATATGTGTTGTGCGGAGAGGGCGGTGATTGGCTTTGGACTCACCCTGGCCCCATACCATGGAAGTATGGACGGGAAAGATCGCCCGGAAAGGCAACAAGGCTGGGTTTCTCTCATGGGTAAAGTTACGCAGCTCTGCAGAGTCAACAACAAGAAATTGTGGCTGTCACATCCGTGTTCCCGGAAGGAACTACAGAACGCTGCGGGAAAGGCATCCCAAGTGATGACTAAAGACCCGTGGAGATTGTGAGCATAGTTTTCTGAACTAAAACCTGACCTTTTGAAGAAATCTTTTCCAAAACTTGCATTATGCCTCTGACCGTTGGTCATGGCAGTAGCTAGTGCATTCAAAACAAAAACTCTTTCCTATATTATTGAACTTGCTAAGTAACGCTCGAGTTGCTTACCCTTTCCTCGTTGACCCCCTGCTTAGATTTTGGAGCCATCAACGGAGTTGCCAGTTAGCCATCACGACGTCAAGGAAGTATCCAACAAGGAGTCAAGTCTACTGGTGAGCTTGAAGGAGCCAACTGCTACTTCACCAACAGAAGAACGGCGACAACAGTGACAATGGTGGAGCAACAACATTATTGTCAATGGCATACATGACGACCACTTTGCCAATGAAGGAGACAACATCTAATGGAAGGAGGAGTACAACCCTGGATAAAGATATTCCAGTTGGAATAGATTAGGGCTGTGACAACAGCAGTAGTGGATCAGGAAATAGAATTAGAGCTGATATTCAGCTTAGTACTACGATTTGGATCTTCTGTATTTCATTTGCTCGAGACTTGCTTCAATATAAAGGAGGGTCTCAAGATTTTGTATTGAATAGTGTTGTAATCCTATAGTGTTACCTTGGACCGGCTATGTTTCTGTTGTACTACTTGAGAGATGTAATATTTGCGGAAAGGTCCTTCCGTGTGTGTTACATCAATGACTTGTACACTACAACATGCAGTGGTGTGCTGGGTCACCGCAGATGGTATCAGAGCAAAACGACCTTAGGATTAAAACCCTTTTAGGAGACTTGTAGGTTGGTAAGACTATAGGAAGTTATCATATTTACCTAAATTCTATATTCTACAACTATGATGGTTATTCACTTGAGAATAATACAGTCATACTTGTATACACATTTTCTTACTCAACAAGAGTAAATCTTCTTATCTATTCTTTATAGGTATAGTACTTATCTATCTCAATTTTTCTCAACTTGGTATGACAAGTTTGGAATAATCTTCTATCAGTTAGTATCCCAAATAGATTTATATCCAAGTCAGTGTTACCTATAAGGTATCACTGATAATACCACCATATATATGTGAAGACATCTGGTGAAGTAGAACCCTATCGTAAGTTTGTGAAGGAAGGAAGACAGGAGAAGTCGGATGATGGTGAAGGATCATCGACACTCAAGTATGGTAACTATGGAGAGGATGCCAATACCCTAAAGTTTCATTTCAAAGGAGATTCACCTTAGTATAGTATAGAGTCGTAAGGATATTAGGAGACGACATAAGCAATGAAGGAAGCTACAGTACTACTTATGGTGTATAATCAACAACTACATGAATGATTCAAAGATGTCAAGAGATGTTTCTTCAAGCCAGACGGAGGATTCAATTTACATGGAGTTTAGTTCTGTACGTAACCAAACTAGACCACAACTACTCTTTGAGTACTTTATCTTAGCATTATTCCATTGCGAATGGGCAATTGGGGTAACTACTGAGTCAAAGAGTTGTTTTAGAATAGGACTATAAGGTGATATAAACCTATCTTGTAGTGTATAGCATCTAAGCCTGGGTACTTGAGATGTTTTTACTCAAAGTACTATTTACTTTATGGGTTTATGTTGCATGTTTGCTATATAACTGCATTCGGATTTATTGGATCTTATTGGATTTTTGATTGACTAGGTTGGTACATGAAGTTAGGATTTGATGTACAATGGCATGATTGTCACATTAAGTTCTTTTCTTAATTCTACTAATCTAGAGGTAGATAGTATTCGTGTGAGGAAGAGACGAGTTACTAACAAGATGAGGCGTCAAAGGAAGTTCATGAAGAGAAGGAAGTCGAGAAGACAGAAGTCAATAAAGCTACAAATATGGAATGTGGAGAGTGTCACGTCATATTTGGATCTGGAGACGCATGTTTTACCTGGAGGAGGAACGAAGTAAGTTCAGTAAAGATTATCACCACCAGTTGGACAAAGATCTATCAAGGAGGATGCAAGAAAAATCACTTGAGGGATATGTCCAAGAAGGAAAGTTATGAAGTTTTTGCATATTAAGGCATGAAGTTTATCCATGGAAGTCCAAGATCAAGAAGGAAGAAGGAAAATATACAAAATACAGATGAATTTGTCGTAACTCGGTGGAAGAAGTTATTATTGGAGTAATAAGGAGATATTGATACTATTTGGATCAAGTCCGAGAAGTAGTTCAGCAACACTTATGTGTCTAAGAGTAGCCTAAGGTTGAAGATAATGGAGTATGAAGACTGGAAGAATATGGATATTTTAGTTTTGCAAGAATCAACGGGAAGTTGATCATCTATTCTTAGGCAATACCAGAAATTGAAGCAGAGCAATTAACTGCCAAACAAGAATTTTGAATTAGAGACTGGACATTTACAAGAAGATAACTTGGTGTCGGATACACAGACAGATTGTAAGGAGTGGAGAACAAAGTCATCTGACAAATTAGGACAAGTCAGTACAGGATGAGGAAGTGTAGTACTTGAATGGAAGCACGTTGATATTCCAAAGATGATATATCAACCATGTCAAAGAAGTGTAACTACAGAGTCTAATGTTCAAGAAACATGAGAACTTTGGGAGAAGAGTTTGCTTTGTCGTGGATTGACGTCAAACCAAGAGGGTGGACCGATTTGGATGAAGGCACCTCACCACATATAATGTCAAAGTACCAAAGTCACAGTGTATATCTCGAGCAACTGTGGAGAAAGATGCATTGCCAAGAGAATTGACATCTTAGAGCTGACCACTCGGATGACGGAAGACGCAATCAAGGCGAGTTACATGGACAAACAAGTCGTGACTGTATGGAACCAGTCTGCAACATCATACATGAAGGAGATGACACGTCAGCCAAGGTTTACAATGATGACCAACATCCTATTCAAGTTTGAATTTAAGATAGCATCTCATGCACAAGTTCAGATGTGATTCTTTTCTTGAGACCATTGGATGAGCCACGGAAATGCTAGCTAGAGTCGGTATCCAATTTATCGGAGAATCGCCTTGGTTGTTCACAATATAGTGGATATACCACGTATTCTTCGGGAAACTGTTGGATGTAAAGTGGTAATCAATACATATTCTACCGGAGGACAATACTGGGTATTCACAACATGGTGGATATACCACGTGTTCTTCGTGAAAGCAGAAGTCCAGTATAGTGGAAGTATGATCAGAAGGGTGGATCATGAAGTCGACTGAATGGAACTGACTGAGTGAAACTTGAGTGACATAAGATCAGAACAAAGGAAGTCTTAGGGAATTTCAAGGGGGAGAGTGAACAGGTGTACTGGATAGTACTTGGGAGAAGATGACTTGAAAATTCAAAGGGAAGATTTTGACGAGACACGACTGGAATGTTTATCAGTGCTCTAAAAGTTCTTCAAAATAGATGAGCATTGCCGGAAATCTTTACCAGATTCGATAGTTAAAGAGGTAGATGAGATTTGAAGGATTAAAAGTCACAAGGAATCCAAAAGTCATAGGAGCTATGATCATATAATAAAAAGGGGATGGAATGAAAGGAACTAGAGTCAAGCAGGAGAAAGTCTACCGTCTTAGTATCAGGATACGAAAGATGAACATCGAAAGGATTGTTCACCCTGATTACAAGTAACGGAGGACTACATGGTTGGATGGACTACCTATGTTTAATCCATTCGGAGGAAGCAAACGACTAAGGAAGAATTGTGTTCTATATAGCCAGTAAAGGACAATTATCTCAGAGATGCTGCAACAAAGGCGATGAGGATGTAGGAGAGGATCTGCGACAGAGGGCTATGAAGCCAGAGTAATGCAAGGAGTCTGAGTTGGATAACCCGAGAGGAATGAAAGAGTTATGGAGATCATTGGAATTCATCACAAAATCCATAGGAGTCGATACATGGATAGTAAGGATCATGGGTGGATGCATAGAAGGAAATTCTGGACAAGGGAGCATCTCATTCCAAGTCCATGTCCGCAAGGAATTTGAGAAAATCACTATTTGTAGTTCTTCATACCTTACTCTACGCGAGAGAATCGAAACTTCGGGACGAAGTTTAGTTTAAGGGGGAGAGGACGTAATACCGCGCAGTTATAGGACTCGAGAGGGTAGAAATAGGAATTGCATTTGTGCATTCATGCATCTTTTGGTAAAATCTGGATAATTTTCGCGCTTTTGTGATAAAAGAGTCGGGAGTCGATACCAGACGAGTGTCGAGGGTCTGGGAGTCAGACATCGACAGATAGTCGAGAGGTGTCGATAAACCCCACTACTTATTTTAAAATCCTATCTTTACAAAATGATTATTCAAATTTTGACATGACCTATTTATAAGTTCTTCAATTTAATACAATTCCATATCTTATCCAATCTTATATACACACATAATATATTTTTACAACACAAGTTATATAAATCATAACCAAGAAGGAATGAATCATTCCAATGAAATTAATACAAGACATACACATATAATTTCAAACATTCAAATAATTTACAAATAAATGATCATATTTTCTTCAACAAGTTCAAATCTAAATACCACACCATATGTTTGAATCCATTTTCTTTACAAGAATTCATCAACACATTTACAAGCAAATCAAATATTACAATCTGTCCTTTATAACCAGAATTACAACTATATTATTTTTACAACAAGTATGAGCTTACAAAAGAGTATAATAAAATCCTAAAACTAAATCTTCACTTCTGAATTTTCAGAGGATCTTCAACCTGCAAAATAAACATCAAAACAAAGGAAATGGTTATGGTTAAAATGTTGCCAACACCATTTGTGCTGGCATGTTATTGTGTGAAACCTGGTTAAGCCTAACCAAAACTATGGTTTGGTTAGACTAGAGTGGAGAATGCAAATAAAAATCCTGAGGCAACGAAGGGACTGATCTGTTTGATCATGCTCATTGAATCCGAAGGCAACATTAGGGGCAAAGGCTTAAGCATAGCACTTAACAGAAATCATCTTCAGGCAACAAACATCAAAGGCAACAAGTGTTAATTGAGCATTTTGATCTCATGATCATATAAGCAAGGCAATACATAAATCCACATCTCCACAATTTAAACCAGGAAGCAAATGCAAGAATAAAAGGCAACAAATGGTATCACACTTGCCATTAATTGACAAGTGGATCCTAAACCCACTTCTTAAGCTAATTACTAGCTTAATTGTCCACACACTTGAGTAATTATTTTCAACCGACATCACTAAGCAAATACTTCACAGCCAAGCATTTCCCTCAAATATCTGGAGCTGGATCAGATCAATGACTCGGCTGTGACTCAAATTCTATCACCAAGGGGAGATGACTGAGCAGCAACATCAAATTTTATCACCAAAGGGGGATGAACTGAGCAGTAGCAGCTGAAGCTTATCTTCAGTGTTAAAAGAATAGTAAAAGCAGTCCAAATAGGCAAGCAGGTGAATCACCACAAGCCATTTATTCTGGTGTCACACGCACAGAAACTTCAAAACAGTATATAGCTAAGCCAATCTCGCAGCCCCAGCTCATAATTCACACAAGCAAGCAGAAGTACACATTTGCACTAGCACCAAGCACATCTAGGAGCACTAGATCACTTGTTCTTCACCAAGAACAACCACAAACCACAAGCCAATCATGGAGATCACCTAAACCATCCACCACAAGCCACTAAACCCAAGAAGGAGGCCAGTAGCAAGAAGAAGACAGTAGCCCACAAGGAGCAGTCCAGAAGAGATGGTTGAACCTGGAGCAAGATCAGACTCTTCCGTAGCTTGATCTGCTCTACACCCAAGGTTGTTAAACATATGAGCTGGAGAGTGATTTAGCAGGTTCTGTACATGACAGAATCATGCTTGAGTGCTGATTTAGCATCTGTTCTTAACAGAACCTTGCAAGCAAGGTAAGGTGCTATAGAAAAGTAATTAGCACAGCAGAGAACTTCTGTTTTGTGCTAGGAATAGGACAGAGTGAGACAGGAAGAGAAGTTGAGTGCAATATCACTTTGTTTGAGCATCTACAGAAGCAAGGGGTTGATCTTAGTGTAGCATCTGTTCTTATTTTGCTTAATAAATCATCACCCACATGACAGTGAACCAGCAGAGCTGGATTAGCTACTCATATCAAAGTTGTGCACTTAGAAGAAGCACGGGAAAACATAAAAATCATTTTAATCAAGAAAGCTACTGTGTAACTCTACAAGGAGGCATCACAGTGAGCGAAACATGATCAAATCATGCTCTAAACCAACTAATCATCACAGCTAGTACAAGTTCTAGCTCAGAAATAATTTTCTTATACATTTATCATGTCAGTGAGCAAGAAATGCTCTTCACAATAATTCCAGAGGCAGTGGGAAGATCTACACATGCATGATCTACCCCATACACCTCTATTGCATACACAGAGAGGAGACAGTGCACAAATATGAGCAAATCATCCACCAAGTTATCATCTGTTCATCACAGACCTAGCCATGGTTTGAACTCAAGTTCGAATCAGAGCTGTGGTCAGCTAGCAGAGGATTGAGAGAGAGTAGAGAAGAGGGGGAAGCTTTTTACCTGGCGACCATGGCCGTAGCTCCTCGGCGGCGAGGCAGTGCCCGCGCAACCAGAGGAGGGGGTCCATGGTGGTAGAGGAACGAGCACCACACCACGGCGGCACAGGGGACGAAGCCCTGCGCCCAGCCATGGTGGACACGCCGGAAAGGAGAAGAAGCGGCGGCGCCAGCACGAAACCCTAACCCTAGGGGATGGGTTGTGCGCGGCCACGAGAAGAAACGAAACTCAAATCGCTCTGGTGGGAAAGCAGAGCGGAGCGAGGGGAGTCGTTTGCCCCACGCCACGGCGGCGGAGGTGGCCGGAGTTGAGCGGCGACGGCGCGGCGACACGGGCACCAGAGGAGTCGAGCACGGGCTCGAGCACGAGACAGACAGAGAGGAGAGAGGAAAGTGGCTCGGTCGGTTAACCCGACCCGAGCCAGGTTCAAGTTTTGACCTGGTTCAACCATGTTGAACCAGGGGCATTTTTGTAATTTCACCCATTTAAAAATATTCAAACTTCCGAAGAATCCTATAAATTCAAATAAAATCCTAAAAAATACTTTAAAAATATCTACAAATATTAGCTGAAAATAAGCTATTTAAATAAAATACTAACAGGAATTTTTGAAAATTATTTCTTTGATTAAAAATCCAAAGATCCTTAAGTGGATTATTCTTTGTAATAATTTCTTAAAATTATTTTCTCAAGAAAAATAATCTGGGAAAATAAATACTAAGTTCAAAATAATATTTGAACTATACCAAGACTATCTTGTTACTCATCCTAAATCAAAAATATTCAAACTTAAATGAATTTTTGCACCAAATTCAAATACACAAAAATCAACTAAAAATATGCAACATACTCTACAAAACATGAGGAATTTTTATGTAAGTTTTATTTGAAGTTTTGAAAAACATTTTGTGGATGAAAAATTCAAGGATCCTTAAGTGGAAATGACTTGAAATTCTTTTTCAAAAACTATTTTCTTAAAAGAAAATAATATGGGAAAATAAAGTCTTGAAGTTCAATTATATTGAACTATTTCAATTTAATCACTTTAAATTTATTCCTCATGAAAATTGTTGTCAAATTCTTTAAATAATTAAAAACTCTAAAGCACTTGAAAAGTCTTAAGTCCGCAACTTGGGTATTTTGGGGTGGTGATGCATATCATGATTATGCATAATAGCATGCTGCTAGATTTTTCAGTAGTCCTTATCAGGATTACTTTGCTATTTTCAGAACTCGGGGTTTTACCGCAAACCCTAGAATCCCAAAGAGTTGAACGGCCATTTCTACCACAGGCAAGTTCATTCTTGCATATCCTTATTGAAATATTTTATAAAAACTATTTTCAAAAACCTATTATTATCATTGCATTGAAAAAGAAAAACTATTTTCGAATGATGTGAATTGCTATATATATATTGTTTGGCTGGCAATGGAACCACGGATTGATGTTGTGGTGGAGGTTCCATTGTACGGGAAAGTATATACCTAGGATTAATTACCAATGTCACAGTGATCCTTGCGCCGTATTGAAGTGTTTACCATGAGATCTGCTATGGACGGTAAAAGTCAGCCGTATCTTCTCTCGTTCACATATCCTCGGCAGGCTATTACCTGGTTGCGTCCGTTGCGGCGGCCAACTGCGTGGAAGCGCGTGACCTTCCCACTCGACGGGGTGACTGGAATAGAAGCTCGGGAGGGGTGGCGGGCCAGTGGTCTTAGTTACCAGCCGCGTCACAAATGGGCGGATATGTGTTGTGCGGAGAGGGCGGTGATTGGCTTTGGACTCACCCTGGCCCCATACCATGGAAGTATGGACGGGAAAGATCGCCCGGAAAGGCAACAAGGCTGGGTTTCTCTCATGGGTAAAGTTACGCAGCTCTGCAGAGTCAACAACAAGAAATTGTGGCTGTCACATCCGTGTTCCCGGAAGGAACTACAGAACGCTGCGGGAAAGGCATCCCAAGTGATGACTAAAGACCCGTGGAGATTGTGAGCATAGTTTTCTGAACTAAAACCTGACCTTTTGAAGAAATCTTTTCCAAAACTTGCATTATGCCTCTGACCGTTGGTCATGGCAGTAGCTAGTGCATTCAAAACAAAAACTCTTTCCTATATTATTGAACTTGCTAAGTAACGCTCGAGTTGCTTACCCTTTCCTCGTTGCCCCCCTGCTTAGATTTTGGAGCCATAACGGAGTTGCCAGTTAGCCATCACGACGTCAAGGAGTATCCAACAAGGAGTCAAGTCTACTGGTGAGCTAGAAGGAGCCAACTGCTACTTCACCAACAGAAGAACGGCGACAACAGTGACAATGGTGGAGCAACAACATTATTGTCAATGGCATACATGACGACCACTTTGCCAATGAAGGAGACAACATCTAATGGAAGGAGGAGTACAACCCTGGATAAAGATATTCCAGTTGGAATAGATTAGGGCTGTGACAACAGCAGTAGTGGATCAGGAAATAGAATTAGAGCTGATATTCAGCTTAGTACTACGATTTGGATCTTACTGTATTTCATTTGCTCGAGACTTGCTTCAATATAAAGAGGGTCTCAAGATTTTGTATTGAATAGTGTTGTAATCCTATAGTGTTATCTTGGACCGGCTATGTTTCTGTTGTACTACTCTGAGAGATGTAATATTTGCGGAAAGATCCTTCCGTACGTGTTACATCAACGACTTGTACACTACAACATGCAGTGGTGTGCCGGGTCACCGCACACGCGCCGACCGAACAAGCCATAATCAACATCGCTGGCCTCCAGCAGCCGCTGCGTCGCCGCAGATCTTCATCAAGGTGCCATCTGCCCATCTACGTCGACATGTGAAAGCTGGCCAGCGCTCAAGCTCCAAGGCCGCATGATCCATGCACCAAAGACAAGAAAGAAGCAGGTAATATGCACCCAGATTCCACGCACGCGCTAGCAGATGCATGCCGTCTCCTGTATGTGCGTGGTCCACATACAGGATTAATTTAATTTAAAATGGTTTAATTTAAAATGGCAGCCGTCTCCTGTATGTGCGTTTTATTCTGCTCCTGAAGCAGCGAATGGTTTAATTTAAAATGGCAGCTAGAGTTAGAATGGCAGCGAATGGTTATAACATATATCTATTTGTTTCTTTCCCTTTTCAGGTGATTCATATTCTTGGTAATTCTCTGATACCTTAACTTTGTTCGGTGCTCCATCAGCGAATGGGATTTAAAGCCATGAATTTGTTTCGTCAGCGGCAACATCAGTTCTGAAGCTCCATTATCTAAAAAGTGCAGATTCATCAGTTCTGAAGCTCCATTATCTAAAAAGTGCAGATTTTCTAATTGACAAAGTTGGTATAGCTTTGGAATATATCTGAGCCTTGAAACCTGTCACTTTTGGGCTTGTAAAAGTTGTACGTTGTCTATGATTCCCAATGTGATACCTTTAGTATAGAGTTCATTGTTCCCTGTTGGCAATTTTCTGTGATTTGTTGGAATAATGACTGCTGCTAAATTTGTTGGAATAATGTATGTTATTTCTACGTGTTGAAGATGGAACTGGTTGACTTGTATGAATTTCTTCCTGTTATTTAATCTGTTTGGTAATCATCCAAAACCGCGTGTATAAGCGTGTATCCAACGTGTTGAAGCCTCAGCTAGCCACGCGTATAAGCATCAGCTAAGCGCGAGAACGCCAGGAGGTGGCACCACGAAAACCATCTAATTCCCATTTAAAAATATATGGCTGCCGTCTAATCCATTTAATCGTTATATGGCTCAGGTGGACATATCCATTTAATCCACCGAACCGTCCATTTACATCCTGATGCGTGGAGCAACACGCTGTCTCAACTCGCCGTACCGGCTTTCCGCCAAGGATACTACACGTCTACACCGACCGGTCTTCACTACATCAAACCGAACTACGACATCGCCGAACCACGACATCGAGCTGTACGACTACATCATGATCTCCGTCGAGTTCTACATCGCCAACACAATCATCGTCAAGGTCTACATCCACGTGGTATTTTGCCACCACCGCTCAAAAACACGCCGCCGCTGTAGATATCTACCGCCGCCGCAGAGCCCTGCCGCCGCCGCACAATGACACAAAAACCCGCCGCCGCCGCAAACCCTTGCCGCCGCCGCACAAAAACCCGCCGCCGCCGCAGATCCTGCCGCCGCCGCCGCACAATGACACAAAAACCCGCCGCCGCACAATAATGACACAAAAACCTACCGCCGTCGCAGATCCCTGCCGCCGCCGCCGCACAAAACCTAAGACACTATGTCCAAAACCGCGCAATTTTTTTACGCCTCCAACGCTATCGGCTACAACAACCACGACTACGACAACATCGACCACGGCTACATCACGATCGGCTATCTCGACATCGACATCAAGAACAACGTCTACAACAACTCAAGAACTCCAGTCAACAGCGTCCGCGTCGTCACTTTGCGTCCACGCGACTCTCGCTGCGAGTACGGGAGGGAAGAGAGGAGAGACTATCAGAGACACAGTTGATTATGGCGGAGAGGAGGAGACGACGAAATCGCAAGACTTCAAAGCTAGTCGCAATCGTCCGTTTCACTCCCGCTACGACTGAGGGGGAATGTTAGAATAAGTATACGTACTAGACTAGGATTAGATTAGAGAACATCTTGTACTCCAAGTCTATTGCCTTCTTGGCCACCAAGTCTTGTACACTATATAATCCCCATGAGGGTCAGATCAATATAACAACAAAAATTAGGGATTCTACAACATTCACAATGTCTGTTGCCAGGATCTATATTCATGTAAACTTGTGTGTAAAGATTTTTTTTTTTAGAGTGTGTGTAGAGCAGTTGGGTGTGCATAATCCCCTAGACGAAGATGTCGGGAGATAATGAAATTCTTTCATTTTCTTTTTTTTTGAGGAAAAGACCTGATACATAAATACAGGAAGCTGAGTACAATTACAAGGCGATCCAACGAAGAACATAAATTACAAAGGAGCCCCTGCAAAAAGCACACAGCACCCCGAGCCTCTTGGAAAGATCACGATCAGGTCCACCACCACTCTCCCGAGAAACCTAGCCAGCACCAGCGCCGCCGTACCACCAGCCGCCGGAGAAGGGCACCACCACTTGGAGTAGACGGCCGCAAGGTCCATCCGCCGCCGCGCGACGGAATTTGAGCTCGCTGAACGGACACGGCCTTAGCACCCTCTCTCCAGTACCACCTTCCTTCCAGCCGACGCAGCGCCGTCGAGGCCCACCAGCCGCACCACCCAAGCTCCGGCAGACACCGCTCCCCTCGCCACCGAGGCAGGCCGGAGCAGAGACGCCGAAGACGAAGAACAACACCACCAACAACTCCACCACCAAAACAGAACGCCGAACACCACCAGCTCCTCCCCCTGCTACCACAGCCGGCCAGAGGAACACGGCCGGAGCACCGCGCCCGACGGAAAACTCCACGACCTCCCTGGCCGCGAGGCCGGAACGGGAAAGGAGGGGGAGGACGAAGAAGCCCTATTCACCAGCGCCACCGCCGCCGTCTTCGGGGACGCCATCTGGGCACTCACACCTAACCCTAGAACCTAAACTACTTCGCACGGACGGAGCCGAGGCTCCCCGCCACCTCACGGCGCCGACACGGCCGCCGGAGGCAGAGGGGAGCCGCAGATCCGCCGGCGAAACCCTGGACCTCGCAGTCGCCTCCTTTTTCGCCTGGGAGAACTGTAGCACGGGTGGGGAAAGGGAGGCTGGCTAAATTCTTTCATTTTTTGGTCAGACATCGCAACATATTATGGTGTCAATCAAGACACTAGACCTGGAAACTTCCCCTTGGGGGTGTTGTTGGCGGCAACGAGGTACATGATCATATCGCGGCGACACATTGGGCAGGTAGACCTCCTATGAAACCATTGCACGAGGCACCCGTTGTGGAAAACATGCGAGCAAGGCAGCATCACGATGTCGCCGGCACATCCTCCATACACACGCTGCACTCCCTGGCGGTGGCGGCGTCGGGCCCTCGGTCCGCCATGAACCGGCAGTGAGCCGCCGTGACCTCCTTGCACGCGAGTAGCAGCGCCTTGGGCTCGCTGTACACGGCCCTCACCCGGACGCTCACACACACGTCGACGTTGCTGTAGCGCGGGCGCACTTCGACGCCCGTGTGGACGCCGTCCATGTGGGGCCAGAAGAACCCGTGCATAATGGTAATCATGGTGGCTAAGTCGTCAGGCAGGAAGTGGTGGCGGTCCCGGTTCTTGGCGGCGAGGCCGAACTCGCCGAGCACCGGCGTCTGCGCGAGCATCTGGTGGACGATCTCCTGGTCGAACCCTCGGGGCTGGTACTCGTGCACCGGCATCGCCCTGTCTGGACCTCCCACAGCAAGCAGTAGGTAGGAGACGACCACGTCGCCGTGTAGGCGCATTGTGCAGGGGCGGCCTGTGGAGGCCGGGTCGGTTTCTTCGTGCTGGAGTATCGTTACTCCGCCGGTGAGCCGGCACTCCATCGCCGCCGCGGCCAGCGCCAGCATGCTTCTCAACGGCGCATGCATTGTCGATCGATCGATCGAGTTCGACGATCTGAAACAGAAAAGTAGAGCGCAAAAAAGTCCAAAGAACGGGCGTGCATCGTGAAATAATCGATCCTTACCTTACATAAGAGGAGTAGCATGTTGCGTAAGAATGGCGCAGACTTACGGCACGGCTCGGCTCTGTCCGGAACTCCGGATTGTAATGAACTCAGAACAGTTGGCCTCCGTTTAGGGGACGATAGAAGGGAGATTCCTAATCTTAAAAAAAAAAAAAGAAGGGAGATTCCTATACGACGCACATACGAAAATGCAACACCACAACTAACATGATATCCACCAACTATCCACACCCTTCATTTCATCAAGATTCGTGCAACAAATTCATCAACGAATATTCAAATGTCAACGCATTATCAATAATTGATGGATTTATGTAACATGAATTTTAGATTCAGGTACTAACATGAATTTTCTGTGCATGCATTGAAAAAAAAAATTAAAACCACGCGTTAACATATTTTTTAGTTTTTTTAACACATAAAATAATAGGAATAATATGGTTCGTTGGATGCATAATCAACGGTCATGAACATTTTTTTTCTAAAACTAAAACCATCTTTAACCTTGTGAACATAAAATCGCGTTGTAGCGTCCGTTAGGGGGAGCTTCATGAACAATTATTTTGTACAATGTGAACATTTCTCTTAAATGAATACTTCTTAACCTCATGAACAATTTTTTTCTAAAACTAAAACCATCTTTAACCTTGTGAACATTTTTTTTTTAAATGCACGAATAGTTTTGGAACCCATGAAAAATTCCCCTCTCCAGTTTTCTCCGATGGTGCCCTAGTTTTGTCTTTCTATCTTTTCTTCTCTGTATCACGCTTCCTTTGTTGCGAAAAAATCCGAGGGGAATATATATCTAGGTTTAAGGTTGGTCGACTATAAAGTCTGAAGGGCGAATGGTGACGCTTGGTGGGGCCCACGTACTACTTGGGCGAGGCCCCACCTAGTGACACGGGGTGTACCGTATGCCCCCATAGCTCATCCTGGGGACTTAGTGTCCTTCAGCTAGAAACTCGTATTTTATTGGCTCTAGGAAGGTTACTGAAATAATGATTAGGAGCGATGTGTTATTCTGCTTTTCCAAGTTAAATAGATATTCATTGCAAATATTCAATAAAAATAGGAATATTATACTAAACTTCAAAAGAAATAGACGCATTTATGACCTATAAATATCTCCAAGTTTAATCTATATAAACTTGTCCTCGAGTATGTAGGAGAACAAAAGAAAATGGCTTCCAAAGTTTAATAACCGTAATATACTTAATTAAAATATATCACCAATCTACGTCATTACATTCTTAGTTAGATATCACCAATCTACGTCAATAGCGTCCTGTCATAATTAGAGGTTGTTTAGATTTTAGACATGGGCTGCCCGTCCAAAAAGTTGGTCATTGACCAGGGTTTGGCTCCGTTTGGATGGCGACCAATTATTTGGCCTGCCAGCTCCCCCAGCTTCTCTAGTTTAATTCTGCGCCAATACTTTGGCGAGCTGCCGGCGCCCGAATCCTTTGCCAATTATTTGGCTTGCCCAGCTTTGGCGGGGCTGGCCCAGGCACAAACAAAACAGTCCCTTAGTCTCCATGATGATCTCGGCTATAGCATAGACCATGCCATGGTGGAGGGTGGAGAGAAGAGCACCTCGGAAATGTGGAGAACTTGAATATTCCATTGCATTGTACCCTCTTCGCCACTAAGAGCGGCAGTGAAATTAGCACCATCACCTGCCCTTCCGCTATCATCGCAGACAAGATCATGGAGACCTGCTGTGCCATTGTTTTGTACGTCGCCTCCTCGCCCAGACCTCCGCACCCTGCCTCCTCCCTTCGCCTCCGTCGTGCCCTAGCGGCTGGGGCATTTTTTCTCTTTTGATCCAAGGCGACGATGGGGGGAACTGACGACGATTTCGTGGTTTACTTGGTTCCAGACCATCTCGGCTCGGCACGAGGTTTTTCGACGCGGTTTCAATCTGTAAACTTGTTAAACCGACAAAAACCATATTTACGATGCAATTCGGCCTGACGGTTTTCCCAGTTTCAAACCAAACTTTGCCATGCTGAATTGCACATAATTCTCCTTGGTAAAGTTCTGAGAGATCAAATGCCCAAGGCCCATGTCACGGGATTGGAAGAGGACACAATGGATAAATCGTTCTAGATGTGTTTGGGAAGAGATGTTGGTTCTGAATTTCTGATACCATGTACATTTCATATGAACTTGCATGACGCGATGCCCATTCAGTGGGCTTGCTTATGTGATTATATAGGATAGGAAAAGCCCCTATGCCGACTTACAAGTTTACCCAGATCTCAAGAGAGTCGGTTTTTACAAGGTTGATCTAATCAGCTTGATATCCAAGACAGCTCTAACACTTATCCCTTATAGTCACGGGAATACGGGATATATATTTGGTTTCAATCTCCCAGAATTAAGATGACTCATGCTAACAATCAACATACTGAAATTCTCCTGTCCTTTTCTTTTCATTTCAAAAGAGAAATCGTCCGTGTGTCACTCGAGCCTCGAGACCTGGAAACCTTCCTTTGGGGGTCCTGGTAACGGCGACGAGGAACCTGGTCATATCACGGCGGCACATCGGGCATGTGGACGCACTGTGGAACCATGGCAGGAGGCACGAAGTGTGGAAAACATGAGAGCAAGATAGCATCACGGCGTCATCGTCCGAGCCTTCCTTGGGTGCCGCCAATTCCTCCATACACACGCAGCACTGCGCGCTGGCGGCCGTGCCCGTGTTGAGTCTGCTGACCACCAGTCCGGCTGCCGTGACGAGCCGGCGGCGAGCCACGCTGGCCTGCTGGCACGCGCGGAGCAGTGCCCTGGGCTCGCTGTACACTGCTTTCACCCGGATGGTTAGCGTTATGTCGATGTTGCGGCAGCGATCGACGCCCATGTTCTGGTCCATGCATGGCGCGTCGGCACCCACCCACGATCATCTTGGCTAGGTCTTGCGGAAGGAAGCCGTGGTCCCAGTTGTGGTCGGCGAGGCCGAATTCTCCCACGACCGGCGTCTGCGCGAGCATCTGGTGGATCACGTCGCCGCAGGCCAGGTAGCTCCGGAAGAAGGCGTCCACCGGTTCGTAGAGGTAGAACAACTGGTCGAACTTCCGGGGCAGGTCCACGCGCACCACCCTCGGACGATGACCTTCCACCGGGCGCACCATGTACGTCAGGACCAGCTCGCCGTGCAGGCGCACGGAGCAGGCGTGGCCGGTGGTCTCTCGCTGGACTGTGGATCATTCGCAATGGAGCCGGCACTCGGTCGCGGCCGCGGCCAGCGCCGGCATCTTCCTCAGCGGCGGATGCATCGAGCCTCCGGTGGCTGAACAGCCTGCAGAATTCGGATCCAAACACGACTAGAATTCGGATTGCGTAGAAAGAACGCAGGACGTACCGTACGCGCCGGCAAGGGCGATGTAGTAGAACTCGGATTTCGGAGCCCACGTACGCGTACGCGCGTTGCCTACAAAAGGCGCACAGCGGCACGGGCGATCTCACCTTGAAGCCAGCCTGCAGGTGCGCGCGCCATGGCAGCAGCAGCAAGGTCGTCGTCACGTGCGGCGGCGACGGAGACCCGCGCCTGCGGCGATGCGACAGTCAAGATGGTAAAGATCGACCAGTGCTCCCCGTGTTCCGTGCGCATCCACGGCCCTATGGCCATCGTTCAAGAGTCCCGCAAGATCGGCGACGTGGGTTCGACAAAGGAGCGGCCCGACTTCCGGAAATTCTACCACCGGATGGAGGTCACGGACCTTTCGCTCTTCCGAAGCTACACGGCCTGCCGTGACCTCGTCCACCGGATGCTCGTCGAGGCGCTCGGGACGAGCAAATACGACCTCGCCGCCGACAACTGGGACGACTTCCAGCCAGATGCCATCGCCAGGACCATCGTCGACACTCGACAGCATTCGCGGCGATTCCGAGGACGCGTGCCGCGTCGTCCCTGCCTACGCAATCGACATCAAGATGGTGCTCAAGGTCACGTCGATCTACAGCGAGCCCAAGGCGCTGCTGCTCGCGTGCAAGGAGGAGCTGGCCGCCCACGAGACCGAGGATGCCGGAGCCCGGAAGCGCCGCCGCCTTGAGACCGCCGGCGAGCTGTGCGCCATCTGTTTCTCGGACGTGGAGACTGAAGAGGAGGAGGAGACCGTCACGCTGCCATGCTCCCATTCCTTCCACGCTAGGTGTATGGAACCCTGGTTCCACCGCGCCTCGACGTGCCCGACTTGCAGGCGTGACGCTATGGAGTACTTTGGATCGGTGTCGTTCGAGGACTCCTAGGTCATGTGACCAAAGACGAGCAGAGTAGTGTGAAATTAATCACCAATTGTATTCGTATTTTTTTTTCATTATCAAAACTCAAGGAGACATGAATTAGGCCATGTTTTTTCCTACTCCCTCCGATTCTAAAAAACTGTCACCACTTATGCTATGAGTTGGTACATGTTTTGTTGTTTCCTCACGACACTTAACGTGGATCGGAGTACCTTAATTAGCAATAGAACATGGTTGTGGGACTTGTGGCGTTGTCTTGTTCTGCACCCAACTTCAACTGAAAATTACTTGCCATTTAAAATATTTCCCAACTTTTTTTTATAAACTTTGACTAGCATCTAATCCCTCCGTTCCAAATTAAATGACTTCCATTTGGCCACATATGAATGTATCTAGACATGTTAGATACATCCACATTTGGACAAATAGAAGTCATCTAATTTAGAACGGAGGGAGTATACTTATAAAGAACAACTTTCCAGAAATTTTGTCTTCCAAACCGTGTCATATATAAAACAACATGTAATACATAACAATCGGAGTATCGAAAATTACTATTTCTCTTGTGACTTATTTAGTACATTAATGTTTATTAAAAATAAAATTATTTTACTATTATTGATGATTATTAATAGATCAGCGGTCCTTTGTGCAAAGAAAATTTTGCTAACATGACATCTACTTTCCTGAATTCATATATGGTTGTGCATTTCTAAATAACAATAAAATGATATTCAACATATCGATGCTTTCTGCAAATATGCACATGGTTTTCTACCACGTCGTAAAAATGTAAAAAATAAAAACTGATAATTCTAAATTCCTCCCCAGGGTGATAACCACGTATCCTTAGCATGTAAATCTACAATGTTGAACATTTGCTTATGTGAAAACAAGATTATCTATGCGCAAGTTGCTTCAATAAATCTTAGTTACGTATAGAATCTTTGGATCAAAATTCAGCCATCTTCATTTACATCTAACTCCATAGATAACATACAAACCAAAAATGGCACTAACATTTCGCTGAACTATTGTACACTTTCAAAGAGTGCAACTTTAGGTAAAAAAGGGAGAGTGCAACTTTAGGCTTATTTGTGTCCTAATTTGGGTGACTTGGCTTAAAAGAACAACTTGGACTCTGTATTTTATAAGGTGTGATTAATTGAGCGAAACTAGCAAAATCGATAGACTGATCTCAGCCTAATTGGAATGAGCGGTACGGTGCGTGTGTCCACAATATATCGCAGCTTGGATATAGCCCTGGACGGACTCAGCTTCAGTGACGTTGTGTATCAATATCACCGTGAGATGTAGGCCACCCATCTGCCATTCAATCTTGATCCAATGGATAGGATCGACAAATTAAAGTCAAAATCACCCATACGTTAGATGATGTTTACTCACAAACTGTATATCCAAATTCAAAAAAACTTCGCGAGAATGCATAACACAATATATTAGATTTACTTGATTGTTTTCAGGTTTTTCTAGGCAGTTTGAATTTTGGGTTCAAAATTTTGAGTTCAAAATGATATTTACTCACAAACCCCATGTCCAAATTTAACGAAACTTTCTCATAATGCATAAGATCACATATCAGATTTTTTTTCAATTTTTTCTAGGCAATTTAAATTTTTTCCTTTGGTCGTTCCTATCTGTTAAATCGCGGTGCCTTTGATACACACACAACGTCGATGAAGCTTAGTCTGCCGTGGACAGAGGAATATCAGTAGCCTAAGGCGCTGCTCCTCGCGTGCATGGAGGTCGATAGTGGAACCTTGTTTAGGCCTTTATTTTGGCCGCGGTTTGTTAAGGTTTTAGAAGGTCCGAATTTTTTGCCCTCTCGCCCATGCCATGCCAAATTCTGGCTCCGTCCCTGTCGTCTTCCACGTCAGGCTCATATTGTGGATCAAGCTCGTCTACAGCGAGCCCAAGCCGCTGTTCCTCGTGCATGGAGGCCGATGCTGCCGTCGCAGGCAGCCAGCGCCGCCGTGAGCACGGCGAGCTGTGCGCCATCTGTTTGTTGGACGTGGGGTGTGAAGACGAGGAGACCGTGGTTCCACGCCTTCCACACCCGGTGCATCGCGCCGTGGTTCCACACTTCCACGCCCGGTGCATCGCGCCGTGGTTCCACACTTCCACCGCGTGTCCATATGCCCGAATTGCCGGCGTGACGCTATGGAGTTCTTGGGGTTTGCTAGACCGGCGCCGCCCGTAGGTGGTGTAGCTGAAGACGAGCAGAGCACGTCATGATCGATGTGAACCTCAGGATATGTGAAAAAAATCGTTTTTCGATACTACTATTACTAGTTGGCATGTACGTGCAACGCACGTTTTCACAATGTTACGTTTTTGAGTGATTTAATTCTTTCCCTTATGTAATGCAAACTCCTTTTTCGAACATCAAATAGTTAGAGATAATTCGGTCCAAAACAATGTAATTTCCCGTCCACAAGCGTTTTTTACTTTCAGAGCCAAAAATATACGCCATACATATAGAAACTGAGGGATCAGTAAACATCATTAACGAAAGAGTCTAAACAAATTAGTAGTGTCTTTAGCAAAATAAATTAAACATCTAGGCTCTCGACTCTGTCTAAATTTTTCGGATGTGTTTATTGAGCAGTAAGACAAATGGTTCCAATACTTTCTAGGCTCTCGACTCTGTCTTGTACTTAACGGACGTACACTCTGCTCTCGACTCTATTGCATACTCTGTCTCTTTATTGCATACTCTGTCTTGTACTGAATATTCAGAAACATGAAAAGTAGCAAAACCCTGAAAAGAAGAAAGACGCTGAAACTGAAAGTCTGAAACGTAAATCTATATGTCCAAATAGCTGTAAATTTACTGTACGTCTGTCACAACTCACAAGTATACTGCATTTTCAAGTCTTTCAGAAAACCATCGCATGAATTTGGTCAATTAAATATACTGCTAGAGGGAATAGCAAATATGCAGTAGGACGTAACCATAGTAGAAAAAACTAATGACAGCGACCTAGCTCTGCCATTAACATTTGCAACTTCTTCTTTTTTTCACATTTTGTAGTTTGGATTTGCAGTCTATTCACTGTTGGAATATGAAGAACGTGCCTGCTACAATCAACAGCTTCGTGTTGTGTTTCGCACGCGCTAGCAGTAGATCGATCAAGTCCTCAAGCTAAGCTTCCTACGTGGCCAGGGAAGAAACGATCTAGCTATGTACCTGGGACATCGAATCAGTCGGGCCAACTTTGATAGCTTGTTTGCGGGAAATCAACTGAGCCAACTTACCTCGCCTAAACGCCAGGAGTAGTCGACGAACTGGGGCTTGCGCCAACATGCGACGGACCCGAGCGCCTGCGACCACCCGGTGTCCATCTCCATCACTTCTTCCGCAGGAACGTCCAACACCGCGCGGCGGCTGGCCGGGGCGTTGGGCAGGGAGGGAGGCTGGCCGGCGGCGTCCGGCACGTCGGGCAGGGTCGGCGGGTAGGCGGCGTTTTTTCGTGGAGAAAGAATCGGGCAGACCTGGTCTAATTTTACCGAAGCGTTATGACTTAATCTAATCCGTTATTTTCTCTCGATAAGGATCGACGGCTCAGATTTAATGTATCAACACAGCACAACACAAGTTTGCTCTTTTAATAGTACTAGTAGATGTGCACGTGCAACGCACGTTATTTGTCAAATCAAAATAAAGGCGAAGCTTAATACAATTTTTTTTTTTAAATCATATCAGAGGAGTGCATATTCAGTTTATCAGGAATAAGTTTGTCAATCAGTGAATGCTCATCATTTACACGTATGACACTTGAAGACCGACCACTCTGCTTTTAATTAATTAATTCGTATGCACTCCCACATCTAACTTAACTCGTCCATCTTGATCGCTTGCTTCATGCCTTCAATCACATAACTAAACAGACTTTGGCGAACAATCTGCATGCGGTTTCGTGTTCTTCTAGCAGCTAGTCTGTTTAATCCTCGCAAGCCCTGGCTTCAAGTTACCAAAATAAATATTCATTCTGGGCTCGTTGGAAGACGGAGCTGGGCCCACCTGAATATCTCTGCCGAGTCTCTATTCTGGTCTTGACTGTTCCTCCTGCGGCGTCTCTTTGCTTGCACTACGTGCTGTGGCTGGCGGGCGGCCACCTCGCCGGGTTCCCGCCTTTTTTTTTTTTTTTTTGAACAGGATTCGATTACAAAATAACAGGAAGCTCATCACACTTACAACAAGGTCCAGAAGAGCAAGAAAATTACAAGCGGACCCCGAAAAAGCGCAAAGAACACCCCGAGCCACCAGAAGAGAGCACAATCAAATCCCTACCCGCACCCCAAGCACCTAGGCGTCGCCGGCGCCGCCGTACCACCTACCGCCGGGAGGGAGGAGCCACCACAACATGTAGAAGACCGCAAGAGCTGTCCGCCGCTGAGGGACGGATCCGAGAACCTCTGAACGCACACGGCCAAAGCTCCAGCACCCAGCAACCGCCCGTCTTCCAGCCGGCACCGCGCCGCCCAGGCCAGCCACCACCAGCCCCGCACCACCTCCAGACGCCGCTCCCCTCGCCACCACGGCCGGCCGGAGCAGAAACGTCGATGAAGAAGACCGCCAGACCCACCTGCAACAAAAACGGGATGCCGACCTCCCGCAGCTCCTCACCTCGCCACCACGGCCGGCCAGAGGAGCGCAGAGAGAGGACCGCACCCGACGAAGAACCTCCACAGCCTCCCCGACAACAGCGCCGTCGGACCGGAGAGAGGAGGGGGAGGACTGATTCTTCAAGGCCGCCGGCACCTTCTCCAGCCCGATGCCGAAGGCGAAGCAAAGGAACCCTAAAAAAAACTACACCTACCTACTCGCACGGACAAGATCCGGAGCTTCCCCCGCCTCGCGACGCCCGGCTGCACATGTGTGATGCGCTCTGCTTTCCCGGTGCCTCGCAGCGGAGCGGCGTCCTACTTGTGTGGACGCGTCTGCAGCGGCCGTGGCGATCGAGAACGTCCTCACCCGATCTAGGCGTCCGAGGCTCGTCTCCCCGTCGACACCGCAGACGACCACGACGGACACCGTCTCTAAGGCTCCTCCTTCCCGTCGTCGCCGCGGACGCCAGCCGTCTCTACGCGTTCCCGCACGGCTGGACCAGAAGAGGTTGATTCGTCATTGGCCGCCGCTGGAAGAGCTCGCCGGGGCGGCAGGGAAGGACGGCGACGCACACAGCACGGCCGGCCGGCGAGCCGGCGAGCACACATGCAGCACCATGAATATACTTGTTAGGGTCTTCATTCGTTTAACCAAGAAAATGCAAAGTAAAGAATTAGAATGTACAAAAAATAAGAAGAAATGCGTTAAGATAAGTAGAATACATGCCAATTTACTACATTATAATTCTATGCAACAAACCAAATGTGAGTACATACAGGGAGTGACAGTGAAGCATAAGGAGCAGCCAAATAAGTGCCATTAGATGGTAAATTGCCTCCAAAATTAAAATTGAGTGGGCACAATCAATTGTAATAGTAACTTTAGCATCTAAATCTTTTCAGATAATCCAATAGAAGCAACCGGAACTATTAACAGATAGCTAATTGAATATTTGAATTTCAGACCGTAACTAATTTGCATTCAGGATAATTGAGAATTCTTTTGGGGTGGATTCAGATGAAAATGAAAAAGAAATAGAATTGGTGTCCACCTCAGGGTAATGTTTCGTCAACTAATTCATCAGGATCAGATGACTGGGTCAAACCTGCTGCATATGGTCTCAACTGCGAAGATGAAATACACGTCAAAATTCAGATCATCCTCGCTGCGATAAAACCCCGTGGAGCCTTCAGTGAATGGCACATAGTAAGTTCTTGCTCCGTATCTGAGTCAACTGACATGGATCATAATTTGACTCATGGAGGACCTCGTGATCTCCTTATTCTCTTCTCGAAACTATGGGTGAGATCCCAGGCCTGATTTCTGAGCCCAAAAATCAATTCCGCTCAGATCGCGCAATCACGGGCTGAAATACTCAGAGAGAGGAGGATTATGTCTCACCAAGGACGGAGGGCGTGTTGCTGCTGCCTGCTGCCCGTGCTGGACGCAGTGGCGGAGGACGAACATCTCGTGTGCGCCTGCCTGGAAGAGTGGAAGCCATTGTGGTGGACGCACCGTATAGTATAGAAAAGAGCAAACATGTGTTGTGCTGCGTTGATACATTAAATCTAAACCGTTTAATTTGATCAATGTCCCACATCGCCCCGAAACTGAAACCTTTTCAGTTTCGTGATAATTATTACAAGATTGCCATCGAAAGCTTGCTAGATGCACGGCGACAGCCATCGACGGGGACGGATGCAGCCGGGGAGGCGAGCGGTCGAGGGCATGAGCGAGAGCGACCGGCCAAGCATGAGCTGGCTAGATGCGCGGCCTCGGCGACGGTGACGGGAGCGCTCGAGGGCACGCAGCCGGCCATGGAGGCGGGCGGTCGAGGGCACGGGCGATCACGCGGACGACCGGGCAGGAGCTGGCTGGATGCGCGGACGACGGTGCTGGGAGGAGCCACCGCGACAAGTCTGTCTTGGTCGTCCCGGTGGTCGTCACCGAGAATCCCGTCGTTCCTACTCTGATTTTATTGTTTCCAAACCATCCTCCTCACGCCGCGGCTCTCCCTTACCCCGCCACATCGCCGTCATGCGGCCGGCCGCCGGCTTATGCCGCTATCCTTCACGCAGCCCTCCTGCCGCCTGCGCGCAAGCCTTCTCTAGGCCGCCGCCCTAGACGTGAGCCTGCCCACCTGTGTTGTGACCTTCGCCTCTGCACCTTTCCGTATGCTGTCATGTTCCCTGCACCCTTCGGCCGCCCGTGCAGGGCTGGACGTCTTCCAGCTCCTCAACGACAGAGTCCCGCCGGCCGTCCGTCCCCAGCTCAACTTCTTCCTGCTGCTCGGGAATATGGTCTGACGGTACTGACTTATTTCAATTTTGTCAGAACTAAGAAAAACAGCAGTGCTGATATATATTAGAATCACTCCATCTACGTGTTTTTGGCTTTGTTGTTTTTGTTCGATCTGGTGTGTTCAGGGCTATTAGGATAAGATTTATGGATCACAAGGAATCAAGGATGTGATCTGTAGAAAATTGACGAACGTAAGTGAATATATGTTCAAACTTTTTGGTAGCCAATCCACTTTGAACATAGCTAGCCATTTGTAGAATTGCTGCAGATGTAGTTTTTTGCCATCTATGTGACTTAGATTTATATTATCATGCTAGCAGAATGTTTTCTTATATAGCAATCTGGTACGTGTCTATCTGATTATATAGTTGACGAGGACATTTGTTTTTCTTGCAGTCAGTGATACTGGATCATGCTTGCTGGCTTGCTGCTATACAGAATGAAGTGGAAAGACGATTGTTGATAAATAACCAGAGAGTTCATTTAATTTTTTCACCCTTCGTTAGGATGGATATCTCCTAGATCTGGGGCATAAGGTATGGTTTCTTTTTCCACTTCCTTGGAGAAACGTTTATTCTATCTACAACAATAGTTGGTTTCTGAACCGAAAACCCACTTCACTAATAAATATAGTAGGTTCTACTGCTCCTCTCTGTTCTTCTCAGATGCCACAGTTTTCAAAATGATTTTCTCTATGACACCAAATAGTTTCCAAGTGCATATAAGTTAAAACTATTATGCTTTTATAGGCAATGCATTGTAAATTATACAATCACCCTTGGCGGCAAGGTGTCCTCCAAGAAAAGGAAACATGGGTGTTGAACATCTGCTCAAAGCCTTCCCGAAGTTCACAGCGCACACGTTGCAACCTGGGAAGACATAGGTGTATTATGTTGATGTCATAGGAAAAAAAGGGAGAAATAAGGGTACATGTGGTCCTGTAAAGAGATATTAGAGTTTCTTATATAGTTATCTCCAGTTCCTGAGAATGGAACTGATCTTTAGCTTCTCGGTTTCATATTGTTCCAAAGTATTGTTATTTTTTGTTTCATTGTTCAATCGATGAAATTTAGAGCGGGGAAATCTGTAACATATATGTAGCTCATTGACCTTTATCAATCTGAAGAAAGGCCAGCGCGGATCGATGGTAGGTCAAGATCTGAACTGATGCTTGTGCATATTATGATCTGCAAAACCGTCGGCGCCTATCAGACTATTTGTTCTATATGCGTGATCAAGGACAGTCAACATTTCAATTTTGTTTTTCTACTATCAGTGGCATTGATGCATTCATTGTCAACTTATTGACGTCCTTGTGACTGAATAACCAATATGCCACGAACCAATATAAGACTATCCGTGACATATAATGTATGTGTATGTTTTTTTCTTTGTCTATTCCAACTTATAAAATCCTGGTTAATTCCTTGGATCTGTGGCCCAAACTGCATGCGTACAATGTATAATTCTCCATGATGAGGATGCATATGATATTAGCATGTCAACCTGAATTAGCTAGAGGAAGGAATGATTGATTGGGATTTTTCCTCTTCTACTAAAGAAAAAGTATCCTTTGTAATTTTTTGTTATGTGGTACCACTTAAAAAAGATATATGGAGCATTTCCGTAAAAAAATAGGTACATGGAATCACTGTGAATCCCTCTAGCCATAAATGAGTGCATGGATCAAGGACGTTATCATCGGCCGTGGTCATACGGTGAACGCCGACGGATGGACTTCAGTGGCTCAATGGCACTCCTTACTCCTTATCTTTACATGGAGCTCTAATTTTGTTTGATTTTCTTTATAACACTCCTTAATCCTTATCTACATTTTTATAAAACCAAGTTGATGCAAATTTTGTCATTTTATTCGTATAGTATAGTTGGCCCCATTCCTTTATCAGATATGTTGAAAAAGGTACAAACTGGGAAGATGTGTTAAAACTCAAGAACGTTGTATTCCACGTTAACACTGCTCTGCAAGCAGTAATTCTAGCTGATTACAATGTTTTTCTATGGCCAACAGATTGCACCAAGAAAATTAATCCACGTAGACCTTGGTACAGTATTTTTTTCTACTTGTAAATGTCTCATATAACTGTGAAAACGTGCGTTGCACGTACATGCCAACTAGTACTGAACAAACGCCCAAATTATATTGAATTAGTTCGGTCACAAACTCGCAAAGGCACACACAACACAAGCACCACCATCCAGTACCAGTACTAGTTTGCATCCCGCGCAAGAGGCACAAACATTTTTTTGGTTTTAGTTTTTCTGCATTGACTTGGCATGGAGCACCAGTCCGTCCTTCATTGCCGCGTAGTAGGCGACTATCTGGTCCCTGCTCGGCAAATACGCCTTCACGGCCTCATCGGCCATATATTCTCCGCGCCACCGGCACAGGGCGGGGTACTCAACCTCCCCGATCATGCTGCCCTCGACTCCGGCGAGCTCCTCTAGCACCGGCAGCCAGGCGAGCCCGCTGGCGGCGATGTCGAGGTACCCGATCACGTCGCCTCCGAAGAACCGCCTCCCCTCAAGCTGCGCCTCCATCAGCGCCAGGTTTTCTTTCGTCTCCGCCACGAACCCCCTCCGCGCCTCGCCCTCCGGCGTCCATAGCGCCTTGAAGAGCGTCCTCGAGCACCTGTCCACGGCGAACTGCGCCCAGAAGCGGGCGGCGGCACGGGCGAGGGGGTCGGAGGGGAGGAGCGGCGGGCCCTCGAAGGCCTCGTCGACGTACTCGACGATTACGAGCGACTCGGCACGGCGCGGTCGCCGTGGAGAAGCACGGGCACCTTCTTGTGGACGGGGTTGTGCCGGAGCAACAGCTCGTTCTTGTTGCCGAGGTCCTCCTGGACGAACTCGTAGACAATTCCCCTCAGCCGGAGCGCCGCCTCCGCGCGGTGCGTGAACGGGCTCCCGAAGGAGCCTAGTAGCTTTACCGGCTCGCTCATCTTGGTTTCCCCCTCTTGTTGCTGCCGCGAGCTCACCGTCGTATATAGTGGATTTCTAGCTTGATAAACACTCCAACTTCCTTATTATCTACTCCATAGATTACTCCACAGTCAACTTTGGTAGCCTAAAAATTTTACCATGTTGGTTTTTTATACCGCACAAGGTTGAAGAAGAGACTTTACGGAAGTGTGACGGACAAGATGATGCCAAAGGCTTTCCAATGTCAATGCTTCTTTGTGGTCTTGGTAATGATGTTGACTATTGTTGCGTGCAAATACATCACTCACCATCTGGTGTGTTGTTGGTGATATGCCTGCTTCCGCATGTTATTTTTTGTACTCCTTCCGGTCCGTATTCAGTGTCGGGGGATCTGTACTAGTGGCACTGCAGTGGTTTAGTCCATTTTTGTGAAAAATTATACTCCCTCTGTTTCTTGATGTTTGATGTAGGGAGTATAGTTTTATGATTTTTTTTCCAAAATATAAGGTGATTGCGACTTGTGGACAATTTTACCGATATGTACGGGTTGTTTTTTTCTTCGAAATGGGGAGAACCCCATCCTCTGTATCGATTGATACACACAACCATTTATTACGGAGTTTACGAGTATTATAGTTTTACATCTCAGCAAACACGAAGATATTGAGACAAACCTCAATCGGCACAAACAAAGCTAAGAGCAACTATGAAAGTCGACTAATATGTTGCCACACATGTCGGGAGAAAAAATCATGTGCCACCAACAGGAGTCTTATGCATCCAGAAACCATAAGGCCCCCCGCTGGTCCGAAGGAAGCAAGAAAGCCCACACAGCTGGATCCAGTGCACCGCCATATGGATAACCTGTAATGCTCCGTTTGGATGTTCGCATTGGGAGGCTGGATATTATATTGGGTTGAATGTCCAATACCCAGGATATTGATATTGAGAGTGAATGTCAATATTTTTGTTTGGATGTGTTAGATATTCGGACCCGAGACAAGATATTGAGTTTGAATGTCAAATGTTGTTTGGATGTATAGAAGTAATGAACTGCAGTTTTTCGAGACATTGAATTATTATACTGTTATATTCTGAAATGGAAACAACTCTCGTGTATTGGCATGCAATAGACAGTCGAATTCCACGTACAAAATAAGAAGAAAACTATCGAACAGGCAAAAACACCATGCTCCTCACGCCTGAGTGCCTGACATCACAAGAATCGAATGTATCGAGCATAGCTAGTGCCAGCATCAGTACACGCATAGCAAGTAGCAGCACGACTGCACGACGGATTTGGGGAAGGCGCCGCTCGGGAATGAGCTTGCACGGGAGGTAGGTAACCGGCGGTCGGCTATGAGCTTGTGGAGCGCCGCTCCGATCTGCCGGCCGAAGGACGGCAACACGAATCGGCCGGCCTGGTCGATCTGGAGGCAGATTTTGGTCGAGGACGTCAAGATGGGTCGAGGCCGGCCGCCGGCGGGGCACGGAGGCGCCAGAGGCTAGAGGGAAGGCGTGGAGGAACTCGGGCAGCGGGGACGCACGGCCGCACGTGCCTGCCCGCCGCCGGCGGCCGGAGACGCACGGCCGCACCCGATGCCCGCCGGACACCCGACGTCCGCCCCCGCACGCCAGACACGACGTGCCTGCCCGCCGCCGCCGGAGATGCAGGGTCACCCTCGCCATTAGCTGCCACCGAATCAGGGAGGCACAACAGCTCCGGCGGGGAGGGAAGGTCGCGGGACGAGGCCGCTCGCCGCCGGTCGTCATCCGTCGGACGGGAAGGTGGAGGGAGAAGACGCGACCTGAGCCGCCGGCGCCAAAGGTCTCGCTCGCGTGGGGATGGATTGAGATCGAGGCTCTGTTTGCTGGAGCGAACTGGTACGGGAGGGCAGTCACGCGAGCGAATATCTCCCGATGTCGAGGGGTCGAGGTGGAGATTGAGTCTGGGTTGGTTTGGCCTGCGCGCGGCTCGCTCGATATCGTGCCCGAAACTCCAGCTCGAATGTTAAACACATCCAAACGGCGACATTCCTGATATTCGGGACTCAAACCACTCGAATATCCAATATCTACCCCCAATGCAAACATCCAAACGAAGCATAAGACATGAAAAGTTTCTTTCCTGTTAAAAATAAAATTGTCCAAATAGACTAACAAATAGCTAAAACGCCAATACGAATCCTAGCATTGGTCTTTTTTTTACCCCATTTAACCAATTCCCAACCATATTAGAAACATTGTCAGGGGAGGGATATTCTAAGTACAAAACACAACACGCCAAACAAGTTTTGCAAATGGTAAAGAGAGAAACAAATGTTATATAGTTTCATTACACCCACAAAAGGGGCAATTAGTGTTACCTTGCCAATTCCTCTTTGCAACGTTATCCGTTATCTTTTGTATGTAAGACCTTTCTATTAGGGAACCACATGATTATTTTCATTTTTAGCAGTACTTTTAATTTCTATAAGTAGGTTCTTTGATATCTAGTATGGCCATTCATTAAATCCTCATACATAGATTTTACTGTAAAAAACCCGTTATGTGTAAGTTTCCAATGAAACGAATCCAGAACATCAGTCAGCGTAATATCCATCGGTCTAAGGCATAAATGTGACCACATATCCCATTTATTCCCGATAAGAGCCCTCCTAAAACTCATATTCAGCGGGGGCGCGTTATGAAAAACATCATGAACACACACATCTTTGTGCTCCACAATGTTATACTCCCTCCGTTCTTGAATGTAGGGTGTATAGTTTTCTGCACGAATATTTAGACATGGTATTTTGCATAGAGTGGACAAATTTTTTTCTGGAAAAAATCGCGAGAGATGAGTTCTTTAGAGGCACAAAATGAATACAATCCATAAAATCCCTCTTTTGAGACTAGGTCTCATTTTTTGATGGGTCAAATTGTCCATTTATAACAAATACACCTTATATTATGGATTTTTTTTTCAAAAAACTATACACCTTATATCAAGAAACGGATGGACTATAATGATGGATATTGATTTTTTAACGGAGAATTAGCCAACCAAGTGTCCTCCCAAAATCTTGTGGTTTCCCATTGCCAATTCTAAAAAAAAGCCTCTAGCAAATAACTCTTCTTTGACTCTCATGAGCCCTTTCCAGAATGGAGGGTCGGTTGGTTGTGCTTCCACTTGAGCTAAAGTTTTATTATTAAGGTATTTGTTCTGCAGTAATTCCTTTCAAACCCCTTCTTCATTTAAAAGTTTAACACAACCACTTGTTGAGTTAATATTTATTTTTTAGTTCAAGCACCTCAACCCCTAAACCTCCCTGATCTTTCGGTCGACAAATTATGTTCCATTTGGTTAATCTATATTTTCGTTTATTCTCATCAATCTGCCAAAAGAACCGTGATCTATAGAATTCAAGTCTTTTTCATACACCCTTAGGTATTTCGAGAAATGATAACATAAACATTGGTATACTCGTTAAAACCGCATTCACAAGGACAAGGCGATCCCCATGGGACATCATTTTCCCATTCCAACATCCTAGTTTACCTTTGACACATCTTTCAACTGGCTACCATTCGGAGTTTCGAACTTTCCTATAGTGAAAGGTAGAGAACCAGATTCACAAACAAAAATTTGTTTGTGCTGTTCTTTACCTCTTTTGCCTTCCAAAACAAAATATTTCACTCTTATGAAAATTTATTTTGGGACCCGTTAATTGTCCAAAGATACAGAGGATGAGCTTCATATTAACCGCTTTTGCTAAGTCATGTTCCATGAATAAAATAGTATCATCCGCATATTGTAGTATAGATAGTCCACCCTCAATTAAATAAAATAATGTTATCCGCATATTGTAATACGGGTAGTAGAGATAGGAAAGAAGGGATTTGACACATTGTTTCCAGTTTGTGACTATTCGGTACTCCTCTCTCCCCATCTTTTATAGGGACAAATGAGTCTATTGTGTGTTAAATTTTCATGTCTTAATATCGGTGAAAAAACTATGCACCCTACCTATAGGAACCGAGGGTGTACGAAATTTCTTATATTTCTTTCATATGTGAAAATTTGTACGAGAACAAAATGTTAAACCCTTGTACCCTGACCAAAACCAAATGTAAATAGTCGTTGGTATCTCACCGGAATGTGCATCCGTTCACAACTGAGTCGGCGTGTGTGTGTGCAATCCATTAATATCGGGTCGATCCTTGCAGAGTAGAATTCGGATTTTGGAGCCTACGCGCCGTTGCCTACAAAAGGTGCGTGCATACTACCAGAGGTGAAAGGGGCATCTCACCTTGAGCCCAGCCTCGTGGTCGTGGCCATGGCGGCAGCAGCAGCAAGGTCATCCTCACGTGCGGCGGCGACGGAGACCCGCGTCAGGGCCTGCAGACATACGATCCTCGAGATGGTAAAGATCGACCAGTTCTCCCCATGCTGCGTGCGCGTCCACAGCCCTGTGATCATCTCCCACAAGTACCTCAAGATCGGCGACGTGAGACCCCAGGCGGAGGACGAGGACGAGCCGTACGAGTACGTCCACGATATCGACCAGCGCACCGAGGTCAAGGACCTCTCGCTCCTCCGAAGCTACGTCTACTGCCGCGACCTCATCCACAGGATGCTCGCCGAGGCGCCCGCGACACGCGGCTATGACCTCGCCGCCGACAACTGGGAGGAATTCGAGCCACATGACATCGCCACCACCATCGTCGCCAGCGTTCGCCGCGACACCGAGGATGCGCGTGGCGTCGTCCCTGCCTACGCAATCCACATAAAAACGGCCCTCCTGATCACCTTGATCTACAGCGAGCCCAAGGCGTTGCTTCTCGCGTGCAAGGAGGAGCTGGCCGCCCACAAGCAGACCGAGGCTGCCGGACCTTTGACACGCGGCAGGAAGCGCCGCCGCCGTGAGACCGCCGGAGAGCTGTGCGCCATCTGTTTCTCGGAAGTGGAGACTCAAGAGGAGGAGACCGTCAGGCTGCCATGCTCCCATTCCTTCCACAGACGGTGTATGGCACCATGGTTCCACCGCGCCTCGACGTGCCCGACTTGTCGGCGTGACGCTCTGGAGCGCTTCGGTTTTGTCAGATCGGTGTAGATCAGCTTTTTCATGTAATCGAAGACGTTTACAGAGTAGTGCGAACTTAATTAAATCTATTATCATCCGTATTTTTTCAGCTCACATACGAATGACCAGTTGCTTGGCGCCGTGGTCCGTCGCCTTTGAAAAATCTTTACGTGGATTTGTCAATAGGGATGGCTACACATTAAAACATGTATAGGTACATTCCGTACTTAGCTAAAGGAGTACTCTAGATAAAGGTAAATCAAATATTTTGATACGACATGCCCAAGGACAAGCAGCTTCGGGTAGATGCTCCCTCTTTGGCCGAGCGACGAAGCATCCGGTTGGATAAGAAGAACAAAGAGTGTGGCATTCCAGCAGCCCAGCGCGCCGAGTTTAGGCGGGCGGAGATTTTTGGGGAAACCCAAAACTCAAGAGCAAGAAGAAAGTCACCGATGAAGTCACAGAGGAGAAGATGTAATTTTACTTGCAGAGGTACAAGAAGCAGCGCACACCGCAGGTGATGGAGGCTTTTCGAGAGTTAGTTTTGACTAATGCTTAATCTCTTTTGTGTGGAGGACGCACACCGGTGCATCTCTTGCGGTGAGAGTTTTTGTGTGTTTGGAGAGGTCATTTTAGTTGGCTATGAGGTGTGGCCTGTTACCTTGGGTTGGGTTTAGGTTCCCTTGTTTCAGGCACGGACGATGTTCCATGAGTTTGAGTGTGCGGTTTTCTAACCACGTTTTGTATGTTTTTGGATCCGATTTCCCTAATTAACTGGATCAATTATTTCTTCTATATAATGCAATGCGGGAGCTCCCCACCCTAGGTCGTCAAAAAAAAATTGATACGGAGTGAGTATAACTGTATTGTATCCATTTTGTATTATAGACGATAATACTTTTCTCTATATATTTGGTGAACCTATAATAAGTTTGACCTTAATCAAACCTAGAATGCGGTGTAATTATTGATAGAGGGAGTATGATGGAGCCCCTGGTGGCGGGCATGGGGTTTTCGAACTCGACCGGACCATGACTTCCCGATACGCCATCCTTGCCGCGATGACCTTGAGCACGCCGAATTTTCTACATGGCCTTGCCAAAGTGACGGCGGCACATGATCGCAAACGGCGGCCAGTGGCGGCATTTTCCTCAGCGTCGGATGCATGAGAAAGTTGTGTCTAAACCCCATGACGCGTACACCCCCACATTTCCTAAACTTTAGAGTATTTTTTTTTTTTTGAGGAAAAGGACCCGATCCATATAACCAGCGTGCTCAGTACAAATTACAAAGAAGTCCAGGAAATAAAAGAAATTACAGAAGGACCCTGCAACTTGCAGAAAGCACCCCGTGCAGCCTGGAACAAACGCGATCAGGTCCACCGCCGCTCTCCCGAACGCCTAGTCCACGCCGGCGCCGCCGTACCGCACTCCACCGGAGCAGAGGAGCCACCACCACCTTAGGAAGACGACCGCAAGATCCAGCCGCCGCTCCGCGACGGCATCTGGCTCGATGAACGACCACGGCCTCAGCTCCACAGCTCCAGCACCGCCCAGCTTCCCGCCGACGCCGCGTCGACCAGGCCCGCCCGCCGCGCACCATCTCCAGGCCCTGCTCGCTTCGCCACCATGGCCAGCAGCAGCAAACGACCCGAAGCAGAGGACCACCCAGCACACCTGCAGCAAAAACAGGACCACGATCCCCACCGGCTCCTCCCCTCGCCTCCACGGCCGGCCAGAGGAGCCCGGCGGAAGAACCGCGCCTGACGGACAACCTCCACATCCTCCCCGGCGAACGCCGGAACGGGGAAGGAGGGGGAGGACCAACACGCCCAAAAACACCGCCGCCATCGCCACCGTCCTCGACAGCAACGCCTGGGCACTCACACCTACTAAGCTACTACCTATCTACAGCCGAGCAAGAGCCCGAGCTCCCCCCCACCTCACGGTGCCGGAGCGGCGACCGGAGGCGGAGGGGAGCGCAGATCTGCCGGCGAACGGAGAGGAGAACGAAGACGCTTTTTCCTCCGCCTCTCTCTACTGTAGACAGGGGAGACGAAGGCCTTAACGCTCGTTTCCAATCTAAACTTTAGAGTATTTTGTTATCTCTCAAATAATAAAACAGGTAGATTTGTAACTTTGCAGGTCAATGATATATTAGATCCGCAACGTGGAAAAAACCAAAAATAGTTCAGACTATTTTTATGCCCGAAAAATAGTCTGAACTATTTTTGGTTTTTTCCACGTTGCGGATCTAATATATCATTGACCTGCAAAGTTACAAATCTACCTGTTTTATTATTTATAAATGCAAAGTTCCTAGCCCAATCAGGAGTTCAGGACATATATAGTCCAGACCGGAGTCGTACTCGGATTTGGGAGCCCCCGCATACGTGCGTTGCCTACAAAAGGGACACGGCCGCAGGCACGTACGCTCGTACCAGGTGCATCTGACCTTGAGCCCAGCCTACTCTGCAGGCACGGACGCTCGTACCAGGCAGCCGCGCCATGGCAGAAGCAGCAGTAAGGTCATCGTCGAGTACGGCGGCAGCGACGGAGACCCGCGCCCGCGGCGATGCGACAGTCAAGATGGTAAAGATCGACCAGTGCTCCCCGTGTTCCGTGCGCATCCACGGCCGCATGGTCATCTTCCACGAGTCCCGCAAGATCGGCGATGTTAGATCCAAGGAGGAACACGACAAGGACGAGCCGCCCGACCTCCGGGAGTTCGACCACCAGACGGAGGTCACGGACCATTCGCTCTTCCGAAGCTATAGCCTATAGGGCCTGCCGCGACCTCGTCCACAGGATACTCGCCCACGGGCCGTGACACGCCAGTACGACCTCGCCGCCGACAACTGGGACGACTTCCAGCCAGAAGCCATCGCCGCGACCATATTCGCGAAGGCTCGCCTCAATTTCGGGGACGCGTGTGGCGTCGTCCATGCCTACGCCTTCGACATCCAGATGGTCCTCTCGATCACGTTGACCTACAGCGAGCCCAAGGCGCTGCTGCTCGCGTGCAAGGAGGTCGCCGACGAGATCGATGCTGCCGAAGCATTGGAACGCGGCTGGAAGCGCTGCCGCTGTGAGACCACCGACGAGACCGAGGCTGTCGGAGCTTTGGCACGCGGCCGGAAGCGCCGCCACCGTGAGGCCGCCGGCGAGCTGTGCGCCATCTGTTTCTTGGACTTGGAAACTGAAGAGGAGGAGACGCTCAGGCTGCCAACATGCTCCCATTCCTTGCACACTCGGTGTATCGAACCCTGGTTCTACCGCGCCTCGACGTGCCCGACTTGTCGGCATGACGCTATGGAAGTCTTCGGTTTTGTCAGATCGGTGTCGGTCGAGTGTTCCTAGGTTCATGTACACACTGTTGTTGCTGATGCTTCCTTCATGTCCGGTCGAGCCCTGCCATCCACTCGCCAATTTCTTCTTCTAGGCGCTATGGGTGGACCGTACGTCGGGCGACGCCATCCGGGAGTAAGGGTTGTGCTTCTGAGATGTCTGCTCTGATTGTGACGCGGTCGAGTGGTTCTGTACCTTGATCTCTCGCCATCTTGGCAGGGTTTTAGGCAAGGTGAGTCTTGTTGTGTGCTCTTTGGGTGTGCGTTGTAAGCCGGTCGGCATCGCGTGGGTATTGTATGGTTTTTGGATCCGGTTTCCCACATAAACTGGACCAACATTCTATATGTTCAATGAATTTAGTAGTGATCCTGCTAACATTTAAAAAAAGAGTAGTGTGAACTTAATTACCATTTGTATTTGTATTTTTTCGGCTCACCTCAGAATTAAGATCTCAAGGAAAAAACATGAATTGGGCCACGTATTTTCTTACCTTAATTAGCAATAGAAAATGGTTGTGGTGGTGGCGTTGTCTCGTTCTGCACCTAACTTCAGTAGAAAATTACTTGCCATAAAAAATATTTGCCAACATTTTTTTTAGAAAATTTCACTAGCATCTATGCTACTACATTTAAAGAATAACTGTCAAAAATTTGTCTTGCAGACCATGTCATATATAAAACGCCATGCAATACAAAACAATTGGAATATACAAAATTACTACTCCCTCCGTTCACTTTTATAAGACACTTTACCTACCATTTCAATTTTGGCCACATAGAGGTTTGAAAGCCGAGTTTATGCAAGACTGTGACGGACTGAAGAATATTCATGTTAAATGAGAAACACCAGTGTCCAACCTAGGATTAGAACTCTGCTGGGTTGGGGGTATAACCACCCTCCTAACCATCCTAGCATAGGCAGATTCTCTGGGAATGTCAATACTTCTTGTGGTCGTGCATTTCTGCGGTAAATATTGTTGCGTCCAAAGAAAACACTCACCGTCGCAGGGCCTGATGATCATTTGCCGTGCTGTTAGGGGTGCGCAAAAACAGACACTGGTAACCGGCGCAATCGTGAAAACTGACTAGTGGGACTAATTCATTACAAATACTCTGATCCCAAATAAATGTCGCCCCTATAACTATAGAGTTGTACTGCGTAAGACACTTAAAATGGGGATCGGAGGGAGTATCACTAGTAGAAAACTGCATATACGTGAAAAGTTATCTGTGGCGCACAAGGATTTTGTGTGCCACTGGTATTCTCTCCTAGTTTGACAAATCTGTGGAAAAGTTACCTGTGGCGTACAAGATTTTTGTGTGTCACTGGTAAATTATTACCTGTGGCGCACAAGAATGGTGGTGCGCCACAGGTAAGTTTCCACAGATTTGTGCAAACAGGGAGAACTTACCTGTGGCGCACAGACCTGCTTGTGCGCCACAGGTAATGCAGCTACCTGTGGCGCACAAGCCCTGGCGTTGTGCGCCACTGTTACCTGTTACCTGTGGCGCACAACGCCAGGGCTTGTGCGCCACAGGTAGCTGCATTGCTGCATTACCTGTGGCGCACAAGCAGGTCTGTGCGCCACTGGTAACCTGGGCTGAGGCCTTAAAGTCGCCCCACCTACCTCCACCTTCATTATTGCAACCTCACTTCCCCCTTTCCTCTTAGCTCGAAAGCTCTTGCTTCCCATCTCATTCCCCCCCCCCCCCCATTTTGCACCAAATTTGGTCAATCTAACCACTTTTAGTTGCTAAATATCTCCCTCCCACACATCTCCTACCCATGACGTAGATCTACCTTCTAAAATCTCTCCCACACACCCTATCTCTATAGATCTAGCTACTTTTTCTCTCCCTTCTCCAAAATAAGCTCGTCGACGTATCGTCTCGCGGTCTCATCTCTCTCGTGTGTAATTAAGGTGACTATATGGATTGGATGATGTAAATAAATGAAATTGTGAGATTTGGGCATGTGATCACTAAATAAAAAAAATCACTAAATAAATGAAAATGTGAAATTTGGGTGGATGCGTGATCGCTAAATGATGTGTTCTCACCGTCCGGAAATGATGCAAATGAAAATGAGTTGCCAATGCTTTGCCGAAACGTTGATTCATTTCCGTTTCGGCAAAACTTTGGTAAACTTCTCGGTCCCAGTTTGTAGGGAGGTCATGCCGAAATTTTGCATGACGACAACAACCGAGAGATGTGCAACCTAATCATTTTGCTTATATGTACTGTGCAGGCAGGCGATAATGATCATCATGAGCGAAAGGAAAGTGGCCAGATATCTAAGACACGCGATGGAGGACATGTATAAAAAGGACGAGTTGGAGATAAACTGTCCGTGTCGAAAATGCAAGCTATTGATCTTGCACCACCCCTATTCCGGTGTAGTGCGGGATCACCTGCTCATGCATGGTTTCATGGATGGCGCCCCTTGGATGAATGATGAAGATGATGTGGAGGTCCATGCAGTAGATGAGGACGAAGGGCAACATGACATGATTGTTGAGAATAACAACGAGGAGGGAGTAGACGAAGAAGGCCTACCACACATGACAATGGAGATTTGGTTGACGCGGAGGAGGCGCCGACGCCGCCGCTAACTACGTTCTTGCAGGACCCTCATTTGCAAGAACTGCTTCTAAGGCCGACGACTAACGATAGAGCTGCTGCTAGAGAGAAATCTAAGTTGGGGCAACTTGAGATAGATACGAATACTCCGTTGTATCCAGGTTGCAGGCCGGAGGACTCCCGCTTGAAAGTAGCTCTCGATGTTCTGCAGATGAAGGTAAAACACCACTGGACCGACGCTAGCGTCGACGAGTATCTGCAATACTGGAAGGATGTCCTTCCAGAAGAACACGTGTCCTAAGAATCTAAACGAAGCCAAGAAAGTCGTGTGCCCTCTTGATTTACCGCACGAAAGATACCATGTATGCATCAATGATTGCTACATTTATCGGAAAGAGGACGCGGACAAGACCACATGTCCAGTGTGCAACGCTGCTCGATACAAGAAAGGGACGAAGAAAGCTCCTCGAAAGGTTGTGTGGTACTTTCCGCTCATTCCCCGTCTGCAGAGGTATTTCCTGGACCCCAAGGAAGCAAAGCTCATGCGCTGGCACGCGGATAGAAAGAAGGCACTGCTAAAGGACCCAAACCGGATGGATAAGGCAATCCTGACACACCCTTCGGATGCAACCCAGTGGAAAGCATTAGACAACTACGATCGAAATTTCGGTGCAGAGTCAAGGAACATCAGGTTGGGTGCGAGCACCGACGGACTCAACCCATTTGGCAAACAGAGCAGCACACATAGCACCTGGCCAGTGTTTGTGTGGATATACAACCTCCCCCCTTGGCTTTGCATGAAGAGGAAGTACATTCACATGAGCATGCTCATTCAAGGGCCGAAACAACCAGGCAGCGACATCAATCTGTATCTGAAGCTACTGAAAGATGAGTTGGACACGTTATGGGCGCCGGAAGGGGTCACCACATGGGACGCCGTCGCAGAAGAACATTTCCCATTGAGAGCCGCCTTGCTCTGTACGGTGCACGACTTGCCCGGCTGCGGATATGTCTCGGGCCAGGTGGTTCAAGGACATTGTGCGTGCGTCAGGTGCATGGACGGTACCACATACCTACAGCTACCGAAAGAGGGTTCTTCGAAAACCGTCTACATGGGACATCGAAGGTGGCTACCTAATAAGAAAGACCCGTGGAGAAAGCGTGGAGACCTGTTCAACAATGAAGAAGAGCCACGAGGACCTCCACGTAAGAGAAGCGGCGAAGAGATCAAAACGCTCCTGGATAACTGGGAAGAGTGCCCTGCGCCGGGAAAGAAGAAGAAGAAGGCACCTCCGCTCCTGGATGTATGGAAGGCGAGGTCCGTGTTTTGGGACTTGGCGTACTGGCCCATTCTCGGTACGCCTAATTGCCTTGATCTAATGCATATCACGAAGAATGTGTTCGAGAGTTTGTTTGGCACCGTGGTCAACATGGCGGAGAGGACCAAAGATGGGCCGAAAGCAAGGCGCGACCTGATATATTATGGTTTAAGGAAAGAGCTTCACGGGGGAACCCGAAAAGGCCGGGGGAAGATCAGTCGGACGATGAGGAAACGGACGGCCACAGGGACAAAAGGGTTAAGAGGAATAATGACTATTATTGCCCCCCCTCCAGCTTCACTCTGCACGAGAATGAGATCGATCAACTCTTCAAGTGCCTTCTAGGAGTCAAAGTGCCCATCGGTTACGCGGGGTTGATAAGCAGATACCTAGACCCGCAGAAAAAATGCTTCAGCGGGATGAAGTCTCATGACTGTTACGTGATGATGACGCAGATCTTTCCGGTTGCTATCAGAGGTATAATGGACAAGCACGTCCGTGAAACACTTTTTGGCCTCTGTAACTTTTTCGACGTCATCTCTCGAAAGTCGATCACCCGGCAGCAGCTCGATAGGCTGCAGGAAGAGATCGTTGTGATACTATGCGAGCTTGAGATCTACTTCCCGCCAGCATTCTTTGACATCTGTGTGCATCTGTTGGTCCATGTCGTGGATGATATAATCCATCTCGGGCCGCTGTTCCTGCACAATATGATGCCGTTCGAACGGTTGAATGGGATCATCAAAGGATTTGTCCGTAACAGGGCCCGTCCGGATGCCAGCATCGTCCAAGGCTTTCTCACCGAAGAGTGCATCTCTTTCTGCACGAATTTTCTAGAGCTCGAGAACCCGGTTGGTTTGCCCGTAAACAAGAAGCACCTCGGCAGGCTAGGTGGAGTAGGTCACAGAAATGGCCGGAAGGATTTGCATGTGGACTTTGAAGGTCGACGCGCCGACTTTGACAGGGCCAACTTAGTAGCACTACAACACATTGATATGGTTGACGATTATTTGACAGAGCACCAAAACACAATTACGAAGAAGTATAGTGATGTGGGCAAGACGAGGACGGAGGGAGAAATAATCAGAGAGCACAACTCCTCTTTCGCGGGTTGGTTCAAAGAACGGCTTAAGGCTAATCCGCCGCCAATGATCTCTACGGATGACATCCTCTTATTCGCATTGGCACATGGACCGCGACCAACCTCCAGACGTTTCAAGCGTACGATATCAACGGGTACACATTCTACACGAGGAGAAGGACGAAAACTCTGATTATCAAAACTCAGGGGTAACGATGGAATCCTACACCGGTGACGTGCTGACAAGATACTACGGAAGGATCGAGGAGATATGGGAGCTAAACTACTCTGGAGAAATAGTGCCGATGTTTCGTGTCAGATGGGCTAAGAACGTCACTCCCGAAGACCGATATTTCATCACCATGTCCATACCCAAAGCCAAATCAAGCGCCAACGTCACCGCAAAAAATGAGCCTTGGGTATTGGCTAAGCACTGCACACAATGCTTCTTCATAACCGACCGTCCAAGCCTAGCCGTGTTGTTGTGAGGAGAGGCAAAAGGAACATCGCCGGAATGGATGGAGTCGCCAACGAGGAAGACTTCGACAAGTACGGTGACCCAAATATAGAAGATGACGACAACAATCAGGAAACATACACCACAAGAAGAAGCAGGACCACAGTACCACCCAAGTCAGCAGATCCTCCATACACAAGAAAAAGTCACAATGTCGGGCTAAATTTTTCAACAGCGACCAAAAAAGGAAAGAAGATTGCAATTGGCAAACGCTGACGATTCTTCGAAGCGCTTATTATTTTGTAGTCATGAAGCACACTTATTGATATGAGAACATTATTGTATCCCTCATTTGTATCCCTCTTATTGTATCTTAATTGTGTGGACAATTTTCGAATTTTGTCAAAAAAAATTAAAATTTTATGGTATGTGCACAATTGTGCAATTTAAATATCCCACCAATTGTATCTTAATTGTGTGGACATTTTTTTGAATATTTGAATTTTTTGAATGTTTTTGAATTTTTTCATTTTTTTGAATATTTGAATTTTTTTGAATTTTTTTCATTATTTTTTGAATATTTGAATTTTTTGAATGTTTTTGAATTTTTTCAAGTATCTGACCAATATTGTCAAATATATGTGCAAACTTTTGCAATTTAAATAACTTTTGAAAAGTTAGAATTTTTTTGAAAACTTTGAGAAACAGTGAAAAAACCCCAGGTTATCTGTGGCGCACGGTGTGCTTATCTGTGGCGCACGAAACCGTGCGCCACAGATAACTTACCTGTGGCGCACAAGGGGGCCCACATGTAAGTGACACAGAACTTACCTGTGGCGCACGAGGTCGTGCGCCACAGATAAGCTAGGGTCACTTACATGTGGGCCCTGCGCCCGCGCCTCTCTCTCCCTCACCCAAATTTTCCTAAGTGCCAGAGAGCCCGCGCGCTTCGCTCGATCCCCTGCACAAAACCGTCCGTCGCGCCGTGCACTCGCCGTCGATGACGAGCCCGTCGCCGCGCCCCCTGCTCGCCGTCCGCCCCCGCCGCCCGACGTCGACGAAGTGCTCCACGCGCTCGCGCTCGGGCGCCTCTGTTTCCTCCCCTCCCCTGCCTCCTCTTCCTCCCCTGCCCTTTGGACCCGGCCGTCCGTAGCGCCACCGCAACGCCGGCACCTCGCCGTCGCCGTCGAAGACCTCCCCTGCCTCCCCTCGCCGTCGAAGACCTCCCCTGCCTCCCCTCGCCGTCGAAGACCTCCCCTGCCTCCCCTCCTCGAGGTCCTGCTCCTCTTCCATGCCCTCTCCCTCCCCTCCGCACCTGCACACAACATGTTTGTTGAAATGTTGAACCGAAAATTGATGATTTGTTAGATGTTGTTGCTGCTTGTTTGCTGCTAGGTGCATATATTAGGAAAATTTGAGTATATGGAAAAATTTGGAGATGAAAATTTTGCTAAGTTAAAATGGTCACTGTTCTGAATTGCCTTAAAAAACTACTTGAATTAAGGTGCTAGAAGTATTCAAAAAACTATTTATGTGGTTTTTCATGTAGTACTATCCTAGTAGAAGAGATCCATGAAGATAAATTGCACATAGGATCAAGGTTTGATAATTTAAGACGCCTCCGAAGTTGGTACTTTTTAATAGATGTGAAGATGTGTATGTGTATGTGGATGTATATGTGGATGTATATATGTATGTGGATGTATATATGTTCTAGTGAGTTGCTTGAGATATGCCGAAATGTTGATTCATTTCCGTTTCGGCAAATTTTGCACTCCGTAGCTACATTTTTTAGCAAAGGTCATGCCAGATTTTTCCGTTTTGTTTTGTTACTAATACCGTACTAATTTGTGCAGACATGGCGGACAACGACGAAGCCGGTGGTTCTGGGGCTCGTCGTGAGAGTGACGAAGAACTAGAGAACCACTACCTCCACTTTTTGGCCTCGCAAACTCCCGAGCAACTGCGCATTGATCAAGGGAGGGATGCACAGTCGAGACCCCATGAGGACCACGACAACGAGATGGGTGATGATGAATATGATCCCCAGGAGGATGAGGATACGTCAGATGGGGACGACACCACTGACACCGGCGCCGCCGGCACAGATGACACCTCAGGTAGCAGCGCCAAGCGTCAGCGGAAGCCAAGGCACCAGAACGTGGTGGGCACCGGCCGCCTAGTACTCACAAAGATTGACGAGGTCAGTGGTACGCCTCTAGAGCCTGAAAAATATGCGAAGGGCTTCGGCATCCAGTGTGCCGCCATTGCTTGAGAAATCTGCTCGATCAACGACGGAGAACTACGGAAAAAGAAAAGTACAGAGCCTTTGGAAAAGCAACTCATTCAGAAGCTCCACTCGCGGTACAGGTTCCCGGCGCCCTACAATGACCTAGATATCAAGAAAAACATAGTAAACACATGCGCCCTCGGCAAGATCTGCAAAGTCTTAAACTCTTGGAAGTATAGGGTGAGGAAGATGCTTGACAAAGGTTGCAGTTTTGAAGAGATCCGTGCCACCTATCCCCAAATTTCGGTGGCGGCCTTGACTACTTTCAAGGACGCCATGGATACCCCAGGGATAAAGAAAAACCGGGAGTGGGGGAAGGAAATGCGGGACAAGACCTTAGGTGTCCACACTCTTGGAACCCGTGGCTACGATGGAAAGCAGCCCATTTGGGACAAGGAGGACGCCGAACGTGTAGGTGAGAACCTTGGAACAAGTTCAAGGACCCATTGGCCCGCAGAACGATCAGGGCCCATTACGTTATTGATAAGGACACCGGGGAGCTCAAGACGGGAAAGAAGGTCTTGGAGTTTGAGAAGAAGTATCTGGTAAGGAATTTACCAGTTTAGTTAAAGTGCTTGTAATCAAGTTGATTATATTATATATAACACTCACGTCGTTTCTTAACGGTTTGAGCACATTCCTTCTCCAGGCAGAAGAAAAGGCGGAATCTACTCAAACCTCTCCCAGGGTTCGACAAAAAAGCTCCCGTGGGACACTGCTTGGGTCAGGCGTACAACCAGGCCAAGGACAGGCCCGCGACCGAACAGCCGCATCGTGGCCGTGTGGTCGGCGCCAGTAAGCATCACAAACACTCGCACTATTATCCTACTGAGTCCAAGGAGGTGCGAAACGAGAGGAAGAGGTTCACCGAGATGGATTTAAAGGAGGCTGTGGATAAGGAGGTGAAAGCAACCGTGCCTGGGTTAGTCCAAAACCAGCTGCAACAGACGCTCAGTGCCATCATGCCTAGCCTGATGGAGTCGGTCAAGACTTGGATGGTCGAAGGGCAACAAGGGCCGTTTATCATGCCAAGCTTTGTCGGAAGCAACTCGAACAATCCGGCCGCCAACCCTACTTGTGATAGGGAGGATGCGACGCCGGCCGCCAACCCTACTTGTGGTACGGAGGATGCGATGCCGGCCGCCAACAATGAAGTTGCTGAAGGGGTTTCGCCAGCCGGCGCGCATCAGCTTAGCAGCCCCTCCGTCATCTCTTCCATGCCCGTTCACGGTCCAACGCCATTACCCGAGCTTGAAGCCCTCATGGTAATTAAGCGTCGCAAAAGTCTCAACAAATTATGTATATATAACTCATCCTTGGCGCCCTCTCTTACGCCTTATATGCATGTTTTCGCAGGCCGACGAGGTGGGATGCATGTTGCTATTGCATGTGGAGAATGAGCTTCGGGATGTGGCAAAAGCAAGCATCATGAGTCCAACTCAACGCGTGATGCACAACCTGCCTATGGCCCCTGACGTGTTTCGGGTACATATTGATCGGGTGCTCTCGGGTTGTGATGACCTTTATCCTCCAATTCAACCCGCGGGTGCCGATTCCGAGAAAACCCTCCATGGATGCTTGGGTTATCCCATGACATGGCCAAAGGCACTGATCCGTTTGGACCCTCCTGTCACCTGCACCCCGCCACAGCCAACACCGGACCAAGAATTGATGTACATGTGGGGCATGCCACCAGACCACAAGACTCAATCTGAACCTGCACCAGTCTGTCCACCAGGGTCGGCGATTCATCATGTCGATCAGCTAATGCAAGGAGGGGATGATGACCATGATCATAGTGATGACTTCATGGATTTTGACAACAGAGAACACCAGGATCAGGATCTTCAAGCTCCTCACTGCACTAAGCGTCTGTTCAGTTCTCAGGGCACGCCTGAACGGCCTGTCCTCTTCACCGAGGATCAACAAGGCAACAAGCCTTTCAGCCAGGATACACTACTTAGGACGGTCATCCCGGAGATTCAGAAAGGAACCATCCCGCCGAGAAGAAGCCTAAGAAAGGAGGACGGAAAAGAAAACTGAAGGGTGCCCCCGCCTCTAACAGCCAACCAGCGCCGGTGGCTAAGGAGCCGATCCGGGCTAAGGACAAGGTAGGCGTGTCCAACTGGCATTCGATGCACGAGTTGGCTAAGCCGATCCTGCCGCCGAGAATATTGAAGCTCCTAACGCCGGATATGCGGAGTCTCCATGACATGGTTCAGCATATCGAGGACACTCTTATCGTATCATCACGTCCAGTATACCCGGTTTTCCCGGTAAAGGTACCAAAGGACATTGGCCTTGCCGATGAATACCCCGCGGACGTGTTCTTCGTGAGATTTGAAGAGCTCTTCGACATGTACCATATGAAGCGACTCCCCTTATGCTTCGTCCGCCTGCTTGCTCTCAAGATGGAGTACATGCTTATGAGAGAGGAAACCCGGGTCCTAGCGGTAATGGACCCCTACCACCTTCAGGAGGGCCGTATCAACCACAGTGAAGGTAAGCGTCAAGCGACGCGGTACGCCCAAAAATTCTTCCAGAAGAATCATGAGAGGCAAATCATTCTCATGCCATACTTTCCCGAGTAAGTCATTCGCTTTCCTCCATTACTCATGCATTTCCATCCGTACGAGGATTAACTTGAGTATGGCCGGTCTCATTTTGTGCAGGAACAAATACTGTGTCCTCATTGTTGCGTACCCGAGACTTTCGGAAGCCTATTATTTGGACTCGGGGAGGCATCACAAGAAGAAAAACTATGAACATATCAAGAGTGTTATGAATGATGCTCTCACCGGCTACGCCTTCCACGAAGGCCCCATGGAAGTACGAAAATAGAAAGATGGCAAGCTGGTGTTCGCCCACCACACGAATTTCAAATCCGTCACGCAGCCGGCAACGAGTGACCAGGACGCCTTCTACGTCTTAATGCACATGCGGAAGTACATACGAGATCAGCAACAACTACAGTTGCCATCTAGTCTCCGCGATCGCTGCCTGAGGAACATGACGGAGGCCACTGATGAGCAACACAGAGAGGAGTTCTGTCGCATCCAGAACACGATTGGAACGACAATCGTCCGTGATGTCCTCCCTAAGTAAGGGCTGTTCTACAACGGCAACGTGCATCCACCGAACGCCGAAGTTTAAAAGCGCTCAGAAGATCAGGGTGACTACAGGCCATTCAACACTTTAGATGGAACAAGCCTTTCCCGCCGAAGCCCCAACAGAGACCGAGCAGGAGCAAGCCCCAACCGGCCAAGCAGTGATCATATGTTGTTGTTCCGAGTGCAATGTGGTTGCACTTTTATGTGTCTTGTAAACGTAATTCATAAACTTGTTATTGTTTTTAGTTTTTATTCGAACATGCTACTTTTAGTGTTATGAATCGGGATGTATGATCAAATGTAATGAATTTGTGTCTATTTCGGAACTTTCGAATGTGATTACTTTATTTTGGCCAAAACTGTGTATTTATACTCCCTGTGTATTTATACCTGTTCATATACGAAATACGGTACAGCAAAAAAAAATTGCAATATATATTATCTGTGGCGCACACAGCATGTTACCTGTGGCGCACAAGGAACTTATCTGTGGCGCACAGGGCATAGTTACCTGTGGCGCACAAAACTACTATCTGTGGCGCACAGGTGGACAGGTGCACGTATAAGTGGGGTGTCCCAGGGACCTTAACTGTGGCGCACTGGATCGCCTATCTGTGGCGCACGGCCTTGTGCGTCACAGATAAGTGGTGTTATCTGTGGCGCACGGCTCGTGCGCCACAGGTAAGGCATTACCACTGGTGGAGCTACAGTGGCGCACGGGGTAGCCTTTTTAGGTGCGCCACAGGTAAGCATTTCCCTACTAGTGTATATTCTTTACATCCAGTTTAGTTTTAAAAAAATGTCGTGACAGACCCAACACGCGTCTAACAGGCCGGCCTGCAATATTCAGCCCGCTTGGCCACGTATACCCCTGTTGCATTCCCCTTTCCCCTCCATCTTCCTCCTCTCGCTCCGCCCTTTTCTTGCCCGTGCGCGCTCTCTGCTCCTGTCGTGGAGGAAATGGCGGGAGGGGGCGGGCTGGTGGTCAGCTTCGGGGAGATGCTGATAGACTTCGTGCCCACGGTGGCGGGGGTGTCGCTGGCGGAGGCGCCGGCCTTCCTCAAGGCGCCCGCGGGCGCGCCCGCCAACGTCGCCATCGCCGTCGCGCGGCTCGGCGGCGCGGCCGCCTTCGCGGGAAAGCTCGGCGACGACGATTTCGGCCGGATGCTCGCCGCCATCCTCCGCGAGAACGGCGTCGACGACTCGGCCGTCGTCTTCGACGCCGGGGCGCGCACCGCGCTCGCCTTCATCACCCTGCGCGCCGACGGGGAGCGCCAGTTCATGTTCTACCGCAACCCCAGCGCCGACATGCTCCTCACCGCCGACGAGCTCAACGTCGACCTCCTCAAGAGGGTAAGCGAATCCTTAGTAATAGAATCATTTCTATGATCTCATCATACCGTTCCCCACCGGCTCGAGCTGTTGTTGTCTCCGTGATCTGGAGAAGGAGCCCCACCCGATCCCGTCGAGAACATAGTGGAATCTCCGTCTTGGATCTGGGGCGCCAGCGCTAGGTTTCCTAGCCCTGTTCCTCTCTGTTTCCTACACCTGATAAAGCGTCTCCTTTCCGTTTCATGTAATCCGGGTCCTTGGGGTGGCTGAATCTCCCTGGAATCCAGATATTCCTCGGCAAATAAGGCGCCTTTGGTGCTCGTCTTGGTGGATCTTTTTGTGCGTTCTAGATTGCTACCTGTTCTTTTCTCGTGTCATGTACAATAGTGTCCAATGGTTAGTAGAAAATATGGACTAGTGTCAGATAGATCAGTTATCACTAGAACCTTTGAGAAAATGTTGCACGTCGTGTTTGGTACTGTGAGACTTTATGGCTGAACTGAGCACTGCATGCCACATAGTTTGTTTGATACAAATTTGGCTCCATTTTGTACATCTGCAATCTGTATCATATGCTGCTAGATGGTTCAGATGAGTTTTGCTGTTATGAATTTGGCTCCATTTTGTACCTCGATCTGCATGTGATCTAGAATTACCACATGTCTGATGCTGCTATATGGTTCAGCTGTTCATGGATAGATTTGTGCCTCTCCGTGTGGAATTAATCCGAAAGTGTGCGTATCTTATGACATGACTCTTAAACCTGTTGATTTGTCCAAGTTGCTGTACTATACTGTTCTATTTGCTTGAGGGGAAATCTCTCACAACTTGTATCGTGCTCAGGCTGCAGTCTTCCACTATGGATCAATAAGTTTGATTGCTGAGCCTTGCCGGTCGGCACACCTGCGCGCCATGGAGATTGCCAAAGAGGCTGGTGCGCTGCTCTCCTATGATCCAAACCTGAGGGAGGCACTGTGGCCATCCCGTGAGGAGGCCCGCACCAGGATCTTGAGTATCTGGGACCAGGCAGACATTGTCAAGGTCAGCCAAGACGAGCTTGAGTTTTTGACCGGCATCGACTCAGTGGAGGATGATGTTGTCATGAAGCTGTGGCGACCTACCTTTAAGCTCCTCGTGGTCAGTCTTGGAGCTCAAGGATGCAAGTACTACGCCAAGGTATGCTTTCAGAAGCTTTTACAAGCTATTGTTTGATCAAATGGTTACTTCATTGCTAACTGTATCCCCTATGTTCAAATAAGTACTTGATTGGGTTATGGCTTTGCTAAGTAAGACTTACAATTTCTTATATTTGACTATAGGATTTCCGTGGAGCTATCCCAACCTACAAAGTACAACAGGTTGATTCAACAGGTGCTGGTGATGCATTTGTTGGTGCTTTGCTCCGAAAAATTGTCCAAGATCCATCATCGTTGCAAGTGAGTTGCCCATGGACATTTTCTTTAACATTACTATGCCACAGAATTTGGCAGATCCCTTATTCAGTATCTGCTGAGTGCTGCAGGATCAGAAAAAGCTCGAGGAGGCGATTAAATTCGCCAACGCATGTGGAGCAATCACCACCACAAAGAAAGGGGCAATCTCTTCGCTGCCCACGGAAATTGAGATCTTGCAGCTGATGGAGAATGCATAGATGCTTAAGAATTGCGCTAGCTTTGATGTCTGCAAATTGTATTGTATGCTGATCTGGATAGGAGCATGGTTTACTCCCAAGATATCTCTTCTTTTTTGTTTGCCCTACCTTCTTTTCTGAAAGGGAATTTTGTTTTGCAATCCTAATTTGAATAAACAGAGCCTTCAGCATTACTGTGCAGTTTATGTGATTAAGTAACCAGTCCTTAATGGTAGTATTTTTTCCCATGGTGTATTTGGGGGTCCTGACTGTATCATGAATTTGTGATATTGCCCCTAAGGTGGTTTCTGTGCTCAAATTTTCACAACTAAATACATGTACAATGTTGTTATGGAACACAACAAGTGCCAAAAGTGTTACGGTGTTCTTGCTACGTATCAGAAATCTTGGTCGATAGATAGATTCTGCTGAACGGCTATATAACTGTTTATTCATGAGCTTCTTTTGGATGTGAATCTGCTTGAGCAAGCTATATCACCGTTTATTTATCAGGACAACACCAATTTTTGGATAAATTGTGAAAACTATGCCTCGAACTCGAGACCTAGGGCTCTCATACATGTCAAGTTTCTTGCACTAGCCAAATATATTAGGAAATCAACCATTTGAGTATATCTTAACTGATCAATTGCTTGTCCTCTATTTTTCAGAAGCTTAAGACTTGGGTTGTAGGGTGTTGGAGATGATTCAGATTTAGAGAAGCCAAACCAGCTCAGAATTTTCTCCACGTAATGGGATTGGCTTAGTGTAATCTCCTCTTCACCTTTAGTTACTTCAATGTCATGAATAACATAAGCTTCATCCAAATCTTTCATATCGACATTATGTGACAAGTAACTTTTAGTGTCATTGATCACACTGGTATTGGTTCCAAAGATCAGTGTATCATCCACATATAGGTTGAGAATTACACCCTCACCCCCACCAAATTTATAGTACACGCATTTATTAGACGGAAGGCTCGAGCAGAGCCCAGCTTTAAATTAATAAAGCCATCCGGCCAAATGATCCACACATACATGAAGGTCTCCGCTCAGGACGGTTACAAACTGAGGCACACGATAGCACGAAGGCTATAGTTAGGGGGAGAGAACACCCCAAACAGACGAGCTAGTACAAATAGGCCTAAGGCGGTAAAGAAACAGGCATAGGCAGTCAGTCCGGTCTATCTCGGACAGAGTTGTGAAGCGAGCGAATCCTGCCAATTGCTTGCTCCAACGCTCCACGGTCTTGCCTCCTAGCCACTGGCTTCCACACCTGCACATATAACGCCATTTTGTATAACCCGTCAGCCGGTTGAGAAGGAAACACCCCCTCAATCGAGAATTTATTCCTCATGTTCCACAAAGACCATAAAAGAGCCGCACAGCAAATCCATAAAACTCGCTTGTGTTGTCCCGACTCCGCAGTAATCAATCTAACAAGATCCGCGAAACATGAGGGGTTCCAGGAGCAGAGCAGCAGTTCCCTAACTGTGCTCCACATAAACTTTGCCAGGGGACATAAAAGAAGATATGATTCATATCCTCTCTCTCCTCACAAAGTACACGCATTTATCAGCATCATGCACCAAGAACCCTGCAGACGTGAGAGTTTTGTCAAACCTCTCGTGCCATTGTTTTGGTGTCTGCTTAAGGCCATATAGGGGTTTCTTCAATTTACGTACCATGTCCTCAATGTGGCTGGTATTGCGTTATTGAAATTAGCAAAGTGTCCGTGCATTGCAACGGGAGAGAAAAAACGTAATGTCGCAAGGACACACGAAGTAAGTTCTCGTTGATACAAGTGAGTCATGGAAACCAGCCAGATTCGGCGCGTCCACATGACACCTCAAACATATACAAATTCAATGGGAATATAACAATTTATATAACATACTTAATCACAATAAACTGATACTATTTCTTACAGACTCTTATTTGAAAAGGGGCATTTTCAATCCAAACAAATTTGTTTGGCTGATCCGACATGAGTTGGATTGATAATACTCCCTCTGTTCGGAAAAGGTTATCTTAGATATATCTAGATTTGGATGTATGTGTACACTAAAATATGTGTAAGACACCATTTTCCGAACGGAAAGAGTACTATTTAGCACAAACGACTCACATCAAACGGAAGAATATGTAACATCGTCTAAGTGAAATGTCTGAGAGAAAAATGGTAAATTCCAGCAGTGTGCGATATATATACAACCAAGTACATGACGCCCGAGCCATCGCAAACAACTCGAGTCCAAGTACCTCCAGACAACAACACAAACCCCCTCCTTATCCATTCGCTCTCAAACAGTAACCCTTGAGGGTCGACCTCCGCCTTCCGTTGCCGCCCCTCTCCTTCCTTCCCTCCGGCGGGTTCTCTGGCCGGCGTGGAGATGGAGTAGGAGGTCGTGCTTACCCTGTACATAGTAGATCTAGTATGCATAGTTTGCTTGAGCTTTATGCTCGTACTTGGCTTTATGCCGTAGGCGATGAGGGTAGGACGGCGGATCGAGGCGGCCAGATCCGCCGCGTCGTCATCTTCTTCCTCTTAGCTGCATCTCTCTGGTGGCAGGAGGCGGTGCAAGTGAAGCTGATGAAGGTGCGCATCCCTCTGAATAAGGTACGCAGAGGAAGTTCTGATCTGGGGCTTTCCAGCCAGCCCTGGTTTCGGCTTTTTCTTTATCTTCTGGTTGATTTGCTTCGGAGGTCGAAGCTCACGAAGAAGAGAGGAACTGGCGGCTTCCATAAGGCTGAATCCTTTGCTTTCTACTCCATCCACTTCGATCTGCCTCCTCTGCTTGGTGGCACAAGTACAGAGTTGATTGGCGGATTTTTGCATATCACGCGGTGGTGGGAAGCAAAGCTTTGTGGAGTTTTTGGTGAAGAAGAATTTGCACTGCTATGTCGCAGTGGGTGCGAGAAGAGGTGCAGGTTCTGCGGATCTGAAGCTCTACGGGGGTTTGTATTGACTGCAGCAAGTGAAGATCATCAATCGCGGCGGATTTGCGTCGAGATTATCCTTGACCTAAGGGGTCGCTTTATTCTGCGGTATTGTGATTACCGCAGTGTTTTCAACCTCCAGGCCAGAGTGCCGATGCGGAGGCCCTCTCCCAGTTCCATGGTGGCGTGCATCGTCGTGCTGAAGCCAAGTGGTTTTGTCCCCGGCGGCGGCAATGGCGGTCACCGTGTTGGGCTGCTCGATGCGCACGGTGGAGAAGGACCAAATTGCGTTCCTATTTTTTCCTTTGAGGTCCTTTTTGAAAAAGCCAAGGGCTCGATTGTAATTTATTTTCTTGCTGAGGTCCTTGATGTAAATTGTAAACCCACCGCATAATGCAGTCGGGATCCTTCTGGATCCCACCCCTTGTTCAAAAAAAAAAAAAAAAAAAAAAAAGACAACAACACAAAGGGTAACTACAGTACGTACCAAGAGTGCTAGAACTTTCGCAATCTTCTCTTATTTCGTCACTAGAGCTGGGGTACAGTCCGTCTGATCATATTAGTAGTAAAACTTGTCTCTGTCCCTTCGCCTCTACCCTCAAAACGTCCATTTAAATCATAGCAACCACTTGGACCATCACTCCTGTGATCAGGAAAATCCCCATGGTACCTTTATCATCAGGCCTTATGAGTTCCCGTGAGTGGTAATTCCTCCTTTCTTCTCCCATTCCTAAGGTTAGCTCCTCAAATGGCATTCACATCTCCTTAAATCATGACCTCTTTTTGGCATGGGAGATTCTTTTTCCACATTGGAAAACCCATGGTGCTTCCATGTAGAATCAACGTCACTCTCGTTGAGCATGATAACCATGCCCCTCAGACTTGTGTTTATCTCTATCATTAAGCTGTTCGTTTTGAACCGTATGTCTTCCATAGCCTGCGAAAAGTAATCTAAGCAAAGGGATGGAAAGATAAATTAGTGAGAAAGTAAGAACTAATAAGGCAGCTCACCACACCCCTCCGACCCTTTCCTCTCGCTACAGTAGCGGAGGCGATTTGTTGGTCCTCTCCCGCGAAACCACAGTGTGCGGCGGCGATCCTCGGGATTTCCTCGTCTCCGGCGGCTGCTTCGGCAGCGGGAGGCGGGGGAATCCCCGGATCCCGTCTTGTATATAGTAGGTTTGGTAGGAGGCCTAGCCGGCGGCGCCCTAGAGGTGGAGGTGCGGTCGGTGGTGGTTTTGGCGGCGGCGTGCTTCCCCTTTGTTGCAGGTGTTCTTCGGAGGCCGCGACGGCGCGCTCGTCTAGCTGGAGCTCGCGGATCTTCGGATCTCTCGAGGTTCCAGGCCCCTGCGTCCGGATAGCGGGTCGGCGCCGCGGATCTGGTGCGCGGGGATTTTGGTCCCTGGGCGTTTTCGCCGCTGCGTCGCCGCTCGCTCCGGCGGTGGTGCAGAGCCCGGGTGGCGGTGTGTTGGAGCTTGAAGCGTGGGAGTGTGCAGGGACGGCGCTCTTCTTCGTCGACGACCTTGGTGGGATTGCGGAAGATGGATGGAGCCGTCTTCTTCGTCTCCGGCGTGAGGTGATGATGGTGGCCTGGCGGCGGCTCAGTGCCGATACTCCTTCAGCGGCTAGATTCCGGCGCCTGCGTCGGATGGTTCTTGCGGCATTTCAACTGGTTTGGCTGAGCTTCTTCCTCGGGTGTGTGGTGTGCGTGGTGGTGCCAAGCTCGCCGTGCATGGTGTGCTCTGTTCTTGAGTTCGTGTGTGTGTGTTCTTCCTCTCTTTGATCATGTACACGGCTCCCTTTCAAAAAAAAATAATAAGGCAGCTCACCACTACCTTAGCAAAAAAAAGAAAGATAAAAAGGACATAAGAGCCTACATTAAATTAATAACGCCAAGAACGGCGAAAGAGATACATGGCGCTCAACGCAGATTACAACACCGCACTGCACACACACAGACAAGAAACAGTGCTACCGAGAAGATTACAGGCGAACACCAAGGCAGAGAAAATTCGACGAGGGAGAGCATGCAAGACCGGCAAATGTGTCGGGGCGGAACTCACCGAGAGCACGAGCAAGCCAACACACGCTGCACACAGCCAAGACCAACTACACCTTTTCAAAATCAGCACCACTAGGATCACTGCACTATCCACGTGACTGTGACAGGCTCAATAGAAAAACCCCAAACAAAGAAATGCAGTGGTGCAGAACAAGCTAAAAGCTTTGCCATAGAGAGGACGACGAAGGTACCGCACAAGCGCCACAACCGTCTCCACACCTCCTCCAAAGAACAACCCGCCGTGAATTGCAAGGCGACATCATCAAAAAGAGCACGATGCCAGAGCGCCGCCACCGCCCGATCCGAGGATTTTGGATTTTCATCCGTAGCGTAGAGGGCCGAAAGAATCCGCTCCGACGCCTTCAAGAATGGGATGACGTCCGTCAACGTCGCCGCTGCATCCAGAGAAGACCCCAGGCAAGGGTTTCCCCCGGTAAACTCTCACCATGATCTACATGGGTCGCCAAACACGGACATGCGACACGCAAGCCACCGTCACCGCAAGCCACCACCTCGGCGTCTGAGCTCTACGCACCGCTGAAGAGAACGAGACGAGGAAGGAGGATTACACCACCAGATCACCCATGAGCAGCCCCCTCGGCTACCCGGTGCATTAGATCTGGCACGAGGACAGTATGTTGTTGCCACAGGCTTAGTCTAGCTTCTCTCTCTCACGGACATATGGAGGTGGAAGAAGTAGCACACTGGACACAAGGTTTTGCCGGGCGACGAACACCCACGGCGACGGACGCCCGCCCCGGCGATGAACGCCCGGGCCTTTTCCTGTCGCTGTATTCAGTTGCCTCACGTAAACATAGTGATTGCACAACATTATTTAGGCTCACACACGCACAACCGTCAGCATGTTACATCCTAAAATTGGAGGCACTTTGTTAGAGGCACTTTTCAAATCTGCCTCTGTTTGTTACATTAGAAGGCAAATGTTTTAGGTAGTGCCTCAAAAACATGAGCATTTGAGGCATTTTTGTAAACTGCCTCAAATGATCAAGTTTTGTAGCACTTGTAGACGCCTCCAAAATTAACCATTTAAGGCACTAGTAATTAGCGCCTCAAAAAACTATCAATTGAGGCACCGTCAAAAAAGTGCCTCAAATTAATGGTCACCTTTTTTAGGCACTTTTAGATGCCTAAAAGTGCCTCCAAAAGTAACCATTTCAGGCACTATTTATTAGCGCCTTAAAAGGTTATCAATTGAGGCAGTGCTAAAAGTGGCTCAAATGGTCACCATTAGCGGCATTTTCTAAGTGCCTCAAAAGATCAAGTAACTGAAAAATCGATAAACAACTTCATATTGAAACTTGTAAATCTAGAAAGCAAATTAAACTCCAGATGATGCAACATTAAGATTCCAATATTGCTAAACACTATACAATTTTCACGTGCCTAAACTCCCTAATCGTTCCCGAATTCCCACTATCAATTCTCATCACAAAATAAACAAGGGAATGGACCATAGTGTGTATTACGCGTAACTGACACTGATGGAGAAAACCAGTTGACCAGGTTTCGATTCTCTCCGGTACGTTCCAGAATAGCCAAAAATAGAAGGACCAAAATGCAAATAGCGTCCCACCGGGCACCGGCCCACCTCTTCCTGCGCCGCCAGCACGATCCTTCTCTTCCTTCGCCGGCTACCGGGAACCGGCCGGCGCCATCCATCTCATCTCCCGCAAATCATCCTCCCACCAGAGACTTCCACCGCCGCCGCGACGGTCTCCTCCGCCGGTCCCCCGCAGCCGCGACGCCACTCCATCCCCGTGTGTGACCCCCGCAGCAACCCTAGTCGCCACGGTCGCCGGCGCGGCTCCCACCCCTCCTGCTGCTCCTCCGTGCCCCCTCCCTGCCGCTTCGTTCTAGGCCTCCTCCTGGATCGCCTCCTGCTCAACCGCGGCGCTCACCGCCGCGCGGTCGGAGCCGGGGGAATCCGCGTTCCGCGATCTACGTCCCGGAGGACGCTAGCGTCATCGAGTTTGTCTGTCTCCTCCCTCTCTACGTCCTTGAGACCCTCTCACTCCGTTCCAGCCTCGACCTCGACGCCTTCCCCGTCGCAGCCAAGCAAAGTCATCCTCCTCCTCCCCTCTATATTCGTGCCAGTATATGTGAACTATTCGATTTGATGCCTTGGGGTTTGCTGATTCTATTCTAGGTGAGCGCAGCTGCATCTACCTTTGCCGTGAGCAAGCTGTCAAATGCCTTGTTAGCACTTGCAGGTTCCCATGGCACTGCGAGCAAGCTGTCTGAATGCATTGTTAGCATGTTTAGCTTACTTTCTCTCACAAATCTTAAAAAGATTGGGTGAAAGAGAATTTGGCAGGTGATTGTATATGTTGCAATCTTTGCGCTTCTTCAAGTTCAAAATGTTTGATTTGTTCCAAATGTTGATTGTTTGCAGGTGACCAGTGCTGAAGAATACAAGAAGCTTATTGATGTAAAGGCTGCTCTCCGCCGCAAATTATGTAGACTCTGTATGCAACTCAGAGATCCATATCCATTAAATATGTGTCTGGTATCCTAAAAAATAAAGAAGCTTCTTAGTTCCATGTAGCCGTACAAACAACATAATTTGAACCTGTTGGAACAATGTTTATTATGTCTGTGTTTTTTATTTCCTTTATATATCCTGCTATTCTATTTGAGGGACGGTGATTGATGTTTTGCTCAGCTCAGTCTTGAATAGACATATTTCAACCTTGATACTTGGAATACATAATTATGACAAGGTCAATCGTTCATTTTAGATGCAAGTCACCTGAGAACTCTTGATTCCAGCATTAAGCGCTAACACAACAGTTATCAAGAAGCTCAAAATGATAAGGGATGAACAAAAGGATGGCTTAATGGAAGAATTGAAAAGTATTAACTGAAGCAAATTTGTCAGTGAGGAGTTTCTTACATTTGTGAGGCGAATTTCGTTCTGCTGATATGCAAGCCACTGTTCAGGTATAGTATTAAGTAGCAACAGTACCTCATAGTTCTAAAATATTCTGAAGTATATTGTTAATCTGTCTCGCAGCCTTACTCACCAAATTTTGGTATATAAGCTTTCGACCATGTACTTAATGAGTTAAGCTTTTCTAGATTACAGAATCTCCTGTCTGAGAGTGGAGTTGTGCTTATAAATGGGTGCTCCATTATCTAAACCATGGAGTGTGCCTTGAGAACTATGCGCACACTCACATCACACTTCTAACACAGTGAGAGACTGTGCACAGATATCAAGACATGTTTCATGGTTGAGAGTGGGAGCACCCACCAATCCAAGTACAAATGGTTTTATGTTTCTGGTAAATATATTCTATCCTTTTTGGATAACCTCCTTACTGATAATTATGCAGCGAGCATTGGTTTTATGAAAAGGCATGCACTTAGAAATTTGATAATTATCCAGCGAGCTGACTTAATGTTCTTGTTTCAGGAGTTGCCATGTTCATTGGTTTGGGATTTCTCTGCCTGAGCTGCTCAGAGGGTGTGTGATGACCTCCATCTCAGAGGGTGTGTGTGAATGTGAAGACCTCAATCTGCGACCATTGCTTCCGGACAGGTATAGGCTGGTTGAGATGAATTTCCAATTATAGAATTTCCAATTATAGAACTACTTCCTTCACTACAATTCATATCAATGCACTGTTAATATTATTTAGAATAATCACATCCTTCCATTTTATCTTTGCATGTGGTACTGTGAAATTATAACGAAAATAAATTAGATACTTGCATCCTAATTACTATCTTCAACATGGGTACAAAAATAGTTAACAGTTTTCTCCATTCAGAAATTTCACATTACACAAAGGAATAAGTAATTCTGGATCCATATTATTAGGCATAGTTACTGATAAGTGACAAATATTTTTTGGGAGTTTCAGATGGTACACTACCTATAGTGGAGGCGGTATAATCTACTCCTATATGTGGCATCATGCATTCTGTAATGCCAAACAACAACTCCTGATTGTGGGAGGGCAGAACCAACTATTATAATTTTATTTCCAATAACGTGGCATCGTGCATTCTAGACAGACTGTACCCTGTTATAATCTACTCCTATATGTGCATTCTAGGCGCTATAATCTACTCATATATGTGGCATCGTGCATTCTAGACAGACTTTACAACTTTATTTCTCATCCATTTAATTTTTCTGTGAAGGCTATGCATTTAACCCTGTTAATTATGATAAGAAACAAAACTTCAATTTTCTAGGCATATAATTTTACTCATTACCTTCTTAAAATAGTTACCTTACTGTTCTCAGAATAGAATAGCTGAAACTCAAGTTGGAAATCCATTTTGACTCATAGGAGCATTTGCTTGCACGGTTCAGAATCGTGTTTCAATGGATGTTTATACAATTAAAGTATATGCTTTTGTTCCTGCCGTATTTAAATGTTGCTTTCAGTACCATGCAGCTCGACTTCAAATCAGATTAGAGTCTCCGAATGCTACCATATCCTTTTGCCAAGCTGATCATATGCTCCATGGACAAGGTCTTTGTCTTAGCTCTTCTAGATCAGCAGACAACGTTGACAAACTGTAAAGTTGCATCCTTTTGGACAATTCACAGGCTTGAGATTCATTCATGGATTCTCATCATTAAATTAGATATGTTGTCAGTTGCTGTCATATGTGCACCAATAAATGTTTTACATGGATAATTGCTGTCATTTGTGATAGTACCAACATAATGTGATGGATATGTTGTCTGTTGCTGTAATGAATATTTGGACTGTGATTTAGGAACCTAATTACTACTGAGATGGTAGACCATTAGAGGCACAAATCAAAAGTGCCTCAAATGGTATACCATTAGAGGCACAAATTAAAAGTGCCTCAAATGGTATAGCATTTGAGGCATCATTGAGTGCCTCAAATGGTATACCATTAGAGGCACAAATCAAAAGTGCCTCAAATGGTATAGCATTTGAGGCATCATTGAGTGCCTCAAATGATATACCATTAGAGGCACAAATCAAAAGTGCCTCAAATGGTATAGCATTTGAGGCACTCAATAATGCCTCTAATGATCACCTTTAAAGGCATTATTGAAAAATGACACAAAACACTTTTAGCTACACGAGTAAATGCTGCACTTTTTTTTTGCCTCAAAAACATTTTGAAGCATTTTTGGGACTTTTGGAGGCATTACTGAGTGCCTCCGGTTGTAGGACGTGATGTAGTGCGTGAGCCACACTCACCCACTAAATCCACCACGCACTCACGCACACACCATGACACCACACCGGCCACTAACTCTTGACCAGGTCAAACGCACGCGCATGCACATAGCTAGCTAACTACTCCACGCATGCACTAACAGAATTATTACTAACTACTCCCTTCGTTCCAAATTAGATGACTTTCATTTGTCCACATGCGGATGTATCTATACTTGTAACATGTCTAGATACATCCGCATGTGGAAAAATAAAAGTCATCTAATTTGGAACAGAGGGAGTATATAAAAGCAGTGCGAATTCTCGCGCTGAGAGCGCTCCGCTTACTGTAGAAGCTACAGTAGTCACTGTAGAAAATCTACAGTGTTCTACAGTGGCTCGATCCGCGCCGTCGATCAGCGATCGGACGGCTCTCAGCACACGTCCGTGACGGTTTTGCAAAAAGGCCCCTCCATAAACAGGAAATCAACCTGCAGTCCAGATCTCTGCGCTAAATTGGACCTATTTGAATTTACAAGAAACATCACGGATTTTTTTGCAAAATGCCCCGCAGAAATCCCCTCCCCCTTCTCTTCCGCGTGCGGCAGTGAGGTCGCCGCCGTCGGCCGCCGCCTCGCGCCGTAGTTCCGGTCCTCCCCGCATGCATCGGAGCCCACCACGGCCTCCGTCGTCGCCGCCCCCACCTTCTCGCCGACGGACGCCTGCCGGGCCGCTGCGCCGGCGCCGGAATCGACGCCGCCGTCGTGGCTGCCTCCGCCGTGTTGGCGAGCCGCCCCGGCCGCTCTGGCGACCTAGGCGTGGCGGCGCCGCCACCTACGGGCGCCTTGCGCTCGCGCGCGTCCGCGACGCCCCCGCGCACCTCCCATAACACGGCAGCGCGCCGCCGCCGTGGTCGTCGCCGCCGCGGGGCGCTGCGGCCAGGCCCGGCCACTGGTGACGTCAGCGTGACGTCACCGTGGCGGCAGGCTGGGCTGCTGGGCCGTTCCGTGGTTTTTTTTTCCTTCTATGCAAAAACTTTGCAAATTTTAAAACACAGCTCCAAATCAATTCGAACAAAATTCGAAAAAAACGAGGAAAATAAAAATAAACATTTCAAATACTTTGGGACCTTTTCCACACTATTTCAAATCTAATTTGCATCAAGTCAAGTGGGCCCCACTGTCTGCCACAAATTCCAACAAATGTAAAACAAATTACAAATTCAGTAGCATTAAATTTACACTCCATCAAAATACGGGAAATGAACAAAAGAAATGAATGATGTTCACGTACGCCATACGATCGAATTTTAAAATTTGAATATTCCTAAAATTTTAACTGTCACACAAAACTTAACGTTCCGTAAAACGTTCCGTAAACGTCAAAAATAATTATAATCTGAATATCTTCTCAATTTGCCAAATCTTCGAAAACTAACCAGCTTTTAAACGTAAACTTTTTTACAATTCCAACAATTTCCAATCTCGAAGAACTTTCAAACGTAAGAGCTTTCAAGTTTAAAAGTATTTTCTCCAATTTCACTAAATCAAAATTTGATGAATGCTCACAAAGTGCATTCTCCCTAATTATATCTGGAGATATTCAAAATGACAAATTGTTTCTTTTCGTTTACATGTTTTCATTTTTTCTACTTTCTTTTCTTTTTCTATGCCTTCTCCCACTGTCACCAAGCTTACATATTTATTGACAATTCATCTCCTTACATATTTCACACTTCAATTTGAAACCATACTTGATGATTTCAATTACACTAACAAATTTAGAGGTAATATAACTTAAAACTCTCGAATTATGTAGCTACATTTTAAAATGCGTGCCTTCATAAATATTTAAACAGAATGCAAATTCATTTTCTCTAATTCTGGAATGAATTTTTAATTGACCTTAATGCATGCTCACACGATGTATTCTCACCAATTGTTGAATTAAATTTACTATTTAAGAAAACCATCAAACACATTATATGAAACCAAAAAAATAATAATATTTATAAACAATGCTACAAATGAGCTTCTTACAGTTATGCAGCTGAATCTAATAAATGTTCATACTGAACTAACCTTTCTGCAATTTGACAGTTAAATTTACATAGATGAAGAAACATACCACAAGATTCGCAACAAAAAAATAATTGCTAACTACTTATGATCGTACGATCCAATTTCAAATATGAATATTAAGAAACTACACAACATTTTTAAATACACACAGTTCCACATTTGAAATTTACCACGCGAGCACAACGTATGCCGCGGACAAAAAAAGAGTCAAAACTATCGCAACAATACAAAATTCGAAGTATAAACACCTTTTTAACAGTAAACTTTATTTGCATTCCCAATTTTTCATAATCGGTTAGTTAACATGGTGGTCAACTGTATTATAAACAGCATGAAAAAATCATTGCCTTGCGAAATTCTCTATCGATCCGTAAAAACCAAAGAGCATGACACCAGTTGTTGACCCACAACTCAGATTTCTTTTTTTCCAGCAACAATTCCAGAAATTGATAGAATTCCGACATGTGGGCCTACTTTAGGGTTTAGGGTTTGGATGTAGACATTTACAAATTTGAAGGTTTTTCACAAACTATTCACAAAGATAACAAACATATAGGCATTGTCACAAAAAAAAAGACGACTACTTACATCATTTGATCAAGGTTCAAGTTTAAAATTATTTAGATTTCCAATGCCTTCCAAATCTTACTATCTAAAAACCACTAAAAAAAATCACATACGAACAACTTCTAGCAATTTAGAAATTCAAACAATTTGTAAATGAAAACTTTTCCTTTCTAATGTCGATACATTTAAATGTAAACAAATTTTGAATGTGCGCATCTTCAAGTTTATATTTCTCCCACCACGGAGTTCAAATTTCTCCCACCACGGTATTCAGAAATACCACAAATGTATCACCATTAACATGAAAAATATACATTAACTATTTATGCCGCATGACCACAAACATGTTTAAATAATTCAAATTGGGCAATATTTATATACCTTCATGTAAAAAGACAACCATACTTGAGCATTCCAACCCAAATTCTAAAATTGTTCAAGCTTGGAAGCAATATAACTTAAATTCCTCTAATTCCATTTACTGCCTGTAATTATGCAAACAAAAAAAAATGCTACGAAAATTCAATATTTTCACATAACCATATTCTATTTCCTCTTATTATGGTGCCACATAATAAACTTATGGCAAGACAGAATCATATTTGACCATTTCAATTTAACTAACATAACTTGGAAGTAATATAACTTAAATTCCTCTAATTCTGTAGTTGCACTTAAAAAAATGTTTGACTTGGTGAATATTTGCAGAGAATGCACGTTCATTTCATCAAATTATAGATTGAGTTCAAATTGAATTTAACAAATGCTCAAACAATGTATTATCTCCGAATTTTGAGTTAAGTTAACTACTTAAGGCAACACACAAACATACCATACCAAACCAAATAATTTAACATTCACAAAATATTATAACTAAACTCGATCCAAAAATACAACTTAATTTACTAAATACTCAAGTTGAACTTAACTCTCTCTAACTACGTACTCAAATTTAAATAACTCTACATTACATGCACATTTCAATAAAACACAAATTCTTTTCCTCTAAAGATGGATTGAATTTAACAGTTGCTTATACAGTATTTCCATTCTAACTAATGATCTAAATTGCACATTTACATCAAAATACAAACATAATAGTTAGACATACCCACCATACGTTTCCTCTAAATATGGTAGCACACAAGAAAATTTTGGCAAAATGGAACTATATTTCACAATTTCAATTTACCTAACATATTTACAAATACCATAATTTAAAACTATCTAACTATATTAGATAAATATTCTAGCAAAAATGCAAATTCATTCCCTCTAATTACGGATCTACAAAACCCGAGCATTTACTAAACATGCAAACAATTCAAACATAAATGGCTCCCAACAATTTCTCAACATATACTTTTTTTGAGTTCCAACAATTTTACAATCTAAACAACTTCCAAAAACGGACATTTCCAAATTTTTGAATATTTCAAAATTCCAACTGCCTTTCAAACCTAACCATTTTACTAACGCGAAAAAAAAAACTAAATAACTTCCAAATTTGACTACTTTTCGAAATCTAGACAACTTTCAAACACAAACTCCCTTTGCATACCAACAATTCTCGAATCTACACAATTTATAAATGTCGACATTTTCAAATTACAATTTTACAACATGGGTGCGGCGTGTCGCCGCATTAAATTTACCTAGTTATACTAACACAGTAGAGCTCGAAAAAAGGACAGCCCGGGGCCCTGCCCTTCCCCAGCAGTAACCCAAGGAGGAGCACCATGGGCCATGGCCGCCCGCTCTGCCCAGATCAGCCGCGTCGGACTGAAACCAGCAGAAACACGAGGAGGAGCACCATGGACGCCCGGTCTGCCCATCAGGCCCGAGCTGCCACCGCTGCTCCTCCCTTGCCAATAGCTCGGAGCGCCACCACCACCTCCATAACTGTCGTGGTGCCGCCAGGAGCGCCGCTAGCTCCTCATGTGATCCTCCGAGCCACGTGCATCGTCGCAACCACCAGCTCCGGTGCCGCCCGCTTGATTTGCTAGTAAGGACGTGATTGGTAGCCTGCATCCGATTCTCGTCTCTGTGGGGGCAGGCTTTCAAGGGCCCTGATGAGCAAATACGACCTCTGAGCTGTGTTGTGTAGTTCGTTTGGTTGGCTGCATCAAAGAACGTGGCATCAGCTGGGCAAACATCTACTCTTTGTTTGATTGGATGCAAATCTTAGTTAGGCTCACATATTTTCACATGGGTGAAGTTACCACCTACCATCACACTTGGACAGCTCACCAATGGTGACATGGCGGCGGCAGAGCTGGACGGCGAGGAGACGACTTGGCGGCGGAGCTCGACGGCGACGACACGACATGGCGGCGGCAGAGGTCGACGACGACGAGGTAGAGCGGAGGTTGAAGAAGACTGTACAGTCTAAATACGCATCCTTAACCGATCAAGATCTTTTCATCTACGAGCACCGAAACGAAAAACTTACAACACGAAAGTTGTGTGAAATGACGAGGTGAAGCTACTCCTCAAAGGAATTTGAAAACGTTTGACATGTGTGACAAATTTGATGAAATTCGTCTAAAAAAGTTTCAGACAAGAACACGAAATTCGAAGTTAAAAGCTAACGAAAATCGAAAGCGGTTGTCAGAATGGAACCACGTCGCTAATGCGCACAGATTTCATGTAGAGATTATTTTGAATCGAGTTGATATTGTGTTAATTAGGAGAGGGTAGGTGAGAGGGAGAGCGAGCTAAAGCAAAAGTCACATACGAGGTAGCATGGGGTAGCGCCCGCTTTTGCAGCTGCTTAGCCTGGCCGCAGAAAAACGGCCGATTCGGCCGTTGTCACTGGGCCTGACCCGAGCCTGCTTTACGAAGCGTGCGGGCCAAATTTTCCTTCGCACGGAACCAAACGGACTGCCTAGTTCTGCAGCTGGCCGGCCTGACGCTGCCTGCTGCAGGCTACCAATCACGCCCTAAGTAATGTTGCTAGATAGGATCACTTGGATAGGATAACGGACAGAACTTTCATACCGAGAACCAGCAATAGAATTTGCAGTTACTATTGTTCTAGCACAAGATGTGATCCACTAATTGGTTGTTAAGTGCATAGCAATCAAGCTGATGAGAGAAAAGAGCCTAACCACTACCCCACGTTTTTTGTTCATTCGTGTGGTTAGAGGTTGAGGTCTGGCTATTTTAATCTACGGTTATCACCATTGGCGATGTTACTGCTCTGCTGCGTTGGTCCTTCAAGATAAGATTTCCAACGTGATTTTTCCACAACTAATAGGATCTCCACCTATACATCCAACGAACCATATTATTCCTACTATTTTATGTGTTAAAAAAACTAAAAAATATGTTAACGCGTGGTTCTAACTTTTTTTTCAATGCATGCACAGAAAATTCATGTTAGTACATGAATCTAAAATTCATGTTACATAAATCGATCAATTATGGATAATGCGTTGACATTTGAAGATTCGTTGATGAATTTGTTGCACGAATCTTGATGAAATGAAGGGTGTGGATAGTTGGTGGATATCATGTTAGTTGTGGTGTTGCATTTTCGTAAGATTTCTCATTTGTTTATTAGAACAAGCTATTCTGTGACAAGCTTTGCCCGCTTTCAGTGAGGGAGGGGTGAGGATAGCGGTGCATCTTCGGCTCGCTTCACTACTTGTAGTAATCGCTAAGTGATCTGAAGACATATTTGTAATTTTTATTACTTTTGGAATTCTTTTTATTATTGTTTATAATCAATATATCGGTTAGCCTTTTCGCAAAACACAAAAAAAAAACACTACCACACGTGGAATATCTGAGCTGCATACTTGTGGACCTTCTTCAGAGGCAGGTTGTTGCCCACGCCGTGCTTCTGCAATGGAGTGCCCATCAAACGGGGGAAATCCTAGTCAGTTGAGTGGCACATTGCTATTGCAATTTACGAAGACAGAGAGGGGAGGCCCGGAGGGTTGTCACCTTAAGGCGCCTTTTTTCTTGGTACTAGGGTGTTTGAGGGATTTACTAGAGATAATCCCCACAAGAATTGGATGAAGTACCCACCTTCACCCAAGCTCATCAGATTCTCATTTATCTCCAATCCACTAGGTAAGGTAAATACACTAGAGTTTGGAAAAAAATAGGAAAATGTGGGGACAAAATCAGTTAAATACATTACAACCAACATGATTTGGGTTTATGCCTGATAATCCCCATCAATCCCCACAAATACACTAGTATCAAAAAATACTTAGAACTTGTTGAGTCCCAGTGTATTTTTTGGGATTGATGGGGCTTATCCCGGTTAAATCCAAAATCACCATATATCTCAGAACCCCGTTTTGTTCTAGTATATCTGATGGGATTAATACGTCTCAAACGTATCTATAATTTTTGATGTTTCATGTTGATATTATACCAATTATTACATGTTTTGCATCCACTTTATGTCACTTTTATACATTTTTTGGGACTAACCTATTAACAAGATGCCACAGTGCCAGTTCCTGTTTTCTACTGTTTTTGTATTCCAGAAAATCTATCCTGGAAATATTCTCGGAATTGGACGAAAATTGACGGCGGTCCCTATTTCACCGAGACACACATGGAGTCCAAAGGAGAGATGGAGCCGAGCCACGAGGTGGGCACACAAGGGCTCGGCGCGGCCAAGGGTGGGGTCGCGCCCTATCCTTGTGTGGGCCCCTCGGGGGTCTCCAGCCGCCGCCCTTTCGCCTACTTATTCCCCCTATGGGAAAACCCTAAATACCTGAGTCATATTCCACGAAAAGTTCCAGAGGCGCCGCCGTCGTCAACCCTAGCTCGGGAGGGTCCAGAACCTCTTCCCGGCATCCTGCCGGAGAGGGGAATCATCACCGGAGGGCTCTACATCACCATGCCTGCCTCCGGAGTGATGTGTGAGTAGTTCATCCTTGGACTACGGGTCCATAGCAGTAGCTAGATGGTTCTCTCTCCACTTTGCGCCATCATGTTTAGATCTTGTGAGCTGCCTAACATGATCAAGATCATCTTATTGTAATGCTACATGTTGTGTTTGCTGGGATCCGATGAATATTGAATACTATGATCAAGTTGATTATTAATCTATGATGCATGTTATTTATGATCTTGCATGCTTTCCGTTACTAGTAGATGCTTTGGCCAAGTAAATGCTTGCAACTCCAAGAGGGAGTATTTATGCTAGATAGTGGGTTCAGTCTCCAGTAATCTGGGTGAGTGACAACAACGCCTAAGGTTGTGGATGTGCTGTTGCTACTAGGGGTAACATAACAATGCTATGTACACGGTCATATGTACTTATTTACTTTACGCACATTGCTTAATGCGATTATCCGTTGCTTGCAACTTAATACCAACGGAGAACATGGATGTCAACCTGAAGGTGGATTATTAGTCATAGATACGGTTGGATAAACCTTCCTGTTTTCAGCAAGCCGGGAAGATTGACAACCTTCCTGTTTCGTTGGAGCAAAGTAGTTTGATTGTGTTGTGTGCAGGTTCCGCGTCGGTGATTTGGGTAACGGCATCATTCGACAACCTTCTGAAGTGCTACTGCTCCTCCTGGATTCGATAACCTTGGTTTCATACTGAGGGAAAACTTACTGCTGCACTGCTTCATACCTTCCTCTTGGGGTCTCCCAACGAACGTGTGTTTCACGTCAGCAAGACTTTTTTCTGGCGCCGTTGCCGGGGAGTCAACAGACTTCTGCAAGGGGAGTCTCACGCTTCCAATCTTTTTTACTTTGTTTTTGTCTTGCCTAGTTTATTTTATTTTATCTTGTTTGCTTTTAATCATCAAAAACACAAAAAAATTAGTTACTTATATCTAGTTTATTTTCGAGTTATTTTCTGTCTTGTTTTTAATTTTGCTAAAATGAGTACTCCTGAGAACACTAAGTTGTGTGATTTCACTAGCACAAACAACAATGATTTCATATGCACACCTATTGCTCCACCTGCTGCTACAGCAGAGTTTTATAAAATTAAACCTGCACTTTTAAATCTTGTTATGAAAGAGCAATTTTCTGGTGTTAGTACTGATGATGCTGCTGTTCACCTTAATAACTTTGTTGAACTCTGTGAAATGCAAAATCTTAAGGAAGTAGATGGTGATATTATTAAATTGAAACTTTTTCCTTTCTCCCTGAGAGGACGTGCTAAAAAATGGTTGCTATCTTTGCCTAGAAATAGTATTGATTCATGGACTAAATGCAAAGATGCTTTCATTGGAAAATATTATCCTCCTGCTAAGATTATCTCTTTGAGAAGTAGCATAATGAATTTTAAGCAATTTGATAATGAACATGTTGCTCAAGCATGGGAGAGAATGAAATCATTGGTTAAGAATTGTCCCACTCATGGACTGACTACTTGGATGATCATCCAAACCTTCTATGCAGGATTAAATTTTTCTTCAAGGAATTTATTGGATTCGGCCTCTGGAGGTACCTTTATGTCCATCACTTTGGGTGCTGCAACAACACCGAGAGAGCTCCAACAGGTAAAAAGGTAAATTCTGTTGAAGAAACCTCTTCCTTGAGTGCTAAAATTGATACTATTATGTCTATGCTTGCAAATGGTCAAGCGCATGTTGATCCAACTAATGTTCCTTTAGCTTCTTTGGTTGCTCAAGAGGAGCATGTTGATGTGAACTTCATTAAAAATAATAACTTCAACAACAATGCTTATAGGAATAATTTTGGTAATAGCAATTATAAACCTTATCCTTCTAATAATGGCAATGGTTATGGAAATTCCTATGGTAGATCTGGAATGCCTAGTGAGGAAATGATGTTAGAAATTGAAAAGGCCACTAAGAACTTTATGCAAAAGCAATATAAGCAAAATCAATTGTTTACTAGAACTATGGATGAACAATCCGCTATGCTAAAAAATATAAGCCATCAAATTGAGAATTTAAATAGGGAAATTTCTGATTTACAAGTTAAGATTTCTCATGCTGAAACTTGTATTTCAACGATGTCTGAAACACAATCCTCTTTGATTAATAAGATGACAGCTAAGCCTGAAACTGTTGATAACAATACCTTTGCTGCAGTCAATGCTATACAAATTAAAATTGATAATAATGTGAGGATGCTAGCCGAATTGCATGCTAGATGGGAAAGAGTGGATGAAATTGCTAGAAAGAATAGTATTGGTAGAGTTTGTACTATTTCTACTACTGAAAATGCTTTAAATTCAAGTGTTAGCAAACCTCCTACTATTAATGGTAAGATAATTGGTGTCGGTAATGTTTCTAGTTCTATTGCAAAACGTCTTAAATTGCCTGATAACTCTGAAACTGCTCTTGATAAAAATGCTAAAATTTCTAGTAATGAGGAAGATAATAGCTCCATTACCTTTGATGATAATGATTTTGATTTTGATGGTTGTAATCTTTCTGAAGTAATTATGTTCTTGCAAAAGCTAGCTAGAAATCCTAAGGCAAGTGAAATAAACATGGCTTTTACTAAACATATTACTAATGCCCTCATACAAGTGAGGGAAGAAAAATTGAAACGTGAAGTATCCATCCCTAGGAAGTTAGAAGATGGTTGGGAGCCCATCATTAAAATGAAATTGAATGACTTTGATTGCAATGCTTTGTGTGACCTTGGTGCTAGTATTTCTGTTATGCTTAAAAGACTTTATGATATGCTTGATTTAGTACCTTTGGAAAATTGTTACTTAGATGTTCACCTTGCTGATGCTACTATAAAGAAAACTTTGGGAAGAATTGATGATGTTCTTATCATGGTTAATAACAACTTTGTCCCTGTTGATTTTATTGTTTTGGATATTGAATGTAATCCATCTTGCCCTATTGTGCTTGGAAGACCTTTTCTTAGAACTGTTGGTGCTATTATTGATATGAAAGAAGGGAATATTAAATATCAATTCCCTCTCAAGAAAGGTATGTAACACTTTTCTAAGAAGAAGATTAAGCCACCTTATGATTCAATTGTTCGAACAAATTACAATGTTGATACTTCTACACTTGGTAATACTTGATGCATGCTTTGTGCCTAGATAAAAGGCGTTAAAGAAAAGTGCTTATGGGAGGCAACCCATTATTTTTATTTCTTTAATTTTTCTTTTATTGAGTCAAGGAGGGTGTTTACTTCTGTAGCAACTCCTTTGTATCTTTACTTTTTCGCATTGTTGTGCCAAGAGTAGTCTCTAATGATAAGATGATGCTAAATTTTGATTGCTGCGCAGGAACAGATTTCTGCTGTTCACCGTATTAATTCTCTAAAATCATCAGAATGTGAATTAAATATGAAATTTTTTGTGCGTAATCTTTATGTATGTGTGCATCTTTTGTTAGTTCAACGTTTTTCGATCTGAGCGTCGTAAGTGCCTCGAAAAAATTCGTCTTTGCGGACTGTTTTGTTTTAGACAGATTATGTCTTTTATTTTGCATTCTCTCTTTTACTAGTGTTGAGTGAAAATCTTTTTTGGGTGGAAGAGTTTCACATAACATCAGTGGCAGTAGCTAATGTTTAAAGTAACGGTCATATTTCATCCTTACAGAACATGCGAGTTTTTGATTATGCACTAACCCTCTAATGAGAATTACTTTGAGTTTGGTGTGACGGAAGTTTTCAAGGGTCAAGAGAGAAGAGTGATATAATAGGATCAAGAAGAGTGAAGAGGTTAAGCTTGGGGAGGCTCCCATGGATCTCCCCAGTATATTTCAAAAAGACTCAAGCGTCTAAGTTTGGGGATGCCCAAGGCATCCCCTTCTTCATCGTCAAAATTATCAGGTCATCTCTAGTGAAACTATATTTTTATTCTTTCACATCATATGTGCTATTCTTGAAGCGTCTGTGTGCTTTTATTTTCAGTATTTTATTTTTATTTTCATTTTGTGATCAACTTGATTGGATCCTAGCATTCTTGATTGGGAGAGAGACACACCTCCGCTTTTTCATGAGAATACTCCTATTCTTCACTTATATTTATTGATTATTCATATCTAGCGCTATTCAGCTTTTAGCTCTTGTTTTCATGTATCTCTTGTCAGAGCTATTAGTTCTTTTAAAGAAAGTACTCTCTTGCTTCACTTATACTTGTTTGGAGAGTTATTTAAATAAATTGATTGGATTTTGGTTGGAACAGAAAATGTTGCATGTGGTAAATGGTATAATGGAAAAGACTTGCATATTCTTGTAGATCACTAATTTAAATAATTTGATACTTGTCAATTGTTTTGAGTTAACAAGTAGATCATGATTAAACTTTTGCATCATGTAAGTTAAGCCATTAGTGAAGAACTACAGTAAAGCTTGTTGAAATTTGGTTGGCATGAGTGGTATCTCTAAGGTCTAGATATTTTCTAATAAAAGGGTTCAGATGAACGCCACTACTCATAGTGGTAGCTACACACGCACTTGCTAATCGACGCGTGTCAAACGGCCGTTCTGTTTGACGGCAAGGTGCATGCGGGCACATGTGCATACAAGGTCCCACGTTTGTCTTTTTTCTCTCCTTTTTAATTTGCAAGCCTAGCGCGCGCGGTAGAGGAGCTGCTCGGGTAGGTCTGGCGCGCGCGGCGACTGGCTTTGGCGGGCGGTGGATGGCCGTCGCTGCTCCGCTGGAACGAGGGTTGACCTCGAGGTGGGCGGCTGATACCCACAAGTATAGGGGATCGTTGAAATCTTCAATGTGTAAGTATTAGTATCGATCCCACGAGGAGTAGAAGGTATAAGTATTTATCCTCTCAAATAAGAGTGTCACTTCTCTTATTATCTATGCACTAGACAAACTAAAATGATTAAATGATGCAAGTGTTTTTGGGTTTTTGGTGTAGAGTTTGCAATAAAGTAAAAAGCTGAAAATAAAATATGACAAGTGAAAGCTCTCAAAGAGAGAAAGCCCAATCCTCTACGCAGCAAGAGGACAAGCTTGAGTGATGTGTTTCTTAAATGTGGAAAACGTTCCCAAGGGCTACATGGATTTCATGGCATAAATATTTCTAGAACAACAAGGTAAACATTTTGTCAAGTTTTAATCTTCTTTGGACGGAGCCATAATTAGGTGTAGCTAAATAAATATACTAAACCCCTTATGATGGTTCTTATGGCCAAGTAAATGACTGCACAAGAGTTATTAAGACATAGAGTCCCACCATAGCCTTAAACTCTAAGGTCCCCGATATAAATCCCCTCCTAATGCAACTTCATGACTCGGTCTCAGGTTTACGTGTCCCCCAAGTCTCCCTCACTCCATTACACTAGTGTGATAGCACCTTCATGCATTACTCAATATATGGTGCACTTCATACATTGTACATCAAGACAATCATAAAAGATAAAAACTTGACCAAATACTCAACACAAGTTAAGTGAAAATCATTGCCAATCCATCCTATGCCCCCAGGAACATGAGAGGACTACTCACAACGCGAAGACATGATATGATTCAATGGTATAAGTGATACAACACAATCTGAAAATATAATCTCCCCACAAAACAATGACAAGTAGTAATTCACAAACATGTAGAATAGTACTTAGACAATAGCTAGGGTTCGAACAATCTCAAACTATGAGGGGGTGAAGTGGATCACGAAGATGGTGATGGAGATGGTGCTGGTCTTGACGGTGGTGTTGATGGAGACTCCGGAGGGGGGATGGAGGAGCCTTCCGGAGGTGATTCCGGCGGCGTTTCCCCCCTCCGATCTTCTCCGGCGGCAGCCTTCTGTCTCCTATTTCTTGGTTTTGTGTTTCTCCGCCGCCTCCTTGTGAAACTCCTCGGGGGACTATTTTTATAGTCGGTTTTAGGTCAAGACGAAGCCACGGAGACGAAAACGGACGGCATCGGAGCCACGAGGCCCAGGTTGATGGGTCCCACGCGGCCAAGGAATCTGGCCGCGTGGGCCCACTCAACTTGGCCCTCGGGTCTCCGTTTGTTTGCTTCCTTCGCTCCTACGCTTTGTTCCTTCCAAATATTGGGCCCGTAAAATTTAGGTCATTTCGTTTGGGTCCCTGAAAGTCAAAAAGATGGAAAAAGGGGTTTTCTGGTTCTGCAGGGTTAATTCCAAATAAATGGGGAAACTGTGAATTATCCCCTAAAATCATTATAAAACATAAATATAACCCATATATGATGCAAATAAGTTGGAATATCAAGTAATAAAATGTAAAGTTCATGTATGCATTTTACATGCATCAACATCCCCAAGCTTAACCAATACTCGTCCTCGAGTATGAAGGTGATAAAACTAACATGGACTTTGCATTTTAATACTATCAATGGATATCAAAGATGATTACTATTGCTACATAAAGTCAAATGATTCATTCTCAAAGGAGTAGCAATATACAAGATAGATTATGAAGTGATATCAAATATTCAATGAAGGATGTTCAATGATAATTCACAAAGTGTAACATAGAAGAAAGTACTATGGAACAAATGCATAATGAAAAGTAAAAACATCCTATAATGGTCATAGAGTATCTTATGAAATCTGAATATAAAAGTGGACACTTTGGAAAGATATATAAATGAGTAGAGGTAAAACATGAATAAGTTTCATCTAACTTCCAAATGCTTCTACTTAAGTTAATGTTTGCAATGTGGTATTCATTGGTGTCAAGCTCTCATTACCCCTATCATAGCATCTTGAATGGTTAAAGTTTAAAGTGAAAGCAAATATGAGTAATGTGCTTGACAAAGTATGGGTTGAATGCCTCATGCCCCGTGAATACGAGTACCTACACCACTGGTACTCAACTCGGGTCACAAAGCAAGTTCAAGTTAAGTCATTGTAAGTAATAAAAGCGTCATCAAGAGCGTCAACTGGGGTACCTCTTGTCCAGGACATGGAACAAGCCCATGTCAAAATGACAAGACAAACAAACAAAATGAACAATCTCAACACCCTTTTTATTTACTATTGTATAGCTTTTTATTGTGAGGTGCATCACTGAAGGTTCACCATAGCATGTAAGTAAATTTCCACCATGAATGATGCATGGCTTAGATTAGCGGCCCAGGCGTCTCTCTAGCCATTTATACTTACTCCTCAAACTTACAAGTTTGCACATTTATTTGCACAATAGCATCCATAAACAAAAGTACATGATATCAACTAAATATAATTAAGAGCACGTTGAAAGCTTGCCATGTGACAGCACATATGAGCTAACTCCCAACCAAGACTCTTGTCAAGCCACAACTTCATAATTTTAATCACAATGGTTCATGTTTATTAAGTGCAATAAAAGTAAAGTGTGCATCAAGTTCGTGAGAGCTTTTTAACCAACTTTTCCCATAACAATCAATAACATAAGCATTTTAATTCAGAGTATAGATAATACAAAATAACATGATAAACATACTCGGAATAGCATAAAGCTAATAGGTAGATATGGTGGACTCACTGGAAAAACTTTGGTTGAAGGTGTTGGAAAACAAGTTTTTACTTGTTGGAATTTTTGGGCTAGCAAGAGGGAGAAAGTTGACCGTCTAAATGCATGCATAAGTGTCCATAGAACTAACCAATCCATGTTAAACAAAGTAAAGTAACATTCAGCATCAAAACATGAATAAAAGATAGCTCTTGATAAAACACTTGCAAATTAATACTCATTAAAAGCACATGAATCATGCAACTATATGTATCTTTTTGAATCAACTCAAACATCCCTTTCCCAATATTTTTAATAGCATCCAACTTAATTCAACCCAAATTTCCAGTAGCCTCTCATAATAAATGATAGTGATGGTCTCAAAACAAAAATCAAACAAAATAAAAACAAATAAAGACGCTCCAAGTTTATGCGATAAAGTGCATTGATCGAAAAACAGAAGTTAGACGTGTGCAAACCGAGAGTGTGTTGGTCCAGTGGGGTTGTCTTCACATCCCCAAGCTTATGGTCTTCACCATCCTTGGATAGCTCTTGGTGCATCTCCTCTAATCCCTGTGAAAAAACTTCAAAACACCGTTTCTCCCATTTCTTTTCTGTGGGGTGACATTAGTAGTGATAGACAAATGAATTGCTTGCTGCATAAAATCCTTAAACAAAAATTCATATGAATGTCCAGAAAGTGTATAATGTTGTATGCCTACTTATAAACTCAATTGGATCAAAAAGATTCAAGTTAAAAGTTCAAAGAATGCATCAAACAAAATGGGACAGAATCTGTCCAGAAAAACAGCAGCAGCAAAACGCATTTTTCTACCCTACTTAAATATGTCAAAAAATCTGAAAAAATTCATGCATAGAGGATGAAAAGTTGCAACTACAGTTCAAATTTGAGCTCATTCGGAGTTACAGAATAGGAATTAAAAATCATACCGTGCACAGATTCGTGCTGGAATAAAATCTCCGAATATAATAGCAACTTTTTCAACCAAAATGGGTAAAACTTGGCACTTTATTAAAATTCCAGAAACTAAACTAAAAACTAAGTCTCTTGTTACAGCAAGAGGACACAAAGAAAATCAAAAGTAAAAACAACCGGGTTGCCTCCCGTAAAGCGCTTTCTTTATAGCCATATAGCTAGGCTTACTTACTTGGTATCAAGATGGTTGGAGTGAGGTGGCTTGGCATCCCCAAGCTTGAATTCTTGTACTTATGATATATGTAGGGTGAGCCTAGGGGTAACATCCCCAAGCTTGAGTGTTTGTCCCTCTTGATCATTGTTCATCACCCTCAACTCTTCCACTTGAAAATTCTCTTTACACAAAACTCATCATAAAACTTGATTAGAGGGGTTAGTGTCTCCATAAATTAAATCCACATAGGTACAGCAAAGACATATCATGAGTTGATTCTAAACATTAGCTACTATTACTATGGTTGTGTATTGCTCTTTGATCAATAGAACCACACAAAACACAAGTAATGAGAGTAATGCAAAATAAAGACAGAATCTGTCAAAAACTGGACAGCCCGTAAAGAGTGAATTTTCAGAGGCACTTACGTTGCTCAAATCAGAAAACTTTGAACTAATGAAATGTGTAATAATAATGAATATTGCTGTCGTAAAATTTCAGGTCAAAATTCCTTTCTGTGATTTTAACATTTTTCGCAGTGAAGCTTAGGAATCTGTTTTCTGGACAGCAAATCACTATTGTTTGATCCTACCTCTCAAAAGAGGTTATTCTTGCCATAAAGATGAAAAATAAGATACAAAGTGTTGTTACAGTAGTAAACAAGCACCTTGACTCAAAAACCAAAACTTAAACTGAAGATAAAAAAAAAAAAGAAACAAAAAGAACTAAGAAAGAATCAAGAGAAACAAATAAAGAAGAAAGAAAATATTTTTGTTGTTTTTGATTTAGCAAAAGGCAAAAGAAGAAGCAAATATATACAACATAAACACTCTTTTTTTTGGTTTTAGCTTTGGGAAAAGTTTTAATGATAGAGACTTTGCAATGGTTCCATTGGCATGAACAACACATGTTCAAGGTCGACCCCAACTTCTCCATTACTCATCCTTCTCATTTACTTTCCCAAATTTTATATAAAATGAAAATATTAAACTAATTGTCACAAAACAGTAGGTAAAGATATTTTACATGTTGTAAAGATATAAAGGTGTGCTCAAACCGAATAGAAAATTAAAGCATAAGGAACACACCACAGAATATTAAACCATACTCCTCATCATCATCAAAATTATTATCAATAATGTTATCATTAGGCATAGGTTGATATTCCTCCTCATTATATTATCAGAATCATAAGAACAAAGTTTATCATCAACAAAAAATTTAGTGTTACCCTCATCCATAGGTGGTGAAGGTGGAAGTTCCCTTCTTCATTCTCTAGTTGTTCATCATTTTCATCATCTTCTTGGGGTTGCATGGGCATCCCCAAGCTTAGGTTTTTATCCTCCTCTTCACATACTTCCTCTTCCAAGCTTATGTTTCCATCATCTTCTTCCTGCAAAACATCAGTACTTTCTTGGGGAACCTTGCTCCTCTCTTTATAGTCAACAACATAAATATTTTGAGAGAACTTGGCTATGCAATGTTTAGAAATAAGTGTGACCTCCTTTTCAAATCTCTTAACTCAAGGGCAAGTTTCATTTTCATAAGCAAAGGTGTGCAATTCACAAGATGCATAATAAGTAACAAATTCCTCTACTTGTTCCATCCCTATATGAGTATAATCATTAGTATTGTAAGATGCTATGACACGTTCTTCATGGAACTTACATTGTAATCCAAAGTGTCTTTTTCTATGTTTAAAGCAACAAGTTGTATTATTATGGAATAAAAGCCACTCTCCAGCAATATGTTTTAATCTTTTCATGAAACCTTCTAGTCTTATCCCTTCTGTTGACTCTCTAAATTCCTTAGCAATTTTAGCAACTTTTATGTACCCAGAGTAAGAATCCAACATCCATTCCCTACCAGAAGTTTTTATGGTATTTTCCATTTTAAGACTGAAAGCTGAAAGCAAAACTAAGCTAAATGCAAAACTGAAAATAAATATCTAGTGCAAACAAGAATAAAAACTTAAGCGCTACACTCCCCGGCAACGGCGCCAGAAAATGTCTTGATACCCACAAGTATAGGGGATCGTTGAAATCTTCAATGTGTAAGTATTAGTATCGATCCCACGAGGAGTAGAAGGTATAAGTATTTATCCTCTCAAATAAGAGTGTCACTTCTCTTATTATCTATGCACTAGACAAACTAAAATGATTAAATGATGCAAGTGTTTTTGGGTTTTTGGTGTAGAGTTTGCAATAAAGAAAAAAGCTGAAAATAAAATATGACAAGTGAAAGCTCTCAAAGAGAGAAAGCCCAATCCTCTACGCAGCAAGAGGACAAGCTTGAGTGATGTGTTTCTTAAATGTGGAAAACGTTCCCAAGGGCTACATGGATTTCATGGCATAAATATTTCTAGAACAACAAGGTAAACATTTTTTCAAGTTTTAATCTTCTTTGGACGGAGCCATAATTAGGTGTAGCTAAATAAATATACTAAACCCCTTATGATGGTTCTTATGGCCAAGTAAATGACTGCACAAGAGTTATTAAGACATAGAGTCCCACCATAGCCTTAAACTCTAAGGTCCCCGATATAAATCCCTTCCTAATGCAACTTCATGACTCGGTCTCAGATTTACGTGTCCCCCAAGTCTCCCTCACTCCATTACACTAGTGTGATAGCACCTTCATGCATTACTCAATATATGGTGCACTTCATACATTGTACATCAAGACAATCATAAAAGATAAAAACTTGACCAAATACTCAACACAAGTTAAGTGAAAATCATTGCCAATCCATCCTATGCCCCCAGGAACATGAGAGGACTACTCACAACGCGAAGACATGATATGATTCAATGGTATAAGTGATACAACACAATCTGAAAATATAATCTCCCCACAAAACAATGACAAGTAGTAATTCACAAACATGTAGAATAGTACTTAGACAATAGCTAGGGTTCGAACAATCTCAAACTATGAGGGGGGTGAAGTGGATCACGAAGATGGTGATGGAGATGGTGCTGGTCTTGATGGTGGTGTTGATGGAGACTCCGGAGGGGGGATGGAGGAGCCTTCCGGAGGTGATTCCGGCGGCGTTTCCCCCCTCCGATCTTCTCCGGCGGCAGCCTTCTGTCTCCTGTTTCTTGGTTTTGTGTTTCTCCGCCGCCTCCTTGTGAAACTCCTCGGGGGACCATTTTTATAGTCGGTTTTAGGTCAAGACGAAGCCACGGAGACGAAAACGGACGGCATCGGAGCCACGAGGCCCAGGTTGATGGGTCCCACACGGCCGAGGAATCTGGCCGCGTGGGCCCACTCAACTTGGCCCTCGGGTCTCCATTTGTTTGCTTCCTTCGCTTCTACGCTTTGTTCCTTCCAAATATTGGGCCCCGTAAAATCTTAGGTCATTTGGACGTCGTTTGGGTCCCTGAAAGTCAAAAAGATGGAAAAATGGGTTTTCTGGTTCTGCAGGGTTAATTCTAAATAAATGGGGAAACTGTGAATTATCCCCTAAAATCATTATAAAACATTAATATAACCCATATATGATGCAAATAAGTTGGAATATCAAGTAATAAAATGTAAAGTTCATGTATGCATTTTACATGCATCAGCGGCCTGGAGGAGGTCGAAGGTCCAGGCGTGTGCGAGGAAGATGGAGATGGAGGGCCACCGGCGAGAGCCGCTGTCGAGGACGACCACGAGATTCACCGGCCAACATCCAGGCACAGCCGCCGCCTGCATCCTCCGAGTCTCCGACTCTACGGTGGAGTTGGCGCTGGCCGTCGTTCTCACAACGAGCGCGCGGAGCAGCTGATGCTAGTGGAAGACACATTTTCCCAATCGAGAACAACTGAACAAGGATGCACATGCACTATGCTGCCAAGGGTAGGCATGATTTCTCATGTTCGTCAGATGAGAAGAGAGATGTGCAAGTGACGTGTTTCGGGAAAACATAAAATGACACGTTGCATGGTAGCATCGCAAGAAAGACAACTGACAGCAAAAAGCTAAGTACGGGTGGAGCTTTGCACGTTACGATCGTCTAGTCGCCGTCAGTCAACAAATCGAGATAGTGCGAATCCAACGGTGCTGAGGTGAATCCAACGGCGCTGGGGGCATGCGCAGCTACCACTATGAGTAGTGAAACGCCTCTCTAAAAGGGTTTGGTTAACAAGGAAGACGGTGTGAAGTCTTATAATGTTTGCAATATGTTGGTCATATAAAACTTGGTGTACCGGTTGATATTCTTGTTTGCTTACATAACCTTGCTAGCCTAAACTATGTACTGAGAGGGAATGCTTCTCGTGCATCCAAATCCTTGAGCCAAAATCCATGCCATTTGTGTCCACCATAACTAACTATATGTGGTATTTCCTTGCCACTCCAAGTAAATTTTTCATGTGCTACCTTTAAACTATTCAAAACAGTTATTACTCCTTTTTTTGTCAATGTTTACTAGCTCATGAGGAAGTATAGTGGGTTATTCTGTATTCAACTTGTCAAACAGACTTTACCACCAGACTAGCGGCATATATATCCGCTTATCTATTAATTTTGCAAAAAGAGCTGGCAACGGGGTGCCCAGTCCCAATTAATTACAACTTTAACCGCTTAATTCTCTTCACATTTTGTCAACTGATTACTCAGTGAAACATCTGCATGTGTAAACAAAAGAGAAAGAGAGATGATCTTCCTTACTGGTAGAAATAACGTCCTTCATGGGAGCCGCTCTTAAAAGTCTGTTTGATAGGGAGAATATTGTTTTCATCCGCTGCCATTCGTTGACAATTAACAAACACCTCTCAAATCTTACTTTTTACTCTCTATATGATTTCAAAAACTAAAAAGCTCTAGCACATGATTTGGTCCCTGCTTCCCTCTGCGAAGGGCCTGTCTTTTACTTTTATGTTGAGTCAGTTTTCCTACTTCTTTCTATCTTCCACAAGCAAACACTAGTGTCAACTTTGGTAAAACATTTGTTATATGCTGCATATTGGACTTATTATATTGCTTTGTGTTGACAATATCCATGAGATAAATATGTTGAAAGTTGAAGCAAATCCTGAAACTTAAATCTTCCTTTGTGTTGGTTAAATACCTTTTGTTAGAATCTATTGCTTTATGAGTTAACTCTTATGTGAACCTGTGGATGCATTGTCTCCAAAGTACTATTCACGAAAAGTTTAGCTTGTGTGATTCAGTTGTTTACTCATTATCTATTTGGTAGCAAATTATAGACCATTGACTTGGATCACTTCATTCATTTACATGTGCCTTACAATATTATATGATCAAGATTATGATGGTAGCATGTCACCTCAAAAATTATTTTGTTTTATCGTTTACCTACTCGAGGACGAGCAGGAACTAAGCTTGGGGATGCTGATACGTCTCAAACGTATCTATAATTTTTGATGTTCCATGCTGATATTATACCAATTGTTACATGTTTTGCATCCACTTTATGTCACTTTTATACATTTTTTGGGACTAACCTATTAACAAGATGCCGCAGTGCCAGTTCCTGTTTTCTGCTGTTTTTGTATTCCAGAAAAGTTAGTCGGAAAATATTCTCAGAATTGGACGAAAATTGACGGAGGTCCCTATTTCACCGAGACACACATGGAGTCCAAAGGAGAGTCGGAGCCGAGCCACGAGGTGGCCACACAAGGGCTCGGCGTGGCCAAGGGTGGGGCCGCGCCCTACCCTTGTGTGAGCCCCTCGGGGGTCTCCAGCCGCCGCCCTTTCGCCTACTTATTCCCCCGATGCGAAAACCCTAAATACCCGAGTCATAGTCCACGAAAAGTTTCAGAGGCGCCGCCGTCGTCAACCCTAGCTCGGGAGGGTCCAGAACCTCTTCCTGGCTCCCTGCCGGAGAGGGGAATCATCACCGGAGGGCTCTACATCACCATGCCTGCCTCCGGAGTGATGCGTGAGTAGTTCATCCTTGGACTACGGGTCCATAGCAGTAGCTAGATGGTTGTCTCTCCACTTTGTGCCATCATGTTTAGATCTTGTGAGCTGCCTAACATGATCAAGATCATCTTATTGTAATGCTACATGTTGTGTTTGCTGGGATCCGATGAATATTGAATACTATGATCAAGTTGATTATTAATCTATGATACATGTTATTTATGATCTTGCATGCTTTCCGTTACTAGTAGATCCTTTGGCCAAGTAGATGCTTGTAACTCCAAGAGGGAGTATTTATGCTAGATAGTAGGTTCAGTCTCCAGTAATCTGGGCGAGTGACAGCAACGCCTAAGGTTGTGGATGTGTTGTTGCTACTAGGGGTAACATAACAATGTTATGTCCACGGTCATATGTACTTGTTTACTGTACGCACATTGCTTAATGCGATTATCCGTTGCTTGCAACTTAATACCAACGGGGAATACGGAAGTCAACCTGAAGGTGGATTATTAGTCATACATGTGGTTGGATAAACGGTCTATGTATTTTGTCGTAATGCCCAATTAAATATCATGGTAGTCACCTTGTTATATATATGCATTGTCATGCGCTCAATATTTTATCAATTGTCCAGCCGTTATTTGTTTACCCAACATGTCGTTTATCTTTATGGATAGACACCACTAGTGAACTGCGGACCCCGGTCCTTGCTTTTACACTGATAAAACCACCAATTGCAATCATTGTTCTCTTTTACTTTCTGCAATTAAACACTGTTTTCCACACCATACGTTTAACCCTTTGTTTTCAGCAAGCCGGAAAGATTGACAACCTTCCTGTTTCGTTGGGGCAAAGTAGTTTGATTGTGTTGTGTGCAGGTTCCGCGTCGGTGATTTGGGTATCGGCATCATTCGACAACCTTCTGAAGTGCTACTGCTCCTCCTGGATTCGATAACCTTGGTTTCGTACTGAGGGAAAACTTACTGCTGCACTGCTTCATACCTTCCTCTTGGGGTCTCCCAACGAACGTGTGTTTCACGTCAGCAAGGTTTTATCCCCACAATTATCCAAACTCTACTATATTTTTCTCAATACTCAATACACTACCCTAAATAGTTATTTGTTTTGACAAGTTTTATTTTCTTAAACCACATTTAGGCAACATATTGAAAACCGTATGCATCCGACGAGATTTTTTTTGACTGGTATTGGAATTTGAGAAATGTTCTCAAGAAAGAGCTAAGAGAACATGTTATGAAAAATTCACTCCCTGTCCTCCGAGACACAACTACCGATGAGGAGCTGAGGAGCAAGCGGCTCACCAAGTCGCGAGCGATTTTGCCATATGGTATTGCACGGCTTATGCTTGCAATTGAACCCGAGCTTCAAAAGTGGTTTCAAACCGAAAACCTACATGGAAAGCTGTGACAATCCAGCTAATGGCTACACACTAGATAGTCTAGATTCATCCAGGTACACCCAGATTCAGAGATCTGGTACAGAGTTTAGAGTGGTTTGGGGAAGGAGAAGCAGAGGAGAACGGAAGAGCGTTACACACGCATTCAGCGTATTGATCATCGATGCTTCTTTCTTCCCAGCTCACGTGTATTACACGGCTATGGTCGTGGTCTCCTCGTGGCCTTCATCTCTATCTTGGGCTTGGGCCGCGCACTGTCGACGGCCCATGTCAACGGTCGTGACATTCCCCTCGCTTTGAGAAGCTGCTTGACCCCAAGCAGGCGCATTCGGATACTCCTCCATCAACCGAAGCTTGTTCTCCCATGTCAGCCACAAATTTGGAAGACCCATCCACTGGACCTGAATCAAAGAAATAGTGGAATTACCCGAAACAATTTCCTTTGTATCTAGAACCTGTAAGGGAATTGGCTCAACATCCAGCATGGAGCATTGAGATGGTAAATCATGTTGAGCAATGGTGTTGGCTGGCAAAGCCTTCTTGAGCAATGAAACATGAACCACATGATGGATGCGACTCCCCGATGGTAACTCCAATTTGTATGCCAAGTTTCCCACACGTTGCAGAACGGTGTAAGGACCAAAGAACTTATAGCTTAGCTTCAGATTTGTGCGACGAGCCACCGAAGCCTGAACATAAGGCTGTAATTTGAGGTAAACTTTATCCCCCATAGCAAACTGGCATTCCACACGCTTCTTATCAGCCTGACTCTTCATTCTCTGTTGTGCTCGCAGCAGATTTTGTTGAATGAGTCTCTGCATATCCTCTTTATCGTTTAACCACGTTGCCAGATCAGGTACAACATCTGGTGGTGCATCTTGGATGCCAAAGTGTTTGGGTTTGTATCCATACAACACTTCAAAGGGCAACCTCCCCAGGGCCGAATGATGTGTAGTATTGTACCAGAATTCCGCTAAGGCTAACCACTTTGACCACTTAGTCGGACATGCTTGAGTCATACATCTCAGATATGTTTCCATGCACTGGTTCAACCTTTCTGTTTGACCATCTGTCTGGGGATGATAACTAGAACTCATATTAAGTGTAGTATCAGTCAGCTTGAAGAGTTGATGCCATAATGCACTAGTAAAGACCTTGTCTCGATCAGAGATGATTACTTCCGGTAAGCCATGCAACTTATACACATGATCCACATACAATTGAGCCACTGTCATTACTGAATAAGGATGAGTAAGTGGAATGAAATGACCATATTTGGTAAACTTGTCAACGATGACCAGTATCGTATCATACTTAGTTGACTTGGGCAATCCCTCCACAAAATCAAGACTGACCATCTGCCAAGCTCTAGTGGGTATAGGTAAAGGTTGTAGCAAACCTGGTGTTCCCACATGATCTGTTTTTGCTTATTGACACACAACACAGTGTGCAACATAGTATTGAACACCCTTCTTCAAATTTGGCCAAGAGAATAATTCACGAATTTTATGATAAGTGGCAGTAAACCCACTGTGGCCTCCCACACCACTATCATGTAAAGCCAACAACACTGCCTTTTTAGCCTCAGTATGGTTTCCTAGCCAGATTCTATTTTGAAATTTAATAACTCCATCATGTAAGGAATACCCTTGCTCATCTGGGCTAGCAATGCTCAGGCGTGTGAGCAACTCTTTTTTCGTGAGGGTCTTGTAAGTAACTCTCAGTTACAATTTCTAGCCATCTTGGTTTGCTTGTGGAGATAGCATGTACTTCAGAAGTTGCTGGGCAGCGAGATAAGGCATCCGCTACCACATTAGAGGTGCCCTGTTTGTACCTCACTTGATATTGCAAGCCTAATAATTTACAGAATGCTTTGTGCTGAATAGAGTTAGACAATTGTTGAGTCTCCAAATGAACCAAACTCTTATGATCAGTGTAAATGGTAAACAACCTATGTTGGAGATAGGGTTTCCATTTGTCAACAGCCAGAATCAAAGCTAGACATTCCTTTTCATATGTTGATAGTGCTTGTGACTTGGGACATAATTCTTTGCTAAGATAAGCAATAGGATGGCCTTTATGCGATAGCACCGCACCAATTCCCACTCCAGAGGCATCAGTATGCAAGTCAAAACTTAATTGAAAGTTGGGCAGTGCGAACACCGGTGCATTAGTTAAAGCTGCCTTCAATTCTAGAAACGCATCATTAGCCACAGAAGTCCAGACAAACTGCACACTCTTCTTCAGTAGCTCTGTCAATGGTCTACTGATGATACCATAATTCTCAATGAATTTTCTATAGTACCCCGCAAACCCTAACACTTGTCTGACCTGTTTAAGTGTAGTTGGTGTTGGCCACTTGTTGATTGCAGCAATTTTCTCAGGGTCTGTACCCACTCCTTCTGCACTGACAATGTGTCCTAGGTACTCCAACCTCTTCTGAGCAAACGAACACTTAGACAACTTGATATACAACTTGTGGTCAGCTAGCACTTGAAACACTTGCGACAGGAGTTTCTGATGTTGTTCCAAAGTAGCAGTGTAGACCAAAATGTCATCCATGAATATCAGTACTCCTTTCCGCAACAACGGTGCAAAGATAACATTCATTGCAGATTGGAATGTAGCCGGTGCGTTTGTAAGTCCAAACGGCATGACATTGAATTCCCAATGACCATTGTGTGTTTTAAAAGCTGTTTTGTATTCTTCACCTTCAGCTAACCTTATCTGATGATAACCACTTCTGAGATCAAGCTTTGTGAAAAACTTAGCCCAGCCAATTCATCAAGCAACTCATTTACAATAGGTAACAGATACTTATTCTTCACTGTTAAGGCATTTAAGTACCTATAATCAACACACATTCGCCAGCCACCATCTTTCTTCCGGACCAAAATAACAGGAGACGCATAGGGACTGTTACTACGTTGAATCACGCCCTGCTTAAGCATGTCAGTATTTTTTTCTCCAATTCATCTTTCTGTGTAGGTGCATACCGATAAGGCTTCTTCTGCACTGGTACAGCTCCAGGTATTAATGGTATTTGATGATCAAACTCTCTTGCTGGTGGTAACCCTTGAGGTTCCTTAAAAAGATGAGCATGATGATCAATAACTTTTTGAAGTTCAGTCGGAATTGGAACTTCATTTGTGGTATCTTCCTTGCATTCTAAGGCCACTAACTGTGCCACCGCACCATGTTCAATTAACAGATGCAACTCAGACCCAGATATCTGCGGACAGTAAGAACTATTGGCATTGATTCCTCTCAAGGTGAGTCTCTTCCCATCATGCATGAACCGCATCTTCTTGCGTTTCCAATCAATGAACATTTTCCCTCCAATACAAGTTTCTAACCAATCCATTCCCAGAATTAAATCATAGCACTTGATAGGAAGAACCCTAACAGGAGTGGTAAACTTAGCATCTTGAACTCCCCATACTAATGCTGGAATTCCTTCTGTGCTTGTCATTTTTGTGCCATCCGCAATGGTAACTTGAACCGGAGGAAGCTGAGCAATAGGTAACTGTAGTTTGACAGCTAGTTCCTTACTAACAAAGTTTCCAGAGCTTCCTGAATCAATGAGAATAAGGACCTGAGTTTTACCAATGTGTCCCAACAGTCGCATGGTCTTCTTGCTAGTCGTACCCATGGTTGCTGCAGCTGACAGACTCATTGCCTATTCCTTCGGTGCTTCTTTGTCTTCCACTTCAGACTTGCTATCGGATTCCGAGTCACTGTCACTACTACTATCAGAGTCCAAGTCCAAAGCTGCACATATTTCATCAATTACAGATAATTGCACTTGATTGGGGCATTTGTGAGTCGGGCCATACTTCCCACCACACTTGAAACATTCACCACGAGCACGACATTGAGCTCGAAGAGTATCTATTTTTGTTTGCACAGCTTGAACAGTTTGCTTCTCCTTGCCAACAATTGCTTCAGCTGGATGAATTCCCAATTTACCTGGACCAGCTCTGTTATGCCACTGCCTAGGCTCATAAGTGTACTTCTTGTAATCATGTTGTTGTGCTTCCTGTAAAAGAGCCAAGGATATCGCAGCATCAACCGTTCTCGGTTTGTGTAACACTATAGCAGATCGAATTTCTTTTTTCAACCCCTTCACAAACTTAGCAACAAAAAAGGTATCATCTAAAGCACTATTGTGAGCAAGTAACTGATGCATGAGATGCTCGAATTCTCTGTAGTAAGTTTCTACATCTCCGGTTTGCCTAATCTCTAAAGCCTTATTCATATCAGTGTAGTATAAGTCCTTAGCAAACTTCTGGCACACAGCAACAATTAACTGTGCCCAACTTTCTATATCATGTTGTGCCTCATAGGTCTGCAACCACAATGCTGCAGAACCAGTAAAGTGTAGTGTGGAGTAATCTACTTTGTAATCTTCAGGAACATGAAACATGGTAAAGTATTTTTCAGCTTTATCTTTCCATAGTTTGGGATGAGTGCCATCAAACTTTGGAAAATTGGTCTTAGGCATGCGAAACTCTCTAGTGTGATTATCTCTATGATATCTATCATTTCTATGAACATTATCATGGGAATTGCCAGATTCAAATTGATTTCGAGGAGTGTAAGACGCACCATTGTCCAGAGCACGAGGTGTAACCGTGCCCTGGTTCAGAAGTTCTTCACGGTGCCCATTTTGGCCATGGGATGGATTAAGCACTGTCGAAATGGTGCTCTCCAATGACTGTACCCGAGTGATCAATCCCTCAACATTAGTTTCAATTGAGGAAACCTTGTTGAGCGCCACCTCATGATTCTTCAGTAGACGCTTGGCAGGAGTTCGAGTTCTTCTCCGCCGTCTCCACCGCCTTGGATAAACCCAACACCAGCTGACTCAGTTGCGCATTGATATCCGCCACCGCCACCGAATTAGCCGCAATTCCTTGCTCCGCCGCTACCATCCTCACCGTCAGGGTTGGTGGACGCGCCGTCGTGAGTTCCGCCAAGGTCTACCGCCACCGGATCAACAAGTACTAGCGAACACGTTCCTCCACGAGTACTAGCGAACCACTTTCCTTTGAAATTGACCAGATCGCCTCCTGAATCACACGAATCAGTCAATCAACAGGAATTTTACCACTGGCCTAGGGTTTGGCATAGCAACCTTCGATTTAACCGATCTGTGGCCGAATTTTGCACCGCCGCCTGAATCACCGCCACCGCACTGCTCGAGATTTAGCAGCTGCACACCGACGCCGCGAGAACCAACTTCGTTCAGGGATTTTACAGGAGAACCAAACCCAAACGTCGCTGAACTCGATTCGCCTCCGAATCCCTCAAATCACCTCCAGATCTCACCAAATCGAACTGAAATTTTTTCTGTGGATTTTTCTGTGGATTTCCCCGGGCTCGAACGGCTACTGATACCAATTGTGACGATCCATCTAATGTCTACACACCAGATAGCCTAGATTCATCCAGATACACCCAGATTCAGAGATCTGGTACAGAGTTTAGAGTGGTTTGGGGGAGGAGAAGCACAGGAGAAAGGAAGAGGGTTACACACGCATTCAGCGTATTGATCATCGATGCTTCTTTCTTCCCAGCTCACGTGTATTACACGGCCGTGGTCGTGGTCTCCTCTTGGCCTTCATCTCTATCTTGAGCTTGGGCCACGCACTGTCGACGGCCCATGTCAACGGTCGTGACAAAAGCACATTACATGACACAGCACAAGGCAATATATAGTGAAATAGTATTGGATTCACTAATGATATAAATCCAGATGTAGTTGCTGCAAACTAAAACTAGTAGCCTTTATGTCTAATGAGAATATACAAAAAAAATTGTAGAAATATGCGGCTACTTTAGTTGTAATTTCTTGGCTATGGTATGTCTATATAATCCATCGTGCGAGGACATTTGAAGCCGCTAAGTTGAGCCATGGAGCGGCATCCGGACGTTGGCATGCAGGTATAGGTCGTTCTTCCGACCAACGGCGAGGCCCATTCGCTCTGCCATGTCTAGCTCCCCTGGTTTCACCCCGGCCGGGAGCTCCCAGTCGAAGTGGTAGAGCAGCGCCGTTAGGGCGAGCTCCATGATAGACTGCGCAAACGACATCCCAGGACATAACCTCCTGCCTGCCCCAAAAGGCGTGTACTCAAAGTTGGTGCCTTTGAAGTCAACCGAGCCGGACTCAAACCGCTCCGGCTTGAACTCCTCAGCGTCGTCCCAATACTTGGGGTCTCTGCAAATTGCCCAGGTGTTTACGAATACGGTGGTTCCTTTGGGGACGTCGTAGCCGAGGACTTTGCACGTCTCGGTAGACTGACGTGGAAGGAGCAGCGGCACGGGCGGATGCAACCTAAGTGTCTCCTTAATGACGAGCCTGAGGTACTTGAGGTTATCTAAGTCATCCTCGGTGACGTTTGGCTTCCCATCAAGGTTGTCTCGTACTTCGGCTTGTGCTTTCTGCATCTTATCTGGGTTCCTCATGAGCTCGGACATGGCCCACTGGAGAGCTGTCGCGGATGTCTCGCTCCCAGCACCAAACAGGTCCTGCACAAACAAGCAAGGCCGTTTCCAAAGCAAATTAAGAAGATGAAAGAAACAAAAGAGACATGTTTGTTGACGTGCAGTAAAAAAATAGTGTTAAACTACTTACAGAAATAAGCGCTTTGATGGATCCCATGGTGAAAGGCACATCGTGGCTACCTTCCTTGTGTATTCTGAGGAGCACGTCCAGTAGGTCCTCCTTCTCCTCCTCCTCATTCACGTTACCCTTGGATGCAGCGGCGGTCTTGAGCTCCTGGTGCTGCTTCATGGCGAAGTCCATAAGCTCGAACCTTTTGCGGTGGTGCTCCCACGCCCGCTGAGACGAGCTGCTGACGAAGCTCGCTAGCCACGAGGACGGGAACAAGTCGACAAGGTTGAAGCCGCCGAGGAGCTTGATCCCTTCCCGGAGGACCTCCAGAAACTCGTCCCGCCTACTAAACCTGTCCCCGATCATGGCACGCAAGGTGGAGTCGGTGATGAGGACGGCGAGCCTCTGGCTGACGTTGACAGCCTCACCGCGCGGAGCACCCGCGATGGCGTCGACTAGGCGCCCGACCTCCTCCTCCCTGACATGGCGGAAGGACTGCACCTGGCGGGCGCTGAGCAGCTCCATGATGCAGATCTTGCGGAGCTGCCGCCAGTGGTCGCCGTAGGGCGCAAACGCCAGCCCCACACCGTCGGACATGAGGATCTTCGTGGTCTGGTTCCATGGACGCGTCGCGAACGTGACGTCCTGCGTCTTCATGACCTCCCGTGCTGCGTCGCTGGACGAAACCACGACGACCGGTACCTCGCCGAGCTTGAGGTAGACCAGGGGCGCATTGTCCAGCCGGCGCGCTATGTCTGCAAGTGCGCGGTAGATGAGCGGCTTACCCGCAATATGGTGCAGGCTTCCGATTACTGGCAGCCTCCATGGTCCAGGCGGCAGCCTCCGGCTCTCGCGTTTCCTGATCAGCTTGAGGAGTAGGAGCGGGAGGAGGAGAGCCGAGAGGAGGCAAAGGTAGTACGTTGTTTGCTCCATGGTGGCTCGTGTGTTGTGTGTTCAGCTAGGTACTGGGTAGTGGTGGCTCTTGTGTTGTGTTTTCAGCTGGGCACCTGGGACTGCACTACATATGCATGCCGAAGAAGACCAAGTCACAGACGTCCTTGTCGATGGATCAATTTCAGTCAACAGCCACTTGCGTCCACGAAACTCCGCTATGACTCTGTCACTGGGGGGAAGCCGCTTATACATGTCCACAAAAAAGGCTTAAAAATGACAGATTTCTTACAAGGTAAAATCAGCTCAAAATTACACAGAACCACTAGAAAATGCAAACTTCGATGCATAAGTAAAACAGGTGTTTTTCACACGCACTTACAGATTCGTCAAACGGACACACAATTTAAAAACATTCTATACGCATTAAGTGCAAAATCATTGCTTGATCAGAATCTGAACCTCTTCCATACAAATTCAGGCTTCAATATTATAAATCACGATTCTAGAACATAATCATTTGAATAGATAGATCCAAAATCTTGCGGATCAGTTTCCCCATCAACCGTTTATATTTCACTCACTTTCTTCCGCATCGACCTCACCTTTCCTCTTTCTCTCATCTGCCAATAAGAAAGTTGTACATCAATAGTAAGATTACAACATGACAAATTCTTGATTGCTAGTAGTCAAAACATCACAAACCATTAGCAATTATTGACCCCTACTAGTCAAAATATCGCAAGACATGAGGAATTATTGACTGTTACTAATCAAAATATCACAAAACAAGAGCAATTATTGACTGCTACTAGTCAAAATATCACCTTTCCTCTTTCTCTCATCTGCCAATAAAAAAGTTGTACATCAATAGTAAGATTACAACATGAGAAATTATTGACTGCTAGTAGTTACAATATCACAAAACATTAGCAATTCTTGACTGCTACTAGTCAAAATATCGCAAGACATGAGGAATTATTGACTGCTACTAATCAAAATATCACAAAACAAGAGCAATTATTGACTGGTACCAGTCAGAATATCGCAACATGAGCGCTTGTTGACTGCCATGTGCTGACATAATCAAGTATAATAAAGCAAGTATACTACAAAACTGAGAGAGTTGAACTGTCTGCACTTATGCGGCGCCCGCATATCGTTCATCCTTAATTGGTAAGTAAAATATCTGGAGAATGGATGGGTAGTAGTTAGAAAGAAGTACGGGTTCAGCAACAAAGACACGCAAGGAAGAAAATCTGAATCATAATTTAGCTCGATGTAGCCAGCTTTGTTTTGCATGGCTTGTTTTATGGGCTACCTTGTGGTAGCTAGCCTGCGTGCAACGGTGCAAGTCGAGTCCGCTGGAAAGCAAGAGTCAAGACATAGGGAGATGCCAACGGAGCTCGGCCGGCCGGCCGGACACAGACTGAGATGGTGACTGAGTACGGAGGAGGGTCGGAGTTGTCGAGGATCACGGCTCCGTCGTGAAGGAGCACGACGCCGGGGTCTTCATCTGCTAGCTGGCCCAATCGCCCTCGATCGGGCTCCTATCTAGAAGGAAACGGCGGGGTCGTGCATACGGAGTTTTACCGTAGCCCACCCTTCCGTCTTCTCCAATGCGATAAGTTGTCCTCGCGTGCATTAGTTACACACGTCAACACTCTGGAAGAGTTAATCAGCGGTGGAGACGTCAAGTATCCTGACTTTCTAACGCACATGCATCCCTTTCTGACTTTCAGGGGATCCATGATGGTTGCATTGACGATTGTTGATCCACACTTTTTACCACAGAGGAGAGGTGAGACCGTGAAACCGGTCCCTGGCCGCCGGACCGGAGTATCCCTGTCTTACTGATCGACCCGCTGGCTCTGATTGAACGCAAAGCACCACCGGGCTTTGTGAAATCAGTACCCAAAAGAAGAAAAAAAATTGCGAATCCGCAGAAGGTCCGTGTTAGGTTTCACACATGGATCAATCACATGAAACTAGACAAACACATCCACACGAAAATATCTTGGCCAAGGGGCACGGCCTAGCACTGCTCCAACGACGGGGAGTGTGCCAGAAATAGAGGTCTTTTACGGTACAATTTACTTATCTATTGGACTAGTAGTATGGAGGTATATCCACCATTGACTATAAGGGTATTCTGGACAGTTTGCTTAGTAAGAAATCTTGATAGAGATATGATTTGATCTGCTAGTCGTAAATGCAATGGGCCCACTCCTACTTCGCGCTTGGTAACCAGCGATACTTGCCATGCATGTATAACTAGTTGAATCCGGAGCGGCGACACACCGCGCCCTTGGAGAAAAATCATGGCGTCGGTCTGTTTTCTTTTTACAGCGAGAACAAAATGTTTGTTTGTTGAATAACTGCATAAAGTACCATCTATAATGAGGACTATGGTGATGTTAAAAGCTGGTGCATATATACATAGTTACATAACCTCACATGATGATCATTTGTACAAAGGCCTCTGGGTGAACTTATAAGAAGCTGGTGCATAGCACCATATATACATAAGCAGATAAGTAAAGGCAATGGCAATATTCATTTGCTTATCCAGTTGTCTGTCTGTTGTATTGATTGATTGGCTGTGTAGAGCAATGGCAACGAAGGTATCTACAGATTGGAAAACAGTATGTGTTAGCAAATGAAAGGTGCACTAATTCAAAAAGAATATAAGTGAACTACGTTCAAGTTCCACTGTTGAAGGATTCTTAGTAGAAATGTTTTATTATAGTAGACCCAAGGAATACAACTTGCACATGATTTATCTCAGATTAATACAGCTTGGTGAACTACCACCCATAACAGATGGTTCAGGATAAAGCTAACAATGATGTAAGAAATTTCTTTCCTCACCCAAACCAAACAAATTTGTAAATGTAAGACATGATACGAATTCAACGTTTGCGCCGATATAGGGTGAGGTAAGTCTAAGCATACTTGTCTACGTTCACAATTAACAAAATGTACATAAATGGGTAGAATATGTCGAGCATAAATTGGTAAGGAGTAGGTGAAAAATATTATTACCAATGCTATAGCTGAACATGGAACTAAAATCACTTACTAAAACTGTAGCGTAAGTAACTCCAGCTGTATTATCTCACTACTTTGGGCAAGTCTGAGAGGTACTGTGAACATTTCACTCAATGAAGCAGCCTAACATGATAAATTTATTCGAATTTAATCACCTATGGGCCTTGTAAGCATCTAAACTGGAGGGTACATTCATACCTATGTAACACACAAGAAACAGAAATGATGGTGCTGTAGCACAGAAACCCAGTACCTTAACAAGAAAGAGTAATCCTTCAGTTGATATAATATGAAATACAAATTACCATATATTTTTCTTGTTCAGTCAATTATTCTTAACGATAAGTAATATACTAATGTGAGTTAACATGCAGTTTGGCCTTACTTCCTCGCATGACAAAGCTGGAAATGATCAAAGAGCTCACAATAAATAAAAAATAAACGTTCCTGCTCTGCTCCAATATCGAAGCAGTAAGAAAGAGCTTTTTCCATTGGGTAATCTAGGGAAATGGATCTCTTCAACAAAAATGGCAGTAGAAGATGAGTAACAAAACCATGAACGTTGTGAAGCAAAGCAACGAACATCAACTCAAGACAGAGAGGGAAAAATTCCAAACAGAGAAGCACAACACTGCTCTATTTTCCATCAGTATAAAAAGGATGTGTGATAATCAGTCATTTATGAGTCTAAATACAACTCGAAACAAAGTGGAAAATATCCCAAATAGAGAATCACAACACCGCTCCATTTTCCATCAGTATAAGTAGGATTATGGCCTACTTGACCTAAGCGCGTATACGACAACTTATATTTTACAAATCTTAGGGGACAGACTATAGATTTATCTCAATCTACAGAACCGAAAGCTACATGGAAGGAAAAATAAAAAGGGACCAGCATAGCCGAAAGAGACCAAGCATATCATAATTTTTTTCTCTTTAGAACACAATTAAGCAAAAAAAAAGCAGTGTAATTCATACTCTTTAGAACGCATAAGCCTTCTCATTGCCCAAACCATGTGTACATCAGAAAAAGGCAAGCATGTCAATCCCATGACAAACTTGGTAGGCAAGTATAAAACTATTAAACACCCATCAGCTACCTACTGGAAGCATAACGATGGATAAATAAGCAGACAAACCACGAACTTGGTTGCCAAGGGAAAGCAAATAATATTTACACGTAGCAGTGATAAAACTTTTGAATTAAATAACTATCAACTTACTACAGTAGGCTTGGCAAGGAATAAATCATTTAGATATACTTAAATAGTTATACGACAGACTAAGTTCAACATGATGAAAGAAAGAGGGGCGACAACGTACTATAACCAAATTACTCAACCTACGACAACACCTTTCATACTGGTTTGATATAAAATCAAAACCAAGAATAGCAACTAATAGAGCATATGAGGTAAAGCAAATAAACTGTGGGTCATGTATTGTTTTAGTGCCATAATTGCATAAGTACATATAGAACGCTACCCATACACGTAGAAAACAGGAACTTGTTAAATTGGTTCACATTATATTCAAAATACCCGAATACAAATCTTATACGAATTTGAGATTTCTGCTACCTCAAAGCATAAAATACTTGGCAGAGCTCAAATCTGTTGTGCATGCAATTAACGAAACACTGACTTTTAATGGTTCTACCGCATTATATCTGAACTATACGACCTAACCTCAGTTGTCACATCCCAAAAGATTCTTTGTGGTAATACCTCTTATATCTTTGACCTTCAATACCTTGTCAGTCCAAACTGTCACCCTACATATCAGTCGGACCAGCAGATAAAGCGGCATGCAGAAATTATTACAGCCCATTCTTGGCTTGCAGATACATCTTGAAAAGTTTATGTACCTTGAATACACAATTACTTCATATGCAAAAAAAATCGTTCCTTTGTTACAATATCTGGCAAAATGTAAACAATTCATCCTCTAGCGCACATGCCAAAAAAAAATGTGAATCTGAACACAAACTTTAAAAATTACCGAGAAAGAGAAAAACTGTACCGAAATGCAAGGAATTAGCTGATAATCCAAGCAGATTGAGATGAAACTGAGTACCTGGCTGCGACCTTAATTCTCTAAGAGGTTCTACAAAATCCAATCACCTTCCCACAAACTACCGTGAAAAATCCTCAACACATCAGTAATTGATATCCCAGCATTACCTGGAGCCTCTTCTCCAAACTGCAATTTGCAGACAAAGCTTCCTGTGCCTCTAAAACAATCCTCTGCAATCCATAAAAAAACATCTGAGATGGAAGAGGACCCGATGTAGTTGTAGACTATCCACAAAAGTGAGCAGTTTCCACGTTCAGCTGCAACTACAAAGCTGGAAGTATGAAACGATTACATAAAAGCACACCATCAGATTTCATTGGTTCCTACTTGCTGTAATTAACAAATCTAGAACAACTCATTGACAAAGATTTAGCACAAAATAGGAAATCTAGACCCTGCAAGCAAGATACAAAATAGTCTGTAGGGCTATTATCTTTATCACATCATAAACCAGCATGCACGTAAATGTATTTAGCATACCGTTTTTACATCTGATAACAAAATAGTATCCTAGACTTTTGTTTATAACAATCGCTATTGTTTGGGGTCAATATCAATATAACATCTCTGTCACATGGAACCAACTGTTTATTTCGTTGATATTTCGCTAGGATTGTTTATATCGTTGTCCTGGGGGCGCAAAGAAGGTGATGAAGGGGTTCTATTGCTGTGCGCATGTGGTTCAGGAGGCAGGGAGGAGCAGCGCCTCAAAAAACAGGAGCTTAAGCTCACGTTCATGGCGGTATAGCTCAGGTCGTTGCAGGGGAACGATGTAGAGAAACCAAATAATTAGGGAGAGGTAGGAAATTGGAAGAGGAGCTCACGTAGAGGCTATCGGTGAAGTCGATCGAGCTCGGGGGCGACTGGAAGGCGACGAATTTCGTCGAAGAACGGCGGAGGAGATCGCCATGAGAAGGATGGCGGCTTGCTCCTTCTCGCCGAGGTAGGAGGGCTTCCACCGCGAGGCATCCGTCGGCGCTGCTTGAGGACGACGTCCTTGGCGAAGCCCACCATGTGAAGTTGCACGTTCTGCGTCCTAGCGGTGTAGGGCGCCTCCTCCTCGTCGTTCTGCTGCGCGGCGGCCTGGGCGGAGGCGGCGGCGGCTGCAGACTTGTTGCGGCCGGTGGAGGCACCGCCGTGCTTTCCCATGCCGCCCGGCGTGCCCTGCCCCATGGTAGGAACGCGTCGTCACAGCGGCGGAGGAAAAGGACGGTGGCTCGGCGGCGGCGGCGGGGCGGAGGCAGCCGCGTGGAGGAGGATTCGGGTGGAGAGACGGCGGGGCGGCGGCGAGAGCGGGAGGCAGCCGCCTCTGAGAGAAGATGGATGGGGAAAATGAAGAGGAGTCGATCTAGGGTTAGGAGGTCTTTATGTGGAGGGACTGATTCGTAATTTCTGGAAAGTGTAGGGCCTTTTTTGCAAAATTAGCACGGGGGCACTGTTCAACACTGTTCATCTACAGTAGTACGAGCGCTCCCCGCTCGCGAAATCGCTCGTCTTTGATATAGGTAGTAATTGAGGACTGATCAAGCCCTAGTTTTTTTCGCTTAACTGTTTCATTGACTTAACAAATCGTGTCCAAAAAAAGTACATGTCGTACACGTGACTTGGTGAAGTACTAGTACGTAAGGTAAATAAATCTATACTACTCTTAAAAGAGCAAACTTGTATTGTGTTGTGTTGATACATTAAATCTGAGACGTTCAATACTTGATCAACGGTTCAAATCCACTTTTTCCGTTTTATCCTCCCACCAAATCACATATTACGAGCAAAATGCCATTGTACCGCTTCATTTCTTTTATTATTCTGTCCGACCAAGCAGGAACAAAAGCCTCTTGACGGCGGTGTGCAGAGATGGATAGAGGAGGTTGGGGCCCGTTGGACTCTTCCCGGCCAGGAGAACTGCCGCCGGAACAATACATATTTCAGAGTAGCACAACCTCCCTTCTGCGGCGCCGAGAACCTCGATCGATCCAAGAATATGATTTCCCGGGCGGGAGCAGCGCCACCGGAACAATACATATTTCAGAGTAGCACAACCTCCCTTCTGCGGCGCCGAGAACCTCGATCGATCCAAGAATATGACATTGTCATGGTATCGACTGATTCGATTGGCTAGATATATGCCTCCGAGAAGAGTAGCACAACCTCCCTTCTGCGGCACTGTTATTGGGGCGCAGCTTGATAAAAAGGACATGGCGGAACGATTCCGGTGAGGGCACGAAGACGGTGAAGGCGAGTTCAATTCAATTTGTTGGAGGCGAGGTCGATTTCAGCCAGGAAAATCGTGGCCCTGGCTCGATCCGCGACCAACGAGGCAGTTGCCGGTATGCAAAGGCTGGTCGGTTGGGACCACCCTCAGGCATGCCGTTTCGCAGGCGAAGGCCGTTGGACGGCCAGCCATGGCGAGCTCCATCCATCGCTCACTGGAACTCTATCGGTTGGGAATGAAGACCTGAAACATCCGACAGTGGGTCTTCTTTGAGCAGCGGATTTGGGAGAGAAAAGCAACGATTTGGATGTAGAGTTGGCTGATTTGGGTTAATTACTCATTCCTTCCATGGAAACTTGACGATATGCATCGGCAATGGAGGGGGAAGGTAGAGCAGAGAGACTGAGAATGAGAGAGGTGGGAAAGGAGAAAAGGTTTGAGACGGGCTCGCTGAACCTGCTTCAGCTGGACAATATTTTTACGAGCGATGGTTTCGTAGTCTTTTCCTGCTTCTTTGTCATGGTGCAGCACAAAACTGACGCGGTATGTTTTGTAGGAGTATGATTTATCAAATTTATTCAGACATTTGGTTAGCGATCACTAATGACTGTCAGTATTAGATTGTTCATGTTGCTACGTTATCGATCAACATATCCTTATATATATGTGAGATGTGGGAGGAGTTCAACGAAGGAAGACATTTTAGTTATTTCAAATATGATTTACTCATCTGTATAACATATTTCACTACGTACATATTTCAATATTGGTAAATAAGATATTTAATACACATCTCTGATGGGTGTGCTATCTGTTTGTTTTGCTGAAGTATAAATAACGTGCCAATGAGGAAAGAAGACCACATGCCTTCATGTTTGACATCTTTGTATAAATTACATCTCGGGCTGTTTTGTTATTCTGTCGCAAAACACGGTCATATGTGTTAATTCAAATTTATAGTATATTTTACTTTGTAATAATCTAACATTGATGCCATCAGATTAGTTTGTATGTTTGTTACACTTCAATTCAGATATTACAGTAATGCAACATCTTCCTTTTATACATTGAATTTGTTGTTCCGTGGTGCCGCCACCGCCGGCAGAGTGCGTGGCAGGGAAGTGCAGACGTTAGGTCCAGGTGGGAGAGCATCGCACAGGCGCTGGAGGTGGAGGGGGCGCGATGGCCCGCCGGTGCCGCGAGGTGGAGGAGATGGAGGAGCAGGTTTGTTTTCCGCCTTCAGTTTGTGCTGTCTGTCTGTACATGTGTTGAATTAGCGGCAGGCCACCCTGTCGCTGTTGCCTATGAGTCGATCCCTCTCTGCGAGAAGTCTCTTTCTCAGCTGCTGCTCAAATCACCATCGCCGTGCTGTATACAGGAAGCTAGCTTTGGACACTTAGCAACGAAGAAAAAAATGTACTCTGTAGTATACAGCATGTGTGGTGACAGGGGAAAAGGAACGTGTGGTGGAACCGTGGAAAAAATTATGTGTGTCAATTTAGAAGACCATGGTTCTCTTGCTATGAATAACTATACGGCATATTTTTCGGAGTGGACTATATTGTTTCTCGCTATTTGTAACTCGAAAATCCTTCTGCTATTGGTTCAGTATTAGTTATAGTGTTTTAGAACTGCTGATGTTGATTTGAATGATTTCTATGTTATCTCATATTCTTTCCTTTCAGAAAAGGATCTATTGTGTATACTTGTTGTGAGTAGGTTTTCTGTCAGTGGTCATCACCCTTTTACCTTTTAAAGACTTTATTGCAGGTGCAGTTAGATTCATGTTAATTTTGAGTTTCAGCTAATATTGTATTCTACTATTTGTTTGAAGTAGCTACACTTATTACAGGGAAGAAGCTATCCATAACTTGGCAGGTGGAGAGATTCAAAAGTTGGACGATGTTAATGTGCTAAAAGCGACTTCTATATACATAGCTATAATGAGTTAAACATGTTGAATTCGCTTCTACTGGTAAAAAATCTGGACGTATTCTTTGTGACTGAAATTTGCAAAGAAGGTTTCACCATATTTTGTGTTTGCAGTAGTTCAGTCATGACGTGCATTAATTGCACGTGCACGTCTACTAGTAAACAAAGTAATTGGTGGCTTGGTGCAGAAGACTCATAAATATGTACGTTGGGGCGGGATGGTTTAGATTGGTGTAGATAATACTCCACAACCAGCGTGTACATTAATAATACCTAGTATATATCAGTCAATCGCACACATACTATTACACATGGTTTGTCAAATCACTATCCGAGGGTGGACAATGGCGGGGTCGGTCGCACACGGCTGGTAAATCCGTGCAAAACACTTGCCGAACCGTATTTTGGTAGTGTCGGTGGAGATGCACTTAGAAATAGAAAAAATATTGTATTGGCACCCCATTTATAACTTTTCTTTTCTCTAAGTTACCTAAGCTGTTGAGCTGAATTTGTTAGTCACATTAACAGATCGAAGAGTTGTGTACCATACTACGAAACTATTATAACCAATATAATAAAGAAGCCATCTTAAGGAATGTTAATCTGAGCGAGTTGGTACAGGAAAGTTTCCTAATTAGATGGGCTGCGTTTTTTTGCACCTGCCTAATCTGCCCTTTATTGAAAAAATACTACTCATTTGATCAACAAGTATCCATCAATCTATACCATCGGATCTGACTTAATGGACGGTCAATATTTGCTTGTCCCTGCCGTAAAAAGCCTCTAAAAATAGGGCAACGCGGGACGCTAAGAAAAGGAGGACATGCATGTGGCTCAAATTGGTCCCTCACAAGGGCACATTCCAGAGGAGGACCGGGGACGCGGCGACAGGAACGGTGCATACTCGATGTCAATCTAGGATTCAGGGGATGGGGCTGCCGTAAAATCTTGGCTTTTTTTTTTGCGAAACACAGTGCAACGCAGACACTCATATACACGCGTATACACTTACCAATATGAACACACACGCACACCCTATCCCTATGAGCACCTCCGATAGACTGAGCCGGCGGATCAGGTCTTGAGATTGACGAAGTCACCACAGGCGCCTCGCTGTCGACGGGAACGTCGCCTCACACTGAAGAATATTCCGCCTAAATGAGAAACAGCAGCGTCAAACCTGTGGTTTGAACTCTGCTGGGCTGGGGTACAACCACCCACCTAACCATCTTACCACAAGCAAGTTCTCCGTAAAATCTTGGCTTACAACCCTTCTTTCTCCGACTCCCGGCCTACAAGATCTTGCACCGCGAACTCCGCCTGATGTTGGGAAACTTTCAGTGCCCAACTTCGAGTCTGATCCGTTTTCACTTTTCCATGTGTGCATGTGCGCTCATGAACCGATAAACATAGGCACGCTAGCGCCTCGATCGCTAACCATCAACGCGACACGAGCGTTCTTCGATCAACCGACCCTGGACTCTGCGCCGCGCGTACAGATTGGGCGGCGCCGGCGGCTGCCATGGAAGCAGTACGGCCACCGTGGCCGCAGTCATTGACGGCAACGGAGACGCGTGTCGGTATCTTGGAGAAAGAGACCATAAGCGCCATCCGGATCCACAAGCCGAGCCGCTCCGTGCGCATCCACGGCAGTTTGATCATGTCCTTCGGGACGCGTAACCATGATCGCTTCAAGGCAAAGCTGGTATATATATATACATGGAACAACCTTCATTTATTTCCCCTCATGTTCCTACTTGATACGCATAACACTTCTTTGGCAATGCAGGAGGCCGATATCGGGGAGCCTGTGTCGGACATGCAAGCATGGGAGAGGATGAAGATGAAGAAGATAGATCTATCCGAGCCTCAGCCCTCGTTTCCCGAATACTTCGGCAGTGCCGAGGAGAACATAGATAGGTACGTCGAGTCGTTCAAGGGTCTTAATCCGGAGGTGGATAGACCTCTTGAGTATGACACCGACGAGAGAGCGATGGTCCTGGCCGGGCACGGTTGGGAGCATGGCCGTTTGCCCTGTCTTAGTGCGGTAATCCCGCGTACTCCTGAGTTGGGCCTCGTGCGTATCAATGCTACACTCACCGTCGACGACCCCCTTGTCCTGCCTCCTCGACGGCCTTCCCGAGCTCGCCCCGATGTAAGTTTTTCTCAATTTCATTCTCTTTCCGCATTCGTTCCTAGCTAAGTGGCTAAGTTGACGAGATTCGTTCTATTTTGAAATTGTAGCCTGATTTCGAGGCGGCCTTCGATGCCGCTTACGCGGACTATGAGGCGGAGTATCACTTGTGGCTGCAGAAGAGAGCGGACTATGACGAGTGGCAAGAGTTGCGCGATGCTGTAAGTTTCAACCTTTATATTTGCAAAATATGGCAAGTCTCATTTCCTCTAGTTTTTTGCCACTGGAGTGCGGGATCCGCTGCATCCGCGTCCACCTAGGGTGGGGATGCCGCCCATGTGCCCATCGAGGGAAGCGGTCGCTCGCACATACAAGCCAAGGACTCCGGTAAGTTATTTGCCAAACCAGTTGTTACCGCCGTACTGTGCTTTCCAAGTTGCTAACTTGGACTCAAACATGTAGGGATCGGGATGCTCCAGGAATGCACCCTTTGGTCGTGCTTCTGCCTCGCCGACTTAGACGCGCGCGCTCGTGGAGCATGGAGGTGGTGGTGCCTCGCCGAGTTCGTCGCGCGAGACCACACCGTCTCGTGCCTCGCCGGGTGCCTCGCCGGGTTCCGCGTGTGATTCGACGGCGGCTGCCCCACCTGGTCGGTCGCCTATGCTCACGCGGGCAGAAATGGATACCTCGAGCTCTCAGGAGATGTAGCATGTGTCCGGGTGTGTTTTTGTATGAATGTTTGGATGAATTCGAACTATGTTTGTGTCATTTGGAGTTTGTATATATGTTTGTATGAATTCGAATTGTGTTTGAGTTATTTGGAATTTGTATGATGGTTTGGATTATATATGTGAAGTTCTGTGATATTTCTGTATGAATTCAAATTATATTTGTGTATTTGAAATGTGCTGGAAACAGCAGCAACAATCAGCAAAAAAAAGAAAATATGGTCACTCATACGCCGCGGACGCACAGGATGGTGCCACGTCGCCCGAAGTGGACCATATGGTCACCCATACGCCGACGGCAATGCCGTCGGCGTATGTTGAGCTAACGGAAACGTGGGGATGCCGTGTTGTGGGGCCCACCAGAGCGTGCGCCGACGGCCGCCGCAGACGCCGACGGCAGTTTGGGTACGCCGACAGTTCGGGACGCCGACGGCCGCCGTCGGCGTATGTATACGCCGACGGCATTCGTGCATACGCTGGCGGCGTCCGGCCGTCGGCGTCTTGGTCGATTCCCGTAGTGCTTCTTAATTTTGAGCCAGAATTCGCACAATATTTCAAAAAAAATATCAAATTCGTCGTACTCGGTCAACCGTTTAAAATTTATTTTACGAGTAGATGTATCTCGCAGTTCCCCCACAAATTTTATATTGTAACCATTTCATTTCGACGGATATATACATTGTTTCTGGTACATATGTTTTGCTGTAGATTGCTAGAGAAAATTCGTATATGGTCACCTAGGGAAACTTTAACACCCCGACTCCGTATCCGCTCCGTCCTGTGCCCGTGCTAACTTTCATCATATATAAACGTGTAGCCACGCAGGTACTTTGAGATCAGCCGCGGCCCTGGACTCCACAGAACACAAATACGGAGGCGGCTGCCATGGCTGCAGCACCGCCATCATGGCCACACCACGCCTCGCCGACGACCGAGACTCAAGTCTGTTTCCGCGGGAAAGCGGCCATGCACGTCGACCGCAAGCCGAGCGACGACGCGTGCTCCGTGCGCCTCCACGGCGACCTAGTCCTATCCCACGGCTCGCGCAGGTTCGGACCAAACGGCTGGTTCACCGTCGACGCCACCGATCCCGTGGTCACGAAGCTCGACGTCCGGGCCAAAGTCTATGACCCCGCCGTCTTCCAGTGGATCGAGGTCTGCAGCGACCTCATCCACCACATGCTCGCCGAGGCGCCGGCGACCCGCGGGTGCGACCTCGCCGCCCGTAACTGGACGGATCCGACCTTCACGCCACATGACATAGCACTGGAGATCGTTCATGTCCTTGCCCGCGAGATCGACGAGACCCAGTACTGGGCCGTCCTGGGCTACGACGTAGTTATTGAGATGCCCAACTCTGCGTGTCCTCGGTCTACACCGAGCCCAAGGCGCTGATCCTCGCGTGCAGAGAGCCCGCGGCGGACACCGTGGCTGCCAGAGTGTCGGCACGCAGAAAGAAGCGCCGCCTTGAGCGCGCCGGCGAGCTGTGCGCCATCTGTTTGTTGGACTTCTTGGAGGCTGAAAACGAGGAGGCCGTCAGGCTGCCGTGCTCCCATCCCTTCCACAGTGGGTGCATCGAGCCGTGGTTCCACCGGGCGTCCACGTGCCCGACCTGCCGCCGTGACATTATTCAGTGCTTCAGCTTTGACAGATGAGCCGTAAAGGAAGATGAACGACTACGAAAACAAGAAGTTCATACGATATCTTAGCCCAACTAAGACTAGCGTTCCTAAATCTTTTGCTGAAAGTAAGCAGAGCACGTCGTCATCGGATACAAAAGGCCTGAACATTTCAAGAAATTTGAGTGGACGAATCCACTTGTAAATTCAAACAACAAAAGTGTTTATCCTCAAATATACATGCTGTCTAGGAAAATTGACTGAGGGCATGTGAAGCACGCTGTCCTTAACCCTTTGATGGCAGGGACATTGTTCGACAAAGAACGTACGGTTGAAAGAGACAATTTTGATGCGCACACAAACGAGGAGACCTGACTATACAAGCTGGAAACACAACATGCGGCCAACTTCTAGGGATCATTTTAAGACTCGTAAAAGTCCCTGATTCAAACTCGCTGGGAATGTAGAAGCTAGTATGAAACAAACTGTCCCCAACCATTTTAAAGTTTGGAGCGGTTTTGCAAGCTATGGCCAAATTTAGATTAAAAAATAAAATATTTCAAAACGTTCTAAGAAGATTCAACTAACTAAAATATATGTATTATGAGTCTCCTGGAAAATTGAGATCATTCTACCAAGTCAAATGAAAAATTTCACTAATTTTGTAACTTTTGAGTTTTGACCTTGTTTTTACTCTCGTTATTGCTGGTTTGTATAATTTTTTACTGTATGTTTCTCTTGTGTCCTACTCAGATGATTGTTCCTCCACATTCCCTGATTATTTTTACAATTCTCAGTTTCACACTCGTATTAATTTCATAGTCCTGTATTTTTTTATCGTGTCTTGCTTTTTTTTCACATACAGGGCTACGTTCTCTTTAGAAAAATCTATACACTCCCCTCGAAAGTAAAAAAAACAATCATATGTATAGACAAAAAAATTAGACAAATATGTATAGACAATTAAGCCTACTGTAGTTGGAGGCTGCACTGACGGGCCTTTTACTGGGAAACTTTCACGGCCCAACTTCGAGTCCGATCCGTTTTCCCTGCTTGCCCGTGCGCTCATAAACTCTGCATACTGAGAGGGACGTCCTACTTATCGACCTATGCATCGATAAGAAGCGTTCGTATACCCAGCGATAGTAGGCCTGGCCCATGAACCCTATGTTCTGAAGCATAGACCACTACGAGAGTTGTACTGTTTCATGTATCTTGGTTCATTAGTAGCATAGCTACTACACGAAAATTATGAACACTCGAACTACTTTGAAAGTTGTGTACACGAAAATTATGTGGGTCCACGAGTAGGTTCCATTCCCATACTCAGTTTCGAGTTTCGTCGATTATAACTTCTTAATTTTGAATAGATGTTTGAAACCTGTTTAGCTAAATTTTATCGAATTCGTCACGCTCGGCTGACCGTTTGAAATATTATTTGACGAGTAGGTTAACATCCACATTTCGCCCAACTTTCATGTTGTAATTTTTTCGTTTCGATGATCATATACGAGATGTTCGAAACTATTTTTGAACACGGAATGTGTGTTTGAACGGGATCTGAGTTTGAACGATTTTTGAAAACATCGTTGAACGGAATTTGGTTTTGAACGAAAATAGGAGAACGGTTGCACGGATTGTCTGTTTGAACAAGCTCTGAGTTTGAACGATTTTTGAAAACGTCGTTGAACAGAAATTGGTTTTGAACGGAAATGGGAGAACGGTTGCACGGATTGTGTATTTGATAAGGATCCGACTTCAAACTATTTTTGAAAAACATCGTTGAAGAGAAAATGTTTTTGAAGGGAAAATAGGAGAACGGTTGCATGGAAAGTGTGTTTGAACAGGATCAGAGTTTCAACGATTTTTTAAAACGTCATAGAACGGAATTTGGTTTCGAACGGAAATGGGAGAACGGTTGCACGGATTGTGTGTTTGAACGGGATCTGAGTTTGACAATTTTGAAAACATCGTCGAACGGAATTTGGTTTTGAACGAAATTCTATGAACGGAAATTATTTTTTAACGATTTTAAAAGTTAACAGAAAAGGCCGGTGAATGAAAACTAATTTTGAACGATATTAAAAAACGAGCACAAAATAAGGGTGAACGGAAATTATTTTTGAACGATTTTGAAAATGAACCGAAAAGGACGGTGAACGAAATCGATTTTTGAACGATTTTAAAAGTGAACAGAAAAAAGTCTATGAATGAAAATTATTTTTGAACGATTTTTAAAAAGTGAACAAAAAACCCTATGAACGAAAAATTATATTTGAACAATTTTTTAAATATGAACAATTTTCAAATTGGAACATTTTACAAATCTGAACATTTTTTAAATCTGAACATTTTTATAAATTTGACCGTCCTTACAAAAAATGAAATTTAAAATAATATCTAAAAAAGAAAAAATGTAAACAGAGAAATTAGAGGTGAACGAAAACTATTTTTGAAAGATTTTAAAAAATAAACAGAAAATAGCGGTGAACGGAAACTATTTTTGAATGATTTTAAAAGTAACATAAAAGGCTATTGAACGAAAAATATTTTTGAACATTTTAAAAAATGAACAGAAAATGACGTTGAACGAAACTATTTTTGAACGATTTCAAAAGTGAATAGAAAAGATCGGTGAACGAATTTATATTTGAACGATTTTAAAAAGTGATCAGAAAAAAGTCTATGAAGTCAAACGAAACTATTTTTGAACGATTTTAAAAGTGAACAGAAAAGGTGGGTGAATGAATTTATTTTTGAACGATTTTAAAAAGTGAACAGAAAAAAGTTTATGAACGAAAGTTATTTTTGAACATTTTTATAAATTAACGGAAAATGTCGTTGAATGAAACTATTTTTGAACAATTTTAAAGGTGAACAAAAAAGGTCGATGAATGAACTTATTTTTGAACGATTTTAAAAAGTGAATAGAAAAAAGTCTATGAACGAAAATTATTTTTTGAACAATATTTAAAAAGTAAACAAAAAATCTATTAATAAAAACTATTTTTGAATGATTTTTAAAATATGAACAAATTTTAGAGATGAACAATTTTCAAATCTAAACATTTTTTAAATATGAACAATTTTTTAATCTTAACATTTTTTATATTTAAAAATATTTTCAAAATATTAATTTTATATAATATATAAAAATAAAATAGAAAGGTAAAAGAAACAGCCAAAAAAGAAAAACGAAAAAGAAACATGAGAAATAAGAAAGAAAAAAGAAACAGCCAAAAGAAACTAAAAAAATGAAGCAGGTGCACTACTGGGCTGGCCCATAAGCAACAGAGGGGCGAGCAGGTGCGCTCCGCATGTTGGGCCGGCCCATTTGGGGTTGTGCTACGGCACCTTATCATCAACCTGGTCGATGAACAGAGTTTGCCTACCGAGACGCGATCGCTACCCCGTCCACGAGAGCGTTCTTTGATCAGCCGGCCCTGAACTCTGCATACCGAGAACCGCGAGATCGTCTCTACGCGGGGGCTGTCATGGGAGCAGTACTGCCACCATGGCCGTACACGGCGGCGGCGACGGAGACGCGCTTCCGAATCTGTGAGGGCACCTCCAACGGGCTCGCGCATATGGACAAGCTCTGTCCGTTTTTGTCCAAACGGACATGTGAGGTGCTCCAACGGGCTGGCGCATAGTGATAATTGTCCGGGCGGACTGTCCGTTCTGGACCAAAGCTGACCCAACTTTGGTCTGGGTTTGGGGCGAGAGCGGACAAAAGATGCTGTCCGGCTGTCCGCTGTGTCCTCCTCCCGTGTCCGGTATGGCCCAGCTGCCAGCGAAAGAAACACCTAACTTTTCTCTCTCTTTTCTTTTCCTCTTTCTTCTCCACCCGCTGCTCCTCCTCTCCCCACGCGCTCGATTCCTGCCGGCGCGTGCTCGGCGACGCGCGCTCGATTCCTGCCGGCGTTGTGTTGGAGCAGCCCGACGCAACGAAGCTCCTAGCTGCTCCTCTCGCCTCCGGCCTCTCCGTGCAGCAGGGCAGCTAGCAGGCCTTCCCCAAGAGCGCCTCCCCCACCGTCGCCCATGACGCCGCCGCCCTCCCCTCCACCGTCCGGGACGGCGAGCATGCCCAGGACAACGAGCTCGACACCTAGGATGACGAGCACGCCCTGCTCCTGCCGCTCCTCTTGGGCCAGGTCGACCAAGCCGTCGTACTCCCGTGCTACTTCACCACCCGGCCGCCTGCTTCCTCTCCCTCACCGCCTTCGCGGCCGCCGCCCTCGGCCACCACACGCGCTCGGCTGGCAGCCCTCGGCGAGCCCACGGACGACCTCTCAGTCACACGCGATCGCGGAAGCTGAGCACCCAAGGAGGCCGAGCTGTGCATTAGAGCACGGGGCGACGTCGGCGAGCTCGCGTCCAGCCCTGCTCGTGTCCTCTGCGCCACCGACCTACACAGCGAGATCGCGCTCTTATCTCAATATATATGATGGCTTGGAGATAACATGAATGTTCACTCAATCTTCTTTTCCAAGCCATGCTTGCAATAAGCTCAACTTTTTACATGACCATTCTTCATATAAACCCTTGGATAGAACCTTGGTCATCATATAAGCTTCTAGAGTCCAACACATGAACTTCAATCTTTTCCCATGGACAAGATCTATAAGGATATCTCAATGCAAACATTAGTCCATAAGGATTGTCATTAATTACCAAAACCACGCATGGGGGCAACATGCACTTTCACTTTTGCGCTGCGATGCGCTGCCTCTCTCCGCGCTCCGGCGGTTGATGGGTCGGCGCTGCTGCTGCAAGACCTCCCCCATGGTGGTTCTTGGCCTCGGGCAGCACTCTTCCGCTCCTTCCGGGCCGACGACGGTGACGCTCGTGGGCGTCATCACCTTGCTGAAGGCGTGTCGAGGGTGTCTCGCGCTCCATCTTGAATGCTCCTGGGGAAACCCTCAACCCGGTTCCACCGGGTCTGGCGATGGCGACACTCTGTGTCGTGCTCCCTCTTGAGGGCATCGCTTTGGAGCAGGATTCGACTAGACGGCCCTGTGGCTTTGGCGGTGGTTGGGCTCCTCTTCTTGGTCTCCTCTCGGTGTCATCTCTCCATGGCCACGACGCTCGGGCTTCTACGGAGGGGCTGGAGTCTCTCCTCTGACGTCGGTTAACGGCTCGGGCCAGAGCCGGTGAAGCTTCCTGGGTGTCGACTCGGCTGTGTGATGCCCTTCGATTACGTTGTTGGCTGTTGTGTAAAGCCTCGGTGACGCATGGCCCTTCGTCCGGGTGTGGACTCGGCAATGTGCTGCCCTTCGGCTGCTCCAACACCATCGTTGCTGATCTCGGCAGATTGAAGCCTTTCGTCTATGGCGGTGAAGATTCTTGTGCACTGACATCCAACGGTAACCGGAAGAGGATGACGGTTGAAGGCTCTCCCTGCGGAGTTGTTGCTTAGTGTCATGTTGTTCTTCTTCCTTGTTGTAGGCTTGTTTTTATTTTATTTCTCCCCTTTGTCCTTCTCTGTAATTCTGGTTCACTTGAACCCATTAAACAGAAAAAAATGAATACAATTCAGGTGGAGGGTCTTCTCCCTCCCCCGGTGACCATTCAAAAAAAAAAGCATGCAGGTTCCTAAAATTGGAAAGAGAGAATAGACTGATCCATGGTTCCTAAAATTGGAAAGAGAGAATAGACTGATCCATGGACCAGAGAACCGGCAAGGCATGCATCGAGTAAGAACACAAGAACATATGTCTGCATTGCTTCTCGACAATAATATTGACGAATACGCAATAGATAATGAACCTGTTTATCTGAAATTGAGCAGGGTAAGCAGCATTTTACTTTCAACCCTTGTGGCTGCACATGCCAATTTTCATTTTTTTAAGCATTTTGACTTCTCAGTTTTATGGAATTAGCCAAGTGTGCAATATGCTATCTCTAGGGAGTAGTGTTATAGAAACTAAAATGAAAAACCTGGAGACATGATAATATGTGCAAGCGCTACTCGTGCGGTGGACTCATTTAGCGGAATGAGCCACACACAGAGTGATGATTGATGTTATAGTAATGTATTCAAATTTTGAATTTACCTTAATGTTGTTGCAGTACATTGTAAAGTTTTAATTCTTCTAAAAGTGATATAAATAATGTCATATGTTACACAAGAATGTTATGAACACAAAAATTATGTTTATTTCAATAATGTACAAAATAGTAATTGGATAAGTTGACAATCATGAAAACATTGTGCCAATAATTGATTATTTTTGCCTTAAGAATTATTTGTGTACATCAATATTTATTAAAACGAGTCCAAGTTTAGTGTATGTATTAGTCGACACGATGCATTACACGTGCAATATTTTCTTACTTGTAAATTGTCCCCTTTAATTGTGAAAAGCGTGCGTTGCATGTACATGGCAACTAGTCAATATAAAAAGCAAAACTTTTGCCTTGTTTAAAAAAAACAGTGCATCGTCGGAATATTTAGATTTTTAGTGTTTATTGTCTCCAATTTTAATGAAAATAAATGATAAGAGTTTCTGTATACGGAGGATCATACACATTTCAACAAAACTCTGTACCCCATATGTGTCCATGACCAGTGGGACCCAAGCGCAGTGACACCACGGAAACCCGAGCAGAGCTGCCGCTATGGGGCGTGGACCGTGGACGTGTCGCGGGGAGGCAGCGGACGCATGGCACTGCCACCGCCCGCCGCTCTCATATCCTGTCTTCCCCGACCATTCCTCCTCCCCCCCACTCCCATGCTCTCCGCGCGCCTCCTCCGCCACCACCGCCTCGCCGCCTCCTCCTCGCCCCTCCGCTTCGTCGCCGCCGCCGCCATGTCCTCGTCCGCGCCGGCACACGGCGGCGCGGGAAAGCCCAACCGCCTCGCCGCCGAGCACAGCCCCTACCTCCTGCAGCACGCCCACAACCCGGTGAGTGAGTGGGTGACGCCTCCGCCGAACTTGCTTTCCCTCGCTCCTCCCGCGACGGCTTCCTCTCTCCGGGATTCCGCCGAGCACCTTGCAGCCGCGTGCTCGCTCGGGAGATCTTAGTTGGACGTGGTTGACCTATGGTGTGAATTTCCACACGTTTTAGCGCCTTCAGAGAACCTTTACTGAACTGGCACACTTGTTGGCTTCGTTGATGCAGGTTGATTGGTATCCTTGGGGAGACGAGGCTTTCGAGAAGTCTCGCAGACTGGACATCCCCATCTTCCTCTCAAGTAAGGATATGCACTGTCCAAAATCTAGTGGTGTAATACTCCATCTAATGCCATCATTAGTTACTGGGACAGTTATGCTAGAGTTGCGTAGTGGACTGATCCCTTGAGCGTGGTAACGTTGTGGTAGATCAGTTATTGGTTCATTGCTGCTGTAACTCGGAGCAGAGTAATGAATAACTGGCAATCTGGCATTGTAGAGTTCGTGGTAAATAATGTGGTATGGGATGGTCGCCAAGTCAGAAAAAATAATATCTAGAATTTAGCCAGTTCACTTCTTCTATATCAATGGAAGGGCAAGCTTGCCCGGTTTCAAAAAAAGAAGAATTTAGTCAAATCCATCTGTTTCAATTCAGCCAAATCCGAACTTGCGACTTCCATAGCACAAGTTTGTTTGCCCTTCAATCTATATTAACATGCTTCTTTTGCTGCATGGGGAATGTGGATGTGTCCGTGAAGTTGGCTACAGTACATGCCATTGGTGAGCTGTTTTTAGCGTCTGTTCTTCAGTTCTTCAGTCGAAATGATTGTTTTCTGTGATTTATCTTCTGAACTTGATGCTAACCTCAGTCTCCGTTGTCCGTTTTATTTGGCTGAACTTTAAAGGTGTCATGTGATGGAGGTCGAATCATTTGAGAATGAAGAAGTTGCTAAGATCCTAAATGACTGGTTTGTTAGCATCAAGGTAGTTCAGAACCATAACCATTTGTTGCTAATTGTTTCACGTCTGAGTCGTTACAGTGTCTTCCGTGCGTGAAAGTTAAAGGTACCGTGTAACTGCAATTCTTCTTTCTGATTATTAGTTTTGACAGGTGGATCGTGAAGAGCGACCAGATGTTGACAAGGTATACTGTTTTCTAGTGATAAAATTTAAAACTGATGTTTCTTGTGGAGCTGCAAGCTTTATTGTCATAAGCAGAAGTTTTTTCTTGTGTTCCTTTGGTTGTTACACCAGGTTTTATTGATGACACTGTCACATCTTTTAGGTATATATGACATATGTATCAGCGCTGTATGGCGGTGGTGGCTGGCCTTTGAGCGTCTTTTTATCGCCCAACTTGAAACCATTGATGGGTGGCACATACTTTCCACCAGATGATAATTATGGCAGACCTGGGTTCAAGACTATTTTAAGGTATCAGCTGAAGTACAACATTTCTGAAGTTGATATTTGGTACATGACGATCTGACAGTTTTGCACATAACTTCTTTTCAGGAAGGTCAAGGGTGCCTGGGAAACTAAACGTGATGCGCTTGAGCAGTCGGGAAATGTGGTCATCGAGCAACTTAGAGATGCATTATCTGCCAAGGCTACATCTCAAGATGTGCCAAATGATGTGGCTTCTCGTTATGTAGATCAATGTGTTGAAAAGGTTTGAAAAGTACTCCCGTTTTATATTTCTTCATGCTACTATTAATGATGGATTACGGGAAGGACTGGCGAACTGATTGTTAAATTTATTTAACAATACAATAGTAACTAAACTATGTTTTTCTGGATTCCGAATCCTGATCTATTTTATTGATTGTTAGGACATTAAATATCCTTAATTCAGCACCACTAGCTTTGCCAGAACCTATCGGAGTGTGAATTTTCAGTCCTGAAATTTTACCATCTGTGAAGCGAGATGGTGTTGAACAAGCATACTCATGGCATAGTCACAAATTCCAAGTGTACTTACTTTTACTGTTCCTTTCACATATTACTGGGTATGTTGCAAAGCAACCAAAAAAACAACAAAAAAAGGTTGATATGTAGGAAGGCCTTAACTTTGGCTGGTTATTGCTGAACATTAGCGATGTGTATGTACTTGAGAAGGGGTGTGTTAATTCTCCTGGTTTAGTTAATTAATCTGTCTACATGATTCTGTTGTCCTGCATGGGTAGACTTCAGGGTTAAGCTCAAACATTAGCTTATCATAAAATCTGCTTCGGTGAACTACTGTCTGTGAACGCCAACTAATGATGCCACTGTGGAAACCTAAGTGTATTGCTGCAATTTTTTAGGGATGGCTACAATGTTTTGTGTAGAGTGAAACTGTATGAGAGCAACCATTTAAGAATTACGTCTACAACTTATGTTCCTTATTTTCCTTAACCCATGCAGTTATCAGACAGTTATGACCCGAAATTTGGTGGGTTTGGCTCTGCTCCCAAGTTTCCAAGACCTGTTGAAGATTGTATAATGCTCTATAAATTTCGGAAGCACATGGAAGCTAGGCAGGAGAATGAAGCCCAAAACATAATGAAGATGGTAACCCGTACACTGCAATGTATGGCTAGAGGTGGAGTTCATGACCACGTTGGCGGTGGCTTTCATAGATACAGTGTGGATGAGTGCTGGCATGGTAAATTCACTTTGAGATTAAGGATAAATTTTCTTTTTAAGTATTTGCAGAATTCTCCTCTCATATCTTCTCTCTGTGCAGTTCCACATTTTGAGAAGATGTTGTATGACCAGGGACAGATAGCCAATGTTTACTTGGATACATTTGTTATCACGGGAGATGCGTATTATTCTTCGGTTGCACGTGATATACTTGATTACTTGAGGAGAGACATGATCGGAGAAGAAGGTGAAATTTTCTCAGCAGAAGATGCTGACAGTGCAGAATATGAAGGTGCTCCAAGGAAAAAGGAGGGTTCCTTTTATGTGTGGACTAGTAAAGAGGTACATTCTTAGTGATACATATGTAAGCCTTTTGCTATATATATTAGAAAATGGCCTTGAAGTTTAAACTGTTGTATACAGTCATCTAAGTACGTCTGTGGTTGACTTTGAGTTCAGTGCTATTATATCGTAGGCTCGTAGCCACTTTATGTCGGAGTTCTTTACATGGGGAATGCTATTACGCGCCTGCTTGTTTCTCAAGAAAAAAGAGACTGTACATGTCAGAGATCTTTACATGGGCTTGAAGTTCAGTTAGGTTACCATTGTGGTCTTTACTACTCTTGTTCCACAATAAATGTACCTAGGATTCAAGTCATTCCATTGTTAAAACAAAGGATCTAAAATCTGCAAGCACTTTTAGTCGTGTATATACTTATATAGTCAACAATTTCAAGTAAACTGTTCTCATGTAGTTGGTACCTGCTCGGTGCTATGCAATCATTTCTTTGAATAGTTGCATTATATTTTTTCTTTCTGGAAAATGGAAGTTAACTTCCCAGGCCTCTGCATCCGAAGATGCAACACAGCCCAATTTATTGCAAGGTCACAAAAGTTCGTATAAAATAAAAATAACACGCTGTCGACACTGAAAGCCCAGTTAAAAGACTAGTGCTAAACTGCCATTCTTGTTGGGACAGAAATGTTCTCATAACTTGCCCTAACTTGTTGTTATGCTCCAATATATGCTCCTGATGCTCCTGGCGCTGAAGCAAGGACCAGGATCGCAACCAGCAATTTCATTTTATATTTGTTGATTTTGTTGGCTTCATTCTTCTATATTGTGTGCTTAAGCTGCCTAATATTTGTTAAAAAGATCGAAGACACGCTTGGGGAGAACGTGGAGCTATTCAAGAACCACTACTATGTTAAATCGTCTGGCAACTGTGACCTTTCGGGGATGAGTGATCCTCACAAAGAGTTCAGTGGTAAAAATGTGTTAATAGAAAGAAAACCGGGGTCACAGATAGCATCTAAGTCTGGCAAGTCTGTTGATGAATATTATCAAATCCTGGGAGATTGCAGGCGGAAGTTGTTTGATGTCCGGTCAAAACGGCCAAGACCACATTTGGATGACAAGGTTCTTGTCTAATCATTGACTATAGCTCATTTTAATCTGGTCACATAATGTACTAACGATGATTTTTTTAAGGTTATTGTTTCATGGAATGGATTAGCGATATCTGCCTTTGCAAGAGCTTCACAAATTTTGAAGTCGGGACCACCTGGGACCAAATTTTATTTCCCAGTAACAGGATGTGATGTAAGTTTTGTGCTTCTTTGCACCACTAGTCCTATCTGTTGCTTTGTATCAGGTAGAAAAAAATGCTATGCCCCTTCGTGTGTAGTGGAGGAACCTGTGTGCTAGATTTTTGTCTTCACCTGCTTTACATCACCATTTATAGATACCGTCGAATTTCTTTCTTGACCACCCATATTTCTGGATATTTTTGCAGCCAGCAGAATATCTTCAAGTTGCAGAAAAGGCAGCAAATTTTATAAAGGAAAAACTCTATGATGCAAGCTCAAAAAGGCTGCATCATAGTTATCGAAATGGCCCAGCAAAAGCACCAGGATTTTTAGATGATTACGCCTTTTTAATCAACGGCTTGCTGGATCTCTATGAATATGGTGGTAAGATAGAGTGGCTTCTGTGGGCTGTTCAGCTGCAAGTCATTCAGGCAAGTGAAACATACTTGTTAAACTTCTCTATGTTATCTTTCACGTACATTGCATGATATTTGCCATGCAAACATCCGCAGGATGAATTGTTCTTGGACAAAGAAGGGGGCGGCTATTTCAATACTCCTGGAGAAGATCCTTCTGTCCTTTTACGTGTTAAAGAAGATCATGATGGTGCGGAGCCCTCTGGAAACTCGATAGCAGCGATCAACATGATCAGATTGTCCAGTATATTTGATGCTGCAAAATCTGAGGGCTACAAACGTAATGTTGAACATCTCCTGGTATGTACTTATCAGTCTATGTTTATATGCGGTACATTATAGTAGTAGTTTGGTTTCATACCATAAGGTTTACACTTCACAGTAGCTAAGATATAGAAATGGCAGGTGCTTCTTTGTTATTGTGGAGGCATCTATATTCTAAGATATAGAAATGGCAGGTGCTTCTTTGTTACCGTGGAGGCATCTATATTCTCATGCAACATGTGTGTGCTTGGGCTGTGATAGGATACAGAAATTCACTTCATGTAGGTCGAACTGGTCTAATAAGTATTAAAAAAGAAGATCTGTCGTTACTCGTGAGGCCTAAGGTTAGCCACGTATGTCTGTCTGTTGGCAAACCAGTGTAGCATGTCATCAGAGATGAATAGATGATGAGTAACATGAAAAGTATGAACATTTTTTCAGCCATAGATTTGATAGACATGCAACCCGCTTATGCATTTGCTGCTTTGCAGGCGGTCTTTGAGACTAGACTGAGAGAACTTGGCATAGCACTGCCGCTGATGTGCTGCGCCGCAGACATGCTCTCAGTCCCATCGAGGAAGCAGGTGGTGTTGGTGGGAGACAAAGGATCTGCAGAATTTCAAGACATGGTTGCAGCGGCATTCTCGTCATACGATCCAAACAGAACCGTGAGTGACGAGTGGATTGGTTATATTATATGCTCCTTTTATATGTTTTATCAGTACTGATCAGGACACATGGTTTGTTGATCCAGGTGATCCAGATAGACCCCAGGAACGAGGAAGAGATGGGGTTCTGGGAAAGCAACAACGCCAACATCGCGCAGATGGCTCGGGGCAGCCCAGCGGATAAGCCAGCGGTGGCGCATGTGTGCCAAGAGTTCAAGTGCAGCCCTCCAGTGACCTCTCCAGGCGCGCTCCGCGAGCTGCTCAACAAGACGGTGGCTGCCGCTGGTTCATCTGTCTGAGGCTGGTTCAGCTAGACACTACTGACACTCTGCAAAGTTGTTGAAACCCTTTTCTGTTTGCAGTTTGTAAATAGATGTTCCGACTAGTTTTGTATCTTACACACGTCTTATGTTGACTCACTTTATATGTGAGTTTCCCATGTATACGCCTGTAAACTTAGAACATGAGCTGCAGACTTGAGATGTTCTGTTCTTGTACATGCCAGCATAAAATAAATAAATAAATAGACAGTGGTTGCATGAGAATTTGGATGATGAGAGTGCCAATATTTATATGACATAAATGATTACTTCTCCAGAAAGAGAAATACATAGCATGCATGTAAATATCGCCAAAAATACAGAAAATAAACTAAAATAATGACACGAGTCTGGCAGTTTATTGGGCTGAGAAGCTATATTAACATGCACAGCGCCTTCATCTCTACCAGACTGGAACTGGAAGCAGCTTGGATGGCTGGGTGCAGCATTCCAGACTATGGATTGCAGCTTCAACTCCAGACAACTTGTCAAAAAAAAAAAAACTCCAGACAAAATCAGGGCCAGCACTGGAGAAGAACAGTAAATTATTATCAGTTTGAACTGACAAAAGGCAATGTGGATATCAAAATGGCATCCGAGTAAGGAAATAGGCAGTTTCGAATTATTACTAGGTCATACCATGATCTGTCGCCACCGGATTGATCCCCCGAATTGCAAAAAGAAGATAGTCAGGCCTACTACACATAGTAGATCATACCAACTTCTATCAGGCTAATATGAGGGATATTCAACGACACCGACGGACCCCGACAGTTCTTCCGGAGGAAGGAGTAGCCGACGTCGATCACAAACTTCTTAACGACGCCCGAGCTCCTCCTGGCCTTGATGTAGGAGTGGCCCATGATGTAGGCGACCCCGTGTGCTTCGCCTCCACCAGCGCCAGCAGCTCGTCCTTCACCTGCTGGTCCATGGCGTCCTCGTTGGGCAGCTCGAACGGACGCCGCCTCCGGCCCGCGCTGGGGACTCCTGCTCGTAGGACGACTGCAGGCTCCGCAGGCTCTCCGACTTGCTGCTCCTCGTGGTGGAGATGGACTCGGCCAGGCCGCTCAGGTCTCTCATGCCCAGCGGGGTGCCAGCATCCTCGGTGGTCCTTATCACGCCATCCTCCCTTCGTTGGCAATGTCGTAGCTCGCCGTGGACGAGACATCCTCGGCTTCCATCATGATGAACTTGGCGATGCTCATGACTAGCATGTTCTCGAAGTTCTCGTCGTCTCGCTGCACATCTTTGTAACCGTACCTGACAATGCAGCGGTACATCCGGTACGCTCTGGGTCCAATCCTGCCAACGAGGTACCTCTCGTCTGGTGGCACATATGGCACTGGCACTGACTTGACACAGAGGAATACCAGGACTTCATGGAAGGCAGGGAGATTGGTGACAAAATGTGTGAAGATGGCGGGCACACCGGTCACCAGCTCTGTGTAAATCAGTCCAATTCCTGGAACCCGAACTATGCCGAGGTTTGGACCTAGAGACAGGATTGATCTCATTGACACTTTGTTCTGAAGATCAAACTGGTACTTCTTCCTTGATCCATAGTGCCAGATGAACATGACGGACATGGATGCGAAAGCAAGCACAAGAGGCACCCATCCTCCCTGATGAACCTTCATGAGCGATGAGGAAAGATACACGGTTTCAATGGTCCCGAAGAATAATAGGAACACAAGGCGAATATTATGTTCTTCTGCCAAACAAAGATGACGATCAATGCCATCAAGAACGTAGTAACAAGCATAACAGTCATGCAAGCAATACCTGAAATTATAAACCATGGACAATGCTTAGACTCAGTAAACTGAGGATGCTGGAAAAATAAAAAGTCTATGTGCAAGAAAGATCTTAATCTCATCAATGCTATTACAAGCTTACCATAGGCATTTCCGATAAGGGTTGTATCACGGAATGCAACTGTGACACCTACGCAGAGCACCATAAGGATCCAATTTATTTCAGGGATGTATATCTGCCCATAGATCCACCTTGATGTGTGAACAACCTTCACTCGTGGGAAACAACCCAAAGCATGGCATTGCTTTACAATAGAGAATGTTGCTGAAATGACAGCCTGGCTTCCAACAACAGCAGCGAGAGTGGCTACCACGAATACAGGCCAGAATACAGGTCCTGGATGACAACTCAAACTTAAACAACACTGGAGAGAAGGAGGAATGGAGGGGAGGGAGATGAGTGAGAGAGGTGCAAAACCTGGGATGGAGTCGTAAAAACTTGTGCGCATGTGAAACATGTTCTTTGATAGAAATGCTGCTTGGCCCATATATTGTAATGTAAGACATGGATATATGATGGTAATAAAAGCTAGCTGCAACAAGGAGAAACCAAGTTATGTCTCAAAAAATATACAGGTTCAACAGCAAGTGTGCCAGAAGGGCAGGTATAGTTTAAGCAAAATAAATTATAAATTATCAGGGATAAAAAGAGAAGCATAACTGCATAAGTATAATCAGCCGAATAGCGTCATAAAGAATTAGATAGGCAACAATTTGGTTCACAATAAAGAACTTAACTAGGTTCTTTGGGGAATGTCATCCGTTTAAATATGCAGGTTAAATCAATCTCTTTTCACAAAAAGGTTGTTTGGTACATGAACTTTTCTGCTTCTTTCATAACATAACATTTTGGCTAACATATTTTTCCAAAGTTTATCTTCATAGTTGCTTTGTCACACAGCACAGCAGCATCAAATATAATTATAGAACAAAAAGGATCTATACAGCCAGTTGGAAGTTTTCTGTGGAGAAACTAACAGATAGAAGATCGTCAGTAGCTCAACTTACCCTGACAGATGCACTTGTAAAATGACCAAGGTCAGCAAACATAGCTTCACTGCCTGTAAAGTGGAAAGGAAACATAAACCGTTACTAGTGTTTGACCTACAAAAAGAACAAAGCATATCATAATTTTATGCTGACAGTTACTAACCAGTCATAGAAAGTAGTATTCCTCCTAGAGCAATCCAGCCATCTGTACCAGTCGTCCTAAAGAATATAATAATATAATATGGAGAGAGTGCTTGATATATCCGTGGGTTCCAGTGTACTATGTTGTACAATCCAATTCCACCAATGCAGAAGAGCCAGATGATGACAATCGGTGCAAACATGAATGCCACCTTATGAGTACCTCGGTGTTGCAAGGAAAACAGACCAACCAATACAATGCATGAAAGTAGCACCACAGAACCTGTGTAGAAAAAATAATTGCGTTTACAGCAGTCAAGCCTAAAAATAAGTAAGCCCAAACTTGTACATAATTGCTCCTAATAAGGATGCAGAGTCTAACTATACAATGACAGATTCCAATGTCCAGAAATATTACACAAAAACTCTAAATATAAAATATACACACAAACTAGTATCTGAGAAACTAAAGGCAAATATACAGTGTAGTATTTGAAGAGACAGCCGCATGCTCACAGCATATATATGAAGTAGACCTTAGACTTTTCACCATACTACTGTGCATTGTGCCATTAAAAATGATGTGCTCTGGGTAAGCAAATCAGGGGCGGCCAAATGACTAATATATGTAGTAATACAGAAATAAATAAAAATCAAGAAGGTAGCATGAAAATCTCCACACAAACACATGTGCGTGACTTATGAGTTCACATTTCAAAGAGATGAATTGTACTTACGTTCCTGTAAGCCAGTAGCTCGAACTTGCAACCCAGACATCGATGACAAGACTGCGAGAAAAGGAAAGAACAAAGCACCGTAAGCATGCAGAGAGGTTAACAACCAGAATTTGCATTTACACGAAAGGTAACCAACAGAAGATGGTAGTATCCACCTGATATTGCTGGAGTAAGGACACCATCCCAATCACCATGCTAGCACCACAAGAACTACAAGGAGAAGCCCAGTTTTGACCGTTTTGTGCTTCTCTAGAACCTTCTCAGCCAAGGTGAAGATCCCCCTGAGCTGAAAACCCATCTCTGTAGTATGTAGATAGCTCCTCATCTGCTGCCTGTTGATTTGGAAGCAGCTAAGCTTTGCATGCCTGCAGAGGAGCGAATACAGAGCAAATGGCCCACCTACAAAATAGTCCACTATGTGAGCAAATAAATTAAATATATATTCTCGTAAGCTGATTTATTAGGATCAGCCTGTGAGCCCGTCTGTATAAATCCAACTAACCTACAGTGATATGAATGAAGTAATGACAGGCATAAAAGGAAAGCAAAGTGGTTACAAAGGAATTACGGCGTACCTTCACCATTATCATCAGCGCTCAATACAATGATGACATACTTGAGCAGAGGAACAAGTGTGAAGGTCCAAAATATAAGGGAAAGCACACCGAATACTGTCTGTTCATCCTGGTACCGACCGAGCCTTCCTGAAAGGTACTTTTATACACATACAGAGGCGATGTGCTCAGATCCCCATAAACAACACCAAAGCTCTGGTATGCTAGCAGCAGTAGATTCCTGTAGTGCTGCCTCCACTGAAAATGCACGACAGAACAGTTAGAAAAATTTTACCATGCAGCAGCACACCACTCCATGTTCTGTCACAGGAAGTATAGATTCATAAGAACTACTCTTGATGCTTCAAGCTGCAAGAACGGAGCTCTTATTTTCTATGATCTGGAACTGAAATGATAAAACGTCCTACCTGAAAACATGAAAAATTGGCACTTCTCTGTCTTTTTAATCATTTTTTTTGTTTATTGACGGCACACCCTCGGCTATGATTACATAGTGATTGTTAACCCAGAGACGCATTATTGCAATCGAAGAAAATTCTCATTCGCGCTTACAAAATCAAATCATACCAAAAATAAGTTGCTTGTGCGAAAGGTGGTGAATGCTGACTCATTCATTCCATGTCCAATTCATTCACTCGAAGGAAAAAAAAACAAAAATGCGAAACCTAAATGTCGTCGAGGTGAATACAGCAATAACAAAGCACTAACAGCGAACCCCTTCCAATCGAACCCAAACATATCCAATCGAAATTGAACGAAGGGAGGAGATACACCAGACCCCCCGTGGAAGCCGTGGAATCCCTGATCCCCCGCCAGACATCGAAACAAACCCACCACATCTCACCTCTAGAATCATTCCAGAACCCGCAAACAACCCGGCACCGATTTGCGTCCGGTCGCGCAAACGAGAAATGCGGAGGGAAATGGAAGAGCGGGGGCAATGAGAGGGGAGCGGCGGGCGCGTACCGGGAGCTGCTCGGCGCCGGCGGGGGCGGCCTCGGCATCCATCGATCGGAATCAGGCGGCGGCGGCGCGAGGTGTCCGGCCGGCGGTACAGAAGAGCGCCGATTCCGTCAAGTTATAGGACACGAGGAGGAAGAGAGGCTACGGATCATCGCGGTCGATTGATTCTACTGTTGTGGAAGAAGATTACCATTATACCCTTTGTTTTAGGAACTACCGTTATTCCCTTTTCTCTCAAACATGGCCTTGTTCACTCGCAATTATAGATGCCTTCCACAAGAAGAAAAAATGAACACATTCTTATCTCCGGGCATTTGCATAGATTGATGTAGTCAAGCATAAAAAATAGGACAGTGTTGAGCGTCGACTAAAGGATCTAGGGAGGGCCCCTCACACGTCTCATTAAACTCGAGATCTCGGCCGTCGGATTCTTGCAGCCTACCCCGTCCACGCAACAAATTTTGCATTGTTACACAGATTCTTCGCACGGTGAACCAAACCGTTAAAAAATATCGTATCATTTTGAAAACATCAATGCAACAAAAATATATATGAGTATGGAGAAAATCCCCACACCTCGCGAGAAAAATTGCGGGACAACACTTGCGGCACTCAAAGATTTTTTTGCAACATATTGCACGTGTGTTCGTAGAAAAAAGTACACGAGTTTGCGGCATGTGAAAAACACCCATGCAACATCGATAACGTGAAATACTAAACTTGTGCTCGAGCACCGACGTCACCGTATCGGAGAGATCGGACTCGCTAATACGGAGCTTGATGCGGCTAGATCGTACCCATTCTCGTTAGGACAACCATTTATCGTGCACAACATTGAGAACGCTTTCATATAGATCTCCCACCGTTGAAAGTGCATCTATGCCCTTAATCTTATCTTGTATTGATGAAGAACGATTAGTAGAATTAATGAGGCTGCTAAGTGCACGAGAAGGTTTTTAGATCCACATGTATATTGTGGAACCCCCAAAAAGTAAAATGGCTCAAGATGACTTACTAGAAATGAAAAGATGAAGATACATTTCTAAGTTTCTTGAGCATAGGGATCTCACACTGTTAAGAAGGGATAAAATGTGGTAATGTACTTGTTAAAGTCCATGTATATACCATAAAGCCTTACCCATGCACAGAAAGTTCCCACCGAAGACATGCCGAAAAGGAGAAGGCGACCTGGCGAAAGGTGATGTTTTGAGCCAGTGCCTCAGAGGTCTGCTAGTCAGGGCGCCATACATACGCTGAACAATGAGCATGCCTTCATTAGACATATTATTTATCCGCAGAGTCTAAAATGATTTAAAAGTGTAGAAACTTATTCGCACCCCTTTATGTTATCCATCTTGATCCTTCATTCGTGAGCATCCATTGCGACATGACAAAGTTCCACTAGCACGGCGACACTTAGCCTTTGGACGCATGGTGGCGGTGTTCGGCTGGTCTACATGGTAGATGCTCGCATGCTCTAAATAAGAGCAACAGGGAAGCTTCACATGTGTGGGCGCAAGGAAGGAAGCCAAGCAGTACCGTAGACAATTAGGCCGATTAACGATTCAATCTCGAAAGGTGTTTTGTGTCGGTTACATAAAAATGCACCTATAAGGGTTTGAAGAAAAAACTAAATGTGAGATTGGAAGAAATAATCACATGTTAGCGGGGCTTCTTTAGATCATGGGGATTAAAATGTAGGAACAGAAAAAACACAAGTAATTTAACATGAATACAAGTTTATACAAAGGATTGGAATGCATCATAATAATCATTTGGATATAACAAAGAATAAAGTGATTTGATCGTACACGAGTAAGTGTTCAATTTCGACCTTTGGTCCAAAGTGTATTTAAGGGGAAAATCTTAAATGCCGCAAATACCTTCACTCTAGAGCGGGTACATATTTTTGTAAGTCGTGACTTGTTCATGAACATATTGTAATCCTTTCGTGTGGGTGCAATTACCTTTGTTCCACAGAATATTTAAGGAGAAAAACTTCAATCCTACAAACACCTAGCTAGGGTCTAGAGAAGGACTATATATTTTTTAATTCGTGCCTTGTTCATTCACGAATCACAATCATAATTCGTGTGCGGGTTATCGAAAGGGAATTAAACACGTGGAAAAAGAACGTAAAATGGAGGGACCATATATGAAGAAGAAAAACGTAATTTTCGAAAGATTGTGGATTTTGCATATGCAAGTGCCCAACACACCTTTGTGATCGATGGAGAGCTAGCTAGTAGTGGGGCACAGGATCCGCACCGTTCTCGTCAAAAGTCACCGATCGAAACCACAGGGCACGCCCGATCCATCTTTCCAAGCCTAACAACGCTGCAGGCACACAAGAAGCATAGAAGAGAGCTACACCAGATCCGGGTTTGGGGCTTTGTGATCGATCCTAACCATATTGATGCATGTTATCATGCATGTGAAGAGTTAGGGAACTGCGTTAGCTTTCCTAGGCACGGCGATTAGCTAGATCAGATCTCTACTTCTTTTGTGTGTGGTTTCGTTTCATGGACCAGCTAGCTTGTCGTTCGTGAGATCATCGATCGGCTTGTTACTTGGAAGCGAAATGGGGACTTGTCGACCTCGTCGTGGCCACATGATCTCGTCAAGTATGAAGTCACTACGGGCTCCTTTGATTCGTAGGATTTTTTTTAAAAAATTGTATAGTATTGAAATCTTATGGAAATTTTCTTTCGCAAGCTGAATCATAGGATCATACTTTATAGTAAAAAATCTCATACAAATCGTGTAGTACAAACTTCAAAGGAAAATATCATGAGGTCTAACCTAATGGAAAATTACTTCACCACAATAAAAAAATCCTTTTCCCATAGGATTCAATCATGGCAACCCAATCCTATACGATTACTATTTCTACATTTTTCCTATCCTACCGATCAAAAGAGCCTATCTGGAGGATTTTAGCAGACATTGCTTAACCCAGTCACGTCGATGGCCACCGGCCACGAAAGTAGCAAGCACAGGTAGAACTCCACACTCTTTTTTTTAACATGAACTCGACGCATTAGTTTGGAGGAAGTTCGGAAAAAAAAACATAAATGCTCCAGAAGGTTTAGTAAATAGATTCTTCTTACCTGAAAGGGGTCTTAGCCAACATAAATGCAGATGCTGCTCTTCTGAAATCGGCCATGGCTGCAATCTGCAAAAGTGGCGATGAGAGTTCTATCCGTAGCAGCTAGCGCTGTAACTCTGCAGGATACGCAAGATCCTGAAACTTTGGGAGCTACGGCATTGCTCTGAATTCTCAAGACAGTAGGATTCTTTTGTAGACAGCGTTTTTCACTTCTACATGATGGGTAGAGTTTTCCATCTCCCTCCTAGAAAAAGAAAATACAGACAGATTGGGATGCCTACAACCTGGGCTGTTAAGAAAAACAGTTTGAACTCACCCCACCCCTGCCATTGCTCTCTTAACAAAATGCTGATAGATTGAGATGCCTACAGCCTGGGCTGTTCAAAGTGCAGTTTGAACTCAACCCACCCGTTCAAACCGTCGTTCGTATTTTTTTTCTACTTGGTTTGTTTCTAGGTGTTGATCAATGAATACAAATGAACTTCCATGCTGATCTTAGAATCAACTCAGAAAAACAGGTTAATGAACTCCCTTGTTTATGGGAACATTGTTTTCGAGCTCTGACTTGCACAGTGTAATACAAAGCTACAAACTGAGCAGGAAACTAAGACAATCATTTCGGCTAAAGGCAACTTCCATCCATGTTTACGAAATGCGACAACAGTGATGTGTTTCCTTCCACATAAACACACAATGTAGTTCTTAAACCTGAAATATGAAGCTGTTCAATATGCGCCAAGATGCCAATCATATCAGAAGAACAACAGTACACAATCTGCTCTACCTTGTGCAGATACAGATTAATGTCAACCTAAATGAAGGCAAGCATACTACAGGCCGGGGTAATCCAAAAAGAAGAATTCCTCAACAATACTACCCAAAGTATGAAGAAATGTCTCTACTTCAGAATGTAGCTTCAGCATCCAGCCCAATGACTGACCCAGGCCCTCTCACGAATGATCACTGACCAATGCCGTAGTCGATGCTCAGCTCTCGCATCGGCGGGATGGTCTCCATGGCGAACACCATGAGGTGAGGGCACGACGCGTTCTCGCCGCCGCGGATCACGAACTGGACGAAGGCGTTCGGGGCGCTGCTGTGGCAGATGTAGGGCGCGAAGTTCCTCCTCCGGGACACGTCGAGCACGTACCCTGGCGCCGCGCACTCTGGGAACCGGGGAGGTCTCGCGTCGTCGACGTCGGCGTCCGGAAGCGTGGCCGCGGAGTAGTCTCCCCACTCCCTCCACCTCGGCGGGAACTTCCTCGGATCGACGAAGCCGCTGGCCCACTCCGTCGTCGAACTGCTCGAGTGGTCCACGGCGACCAACTCTCCGGCGAACTCGCAGATGAAGGCGCCCGGCTGGATCAGGTCTAGCGTCCGGACGCCCCATTCCGTGGCCCTGGACCGGAACACCTCCAGCCGGTGCCTCGTCCCTCGCTGCGTGACGCGGTTGGGGCAGCTGGGCGGGCACCCGCACTGGACGCCGCACTCGTGCACCGCCGGCATCCCCCTGACGAGCGTTCCGTCGGCGTTGTACGCCGGGCCGCCTCCCCCGTTCCTCTTCACGCAGGCGCAGCCGCAGAAGGACGAGGACAGCCTCGACGACAACCCGCCGCACCCCGTGGTCCTGTAAACGCAGCACCTGCGGCTGCTCATCGCCATCCTGGGCGGCGCATGGACGACGTCGGGAACTCAGGGTGGGCGATGTACTCGGCATCAAGCGGGGACCTGTCTTCATCCACCAGGTTGCAGACGGGGACGCCGATCTTCTCCCTGCCCCTGGACATGTCGAGCGTGAGGTAGCCTTCCGGGCGGACGTTGGAGTCGAGCTTGTCGGCGAGCTCCCTGGCGACGCGAAACGCGTTGCTGCCGAGCGGGTCCTGGCCGGGGAGGCGCACGAGGTTGAACCTGCAGACGTCGCGGCCGCACACGCCCGGCTCGTGGGAGGAAGACTCGACCTTGTAGAGCCCGTCGTAGACGTAGACCTTGCCGCTGGGGCTGGCGTCGCAGTCGTGGCACCGGATCACGCGTACCTCGACGCCGTACTTCTCGCTGTACGCCAGCGCGAGGTTGGCCCCTCGAAGGCCTGGTCGGACTCGTGCTCGCCGCCGCCGTTCGGCCCGTTCCGGGCCCGGCCGCCGCCGCTGCCGGTGTAGACGAGCACGTCCCCGCTGTCGTGGTCGTCGAGGTAGCCGCCGGAGGAGACGATGCTGGTGGCGACGGGGTGGCCCTCGGCGACGAGGGTGGCGGGCACGTAGCCGATGCCCGCCAGCGTGCGGCTGTGGAGGCCCACCACGATGAGCTCGGCGCGGTAGCTGAAGACGTCCCCCACGAAGACGCCCGGGACCAGCCCCACGATGCGCTTGTCGCGGTAGAGGCAGAGGTCGTTGGAGAGCATCGCGCTCAGGGCGCGCATGTCGGCGCGCTTGCGTTTGGGGTCGGAGGTGGAGGAGCGGGCGCGGGGGCGGCGGTGGTGGTAGAGGTTGCGGAGCGCCTCGAAGGTGAGGCGCGCGCGGCGGGCGGCGGTGCGGACGGGGAGGAGGTCTGTTCCCTCAGCGGTGGCCTTGACCCGCACCATCTCCGCGGCGTCCGTGCCGCGGTGGCGCTTCCTGCCCCTGGCGGTCGGAGACGAGGCCCGCGCGGCGGCCGAGGCGGGGGCTCGGGCCGGGTTCGCGATGGGAGGCGGGGGCGGGGGAGGAGGCGGTGGCGGCGCTGAGGAGGAGAGGGTTGCGCAGAGGCCTTCAAGGCGGTGCTGGGTGAGGGTGAGGAGGTGGGCGAAGTCGTGGTCGTCGGGGGAGAGCTCGAGCTCGCGTCGCAGGGCGGCGCAGAGGTCGGGCTTGGCGCGGAGGGCGGCGCAGAGGTCCGGGGTGAGCGGGAGCGGCGGCGGCGCGTCGGGGTCGGGCTTGGGGACGAGGAGGCGTGGCGGCGCGGGCTGGGGAGCGGACGACGCCATGGGCGATCGATCGGTCGGCGGCGGCGGCGGCCTTGGCTCTGCTCGCTGGGACGAGGGTTTTTGGTTGGAGGAGCGGACGGCGGTTAACCTTTTCATCGGATTCCAATTTCCGTTACCATTTCGGGGTGTGGATGGATGGGTAGGTTGCACACGAACTGAGTCGCTCCCTTGTCGTACTCGCCTCGTTGATTCATCTTAGGTATCCAAAGTCCAACCAATCATGCCATGGTTCCACCACCACCAACGTTCATCTTGTTCTAAGTTTCAAATGCATCAGTTATTGAGTTTTGAAAGTGCAACTTTTATCACATGAGAAATATCATCATCTTCGGAAATCCACAATGACTCATAGGTCTAGATGCACCCACTACTTAAAAAACATTTTTCAAAATGTCAAAAAATTTCAAATAAAATTTTCATATATACTAGATGACATTTTATGTTAGCACAAAAAGTTTCGCGAAGAAAGGTTTTTCAAAATGACTTTGTACGGATATTTTTTTTATCTTTTTTGCACAGGTCACAAAAATGTCCTTTTTTAGCGAGACATTTTGTGCTAACATAAATGTCATGATGTATATCCGAAAGTTTGTATTTTTTTGACATTTAAAAAGTTTTTAAAATGTTTTACATAACGGGTGCATCTGCACCCGTAACCCGAAACGTTGTGTTCCGTCATCTTTGTTTATTTATGCCTCTACCCTTTTTTTTCCTTCGTCAGAAACAAAACACTACTCCTAGGCCGAGCTACATGTAGCTTTTTATTTTGAAAAATCATATTTTGGAGTTTCAGAAAAATCTATAAAAAATCCTGAATGTAGATTATGTTGTCTTCTACCACTAAAAAATCTCAAATATAAATATGCAAAAATGAAAAAAAAAATCTGAATATGAAAGTACTAGTAAATAGTGCAAATTTTGAACTGTCCAAAATCTGTTAGGTTTGATATTTTTGTGCAGTACGAAATATAAATTATTTTGAATTGAAATGTTGCACGTTGGTAGAACGTACTATTATCTACATTCAGTATTTTTCAGAACTGTTTGAACTTAAAATATATATATATAGAGAGAAAATTGCTTTTGTACCATTGACAACCGCGGCAATAGCTTATTTGCCATCCAACAAAGCTTCAATTCTTATATACCAAACACAAACGAATTCGAGTGCTTATTTGCCATCGCCGTTAGTTTAGCGGTACAGAGTCTCCGTTTGGCTGTCAGTATTTTCCAAAAATCCAATCTTACCCTCGTCTTAGAAAAAAGCAATAAGAAAAAAAAAAGTCAATCACTCACCCGACCCTCCAGTCCTCCACGCACGCACGAACGAACCAGAACTTCCTAGCTCTCTCCACGCACGCGAGCGGCGGCCTCCAGCGAGCCCAATGCCGGAACCGCCGCCGGCGCTACCCCTGCCCTGCCCACGCCGCTCCCCCAACCCCCACCGCTGCCGTCGATTTCCGTCGCCGATGCGCCTCCAGACTTCTCGTCCGCTGCATCTTGCCGTCGCCGGCGCACCCCGAGCCGCGATTCCCGTCGCTGGCGCTCCCCCAACCCCTGCCGCACGTTCCAGTGGTCGCACCTCTAGACCTCTGGTCCAACGCGTCTTCAACGACTTCCGCACACACAGAGCCGACCTCTGCCATCGTCCAACTTGCTCAGAATCCTAGGATTGGGGTTTCCGGTTAAGTGGAGAGCGGGGCAGGGCCGCTGATGGCCGAGGCCCTCCCCAAGATCAACCCTTCTGCGGGCAAGAACGGCGTGGCTGATGAATGCGGCTCCACCTCTACCTCTGCTATTTGCGCTAGGTAATCCCTCGAATTCTATCTCTTTTTGCTGCAGTTTTCGGTAGAAAATGGCTAATTGACATGGTTGATGATGATCCAATCTTGTTCTTACACAATAGATGTGAAGGTTTGTGGCAGTGGAACCGAAATCAATGTGGATTCAACATTCAGTTGGCATATTGTTGAGGGTACTAGATCAAACATGAAGGATTTGTTGTCTTGTATTGAAAATGATGTTCGATGCATGTTTCGGGATGATGTGAACTTAGTACTTTTGTGTTAGTCTATTGCTGAAACTATAAGTATGCTTGAATTGTTATATATTGCCACTTGTTTTACAGAACTGCTGAAAAATACTCCCTCCGTCCAATAATAACTGTCTCAAGTTTTTCAAAAAGTGGATGTATCTAGACATGAAATAAGTATGGATACATCCACTTTTTTATCAAACTTGAGACGAATATTATTGGACGGAGGGAGTAGAATCGATATGCTGTTAATTTTTTTGTATACATGTTTTACAATTGTTGCTTATTTGCCACTGAGGGCAAGACGGTCATTTTGGCCTCTTACCGGAATGAGGTAGGGATAGAATAACAGTCGGTGGCAAATAAGCACTAGAATTCGTTTGTGTTTGTCAATGGTATATGAGAACTGGAGCTTTGTTGGATGGCAAATGAGACATTGTTGAGTTTGTCAATGGTATAGAAGCCATTGGCTCATATATATATACACGAATGTAAGTTTAATTAGGTATGTATACCTTAGATATGTAGGAGATACATATGATTTTGGATATGCACATAACGGGGTATACATACCTAATATGTACACATACCTAAGTTATTTATATTTATATATATACCTTATTTGTACCTATACTATTGGACACACATAGCCGAGGTATATATAGTAGATACCTCGAATACGCATACCCAAGGGTATGGATACCTCCTATATACCCAACATGTGCATACCTAAGTTATACGTGTTGTCTACATACCAAAACGTACAATATTCCACCCAGCTCGGACTCCATTTTGATTTTCCGCTAGTCCTACGGTTATTAAATACGGAGTAGTAAAGCAATGAATACAAGTTACAACTGCACTGTAAATGCAAAAGGAGGGGCATTTGAGGCAAATAGGCAACTGCAGAGATATGAAAAGGCATCAAGATCTTCCTGCCATACCTTTGATACATACAGAAGCAACTGCACTTGTGTGTTAGTAACTCCAAATGCAGCTTCCAGGGCTTCTGTGGGGTAGATAAATCCAGAAAATTTGAAGAAACCCATGTCATGATACTCAAACCTAAGATTCTAAGTGAAAAAAGTCCACACGCTCAGGAAGCCAGCAAGGTCATGTGCGCTCCCGATCCGCGGGAGGCGACCAAGGCGGCGGCCGCTCCGGCCACCGTCTCCACCCCGCTGTCCCGTAGATCGCCGCCTCCAACCCTCTGCCCGTCTCCTTGCCCGTTCCTCTGGGCGGACTGTGCGGAGGACGCCGACGAGGAGGTCTCGGTGGTGCTGGATTCGCGCCCAGATGCGGCGGGTGGCGCCCTGTCAGATCCGCGGGCGTCCATGGTCTCCGGCGGCGCCGGTTGCGGGGGTAGGGCCCTGCCGCTCGGTGAGCTCGCTCGTGCGGCTTCTCCACCGCCGGTGGGAACTCCTCCCCGCTTCCAACCGAAGTTTCGTCGCGTTTTGCTGCTGGATCCATCAGCACGTGGTGAGATGCCCCCGCCTCCGCCCCCTGGGTCACCGCCTGTGGGTCAGCCGCGCGGCATCTCCTCGAGGATTGGTGCCGTCGGAGGGAGTCTCATTGCTCCGGCTGGGTTGGGCTATGCGCGGCGCCTTCCGGCTGCCCATCCGGTCGTGTCAAAGGGCCGGCGACAAGATGGTGACGACATGCCCATCTATGGCGAAGATGCCCGGCGCCCGGCGCATGTGGTGCCACGGGACGGTGCCCGCGCCATCCAGGCAGCCGGAGCTCGTCACTCCGGGGAGCACGGCGGCCTGGCACGTCGAGCTGCCTTCTTGCGGAGAATGCGAGGCCGCTGTTTCCGCTGCCTTAGCCCAAGACACTGTGCCGCCTCCTGCCGCCACCCTCGGGCTTGTTGGCGTTGTGGGAGGACGGGGCACCTAGTCAGCGACTGCAAGGAGCCACCGGATCTTCCGCGACGCTCGTCGCCGGTTAGCCGGCTTCGCTCGTTTGTGGAGGTGCTTATGGAACGCCAGGAGCTGGACATGTGCTACACCAAGGCGAGGGAGGTGGTGCTGGCCAGCGAGCGGTCCTACAAGGAGGGCGTGGACGGAGCACTATCAGAGGAGAACGAGCGGGCCGGCCTGATGTTGCTGCTAGTACAAGGAGAGGATGACGACCGTGAGGCGATTGAGCCGGAGGAGCATGAGCAGCTATCACCGGCAGTGACAGGGGAGTTGATCTCCCGGCAGGAGATGCTCGGCGGGGCGTTTCACGTCAGTGTCGATGAAGAGGCCGATAGTGCTGCTGGTGTGATGCACCAGCTGGTGCCAAGCCTCAACAACCTGGGTGAGCAGGTGGTGTTCCTGGACGACGAGGAGGTGGGCATCGACGAACCTGGGGAGAGCGCCGTCTTGCTGATCGATCAGGGTGAGGATGGGCAGCCGTTTGAGGAGGACATCTTCATGTCGGCGCAAGCCAGTTCTGGACAGTGGGACTTGGAGACGGGCGCACCTCTATGCCCCTTGTCGGGCTTCTTGGCCCGGATCATGTCACCGCTCGAGGCCTCCGTATTGGGTACGCCGGTCACGGCGTTGGTCCACGAGATGGAGGTGGAGGCGCCGTCTGTGCGGAGGAGCGGCAGGATCGCCAAGCTGCACCCGGAAGGCGCCAACATCGAGCAGCTGGCCAAGGACGACGTGGCGCGTCGTCTCGGCTCGCTGCCTGAGGAGGCCAGCTCCTCGTAGCGCCAGCGACAGGACTACTTGGCTCTGTTAGATGGGCCCCTCTCGGACCAGGCGGTAGCAGCCATCGAGGACCTCGTCCTTTGCCTGAAGAAGCCCAAGAAGAAGAAGAAGACAGGGACCGGGATTGAGCGGCAGTTGCCGCCAGGAGTGGCCTAGATGCTGAAGTTTCTGATGCCCGTGCACTCCTCCTTGCTAATGTTGCAAAGAGGTGCCTTTTGTGTTTGTGGGGTTCAGGTTTGCATGACCGATATGGTGCGCCGCACAGCTTCTAGGAGAGCGGCTAGGGGGGCCATCATCCACTCGATGTGGGGGATATGGAAGGAGAGGAACCGAATGACCTTCCATAGTGTGGCGATCTCGACTATGGAGGTGGCGGCTTTGGTGTGGGAAGCGATGGCATTGCGGGCTTTCGCTCACACACAGGATCCTGGAGACCCGTTTTTTTTTTTTTTTCCTGTAAAGGGATTTTTCCCTAGCTAAAATTCTGTACATAAAACTCTATTCTATCTAATCGGATGGCGGATACGACCGCCTTAAACCTCTAAAAAAAGCCTAAGATTCTAAGTGGAACTATTTTTTCTATAGAAAAACATTACATCAGTTGGAACTAGAGAAACATATGGCTACTAGCTAGGTCCATGCAAGCTGCTCACCAAAAAAAAGTTCCATGCAGCGAGTTGAGATGAAACCAAGAGAAAATTTGGCTGCGCTACAAGCCAATTACTTTGAGACCACCAAACAAGCCCACAGATAGATCAACCTTAATGGGCTCACCACATCGAGTTCCTTGGGTCTCTCGGCCAGCAATTCAATTAGGTGATGGTCCAGAAATAATGTAATGCACACATGTCCATGGCGCGGAGGCCCAATCAGGCCATTTTTCTGTTGATGAACACCACCTTGGCCCTCCTTTTTATAGAAAGGACACACATTATTTAGAATGCATTTTAAAATGCTAATTTTTTGCAACAAAGTATTCGTGCATAGATCTTAACATCCTGCATGTTCAAAAAGTCGTTTCACAATAACTTAATGTAAAAGACAAAATTTGGTGACAAATTACTATTCACGAGATATTTTTTGTTACGCTAGCCACAAAAATATTGGTTTTTCGCGAAACGATTTTGTGAACAAATAAATTTTGAAGATGTATTCATGATTTTTTTTTGTATTTTTTGATATTTCAAAATACGTTTTAAAAAAATGACATTTGTGATGTTCTCTGCCCAAAAAATCTGTTCTCTAAGAAGACATTTTTAAATACCATGTTGGCCATTGAATTTTTTCGCACAGAGCACCAAAATGGCATTTCTTCACAATACTTTTCACGTTTATAGAACACTTGAATATATTTGTTACCATTTATTTAGATTTTGTAAAACTATTTTACTATTCTTTCGAATTTCACACTCAGGCTGGACCGCAGGAGCTTATGAGGTCGGAAGCTGAATTGAATTCCCGGGTTACCAATTTTACAAAAGGAAACAAAAGCGCAAACGCCTAAGCCTCAGTACAACCAACTAACGAAAAAAAGATGCACAAGCAGGAGCCAGTGGAAGAGGAGCTTAACAGACCCAATCCATCCAATTCCTTGCTATGGACGAACCACTAATTGCATCTTCCTCGCCATCAACTTCAGGATATCCGTAGGGCAGCAGCATTCCACCTTCCATCACGCTTTGCTGGCAACATTCATGTCCATTGTGTGAGAAAAGATACCATTTTGGAAATTTTCCTAAGAGGGGGAGCATATTTTGTTATTACAAACTAAGGGCTCGCTTGGATTCCCGTTTCATTTTACCCTCCGTAAAATACAGACGTATCCCAGCTTTAATTTGCGGAGGTCACACGGTCCGTGAAATTTTCCCGGCCTTTTCCGGCCCAAAAACTGCGTCCCCAAGCGGGGCCTAAGTCATTTCAAGGTAGGGGCCTGCCCTCCCGATGCTGCTTTTTTTTTTGAAATAGTTGAGGGAAGAGCTCCAAATAGTGCCTATCACATAGAATTAGAGCTAACCCCGAGGTTTCGAAGACCAAAATCATCATTGATCTCTTCAAAAGATGACAGATGCAGCGGGTCGGCCCAACCAAACGCTTCTTTAACACACAACTAATTAAAATGTAACAATGGACACAAACATGAGATGATAATATATCTCCAACTCTCCACAGAGTTTTCAACCTGGCTCACAAGGACACCGTTTTGCTATCCTTGGATATGTCCTGTGAGGCACAACCACGTGAAGATTTTAATTTCAGAGGCAACGTTGCCTTGCACAGGTCCAACATTCTAGCACACTGAATCGATCGGGTCGTTATGGTGTTGCTTTGTGCAAGGGTGGTCAGAGTGTTTTTCTGGGAGCTTGTGTAGTCGTTGTTCGAAGGAGATCCAAGAAAAGAACTAAATGTTCCAGCTGGTGTCTTGTGGAATGTGCATGAGCAACATGAGAGCAATTTTGAAGCTCAAGTTCGCAGAGACATTGTGTACCGTTGCAATCCATCCACGAGAAATTGCTTGTACATCTCTAAAATTCATTCTGATCAGTGATAAAGCAATCACGTTTTCCCTAAAAATACCATAATCTAAATCAACCCTAACAAAACATAGTATAAATTAAATCACCCTAGCAAAACGAATGGCATACATGGATGGACTTCAAATGATTTTAAAACAACAAAAATACAATTCCTTCATCATAGAAGACGATGAGCCAAGGGGAATGAGTATATGATACCTTGATCTGGCTCTTGCGAGGCTAAGGTGAGATAGTTCAATCGTAGATAAGTCCGAAGAATCGAGTCGGCGCTTCATATTGAAGGTTACTGATTTGGAGATTTTATGTTGTGTATGATCATTCAACATGTTCCAAGCCTTTTGTTGGTTTGTTGTAAACACTTTCGCGACATGTTGTGGTGACTTTGGGAGGCCGATGCAAATGTCTCTTCATGTTGCAAATCTTTTTCTGTTAGATGCATGTGCTTTTTTTTGTCTTTGCTGCAAACACTCGCTTATATGATGCATGTGTGCGATGATTTTTTACTCCCTCCGATCCAAAATAAGTGTCATAGTTTTGAATCAGGGTTAGTTCAAAACTGCAACACCTATTATAGATTAGAGGTAGTAGAAGATTTGTTCAGCCATGGAAATTTCACCGCAATATTGTTTTTCAAATGTTATAGATTTTGGCTGGTTTTTCCACCATGAAAATAAATGTAGCAACAATGTTGCAAACGATACAAAAGAAATGTTGCATGTGGATTTTTATTCGCGCTAGTCGGACAATCCACATATATAACATTTAATTGTGATTGGACAACAGGGGAGCGATCGACCATTTCTAACCTCCGACCGGCACCTTGCATCACCCAAAAAAAAATCTAAATCGAATTACCCAAAGAGAAGATTTGTTGCACCAATGGAAATTTATTGCATACACGGGTAATTTCACCACACTATTGTTTTTCAAATGTTGCAGTTTTTTGGCTGGTTTTTCCACCACGAAAATAAATGTAGCAACGATGTTGCAAACGCACAAAAGAAATATTGCGTATGGATTTTTATTCGCGCTAGTCGGATTGTCCACATATCACATTTAATTGTGATTGGACAAGAGGGAGCGATCGACCATTTCTAACCTCCGACCGGCGCCTTGCATCACCAAAAAAAACATAATCTAAATCGAATTACCCAAAGAGAACTAGACAATAAAAAAAAAAGACCTGGCAAGATAAAAAATCAGAGTCCCCTAAGAGGAAGCAAAATATTTTTGAATCGGATTGCTCTAATATATACCATAGTGTGAATCAAAATCCGCGAAATATATAATTTAAAAACAAATGGTTGCTTTTGACTAAGACCAAACTTCATTATCTTCGACTCAAAAAGGCCCAAAATGCCGCTGAAAGAAAGGTTCACATGAATCATGAACCACAACAATCATCCACTCCCCATCATCACGAGATATCTTAGTTTATCTTGATCCAACACCACGGACCCCAGCCCATGCCTATCTCGACCTCCGGAATCGGCAAACCAACGTGTGACGAATGAACGACTCGATCAATCTGCCGTCACAAAGTCGCAGATCATGGAGCAAAAATAGCGAGCCAAAGCAAAAGCTCACAGGAAAGAAGAAACCCGCCTACAAAGGCTAAAGCGCACACTGCCTGCCACCAGCAGCAGCTCTGCTATCTGCCTGTCTCACATCTCTTCTCTGCTCATCAGCTAAGTGATGAAGTGAAAGCAAAGCTTGCCGGCACACACTTTGTTGTGGTTTCACCGGCACACACTTTCTGAACTTTCTCTCATGTTTTCTCACTGAGCTGAGCTGAGCTCACGTGTGACATAACACCACACTACCTCAGTGGCACCATGCAGCAATCACAAGTGTCGTCATGGTAGGCCACTCCACCATGGAATGGACGGCCGAGACAGATCACGATGATCTATCCCTACTATGCCGCCTATATATACAAGCACACGGCCCAAGATTCAGAAGAGCACCGATCGGTCGAGCTGCCAGTTCTTGCTGAATTGGCTGAACGGAAATGGCTTCTGCGGCCGTCTGCGAGCAGCAGCAGGAGGTGGAGCAGAATAAGCAGCAGGATAGTGAGATCAAGATCGGAGAAGTCCACGACGTGCAGGAGCTGCAGAGGGCGTGCGTGGACGACGTGCCGGAGCGGTACGTACGGGACGGCGATGACCGGCCGGGCGGCGCGAACGTGTGCGATGACGCGCAGATCCCGGTGATCGACCTCGGCGAGCTGCGGCGTGGCGCCGTGGAGGAGCTGGACAAGCTCAGGCTCGCCTGCGACGAGTGGGGCTTCTTTCAGGTCGTGAACCACGGCATCGAGGGTGAGCTGCTGGACGAGATGGAAAAGGTTGCAAGGGAGTTCTTCATGCTGCCGCTGGAGGAGAAGCAGAAGTACCCGATGGCGCCGGGCGGCATTCAGGGCTATGGCCACGCCTTCGTCTTCTCAGACGGCCAGAAGCTCGACTGGTGCAACATGCTCGCGCTCGGCGTGTCGCCGCCCTCCATCCGGCAGCCCGCGCTCTGGCCGACGACGCCCGTCGCCTTCTCTGATACGCTGGTGCGGTACTCCGCCGAGGTCAGGGCGCTCTGCGTCGCGCTCCTGGCGCACGTCGCCGAGACGCTCGGCCTCTCGCCCGGCACGTTCGACGGGATGTTCGGCGGCGAGGCGGCCGTGCAGGCCGTGCGTATGAACTTCTACCCGCCGTGCCCGCGGCCGGAGCTGGTACTGGGGCTCAGCGCGCACTCCGACGGGAGCGCCGTCACCGTACTCCAGCAGGAAGCCGGCCGCACGGGGTTGCAGGTGCACAGGGCCGGCGCATGGGTGCCCGTCCGCCCCATCCCGCACGCGCTCGTTGTCAACCTCGGCGACTCGCTCGAGGTGCTCACCAACGGCAGGTACAAGAGCGTCGAGCACCGGGCGGTGACCAGCGGCGAGCAGGACCGGCTGACCGTCGTCACGTTCTACGCCCCGGCATACGACGTCGAGCTGGGCCCGCTGCCGGAGCTCGTCCCCGACGGGGAGCCGTGCCGGTACCGGAGGTTCAACCACGGAGAGTACAGCCGGCACTACGTTACCAGCAAGCTTGAGGGCAAGAAGACGCTGGATTTCGCCAAGATTAACTAACTAGACCACCAAATGCATACATAACACAACAGGAAGCTAAGTAATTAAGATCCCTGATGCATCTGCCGCTCCCGGATATGCTTGGCAGAACTGTATACCTGGTACAGGAGTGGGTATCCAAGCAACAGTTTGCCACTTAAAAGTATGGTATCTTCTTCTTTCCAAGGTGATTTACTTTTTGACAAATGATCAACTGCAAGCTGACTTTGGCGTTAAAAGTACAGGTAAAGGTGCTTTAAACCGTGGTCATTCTTTGAACCCGTTGACAATTACAAAAGCAAACCTTTTATTACTAAAATAAAGTAACCGCAGAATAAAAAACCAAAAATGGCCAAGATGCACTTTTTCAAAATGTCGACGAAAGAATTTCAGTGCTTTCCACAAAATGAAATTAGAATAAGAAAAATATACTGAGTATCACTCAAAAGTCAAACCAATAAGTAGACGGGCTTGGATCCAAAAATGCTACAATAAGAATCGTCGCGCACCATTAAACTTGGCTTTAGGGAAGAATAAGGAACTGCGAACTTAACAGCAAAATTGCACGAAAGTGCATGCAATCTACATGGTCCAGCTATAGTTAAGCAATGAAGTAGCATCAAATCCTAGACAGGACAAGCAAAGCTTCAACCATAGACAGCATCGGAAGCACGCAAAAGCAACAGACAATTGAATGACAATTAAAATGCAACCCCGTTGCCCTTTAGTAACACAACAAAAAGGTTACAGCGTGAAAAGAAGAAAAGGCAAGTGAAATATGGCAAAGAATCACTTTTTCAAATGTCAACAGAAGAGTTTCAGCACTTCCCATAAAACGGAAATAGGATATGCAAATATACTACGAGAATCACTCAAAGTCAGACCAATAAGGATTAGGGTTTGAATCACTCCTTTTTTTACATGGAAGGGTTTGAATCTACAAATGCAACAATTCCACGCACCATAAAACTGGCTGTTTGGCACCAAACAAAAACTTGCAATCTTAACAGCTAAATTGACCTGGAATGATAGGAAATGCTTCCAATCTACAAACTTTGAGCTACAGTTAAGCAAGTACACAAACACAGTAGAATCATGTCATAGACAAGACAACTAGACAAGCTCCACCCATAGACAGCAACGGAAGCACGCAAGGCACACAGGCACCATTCATCTTGTTGTCATGTCACATTGCATGTTCAATCATACGCAACAATGTGAGCCAGAAAGAGAGCTGGGTGCTAACCTGCCTAACATTGGCTAGTTGAAAATCAGGATAAACTGCCATTGGCACAAAATGATCAGCCATCCTATACATTTCAAATGCAGTTGCGCATAAAGGGTAGGAGGCGGCATTTAGATGCACTAAACAGGTATCCATGCAGATTCAGTATAGCTTTTCCTCTGAACTGAACCCTGCCAACATGAGCTCCGCATTGGTACCAAAAACGAGCTGCACAAAAGATTCCGCCAGATGTAGGCCATGTTCTAGAACTCCTGTATGTAAGATTGGTTATAGATGAACGTTAGCTGAAGTGCCCTTCCTTTCTACTCCATGTAACTGGCAGAACTGTTGTCTGAGCCGCTGTCAATTGTCAAGCGATTGCATCTGGCCAGCAGATCATCCTCTACAGTCTGACATGAGTGAAGAGATGGTTTAGTTGTAATTCAGAGAGGAGAAATTAACAATGATAGGAGTGCTGCTGAGTTCACCTTGTACGTTTGAAGCAAAAGTTGGCCACCAATCTGTTTCTCTGTCGCATAGCTGTCATAAGTTTGCATCAATGGAGCACTAACAACCTGCGACAGGAGTGGAGGCAGTAGAAGGATCAGAAATATTGCAGGAAAAATCATTTTCGATGATTCAGGCAGCTGAGTTTAATTAACCTCGGTCAATTGACACATTAGCAAATTCTAGCCAATCATAATCTCGTATGTTACTTTTGTATATCTCCAATATAGCGCAAACAAGCACATATCTTATTTTGGGTTTTAGAAGAACCACTAAATACTGGTAAAGTAAATGCAGAGGACAAGAAAATGGGAAACTGAAGAATAATAATCAAATAAAACAGCGGAAGAGGTAATACTAATCCTACATGACAAGGCAAAACACTTCAATGCTGATAACATATTTTTCTCTTAATTAAAAGGAACCTTCAAACAGAGCTCTGAGCAATCTGCCTCAGGAATACACAGATAGTGCATCAATCTCATGGTTTCCTTCTCCATAGTATCCTGGACCTAGAGATAACACATATAAACAATGTTAATGAACTACAAAAAGAAGTAACACCGACTTGTTGACTCATTAATTACTACTGAAGTGCTGACCTTGGCAAGGTAATCTTGTAGAGGGTACTGCACAATCCATTCAGAACCTTTCCTGGAGTAGTAAGCATATGTATCTTGAAGAACAGCATGTTTCATTGAGGGTTTGACTTCAGAGCGGCATATGCCACGCATAATGCCCATCAAGAGGTCCATATCAACCTTCCTTCCATCACGCTCTTGGCAGATCTGTATCAATTAATTGTTGTTATGTACAGAAGGAATGCATTTAACAGAAACAAAACAAAAAATAGCTAAGCAAGAATTACCAAAGTCAGAAGAGCATCTGCTATTTCATGGTTGAAGAAGGAAAAGACCTAGCAAAAGGAAAAAGGACATAAAAGTTAGGTATAGAAATGCGTAGGCAGCTTATAATAGAACCACAACGAAATGTGGAAGCAAACATATTTTTCGTGTAACACTCACTGTAGCATAAAAAGCGGTTGCAGCAGTGTCTTCGAGACAAGGTAGTTTTCTTTGCTCAACAAAGCAACGGTCCAAATAGCTGAAGAAGCCAGATACACATTTAACCATGATACAATAGTTTGACCACATTTTCAGAAGCTGTCTCAAAAGGTCGTCATCTCTCTTGTGCATCAGATGGGGTAAAACCTACGTAAATAAGCAGAAAAAAATCAACAAAAGGGAAAAGGATGATGCATCTGATGCTAAGGAAAGACATTTGTTTAGCATGTGATGCAAATCCCCGCAAAAAAAAAAACATGTGATGCAAACAAGTAAATGAAAATTGTATATGCACATATAAATGTACAACCAGGTATTTTCATATCATGATGGCTCTTGCACTCTTCCCCTTGCTTATCATACCATATGTGCCCTGACCTAACAATATCACTTTCATGGGTTTGATATTTAGGGTTTTAGCTGAGAATAACTATGACAATAACGCAAGAAGTGCTATGAAAGAGCTCCGTTTACATGCAACATAAGATTCTATATAGTTTCTTAATGGAAATAAATTGCTTCCAAGTTTCCATTTAGGGTTTTAGGCTTTTAGCTGAAAATAACTATGACAATGACGCAAGAAGTGCTATGAAAGAGCTCCGTTTACATGCATCATAAGATTCTATCTAGTTTCTTAATGGAAATGAATTACTTCCAAGTTTCCATTTACAACAAGAGTTCACACACGATATGACATAGATCAACTGCTTTCACATTATCTAGTTTGTAACTTAGTTCAAGATGAAACAATACTATGATACATTGATACCAACCTTATGCGAACATTATGATACTATGGACATAACCACTCCGACAGTTATATGTACAGACCCAAACCTACTTATAGATTATTCAATACTGGGCCAACTAGATATGATCTAGTAGAGGAAACAAAGTCAGCAGTTAAAATATAAGATTCAGTAATCATGTCGTGACTTTAGATGTAACAATTGGTTAGAACTAGAAATATTTACTCTGCCATAGAAAACTGTGAAATGGAAACAAAGGCCAACATAGTACCAACACACGGACGGATTCTGCAAGCGTAGACTTGAAACCACTGTACATCTCTTCACAATAGCTGGTTGTCTGCACGGCCATTCTATAAGCACAACTGCAAGAGTAAAGAAATGTAGCATGAGCACCAAATTTAAGTGATTCATTGTACATATTACACAGTGATAAGGGGTTAATGAGAGAATCATACTCGTAGCAATTCATGTACTCAGCCACAGTAGGCCTTGTACCTGTGGAACCCTCCAAAATCTTTGAGCATGTCACAATCCCCTGTTCCAGGACCCTCCAGCCATCCTCAAAGTTGAGGTGCACATTCATTTTTACGGCTTTGCTCCTACACTGAGCAATGAAAATAAATATATGTAAGAGGGATTATTCTTTGGATATCGAACAATTGTTTAATATGCAAGGGCATCTGGAACACAGAACATTCTTCTATGGCGAATGTCAACCAACTTAGTTGGATATGCAAAACACAATAAGGGCATAAGATACAGTGATGTTCCAGAAGCCCTCCTGCGCCTAAGTAGAAAAAGTGCCTAAACTTCTGCAAGAAAAATTGGAACTTTGTCTACACATTTCACCGTTCAAAACTTCCATGCTTAACTGTCAATATATGATGAAAAATAGAAAGCCTATTTATAAATAAATAAAACAACCAACCAGACACTAGCACTTGGTTCCTTTGGTGGCATTTTTTGTAGAAGACCTACCAGGACACACGGCACTCCACGGAAACAATTCCGCCAAACAGGAGTCGAACCCTGGTGGGTGGGTTGACGCTCACGTAAGCCACCAACTGAGCGGTGCTCAGTTCACAATACAAATCCTATTTATATCAGAAAGATGATGCACGCGACTCCTTTTAGTGCTAATTTTTGCCCATTGGTGGGTGTTCGAGGGCAAACACTAGCAGCTCGCTTCCTATTAGTGCACCCGAGCTTCCCCATCCTCTCTTAATTTCTTGTATAGCGAACTCTGTATTCCCGTTACGCAATTAATGGAAAGGGGGCTAGCCCAGTTGGAAATGCGCCTCCTTCATAGAACTATACAGGCACAAACTGCGGAAGGCTAGTTGAACAATTTAACCAGAACTCATCACTCCCTGTCCATTTGTAGTAAGAGAATAATACTACAGAGAATAAAGTTGACATTTTTTCTTCTCTTAAACATGCATTGACATTGTTTCATTGTTTATTAGAAGAAGAACACACATAAAACAAGCATGGGGGAGTCAGTTAAACACCCCACCTTCGATTACATTGCTCACAGCGATGGAAAATCCAGATCAAAACTCGCCTACAATTCGAGCAAGCTAGGGTTCGTCGCTACTAAGCAAAATAACCAAATTTAACCGGATGAATCTCAACTCCCCACTCCGGACCAGTCCAGTAGGCGGGGAGGACAGCGACTACACGGGGAGATAACCGCTTCGGCGGAAGATGCCTGGATGGGACGCGCGGCGGCGAGGGTTCGAATCGACGGCCCCGTCGCCGGCGAAAAGGATTGGAAAAGACTAAACCCTACTGCAACAAATCCATCGCATCGGCATTCGGCGACGGAGCAAACAGAATTCGCAACAGACCGACGAGGACGGGAGCACTTGAGAACAGCCTAGGCGGACGGATTTTGGGTTTACGGATTCATGGCGGAACGAGCCGAATGCTCTGAAAACGGCAAGAAATCGATCGGATTGGGGGACAGCGGAACCAGTCGAGGAATCAACCGGATGCGCGGGGAGAGGAAGAGGAGGAGGAGATTACCGACAAGGGGGAGAGGATCCGGTGTGCTGCTCGCCGCCGCCGCCGCCGGCGTCTCGTCTGCTGTTGCCTCTCTGTCGAGCACTCGCTCGCGGTGTGACGGCGGATTGGAGAGAGGGGTTTCAACTTTTTTTTTCCTAGGGGTTTGGCACTTGCCAAGTTGGGTAGGCACCTCTTATAATAACCTTGCAAAGTTGCTAAAGAAACTAAAAAAACTCGATGTCCGTTTGGGACTCTACAAAAATGTTTTTTGATACGCATTTGGGACTTTACAGAAATATTTTTTATGAAAATAAATTATGCTACGTTTTACATGCCTTCCAGGTTTTCTTTTATTTTCTCTTGAGTGAAAAGAACTTGTATATCCTGGCATTAAAGGTGGACTATGATAATTTTGTTGTTTATAAGCGGCTTAGAAAATTTGAGTATTTGAATGAACCATTTTGGCGCGCACACGGGGAAGGCGTGAGATCACGTGTAGCGCGGCGAGAAAAACGCTCGACAAGACGAATAAAGGAGTATCTTAAATGCAACACATGTCATCGACGCATGGAAAAAATCAATATGTTGAGAGGACGCTAGGCGTCGTTCAGATGATGCGGGTACGCCTCCCCCATTGTCGGATTAGACTAGAAAGGCAAAATCTTGTCCACCTGATTCTTATAGCATACCGCTAATCCCGCATATTTCAAATATTTTTGTCGTCGAAATTGCACAACAGTTGATCTAAGGGTGCCTCGAGTAACGTAGTAAACGAAGCGTTAATAGGTAATACATGTGTGTACGTCGGCCTTATGAGCAAATGCCGTCATACATGTTGAGAAAGTGTAGTAAGAAGTGGTCATTCGTACGAGACTTGGATTGTCGTGAACTTCACAAGTGTCGACTCAACGCACTCCTCTGGTCTTAGTTGGGTCTGAGTCATGAACTCCATGAATGTCTTTGTGGATTTGAGTTGCGTGTCCAGTGGTGAAATTGGGTAGAGGTGAAAGTGGTTCATTATTAGGGTACCCTCTACCCTATCTGGTTTTAAAAAATGAACTAACTTTTCCAATGACATCATCATTTTGAAAAAGTTAGTTGTTTTGTTTGAACTAAATTGGGTACGGGGTGCCCTAATGTGATCTAGGTGAGATTAACATGTGATTTCTTAGTTCAACTGGCAAAAATTAGGGGAAATGCTTTAATCTAACTGACTGATGAACCATCAGCTGGCCCGCTTCCTCCCGGCACCCCTCCTTCTCTTATAACTATCTATCCCACATATGACGAGAGCAGCGTTTTGGCTCCCGGGAGCATATGCTCCCGGTATTTTTGAAAAAATTTAGCAAATTGAAAACTTATCAAAAAATTCCGAAAAAAATCATGCATGTACCTGACCATGTTGCGCACCACCATGATTTTTTTCGCGCCGAAATGACAGGAAATTTGTCATTTTTGTACAGGGCGCATACGATGTCATTTCGGCGCGAAAAAAATCATGGTGGTGCGCAACATGGTCAGGTACATGCATGATTTTTTTCGGAATTTTTTGATGAGTTTTCAATTTGCTAAAGTTTTTTGAATATAGCGGGAGCATATGAGCCCGAGCTCCAAAGCGAATTTCTGACATATGACACCCTTGTGTGCCCCTCCTTCTCTTCTTCCTCCTCCTCCTCCTCCTCATCTTTCTCTCTCTCTCTCATGAAATCCATTCCACTAGGGCACCTACGACAACTTGTCCATGTGCTAGCTTCTCTCTTTGTGCCCCTCCTCCTTTCTTGGGAAGCCCATCCCTCCAGCCCTAGATGTATTTCATGAGGATATGAGATGAACCTCCATTTTTTCTCACTCTAAGCTCGGAGGAGATGTCAGAGAGATGCAAGGGCTAAAAGCGGATATTGTGTGGCCTGATCTAATGCCGATGGTACTCCGGCAAGGCGGATTCATTGCCAGCGAGTCAGGGATGGTGAGCTTAGTGCCTCTATTACTTATGGTTGAGGTGAGATTTGCTACAAGCTCTTTTTTTTTTGTACTCATGTGTAAATTGTTGCGATGTTATTTTGGATATATGTTGCAAGTTTCTCCAACATTGTAGATTCTGTAGCGTTAGATTCGCTGGACACATATGTTGGATGTGTTGATTTGTTTCATTGCAAATGGTGGCACGCTTTACCAACATTGTGCTGCAAACAAATGGGGATTTATTGCATGCTGCCTTTTGCATTGGTGTGTTCAAAATGTTACAACATTCTTTGTTACATTTCATGAGTTTTACATATTCACAAAAAATATATTACAAGACGATTTTGCTTTATGAAAAATATTGCACGCGTATGTTGCATCGATCGGACGCACGAGATTTCCAAGAAAAGTAGATCTGACAGCTAGGAACCCAACCGATAATCCCCAAATATTAGCCAGCTGATTATTCCTACCATTGCCCAACAATTAATGGAAGAAACATATTTGCCCTTCGTTCGCGAAAAGACTGCTTATGTCAAAAAGTAGAGAGAGAGGGAGAGAGAGAAAACCAAAGTGATTGCGCCAGTTTAATTACAGTCTTGTCGTCGCCAGCCAGAGACCAATCAAGCCATTGGAGTTTGTTCAGCGAAGGCGCGGCTTTGCTGGATCTTTTACCAGAGGTGAAGCTGAGCAATATTGCTCGGGTGAGTAATAAGGTGTCGCATGAATTAACTCAATTAGGCAAGTGTGAGTGTGGTGTGTTGCATGGGCAGCTCCTCCCTGCGTGTTGGACTTCCTATTGCATGATTGTAATATTGTTGTTGCCTAATAAGTAGAGCTCACCGAGAACCTACCTGTGGTATGATGGTTAGGAGTGGCTGTACCCCTAGCCCACCAAAGTTTAAATCCCAGATTTGACATTGGTGTTTCTCATTTAGGCGGAATATTTTTCAGTGGGAGGCGACGTTCCCATCGACAGCGAGGCGTCCGTGGTTACTTCGTCAATTTCAAGACCCGACCGCCGGCTCAGTCTTTCAGAGGTGCTCACAGGGGTAGGGTGTGCGTGCGTGCGTTCATAGGGGTGAGTGTGTGCACTTGTATGTGAGCGTCTGCGTTGTATTGTGTTTCACAAAATAAAAGAAATTAATAGAGCTCACCCAGTTTTAAAAAACCAAAGTGGAAACTGGTCTTCTTGAGGCCCGAAACAATAGTGATATTTTCCTTAGCCGTGTTCAAACCTACCGACAGGCGTTAGTGGCCCATATCCAATATTACCACCGAGAGGTATTGTATGGTGCAGGCTCCTGGGCTGAACAAGTCATGGCCTGCTTTGTGAGCCACAACAGCAAAACTAACCACGTTTCGTGATGCACTTCCTAGCCTCGTTGTCAGTATCGAAAGCAAACACGAAGTGCATACTGGGTGTGTGATCGAGATAGCAAACGTGAATCCAGAAATGTCTTTTAATCTCGTTTGGCACCTATCATTTTTTTTTCATTTGATAGAATTCTATGATTTCAAACGAAATAACATGTCCATTTCCATGATGTCATCTCAAGATGGGAATGGGCCGACCCGGACCTGACCTTGCACCTGTCCCCCATGGCCTCAAGGCCAATTTGGGGGGCCACGGGCCGACCCATCCTAAAAATGGTTGTGGCCTCGTTGGCCCAAAGGGTCTTTTTGGGTCGGCCCAAAATTTGTGTTATATAATCATTTCAAACATGTTCCAGCTTTGTTTATACATAATTAATATCCAGAAAACTTGTGACAACACATCAAGAAAATTACAACAAAACAGTATTTTCGCAGTACATCAGGAATGTTATGATACACGACTTTCACAATACATTCTTGATAAAAATTCATCTGGAACATGAAGAAGCTAGCGAACATCAGGACTCAGCATATGGGGAGTCTCAGGACTGTTGAAGGTTACCGTTCCCACTTGTTTCAGTGTCCTCATCATCTGGGATGGGTCAAGAACGGACAGTGAAATTAATTTTATTTTCCCACATTGTCATCATTTTATTTTATTTGGAAAGTGAAATTATTGTGTTATGGATAGGTATTAGCTAGAATTCCAAATGAAATAACATGTCCAATTCCATGACAGTCAAACATGTTGGGTATGGAATCACAAATAAATTTCATGATTCCGGCTTAAGATGATGGCTACCAAACGACCTGTTAGTGTTTGGGACCGATGCATTGATCTTTGATTAAAATATGAATGGTAATAGATATGGATTCTCCTCGAAAAACATTAAAATTTGAATGGTAATTGTAATCTTCTTTGCATATTAGTATACTCGATTTGTTTCGATATTAGTTTTCATTAAAGTCAAATTTATAAGCTTGAGCCAAGTATATTTGAAAATTTCAACACCAACACACTCAGATGTTGTTAAAAAACAAAAACACACATGAAGTGCCTATTTTTACTCAATCCTACTTTTTCCTTGTTGGCTGAATAAAAGAAAATGAGAAAGAAACATCGCAAGAAATTAGGACGTCTTTGGTAGGTTGCACCAACCCCGTTAGGCGCAAAAATTGAGTGACTTGTTGGATGCAGTGGTAGTTGGGCCTACATGACACGATATTTAAAGCGCGTCCGAGCCTCACCACGCGGGAACGCTCGGTTTGACCGCTCCCACGGGTTAGGCTCGTTGCACGACAGGGAGGAAAACGCGGCGCACGTGGTGGCACAAGCGCTGCACTGATTGTATGCGAGCTTCCACATGATTTGTTCTAGTCACCTTTGTTATGCCTATTTCATCTCATTTTTATCTGCACAATGGTATTTCGAATTGCATGTAGCTAACCAAACACGCACTTAGCGAATTCACCATCCAGGTTCCTGTCTTCGTGATGCCTAATTTTTCCTAGTCCTAGGAATCTATTTCTATTATCTACTAAAAGCAATATAAGAAAGTATAATGGAGACATCACGTTAATCCACATACGTTAGAAATATATAATCCGTTGATTTTGGTCGTGACGGTTAAGATTAAAAGATGAAAAAGTTACTTACAATACTAATTAGGTACAAATAAGTTATTTTATCACGTAACATGAAAAAGTTATTGACGTGGGGTGGCCACGGCAAGTCCCAGGGTCGAGTACCCCAGGTTGATTGAGAGGGAGAAAGATGGAAGTGCTGGTAGTTACCACGGCTGACAAGTAAGGCGATTTACCCAGGTTTAGGCTCCCGGAGGATAACACCCTACTTCCTGCTTGTCTGAGATTGATTATAGGGAGGTGTTACAATGGTGATCCCGGCGAGATGTCGATCTCGCAAGGGTTTTGGTGGTGGAATATGAGCGTACCCTAGATCGGCGGCTCTCCCAACCTTTATATTGGAGGCTGGGTCTCGGGACTTCGCAACCGATTAGGTTTACAGGTAAGGAAGGTCTCTACCGACATAGGCTTTGCCTTCCTTGGGCCCCCTTCGTGGGCCTTGAGCGTTGTCTTCTTAGTAGGCCGCTGGTTGGGCCCCAGTCCTTGCGTGCACCAGGTATCTTCATGGTGGGGCACCCGATAGTAGGCCCACGTCAGTTACGTACATCATTAATCATTAATTAGGTACAAATATTTTTTTCAACACGTGCCATTTTTTTAGCAGAAACGACCTAGCTTTATTAATCAATGGAAATAATGTTTACAGGAACTCCCAAGTGCCATCATTAAGCATTAAAGTTAAACATAACCACATAGTTTTGAATAGAATCACCACATAAAGACTTATCATCTAATGAGCATAATGGATCATCAAACTCAATTAAATCACTTTCATCCTCAATAGTAGGTGGACTAAAAATATCATATACATCATTGTAATCATCATAAATGGGAGACATAGTATCATCAAAATAAATTTTCTCTTCCAAACTTGGGGACTAAAAATATCATATTCATCAAAACAAACTTCCCCAAGCTTAAGGTTTTCCTTAGCATTAGCAATAAAGGTGTTCAAAGAATTAGTACTACCACAAACATGATTGTTATGCAAATAAAATTTAATTTTCTCCTCAAACACTTCATGTCATAACTCAAGATAGATATTATACAGCTCTATAATTGTTTGGTTGTTTTCCATTTTATAATTTTTTTTGTGTTTTAGATTTATATGTTAGTATGCAATGCAAACAAGAATAAAAGCGTAGCACAACGCTCCTAGGCAACGGCGCCAAAAAAGTGCTTGATAATCCCCAAGAGCAAGGAATCACTGTAGCACAATTCGATAAGTATTTGAGTGTCGAACCCACGAGGAGCTGAAGGTAAACTATCTATTCTCTAAAGCCCTATAACCCTCTTATATGGCCGTTTGTGCAAAGCAATAAGTTTACATATGAAAGGAACTAACTAATGAAAGCAAGTGATGTGGAATGGGTTTATCTAGTAACAAGTTTCTCAATCAAGTTTCAAACGCAAGTTTCTTAGAGCAAGTTTCTCAAAGTAGCAAGTAGCAAATATCTCAAGGGAGCAAATGTTCTAGCAATTGTTATTTCATTCGTGTGGCTGTCACAATTAGTGAAGCACATGTTTCAGTCTTAATTGTTTCTTCTAGGAAGGAGCCATAAATAGGTGTAGCCAAGTGAATGAACTAAAACCCCTTATGATGGATCTCATGGCCAAGTAAATGAGCACATGATAACCCCCAAGATCAAGGGATCACTGTAGCACCTCTCAATGTGAAAGTAAGGTATCGATCCGCAGGAGTAAGAAGGAAAAGTTATCTATTCCCTACAACTAAAGTGTCACAAGTTTTAGTTGATTATGCACTAAACAAGTTTGGAGAACAAGGTGGTTGATGGATGGAAGTAACCAAGCAAGAATGTAAAAGTGTCCCAATCCTCTTCAATGCAAGAGGACAAGACAAATGGTAGCAAGCAAAAGCTCTCAAAGAGAGAGAAAGCCCAATCCCCTATGCAGCAAGAGGACAAGCTCAAGTGTAAGTTTCTTATAGGAACAATGGACATGGGTTCATGGGTTCACTTAATCCTCTCTCCCTCATCTACTGTGATTATCATGTTATAGATAAAGTACACACAATTGTCATGTTTTAATGATAGCTTTTATAACGGCTATATGTTCTAAAACACATAGTTGAAAGAAATACTCATTTGTGTTGCTAGGTCACCCTCGTAAGGCTAGCGTGGTTGTTGTCACTCCCACATCATACTCTTCCTTTTTACCCCCGGATAAAGGATGTTCGGCGGTACCGTGTCACTCAATACCTATGCCGTGTCACATCGGCCATCCCGTACCCACATACATCATACTTCAAAGTATGACAAATCACAAAAGCTCCAACACAACGGTAAATGCATAACAAATCATCTCACACCACAATATTCACCACAAAGGTATTACATAGATGACCGTAATCATGTTTGGCAGCTCATACGGTACTAATTAGTGAAGCTCAAGAGAGAGGAGAGATACAAAAGTTACCACCACAAACCCTAGTCCAGGGGGTGGACTACTCCCCCTTCATCATGGTGATGATGGTGGAGAAGTTCTTGCTGTAGATGTTGATGATGAACACGGCGGAGGGGGGTGGAACCCTCCGGAGGCGATTCCGGCGGCGTTTCCCCCCTCCGATCTTCTCCGGCGGCAGCCTTCTGTCTCTCTGTTTCGTGGTTTTGTCTTTCTCCGCCGCCTCCTCTCGAAAATCCTCGGGGACAATTTTTATAGGCGTTTTTAGGTCACGACTAGGTCGGTGGAGCAAAGATCGACGACGGCGGAGCTCCGAGGCCCAAAATAGGTAGGCCCACGCGGCCAGGATTTTAGGCCGTGTGGGCCCTCTCATTTCCAGCTGGTTGGGCTTCTGGCCTTCATTTTGAGCCCATTGCGTTCGTCTCGAAAATTCTGAAGCGTGCTCTCTGACCTTGCCCTTTTTGGAGTCCCGAAGCTCCCGGAAAGTCTGAAACACTAAAAAAGACGTTTTCTGGAAAACAGGGTTAATTCCAAATAAATGGGAAAACTATGAAGTATTCCCAAAATCATTATAAAACATTGATATAACCCTTATATGATGCAAATATGATTGGAATATAAGTAAATAAAGTGCAAAGTTCATGTATGCATTTTACATGCATCAACATCCCCAAGCTTAACCCATGCTCGTCCTCGAGTATGAAGGTGATAAAACTAACATGGACTTTGCAATTTAATACTAACAATGGATATCAAAGATGATTAGAATTGCTACATAAAGTCAAATGATTCATTCTTCAAAGGGTAGCAATATGCAAGATAGTTTATGAAGTGATATCAAGTATTCAAGACAAGGATGTTCATTGATAGCTCACAAAGTGTAACATAGAAGCAAGTAATATGGACCACATGTATGCATAATGATAAGCAAGAACATCCTACAATGGTCATAGAGTGTAGATGAAAATCTGAATATAAAAGGTGGACACTTTGGAAAGATGTGTATGTGAGTAGAGGTAAAGCATGCATAAATTTCATCCAACTTCCAAACTCTTCTACTTAAGTTAATGATTGCAATATGGTATTCATTGGTGTCAAGCTCTCATTCCCCTATCATAGCATCTTGAATGATTATAGTTTAATGTGAGAGCAAATATGAGTAGTGTGCTTGACAAAGTAAAGGTTAGGTGTCTCATGCCCCTTGAATACAAGTACCTACACCATGATTACTCAACTTAGGAAACAAAGCAAGTTCAAGTTATATATCATTGTAAGTAATAATAGTATCATCAAGAGCGTCAACTGGGGTACCTCTTGTCCCAAGATATGGAACAAGCCCATATCAAAATGACAAGACAAACAAACAAGATGAACAACCTCAACACCCTTTTTATTTACCATTGGAATAGCTATTTATTATAAGGTGTATCACGGACGGTTCACCATAGCATGTAAGTAAATTTCCACCATGAATGATGCATGGCTTAGATTAGTGGCCCAGGCGTCTCTCTAACCATTTATACAAACTCATTTAAACTACTTCATTTCCACCTCATTTCACCATGATAGGCATCCATAACAAAAGTACATGATATCAACTAAATGAGATGAAGGAGCATGTTGAAAGCTTTGCATGTGACAGCACATATGGGCTAACTCCAACCTCGAACATTTATCAAGCCACTAGCATCATAATCTTAATCACAATGGGTCATGTTTTATTTATTGCAATGATAGTAAAATGTGCATCAAGTTCGTGAGAGCTATATAACCAACTTTTCCATGGCAATCAATAACATAATCATTTTCATTCAGAGGTATAGATAACACAAATATCATGATGAACATACTCGGAATAGCATATAGCTAGTAGGTAGATATGGTGGACTCACTGGAATAACTTTGGTTGAAGGTGTTGGAAACAAGTTTTTGACTTGTTGGAATGTTTGGCTAGCAAAAGGGAGAAAGTTGACCATCTAGATGCATGCATGAGTGTCCATAGAACTAACTAATCCATGTTAAACCAAGTAAAATAACAATCAGCACCAAAACATGAATAAGTTATAGCTCTTCAAAAAGGATTTGCAAACTATTACTCATAAACAAGCTCATGAATCATGCAACTATATGTATCATTAAAAATCAACTCAAACATCCCTTTTCCCAATCTTATAAAAGCATCCAACATATTTCAACCTATATTTCCAGTAGCTCTCTCATATATAAATGATAGTGTGGTGGTCTCTCAAAACAAAAATCAAACCAAAAACAAACAAAAAGACGCTCCAAGTTTATGCGATAAAGTGTTTCGATCGAAAAACAGAAGTTGGACGTGTGCAAACCGAGAGTGTGTAGGTCCAGCGGGGTTGTCTTCACATCCCCAAGCTTATGGTCTTCACCATCCTTGGATAGCTCTTGGTGCATCTCCTCCAATCCCTGTGAAAAAACTTCAAAACACCGTTTCTCCCATTTCTTTTTCTGTGGGGTGCATTAGTAGTGATAAACAAATAGGTTCCTTGCTGCATATAATCTTTGAACAAAAATTCATATGAGATGTCCAGAAAGTGTATAATGTTGTATGCCTACTCATAAACTCAATTGGATGAAAAAGATTCAAATTAAAAGCTCAAAGCATGCATCAAACAAAATGGAACAGAATCTGTCCAGAAAAACAGCAGCGGCAAAACGTATTTTTCTACCCTACCAAACTTTGTCGAAAAATTCCGAAAAAATTCATGCACACAGAGGATGAAAAGTTGAAATTACAGTTCAAATATGAGCTCATTCGGAGTTACAGAATAAGAATTAAAAATCATACCGTGCACTGATTCGTGCAGGAATAAAATCTCCGAATGCTATAAGCAACTTTTTCAAACCAAAAAGGGTAAAACTTGGCACTTTATTGAAAATTCCAGAACCTAAACTATAAACAAAGTCTCTTGGTATAGCAAGAGGACACAAAGAAAATCACACAAAAAATAACTGGGTTGCCTCCCGCAAAGCGCTTTCTTTATAGCCATATAGCTAGGCTTGATAGTTTTAATGATGCTCACATAGGAATAAGAATTGAAATGCAAAAGAGAGCATCAAGAGAGAAATATGAAACACATTTAAGTCTAACCCACTTCCTATGCATTGGGATCTTGTAAGAAAATAAATCAATAAAGCACAAAGTGACTAGCATAGGAAGGCAAAGCAAGTGCAACTTCAACAAAAAGAGAGAAGACTTAATATTTTTGAGATATATGAAATCATGTCTCCCTCTCTCATAAAAACTTTCAGTAGCATCATTGATAAACTCAACAATATATCTATCACATGAAACATTCTTATCATGATCCATATGCATAAAAGTATCATTACTCTCCACATAAGCATAAACAGTTTCATTAGGAATAGTGGGAGTAAAACATTCATAATAATCATTATAATCATCATATATAGGAGGCATATCATAATCACAATAAACTTTATACTCAATAGTGGGTGGACTGAAAATATCATATTTATCATCATAAATGGGAGACATAGTATCATTAAACAAGTTAAAGAACCTCCCCAAGCTTAGATGATTGCAAGATATAAAAGGAACCTCCCCAAGCTTAGTCTAGTGCACACAAGAATAGAAACTTAAGCGCTACGCTCCACTAGTACAGAACGACACATCGGAAACGGGCCAAAAACCCCTTCGGCAACGGAGAAAGGGTGCGTGTCCCCGCTTCCGATACTGATGTGGGGGCCCTCATCGGTAACGGTGGCAGAACACCGTTTCCGATGTAAGAAAATTTCGGCATCAGAGCCTCCGGCTCTCCGTTACCAATGTGTGACCATTTCGGCAACGGAGGGTTTTGTCCTCCGTTACCAGTGTTGTATCATGTCGGCAACGGTTATTTCTGTTTGCCCGTTTCCTATGTCTAATTGCAAGCTAATAGTAATTAGCTGCGCTTGCACGCCTGTGCTACAGCAATTATTTAGCAGGCATTCAGCAATACAAGTTTACAACAATCATATGAACACAAAGTTTACAGCAAATGTTGGAATACAAGTTCACAGCTATTGCTATTGCTGCAAATACAAAGTTTTCAGCCATTGTTCGGAAAAAAGTGGACACAATTTAAAGAAGTTACACCACAATGGTGACAACAATTGTTTTGGAAAAATCTATAGTCTCACCAGCGAGAATGCCGGTATGGACAGGTGAACAAATGCCGAACAGGATCTCATGATCATGGATTAGGGTCGTGTAGTTTGCCCTCCTTGCTTACGATGTGTTCAAGGACGAACGCAGCAAACTTGCCTCTCACCATCGTAAGAACATCCTTCTTCAAAGGTGCACGTCCCATTCCACCTATAAGCTGCAGGCAGATTCTTAGTTAGGTATCTTTCGTCATGTATGTCTGCAAATATTGTTAGGAAACATGAATTGTTGATGATGTCGTGGATTACTAACCGAATCGAGGGTTGGCAGACTTCTCGAGGTGGGAACGACTTTCAATATTGCATTGCACACATAATACCCACAAAGATTTGTACCAGGTGGTTGCTGAGGGCACTGTAATGTTGGTGACAAAATCGCTCACTTAGTTTGGTTTGCTAGCAGGTATTTGTGAAAACTAGGAATAAAGTAGCAACTGTTACCGGGTTAACTTGTACGTGACTCAATATGGCCTCATGTTCTCCTCTCTTGGCCAACGGTCTCTTGATTATCGTCAAGTACTTTTCGAACACACTACAAAAGTAATGAGTTGGCGGATTGAGAAAACAACACGTGAAAGTTAAATCATAAAGTAAACTAGGGAACGATGTAATACCTGTTCAAGAATTTCTCCAAGGGTGTATAATTTGTACTTCCAATTAGGGAATCTATATACAATACCTTGTTCTGTTTAGGAATGATGACAGCTAAGAACCAGTGAGAACTGCAAAGGAAAATAACAAACTTACGCCTGATGGTAAGGAAGCAGGATGTACAGATAATTTTTGATAACAAACTTACGCCTGATTGTAAGGAAGCAGGATCAACTCTTTGTCTTGATAATGAGTCAACGCTTTCACAGCATAGTTGAAATAATCGTCGTATCCATTGCTGCAGATGTTCGTGTAATTGATAAGAGCCGGATCAAGGAAACCTACCGGTTCTTTCCTGCGGTTGCACTCGAATACCTGGCTCCTAAGTACAAGAAAGAGAATAGTTAGCATGTACTGAACAGAAGAAAGCTATTAAAATGTGAAAAGTATTTGTAAGGCACATACAATGTGAACAAACGCATGAACGTGCCATCAACAATATTCAGGTTGAAAACTTGGAACATCTCTGAAAACTCCCAGTTATAACGAACGTCACCTTGGGCGCCGTAAAAATCCTCTTTCCTGACACTGAAGGTTATCTCCTTATTCTGTTCACAACATAGGAGGTACTTTTCATGAAGCTGCTGGCAAGCCAAGCCTGATCTTTGTAATCCATCTCTAGTCAACAATGGCTGTCCACGCACGTATTTGGGGCCACTTTGCACCTCTGCATTGTATTTCTTATTAAATTCTTCGTCATCTAGGTATTGGTCGCTGTCAATCGGTGCAGTATTTTTTTTATTTTTAATGGTCTTGGGCTTGGGCTTGGGCTTGGGCTTGGGCTTCATCGGGGCCATCTTGGCATGGTCCTTCGCCGGACGGGTGTGGTGCCTCTACGTGTCCGAACAAGTTGGGGCGGAGGCGGAGGCGGCAGATGAGCCTGCTGTGGCTGAGGAGGCAGGGACGGCAGTTGAGCCTCCTGTGACTGAGGCGGAGGCGGCAGATAAGCCTGCTGTGGCTGAGGCGGAGGCGGAGGCGGCAGATGAGCCTGCTGTGGCTGAGGAGGCAGGGACGGCAGTTGAGCCTCCTGTGACTGAGGCGGAGGCGGCAGATAAGCCTGCTGTGGCTGAGGCGGAGGCGGTGTTGGTGTGGCTTCACAACTCTGTGCAACCGTTGTATCTTCAACTGTTTGTTCTCTGGAAGGCTGTTTGGCCGCAATATCAAGGAGGACCTGTGCTGAACGGAGGCCTTCAGACGACGCCATCTGTCGAGAAGCTGTTGAGGTGGATGGCAGGGCACTGAGAAGAGAAATCTCCTTCTTGGGCCACTGTACGTATCTCAGCTTAGCCTGGCCCAAGCTTTGTACGTCTGCATCGACGCAGGTGTTAAATAGCAAGATGCCTTCGAAGCCAGGCATGACCTTGTCCACAAAGCACATTGCAAAACCTGGCTTTAAGGGCACACCATCCACTTGAGGTACCACATCGGTAGGTGGCTGAACCATACCTAGTGCTGCCACCAGGGGATGATGCGTCATCACGGTTACAGGCACATGTAGTTTGCATCTCACCGGGCTCGTGATGTCGTCCACAGCATATTTGCCGGTGTCTACAAGACCATCAACCGACAATGATCCACAACTACTCCTGGCTGCAGGGCACTCCCCCCTACCGGGATCAAGGTGACCGTCTCGAAGATGCTTAACGATATTGGCCGTAATATTTGTCTCTAGTGCTTTCATTTGAGCGTCATGTCTGGCCTTTTTCATTGCCTGCCTTTCAGCCTGGTCTATCGCGAAAGCCTTCTTGTGGCCAACATGGGTGCCGAACGTCCGAGACCGACCAGAGGGCTCAGGCGTAGCCAAAGCTTTTGAGAGAATGTCATCTTTCCCTCGTGCCAGAATCTCTCCGCTGTCCTTTTTATTTTTCAGCTCCAGCTGGAGATAAGACAAGTAGTACACTGAATTCAGTACACAAGGAAATATTGTGTCAGTTAAGGAGGAAACAACTTAGGTTATATATGGTTATTACCATTGTTTTATGTAACTTTTGGGTCTCGGGGTGAGTTATAACAAGTTCACCAACTTCGTTTGTTTTAGACCTCGCCCTCAAGAAGTCTCGTGCCCGTTCACCTTCAAGATCAGAGTAAGGAACCGTGCCCCCCGAAGCAACTGCTTCTTCATCCTGTTTTCTCCATATGGGCTTCGAACCAGCATATCCAAGAACCCCCATATTGTGGGGATGCTTGTTTTTACTGATGAGGGCGCTGCCGGCTTTACTCTTTGTTAGGAACTCCTCCGTCCTCCTATACTTCTTGAACTCCTTCCAGTCGTCAGGTTTAATGAAGGGGTATACAAGTGTAGCATCCCGATTTTTCTTCTGGAATTTGGAGTACAGACGGTGCCTGAAGTTACGGAACGAATCCTTTGCTTTAGAAAGAGCAGCAGCTTGAACTGCAGGCTTCCATTCCTCATTTGCGAGCTGGAACTGGCTCATTATGGCGTTGACGATGAAAGTCTTTTCTTCTGGAGTGACTTGACTCCAGTCGTCAACCGTAATGGGGACCTTTTCCCTGACTACACACCCACACAATGTCTTAAATTTCCTATGTGCCTTGACTGGTTTCAACGGGGCACCAGTTTTCTTGTCAATCATCTCCACTGTAAATGTTCCTCTTGGCTTTAGGGTTGGTTTTCTAATTCCTCGACCCCTTTGTTTCATGATAAACTGATCCTGCTGCGAGGATGAGCTCGAGGACCCTTCATCACCAGACGACAGCTCTGAATAACAGGTGAATAATAGAAGGTGGATCTAATTAAAACTAAAAGGTCCGACTTTACAGTGTGTAATACAGTTAATCAGCACAACTAACCTGTCCCAAGTGTGTCTCCGGCATGTATGAGGTCGCCGCTGTCTGCCCCTTCCTCTATTGCGGGCAAATCTGTGGCGGCAGCAGCTCCGGGAGCCAAATCAGTGGAGACGGCGGCCAGATCTGTGGCGGCAGCATCTCCGGGAGCCAAATCAGTGGAGACGGCGGCCGCGGTTGTCGCCTGAGGGGGGGCATAGAGCCCACCCTCTGGGCGTCTTCGCTGACCACGGCGTCGGCGCGACGCCGTCGTAGCCTGGAGCTGCCCCGCGGCGTGGGTTGGGGGACGGCCAGGGAAGCCGTCTGCGCCGCAAGGGCGGCCCGAGTAGTCCGCATAACTAACTCAGCTGAGACCGTGGGTGGGGGGACGGCCAGGGAAGCCGCCTGCGCCGCAAGGGCGGCCCGAGTAGTCCGCATAATGAACTCAGCTGAGCGTGAGTACGCCGCCGGGGGTGGTGTTGAAGACGGTGAGCGGGGGGAAATGCGAGGGGTGGTAGGTTGGTCCCCAAAGTTTAAGTCTGGAAGTAGGGTTTATGTCACATCGGCAACGGTGCATTCAAAAAAACCGTTGCCGATGTGGTATAAATAAATTATATTTCGGAATTTGAATAAACGTAGCGTTTACGGTTGAAAATTAAGAAATAACAACAGCACATTACTTTGCCAATTAAGAAATACAATTATCACTTTAGGGTACAAATTAATTTGCTCATTCTTCGTCCTCCTCTAGTAAAACTGGATCAACCTGAATATTTCCTTTGTAAATTGCCCCATCGGAGTGATCATCTCTTGCGTAAAAGCCATCTCCAGGAGCCTGTCGGTCATTGATCTGTATGCGTTCTCCAGTTGCTGGCAAGTCTTCATACTGGTTGTACTCTTCTTCATCAGTAACGTCATCCACCCCAACGATCTTCCTTTTCCCATTCATCACAACATGGCAATTTTTATGTAGTAGGTCTTTGACATAGAAGATCTGGGTGGCTTGGGTAGCTAAAACGAAAGGTTCATCTTTGTATCCCAATTCGTTGAGATTGACATATGTAGTGCCGTACTGGTCAACTTTCGCATGACCCAGTTTGACCCATTTGCATTTAAACAATGGAACCGTGAGTAATGTATCGTACTCCAGCTCCCAAATCTCCTCAATTACTCCATAGTACCAATCCTTCCTCCCATTCGGATCTACCGCTTCCACTTTAATAGAGCTATTCTGATACATGGTTTGTTGTCTCTATTCTTTGTATAAAAGGTGTAGCCATTCAGGTCATATGCTTCCCATTTATGAACCGTAAAGTTTGGCTTTCTTGCCAAACTTTTTAAAGTCTCGTCATCATCTCCGACACAATTCGTCATCAGCCAATCAGCGAATCTCTGGCTGTGCAGTTTCAAGACTTGTGCTTCCTTCTGATTCTCTGTCAAGCCTCGGCCTCCTAGCTCAATTCTAAGTAGATCCTTGTGAGCATCCACATATGGTGTAACGACTGCAAGGTGCTGCAATACGTACAAATGTGCTTTCTCAAATAATTCACACTCTGGCCAACATGATTTATCTTTCATTAACCCTTTTCCATCTAGCCTCCCCTCATGCCTGGACAGAGGCACCCCGATAGGTCGGTGGCCATCCATGTAGCTGATGAAATACTCAACCACCTCCTCCGAAAGATATCCTTCAACGATACTTGCCTCTGGCCGATACCTGTTACGGACGTAGTGCTTGAGTATACCCATGAAGCGCTCGAACGGATACATAGTGCGCAGATACACTGGACCACATTGCTTTATCTCATAAACAATGTGTACAATTAGATGGACCATTACGTCGAAAAACGAAGGGGGGAAGAACATCTCCAGCTGGCAGATAGTCTTCACAACATCTTCTTGCAATCTGTCTAATTTGAATGGATCTATTACCTTCTGGTATATAGCGTTGAAAAAATCACATAACCTCATGAGAGCCTCTCGAACGGGTTTAGGCAACATATTTCTAATTGCCACAGGGAGCATCTGTGTCATCATCACATGGCAGTCATGTGACTTCATCCCCATCAGTTTCTTTTCTTCAAACGACACCAGAGTCCTGATGTTTGCGCAGTATGCTGACGGAACTTTCATATCATACAAGAATTGCAAGAACTCCTTCAACTCTTCCTTCGATAACTGGTAGCAAGCAGGTGGGAGGTACCACTGCCCATTAGGCTTCTCTTGTGGCTTCAACTTTTTCCTTTTATATTTCAATGCAAGAATATCCAGCCGTGAATTCATACCATCCTTCGTTTTATCCTTGTTATTCATTACACATCCAAGAACGCTTTCAGTTACGTTTTTCTCGACATGCATGACATCGATGCAATGTTGAACGTCCAGATATGCCCAATACTTCAATGCCCAGAAAACCGATCTTTTCTTCCACACTGCCTTCTCACGAGACTGGGGTTTCTTCCCCTTACCAAAAATAGTGTGTACATCCTTCGTCTGGTCATCGACATCCGCTCCTGAAAATGGTTCTGGCGTGTCATCGGTCTCAATCGTATTATCGAACGGGGCCTTCAATCTACGATACGGGTGATTCTTTGCCAAAAACCTTCGGTGCCGCATGTACACTGTCTTCCTTGAATTCGGCAGCCAAAGACTTTTTGTTCTCTCTTTGCAAGTGACACATGCAAAGGATCCCTTCAAACTCTGCCCTGACAAGTTCGCAAGTGCAGGATAATCTTGAATGGTCAGAAACAACATTGCTCTGAGATCAAACTGTTCTCTCTTGAACGCATCATACATTCTTACCCCATCCCACAGTACTTGTAGTTCTTCGACAAGTAAACTCAAGTAAACATCAATGTCATTCCCAGGTTGTTTTGGTCCTTGAATAAGCATCGACATCATGATATACCTCTTCTTCATGCACAACCAAGGAGGAAGGTTATACATTGCTAAAAGAACTGGCCAAGTGCTATGTCTGCTGCTCATGCTGCCAAAAGGATTCATTCCATCTGTACTTAGTGCAAACCTTACATTTCTGGGGTCCCTGCCAAAGTCTGGGAACTCATAATCGATAAGCCTCCACTGTGGTCCATCAGCCGGGTGTCTGAGCAGTCCATCTTTTTTCCTTTTATCGGCATGCCAACGCATCAGCTCTGACTGCTTTGGGTCTGCATACATACGCTTCAATCTGGGTATTATTGGCAAATACCACACAACCTTGTAAGGGACTCCCGTTGTGACCTCATCCTCGCCCTTGTCTCTGTCTTTTGCTAGGTTGCGTTTGTAACGAGGAAAGTTACATATGGGACAACGCCGCATATTTTCATTTTCCCCTCGGTAGAGAATACAATCATTCTTACAAGCGTGTATCTTCACGTACTCGGCTGGAATGGGGCAGATCACCCTCTTGGCATGGTAAGTGTTCGCTGGCAAGTCATTTCCAGGTGGAAGTAATAATGCGACAAGTTTTAACAGCTTTGTGAAGCTCACATCGGATGTACTACTCTCTGCCTTGTATTTCAACAATTCTAGTGTCGCATCCAACTTGCTGAGCTTGCATTCCGGATACAGAGGTTTCTTCGAGTCCGCCGACTGACAGAGGAAATTCTTTATCTCATCATTACCTTCCATATTATTCTCCAAATCATTGATCATCTGTTCTAGGTTTTTTTGTGGACCATCGGCTCTGGTTTCATCTGGATGCACATCATCATCAGCGTTGCCCAAACCATCTCTGGCATTGACTTCATGATTATCGTTGCTCAAATCATCACGGTTGTCGGCAAAGATTGCTGGTTGTTGTTCACCGTGTTTTGACCAACATGTGTACGATTCCATAAATCCCCTCAAAATAATGTGTTCTTCTATCGTTTGTCTTCTAGGCCACAAGACTTCATTCTTACAGTAAGACAAGGACAAAACATCTTCGTTCATTACTTTCTAGCATGTGTTGCGAAGCCCTGTCCAAGAATTCAACCACACCTTGTGAGAATTCAGGACTCGTGCGACCACCGTACATCCAAGCTCGATCAAGAACCATCTAGTAAAATGGCAAACTACATATGTAAGATTTATACTCCGCGCTCCTAAATCAAAATAATTAAAAAAATAAGTAGTAGGTTTTCGGGTTATACCACCGCCCCAGTAGCTGTGGAATCGGGCCCAAGCTTCCCTGCGCTGCCTCTCGACGCCGGCAACCAACGCGCTGCCTCTCGACGCCGGCAACCACCGCGCGCCTATCGACGCCCGCAGCACAGATGTAAGATCTGGACTCCGCCTCCGCCCTCGCCTCCGCCTCCGCCCTCGCCGCCGCCCTCGCCTCCGCCGTCCGCCGCCGCTCCTATCTTTCAGTCTTATGGGAATCTCCGCAGCTGGCTAACTCGACACCACTCATAGCGTTAGGTCTGGATGGAATCATCGGATACGGTCATCCATATTAACCGTTTACAATAATGAAAATAATGCATACGGACACGAAAATATGTCCGTTGCTCATATAAAGCAAACGGTTGCGGAAAGCACAACCGTTGCCGATGTGTCGCGGGTCGCGGGAGGATAGCCCTCGCGGGCGGCTTTTTCCGCGCGGAAGGCTCGATTCTCCGTCGCCTAACTCCTGCCGTTTCCATAGAGGGGTATCCGATGTGTCGTTCTGTACTAGTGCTCCCCGGCAACGGCGCCAGAAAAATACTTGATAACCCCCAAGAGCAAGGGATCACTGTAGCACCTCTCAATGTGAAAGTAAGGTATCGATCCGCAGGGGCAAGAAGGAAAAGTTATCTATTCCCTACAACTAAAGTGTCACAAGTTTTAGTTGATTATGCACTAAACAAGTTTGGAGAACAAGGTGGTTGATGGATGGAAGTAACCAAGCAAGAATGTAAAAGTGTCCCAATCCTCTTCAATGCAAGAGGACAAGACAAATGGTAGCAAGCAAAAGCTCTCAAAGAGAGAGAAAGCCCAATCCCCTATGCAGCAAGAGGACAAGCTCAAGTGTAAGTTTCTTATAGGAACAATGGACATGGGTTCATGGGTTCACTTAATCCTCTCTCCCTCATCTACTGTGATTATCATGTTATAGATAAAGTACACACAATTGTCATGTTTTAATGGTAGCTTTTATAACGGCTATATGTTCTAAAACACATAGTTGAAAGAAATACTCATTTGTGTTGCTAGGTCACCCTCGTAAGGCTAGCGTGGTTGTTGTCACTCCCACATCATACTCTTCCTTTTTACCCCGGATAAAGGATGTTCAGCGGTACCGTGTCACTCAATACCTATGCCGTGTCACATCGGCCATCCCGTACCCACATACATCGTACTTCAAAGTATGACAAATCACAAAAGCTCCAACACAACGGTAAATGCATAACAAATCATCTCACACCACAATATTCACCACAAAGGTATTACATAGATGACCGTAATCATGTTTGGCAGCTCATACGGTACTAATTAGTGAAGCTCAAGAGAGGAGAGATACAAAAGTTACCACCACAAACCCTAGTCCAGGGGGTGGACTACTCCCCCTTCATCATGGTGATGATGGTGGAGAAGTTCTTGCTGTAGATGTTGATGATGAACACGCCGGAGGGGGGTGGAGTCCTCCGGAGGCGATTCCGGCGGCGTTTCCCCCCTCCGATCTTCTCCGGCGGCAGCCTTCTGTCTCTCTGTTTCGTGGTTTTGTCTTTCTCCGCCGCCTCCTCTCGAAAACCCTCGGGGGACAATTTTTATAGGCGTTTTTAGGTCACGACTAGGTCGGTGGAACAAAGATCGACGACGGCGGAGCTCCGAGGCCCAAATAGGTAGGCCCACGCGGCCAGGATTTTAGGCCGCGTGGGGCCCTCTCATTTCCAGCTGGTTGGGCTTCTGGCCTTCATTTTGAGCCCATTGCGTTCGTCTCGAAAATTCTGAAGCGTGCTCTCTGACCTTGCCCTTTTTGAATCCCGAAGCTCCCGGAAAGTCTGAAACACTAAAAAAGACGTTTTCTGAAAAACAGGGTTAATTCCAAATAAATGGGAAAACTATGAAGTATTCCCAAAATCATTATAAAACATTGATATAACCCTTATATGATGCAAATATGATTGGAATATGAGTAAATAAAGTGCAAAGTTCATGTATGCATTTTACATGCATCAGCACACAAGAATTATTAAGACATAAAAGTCCCACCATAGCCTTAAGTTCTAAGGTCCCCTATATATATATCCCCCAATAAAGTAACATCATGACTCGGTCTCAGGTTTACATGTCCTCCCAAGTCTCCCTCACTCCATTACATTACCGATGATCACCTTACATGCATTCCCCAACATATGCGTGCACTCATATATTGTACATAAAGACAATCATAAAAGATAACAAAACTTGTATGCAACCAATCAACGAACTATTTCACTATTGCCATGAACAAATCACTTCTCAAACATAGATGGGGAGACACAATAGATCAAGGGAATAGTATATTGCATCATATATCATGTTTGCCAAGAGTTTACAGTGGAGAGATGGAGATGATCTTGCTGTAGATGTTGATGATGAACACGCCGGAGGGGGGTGGAGCTCTCCAGAGGTGATTCCGGCGGCGTTTCCCCCCTCCGATCTTCTCCGGCGGCAGCGTTCTGACTCCCTGTTTCGTGGTTTTGTGTTTTCTCCGCCGCCTCCTCCCGAAACTCCCCGGGGGACTATTTTTAAAGCCGGTTTTAGGTCAAGACGAACCCACGGAGACGAAAACGGACGGCATCGGAGCCACGAGGGGAAAGAGGGGTCCTCACGCGGCCAGGGAATCTGACCGCGTGGGGCCCTCTAGTTTCCAGCTGGTTGGGCTTCTGGTCTTCATTTTCAGCCCATTGCGTTCGTCTCGAAAATTCTGAACCGTGCTCTTTGGCCTTGCCCTTTTTGGAGTCCCGAAGCTCCCGGAAAGTCCGAAACACTAAAAAAGACGTTTTCTGGAAAACAGAGTTAGAACCAAAAGAGGGGGGATTGTTTAGAAAATCCCCGAAATCATTATAAAACATGAATATAACATCATATAAGTTGCAAATATGTAGGAATATCTAGTAATAACATGCAAAGTTCATGTATGCATTTTACATGCATCAACATCCCCAAGCTTAACCTATACTCGTCCTCGAGTATGAAGGTGATAAAACTAACATGGACTTTGCATTTTAATACTATCAATGGATATCAAAAATGATTTCTATTGCTACATAAAGTCAAATGATTCATTCTCAAGGAGTAGCAATATACAAGATAGATTATGAAGTGATATCAAATATTCAATGAAAGGATGTTCAATGATAATTCACAAAATGTAACACAGAAGAAAGTACTATGGACCAAATGTATGCATAATGAAAAGTAAAAACATCCTATAATGGTCATAGAGTACTCTTGTAAATCTGAAAAAGGTGGACACTTTGGAAAGATAGATAAATAAGTAGAGGCAAAACATGAATAAGTTTCATCTAGCTTCCAAATGCTTCTACTTAAGTTAATGTTTGCAATGTGGTATCCATTGGTGTAGAGATCTCATTACCCCTATCATAGCATCTTGAATGGTTAAAGTTTAAAGTGAAAGTAAATATGAGTAATGTGCTTGACAAAGTATGGGTTGAATGCCTCATGCCCTTTGAATACAAGTACCTCTCCAACTGGCTACTCAACTCGGGTCACAAAGCAAGTTCAAGTTAAAGTCATTGCAAGTAATAATAGCATCATTAAGAGTTGCTCCCGGGGTACCTCTTGTCCCAGGACATGGAACAAGCCCATGTCAAAATGACAAGACAAACAAACAAAATGGACAATCTCAGCACTCTTTTATTTACTATTGTTATAGCTTTTTATTGTGAAGTGCCTCACTGAAGGTCCACCGTGATATGTAAGTAAATTTCCACCATGAATGATGCATGGCTTGGGTTAGCCGCCCGGTGAGTCTCTCTAGCCATTTATACTTACTCCTCAAACTTACCAAGTTTCCACTTTTATTTCACACAATGTTACGCATCCATAAACAAAAGTAAATGATATCAACTAAATATAATTAAGAGCACTGTTGAAAGCTTCAACCTCATTTTTCGGTCAAACAAGATGCCCGAAGAATGGAGGCGGAGTACATTAGTGCCAATCTTCAAGAACAAGGGGGATGTTCAAAGTTGCACTAATTACCGCGGAATCAAGTTGATGAGCCATACAATGAACCTATGGGAGAGAGTCATTGAGCACCGTTTAAGAAGATTGACAAGCGTGACCAAAAATCAATTTGGTTTCATGCCTGGGAGGTCTACCATGGAAGCCATCTTCTTGGTAAGACAACTTATGGAGAGATATAGGGAGAAGAAAAAGGATCTTCATATGGTGTTCATTGACTTGGAGAAGGCGTATGATAAGATACCACGGAATGTCATGTGGTGGGCCTTGGAGAAACACAAAGTCCCAACAAAGTACATTACCCTCATTAAGGATATGTATGATAATGTTGTGACAAGTGTTTGAACAAGTGATGGCGACACCGATGACTTTCCAATTAAAATAGGACTGCACCAGGGTCAGCTTTGAGCCCTTATCTCTTTACTTTGGTGATGGATGAGGTCACAGGGGATATACAAGGAGATATCCCATGGTGTATGCTCTTTGCGGATGATGTGGTGCTAATTGACGATAGTCAGGCGGGGGTTAATAGAAAGTTAGAGCTGTGGAGCGGACTCTAGAATCGAAAGGTTTTAGGCTTAGTAGAACCAAAACTGAGTACATGAGGTGCAGTTTCAGTACTATTAGGCACGAGGAGGAAGAGGTTAGGCTTGATGGACAGGTGGTACCTGAGAAAGACACCTTCCGATATTTGGGGTCTATGCTCCAGAAGGATGGTGATATCGATGAAGATGTGAGTCATCGAATCAAAGCTGGTTGGATGAAGTGGCGCCAAGCTTCTGGCGTCCTCTGTGATAGGAAAGTGCCACAAAAGCTAAAAGGCAAGTTCTATAGGACGGCGATTCGACCTGCAATGTTGTATGGCACAGAATGTTGGCCGACCAAGAGACGACATATCCAACAGTTAGGTGTAGCGGAGATGCGCATGTTGAGATGGATATGTGGCCACACAAGAAAGGACCGGGTTAGGAATGATGATATACGTGAGAGAGTTGGGGTAGCACCAATTGAAGAGAAGGTTGTCCAACACCGTCTAAGATGGTTTGGTCATATAGAACGTAGGCCTCCGGAAGCGCCATTGCATACCGGACGGATAAAGCGGGATGAGAATGTTAAGAGGGTCGTGGTAGGCCAAACTTGACATGGGAGGAGTCTGTTAAGAGAGATCTGAAGGATTGGAATATCACCAAAGAACTAGCCATGGATAGGGCTGCGTGGAAGTTAGCTATCCATGTGCCAGAACCATGACCTGGTTTCGAGATCTTATGGGTTTCAACTCTAGCCTACCCCAACTTGTTTGGGAAAAAGGCTTTGTTATTGTTGTTGTTGTTGTTGTAGCACTGTTGAAAGCTTGCCATGTGACAGCACATATGAGCTAACTCCCAACCAAGACTCTTGTCAAGCACACAACTTCATAATTTTAATCACAATGGTTCATGTTTATTAAGTGCAATGAAAGTAAAGTGTGCATCAAGTTCGTGGAGCTTTTTAACCAACTTTTCTCATAACACTCAATAACATAAGCATTTTAATTTGGAAGCAAAGATAATACAATATAACATGATAAACATACTTGGAATAGCATAAAGCTAACAGGTAGATATGGTGGACTCACTGGAAAAACTTTGGTTGAAGGTGTTGGAAAACAAGTTTTTACTTGTTGGAATTTTTTGGGCTAGCAAAAGGGAGAAAGTTGACCGTCTAAATGCATGCATAAGTGTCCATAGAACTAACCAATCCATGTTAAACAAAGTAAAGTGACATTCAGCATCAAAACATGAATAAAAGATAGCTCTTGATAAAACACTTGCAAATTAATACTCATTAAAAAGCACATGAATCATGCAACTATATGTATCTTTTTGAATCAACTCAAACATCGCTTTCCCAATCTTTTTAATAGCATCCAACTTAATTCAACCCAAATTTCCAGTAGCTTTCTCATATATAAATGATAGTGGTGGTCTCAAGACAAACAAAAATCAAAATAAAAAGCAAATAAAAGACGCTCCAAGTTTATGTGATAGGGTGCATTGATCGAAAAACAGAAGTTAGACATGTGCAAACCGAGAGTGTGTTGGTCCAGTGGGGTTGTCTTCACATCCCAAGCTTATGGTCTTCACCATCCGTGGATAGCTCTTGGTGCATCTCCTCTAATCCCTGTGAAAAAACTTCAAAACACCGTTTCTCCCATTTCTTTTCTGTGGGGTGACATTAGTAGTGATAGACAAATGAATTGCTTGCTGCATAAAATCCTTAAACAAAAATACATATGAATGTCCAAAAGTGTATAATGTTGTATGCCTACTTATAAACTCAATTGGATAAAAACGATTCAAGTTAAAAGTTCAAATAATGCATCAAACAAAATGGGACAGAATCCGTCCAGAAAAACAGCAGCGGCAAAACGTATTTTTCTACCCTACTTAAATATGTCGAAAAAATCTGAAAAAAATCACGCTCACAGAGGATGAAAAGTTGTAACCACAGTTCAAATTTCAGCTCATTCAGAGTTACAGAATAGGTATTAAAAATCATACCGTGCACAGATTCGTGCTGGAATAAAATCTCCGAATGCAAAAAACAACTTTTTCAAGCCAAAATAGGTAAAACTTGGCACTTTATTAAGAATTCCAGAAACTAAACTAAAAACTAAGTCTCTTGTTACAGCAAGGGGACACAAAGAAAATCAAAAGTAAAAACAACCGTTGCCTCCCGTAAAGCGCTTTCTTTATAGCCATATAGCTAGGCTTACTTACTTGGTATCAAGATGGTTGGAGTGAGGTGGCTTGGCATCCCCAAGCTTAAATTCTTGTACTTATTTGATATATGTAGGGTGAGCCTAGGGGTAACATCCCCAAGCTTGAGTGTTTGTCCCTCGTGATCTTATTCATCACCCTCAACTCTTCCACTTGAAAGTTCTCTTCACACAAAACTCATCTTAAAACTTGATTAGAGGGGTTAGTGTCTCCATAAATGAAATCCTCATAGGTACAGCAAAGACATATCATGAGTTGATTATACACATTAGCTAATATTACTATGGTTGTGTATTGCTCTTTAATCAATAGAACCACACAAAACTCAAGTAATGAGAGTAATGCAAAATAAAGACAGAATCTGTCAAAAATGGATAGCCCGTAAAGAGTGAATTTTCAGAGGCACTTACGTTGCTCAAATCAGAAAACTTTGAACTAATGAAATGTGTATTAAAACTGAATATTGCTGTCGTAAAATATCAGGTCAAAATTCCTCTTCTGTGATTTTATACATTTTTCGTAGTGAAGCTCAGGCATCTGTTTTCTGGACAGCAAATCACTATTGTTTAATCCTACCTCTCAAAGAGGTTATTCTTGCCATTAAGATGAAAATAAGATAAAAGGTGATGTTACGGTAGTAAATAAGCACCTTGACTCAAAAACCCAAAACTTAAGCTGAAGATAAAAATAAAAAAGAAACAAAAAGAACCAAGCAAGAATCAAGAGAAACAATCAAAGAAGAAGGAAAATATTTTTGTTGTTTTTGATTTAGCAAAAAGGCAAAAGGAGAAGCAAATATATACAACATAAACACTCTTTTTATTTGATTTTAGCTTTGGGAAAAGTTTTAATGATAGAGACTTTGCAACGGTTTCCATTGGCATGAACAACACATGTTCAAGGTCGACCCCAACTTCTATTACTCATCCTTCTCATTTACTTTCCCAAATTTTATATAAAATGAAAATCTTAAACTAATTGTCACAAAACAGTAGGTAAAGATATTTTACATGTTGTAAAGATATAAATGTGTGCTCAAACCGAATAGGAAATTAAAGCATAAGGAACACACCACAGAATATTAAACAATTTACTTTTAAGTCTAACTCTCTTCCTATGCATTGGAATTTTATATATGAATAAATAACAACAAATTTGAGGTAACCAATGCATATAATAATCAATAGCTTGCATTTTAAATAACATAGAAGCATAAAGGGGATTCTTATCTCTTCCTCTCTCATAATAGTTGCAAGCATTAAAGTTAAACATAACCACATAGTTTTGAATAGAATCACCACATAAAGACTTATCATCTAATGAGCATAATCATCAAACTCAATTAAATCACTTTCATCCTCAATAGTAGGTGGACTGAAAATATCTTATGATCATTGTAATCATCATAAATGGGAGACATAGTATCATCAAAATAAATTTTCTCTTCCAAACTTGGGGGACTAAAAATATCATATTCATCAAAACAAACTTCCCCAAGCTTAAGGTTTTTTAGCATTAGCAATAAAGGTGTTCAAAGAATTAGTACTACCACAAACATGATTGTTAAGCAAATAAAATTTAATTTTCTCCTCAAACACTTCATGTCCTAACTCAAGATAGATATTATACAGCTCTATAATTGTTTGGTTGTTTTCCATTTTATAATTTTTTTGTGTTTTAGATATGTTAGTATGCAATGCAAACAAGAATAAAAGCTTAGCACAACGCTCCCCGGCAACGCGCCAAAAAGTGCTTGATAATCCCCAAGAGCAAGGAATCACTGTAGCACAATTCGATAAGTATTTGAGTGTCGAACCCACGAGGAGCTGAAGGTAAACTTTATTCTCTAAAGCCCTATAACCCTCTTATATGGCCGTTTGTGCAAAGAAATAAGTTTAAATATGAAAGGAACTAACTAATGAAAGCAAGTGATGTGGAATGGGTTTATCTAGTAACAAGTTTCTCAATCAAGTTTCAAACGCAAGTTTCTTAGAGCAAGTTTCTCAAAGTAGCAAGTAGCAAATATCTCAAGTAGCAAATATCTCAAGGGAGCAAATTTTCTAGCAATTGTTATTTCATTCGTGTGGTTGTCACAATTAGTGAAGCACATGTTTCAGTCTTAATTGTTTCTTCTAGGAAGGAGCCATAAATAGGTGTAGCCAAGTAAATGAACTAAAACCCCTTATGATGGATCTCATGGCCAAGTAAATGAGCACACAAGAATTATTAAGACATAAAAGTCCCACCATAGCCTTAAGTTCTAAGGTCCCCTATATATATCCCCAATAAAGTAACTTCATGACTCGGTCTCAGGTTTACATGTCCTCCCAAGTCTCCCTCACTCCATTACATTACCGGTGATCACCTTACATGCATTCCCCAACATATGCGTGCACTCATATATTGTACATAAAGACAATCATAAAAGATAACAAAACTTGTATGCAACCAATCAACGAACTATTTCACTATTGCCATGAACAAATCACTTCTCAAACATAGATGGGGAGACACAATAGATCAAGGGAATAGTATATTGCATCATATATCATGTTTGCCAGAGTTTACAGTGGAGAGATGTAGATGATCTTGCTGTAGATGCGATGATGAACACGCCGGAGGGGGGTGGAGCCCTCCGGAGGTGATTCCGGCGGCGTTTCCCCCCTCCGATCTTCTCCGGCGGCAGCCTTCTAACTCTCTGTTTCGTGGTTTTGTGTTTCTCCGCCGCCTCCTACCGAAACTCACCGGGGGACTATTTTTAAGCCGTTTTTAGGTCAAGACGAAGCCACGGAGACGAAAACGGACGGCATCGGAGCCACGAGGGGGAAAAGAGGGGTCCTCACGCGGCCAGGGAATCTGACCGCGTGGGGCCTTCTAGTTTCCAGCTGGTTGGGCTTCTGGTCTTCATTTTCAGCCCATTGTGTTCGTCTCAAAAATTCTGAACCGTGCTCTTTGGCCTTGCCCTTTTTGGAGTTCCGAAGCTCCCGGAAAGTCCGAAACACTAAAAAATACGTTTTTTGGAAAACAGAGTTAGAACCAAAAGAGGGGGGATTGTTTAGAAAATCCCCGAAATCATTATAAAACATGAATATAACATCATATAAGTTGCAAATATGTAGGAATATCTAGTAATGACATGCAAAGTTCATGTATGCATTTTACATGCGTCAACGCGCCGCCATGTCGGAAGCGGCCCACTACGACCCCACATATATGCACTCAATCCACACCGGATGGAACCCTACCTCTCACTTTCTTCCGATCCCCTTTCCACTCCAATCCATTGTCACTCTCTCCGCCCGTAGAGCTTCACGGATGGCCAACTCCGGCAGCGGATCTACGGTGTCCGGACTGAGATGTATTGGGATGCGTTCGCGGAGGAGGAGGTGGAGGTGGGCAGCTGCCCCGGAGTGGAGATGGAAGCTGCGCCGCCGTCAGATAAATCGGTGGAGGCGACGCTTTGCCCCGGCTGTGCTTCCGTTTCCGGAGTCGGCTATTAGTGGCGGCTCATCCGCGGGTATGTTCCTACCTTCCACCACTGTAGGATTTAGGAACAAGTAGGATGCGGATGTAGGAATTTGTTAATGTACGAAATTGTTGAACCCGTAGGTTCCTAGGTACTCGGTTAGTGATGATGAGAAGTTGTGCAATGGGTGGTCCACCCCGGACGATGCTCAAAACGGATGCTACAACTAAGCTTCATTTTGGGGCCGGATCTCTCAATTGTTCAATGCCAACTCGGAAGTTATCCGCAATGAGGTCTCTCTCCCCCATAGGTGGCATTGCATCGTCGCCGAGATTAACAAGTTTGCCGGATGCTATGCCCAAATGGGTTCCGTAAGTTTCATGTGGTTCATCAACAATATCGTATCCTAGTTGCTTCATTTCGTTGATTACCTATTGATTCAATTTGCATAGATGGAGGATGCCATCCCACTGTACAATGTGCTTATGGGGAGGCCGGCAACAATGGAGTGGAATCTCGTCCATTGCTGGGACATACTGAAGAATAGTCCTTTTGTGGACTACATGCCGGACACCGAGAAGAGGGACAGGGTGTGCCAAGTGGAGAGCCAGGCTGGGATGGAACGTCGTTCTCGCCAAAGGCCAGGAACGTGAGGCAAGGGAGCGTGAAGCTGGGGCTCGCAAGGCACGACAGGAAATGGAGCGTGAAGCTGGGGCTCGATGGCACGACAGGAATGGAGCGTGCAGTTGGAGTTCGCAGGGCACAGCGAGCTCGAACAAGGGCCCTTGCAGAGGAGGAAGCGGCAGCGGCGGAAGCGCGAACAAGGGCCCGATTCCGCACAATCTCTGATCACCTTCGGTCTCTCCGACGAATGTGCATCCGTGTGTGATGATGCCCTGAACTCTGTCCGTTAAATTTGTGTGTTGAATTATGTCCGTGGATGCTCGAACTATGTTCTATTCGTATGATCTTTGAACTATCTATCCGGATGATTTACGTTGCATGGCTTCCATGTTTTTGGGTGTGAAGATTTGAACATTGTGATTGTAGAGCACCACATTTGAGGGCTGTCTGGTCACTGTCCGCGAACGTGTCTGAACGTGTCCGCGAACAGTTTGAGCGTAGATTTTGAGGGCTCCGGTTGGAGATGCTCTAAGCGGGCTAGCTTGTGGCTAATTTTTTCTAAATAATACACGAAATTTATTTAATTATGAAAATAATACGTGTTTTTTTAATTTCAAAAATATTACCCAGTCTTCCTGGCCGAAAACGATTAGTACTAATCGTCCTGACCGAAGACGATTAGTACTAGTCGTCCTAGGCGAAGACGATTAGTACTAGTCGTCCTAGGCGAAGACGATTGACCCTTGCACATGCATGCACATGCATACTACATGCAGAAGAAGACAAAACTCCAAGGGGACATGTCATCTTTGGCCAAGACGAGTAGTCCTAATCGTCTTCGGCTAGGACGATTACTCCAGTCGGCTTAGGCCAAGACGACTGAGTAATATTTTTGAAAATAAATAAATATGCGTATTAGTTTCCTAATTAAATAAATTTTGCGTATTATTTAAAAAAAATTAGCTAGCTTGTGTGCCTCCTCATTTAGCTCTCGTCGTTCAACACGTACCTAACGAAATCACTAATAAAAGGGTTCCCTTCGGGAAGGGAACCCCGCGCGCGTTGTGGTCGTGACAAGTGTCAGCCTCTCCTTTTACGCGGTCCCCGTGGGTGCTTGCATGTGTGACAAGTGGCAGCATGAGAGAATTTTGGTGAGTTTTCTTTTCTTGTCCCCCGCCCAGGTTTGTACCGCATTTATTTCGAGATTCGTTTTTTAAAAACGAAATATCTTTAGAACCGTTTATCTAAATTATGAACGGTTTGCATATTTGAAATCCTCGCGTTGAGATTTTCAAAAGTAGATCCCATGTTGATAGGTTTGAAAAACTTTTTTTTCTAGTACTTTGTACAACTGTCTTGTACACTTTGTACATTTAGTAGCATCGTGTACATCCGATATCAGTGTGAGTGTACATGCAGTAGCAACGCAAGGTTGTACATCCAGTTGCATCGTGTACATCCAGTCGCAAAGTGTGTGTACATCCAGTACCATCGTGTACATTCAGTAGCAGCATGAATGTACATCTATTAGCAGTAGCAGTGTGTACATCCAGTAACATCGTGAGTGTACATCTAGTAGCAGTGTGTACATCAATAACAGCATGTGTGTACATTCAGTAGCAGCGCGTGTGTACATTCAGTAGCAGCGCGTGTGTACATCCAGTAGTATCGTGTACATTCAGTAGCAGTGTATGTGTATATCCAGTAGCATTGTGTACATTCGGTACCAACGTGCGTGTACATCAATAGCAGCATGTGTGTACATTCAGTAGCAGCGCGTGTGTACATCCAGTAGTATCGTGTACATTCAGTAGCAGTGTAGTGTACATCCAGTAGCATTGTGTACATTCGGTAGCAACGTGCGTGTACATCAATAGCAGCATGTGTATACATTCAGTAGCAGCGCTTGTGTACATCCAGTAGTATCGTGTATATTTCCGTAGTCGCACCCGTAGGCAGTAGATGTACGGCCGGCTGGCCGATCGCGGTGCCTCGTACGCGCGAATCAGCCCAGCCTTCGAGGCTTCGACGCGGGGTTCAACGCAGTTGTACGCGCCGCGGAGGATGTACGCGCGGGTTTTACTCGTACGCGTGCCACGCGACGGACGGAAGCCAAGCAAGGACGCGCTGCCAGTTCGTGGGAAGATTTGATTTTGCTGCCGTCCTGCGCGCGCCACGTGGCGTGTTCCTGCTGTGCGTGTTCCTTCGAAAATGGTTCCCTTTCCGTAGTCGCACCCCGTACCTAAGCAAACGCAAACAGAAACGATTCGATCGATTGAGCCGACCGAGCGCTGGGTCGCTCGTGCCATTGGTGGGCCGGCCCATGCGAGTAGAGGGAAGTGAGGAGGAGGAACATGGGCGAAGGAAGTTGGCCCAGGAAGAAAAAGAAGAAAAGACAGAGAAGGAAAAAAGGAAGATGGTGCGCTCTAAAAATTCGGCCCATCCGGCCAGAAATTAAAGAAAAATATTGGGAAAATACAAAAGAATATTTTGAGTGCGGACTTCTCCCCCCAAAATATAAAACCAAATATTTAATTCAAATCTAATTTAATTCAAAATAAATCCAAAAATTTACAAAATAACATATTATGCACAACAAAGTTTTTAAAATCCGAGAAAATTGGGATGTTACACATTAGCAAATAATTTTACACGGGATTGTGTACAGAAAGAAACATGACAGTTCGAGATATTAAAATCTAAGAAAATGTGCGGAGCTCTAAATTTGTTTCGGACCTCAATATACGGGGTTCCTAATAGAGCCACCACGTTGAGCCACATCATATAAATTATCGTGATAATTAGATCTAAACTTTATGGTTAAGATTTAACAGATTTTTTTTGTAACGTAGCCTAATTGACACGGCGAATGTTGAGAAGATAAGTGTCTGACATGGGACTCCCGTGATTACCTAATTAGAATTCAACAATCACTACCCCCATGTTACACACATATACAAAGCCATAGATTTCTTTGGCCATGTGTAAGATTTATTTTGATTGAATGTTGAATATAGACACTTTGTTCCAAAATACATCACTTGCTAGAAATTGTGATCTGGAGCATCTCTATTTGCGATCGCTAATTCATATAACTGAATTTTTTGACAAACTACAAGTGGATGCCCCGCTGTGCTAGTTAATCACAACATCACGAAAGATGGGAGTAGCAATTCTGCACGTACTCACCCCGTGATGCGCGCACACAATCACATGCACTGGTCTCCTGCTTGCGCGCAGCGCGGCTCCCTCTCGCCCAATCGCCGCGGCGTCTGCATCTTCGCCAGTAGCAGCACTGCTGCCGCCGCTCGCTGTGCAAGAACAGGCGAACAGCGGAGCACGTACGGCGGAACAGAGCAGAAGTGAAAGGCTGACAGCATCAACACTTCATCAGTCGACGAGCACAGAGCGCACGTTTTCTATGTGGATCGATCAAACAGCTGTACATGCACATATTCCCTATTTGCTCATTACTTCATTAGCCGTAGAGTCCAGGTCGTTATGTATCAAAATGATGTGAAGGTATGATTTTTTTATTTTTGTTACACTAGCGTTTGAATGTGGGTGATTTGGTGCGATTAAATTTTTGGGTGAAAGTCATCTAGGATGCTCGGTTGTAACATTAACTAGATTCGAACGGCGCGGCTCGCCGCGCAGCGCTCGTTGCTTCTTTGAATTTTTTGCCCGTGGTTTCCACCATTTATACAGATCACTTAAAGAATATTTATATCTATATGAATTTGATCACAAGTATATAGATTTTAAAACGTATTTTCCAGATCGTTTGAAATCAGTAATCAGAACATCATACAATAAAACACTTGGGAAGTAATATAGACATTGGGACGAAGACTTGGATGGTAGAACCAAAATATCTCTAAGTTCCAATGAAAACAACAATTACGACACCACACAATAAGATGACTCGAGTAGAGCTGGGTGCACATAATATATACACACATGGAAGTACTACTAAATACATAAGTTCTAATCAGTGTACTGATCTAAAGTGGATAGGGAAACATGATCAAACATGTGATGAGTTTTATATAACTAATAAGGATTCCAAAAGGCAGAGGCGGCTGGTCTCAACAGCACTAACAATGAAACATTCGGCAACCAAGACCTGGGCGACGGCGGAACCAATATATCACCGACCACAACTTGCTGGGTGCAGCTCCGAACGGAGACTATACAGGCAAAATGAGTCTATTCTGAATGAACAAAGATTAGAATTAATCAAGAGTAGTTGTGTGGAATTAAACACCAGTAAGTATGTCTAAAAAAAAATTGCCTTAATAAGATGGTCACTATCAAGGCGGTAATATAAAATGGTAACATTACAGACATTGAGACCTTTGGACAAAATCTTTTCATGCTATTATTAGATAAAAGGGGAGGAACACATGATCAATGACAACTTTATCCAACATAGGCTGGCAGCAGAAATTCAGTAATTGCCTAGCATAATGTACTCAAGTTGGAGCGATTCTCAACGTGAGTGCCTAGACTATGGAGTTGAAACAAAGGCTCCACATTAACTCACTGAAAAATGAAACCTAATACATTCTAGAAAAAGCTGGAAAAAAATAACCGATGTGTAACAGAATCACCTTCCTATGTTTATTGAGGCACCACAAGTTACCATAATTATGCACCATAAGGTCGAAGTAGTACTGACTACGGAATTGAAACAAAGGCTGAGCTGCCTACATCAGCAAAATGGGTATAGTTCTGAAGATATTGACGCTAAAGTAGTAAGATTTAAACAAAGATTGAGCAATGCCATGAACTACTATGATCTTTCTTACTATTTGCAACTTCATAAAATGCTCAGATCATCTTTTAGTGTGGTTTAGAGTATATAACTATGTACTTACTGTGACTATACCGCAAGTGATTTGATTTATTTTTATAGCTCCAGAATCTTACTCAAATGGTTCAGTTTTCAGGATTTGTCAAGATACTTATATTGGCTGCCCTGTTCTTTGATTTTCTTTCTAAAATTAAAATCAGCTCTATTTGAGCTGCTATTTGGAATGCAAGCATCAATAACAAAGGAAGTGGTGTACTTTACATTCGCATTTAAAGACTCTACATTTGTCCTATTGTTCGTCTTACCCATCGTCTCTGGAGAAACAAATAGAAAAGATAAATGTCTTAGTATTAATTAGAATTCAAGAGTAAAATACACACTGAAAGATTATGCCACACAATGTATTTTTCTTAATTTGACCATCTTAAATAAAAAACGTTGTCCTCAGACTCAGAGATGAAGACCTCAGAACACAAGTTAAAAATATATAGCAGAGTGGACACTGTAGGTTGCCAATCATACACACAGTCTTATGGCCGAACTAATAAAGCAGCCTCAAAGTGGTATACAGAGTCATTATAAATTAAGAGATGAATGGTCAACCTCTAAACACTCATATATATCATGACACGGTAGCTGTTTTTCAAACGCTGATCAAAAGAAAAAGGATCAAACATATATCAACCACAAACAAAAGGACATGTGTTATCTATGAATCCCATGGCAGCAGTAAAAAATAGTTTTAAATTTGTACAAAGACTTGTGATGCAGTAAGAAAAGGCCACAATGGGCAGGCTGCAGATTACCTTTGAAGCGAGCATGGACCCGACAAATGGCAAGCTCATCCTATAAGTTGTCCACGAAATAACGATGACCTCCGGTATGGCTTGAGGGCAAGATAGACCGCTTAGTCGCTTACCAACACCACTACCATCTATAACCATGTCCAACCTGTGATAGCATGTTGCAGACAACCTGTAACAGCAAGCGACCGGCAAATCAAGCGTCTGATACCCATTACAAAAATAAATTAAATTCTCATTGAAATACAAAATTGAACATGGTACTACTCCTATAGATATATATCACATGTAATCTGATCTGAGTTTTTACATAAATTTGTTTTCTAAAAGGGAGTTCGCATAAAATCCATATATTATTATTAAACTGTAAGCCATGTCATCATTGCCTCTGAAATGTAGTAGCAAACCCTAAAAAAATATGTCAAGCCAAGCTGACAACAAACATAAAAGAAGTGTACATGGTTAGGCACATGGAAAAGGGAGAACCTGATTAGGAAGAGATCCTAAATTATCTTGTACGCAAATCTATATTTTCGTACGTAAGAAAATGAGTCATTTAGAAATATTTAATAAAGGACTGAAATAATTGATACATATATTCGAGGTACTAATACTTTATTAGGGAGTTCGAATACCGGACTTCGGGCAAATAGCTTTCAGGCAAATAGCTATTTCTTCAAAATAATATATGGATTTAACCAAGCATGCATCTAATCAAGCTATTACGTTACCTTAGAATGCCAAAAGTATAATACATAATATGAGAACATATATATATGTGCGCAAGAATAATATCCCAAATGAATGTAGCAGGTCCAAAATCAAATTATTGATGTATATTTTTTTCCTAAAAGTCCCAGATCACCTGATTGTCTTCATCTTTCTTCTGCAATGTAATTTATGTCTATCAATGTAATTTATGTCTATCAAGCATAGAATAGTTGGTTAGCACCAGATGATTAGGCACAACACCTCGTCTGAACTATATAATGCCAAAATTGCAAAAGATGCAGACATAACAAAGGATGAAACCCAAATCATCTATGTTTTCTGTTTTGAAAGAAGACCACTCTTGGGCAAATGATATTCCCTTCTCACCAAATCAAACTATTTAAAAGGGGATTTAGATGCTAGCAAAGCTACTGTAATTCTGATTATATCAAAATGTACTCAACAACAGACCAAAATAAAAACAGAATGAATGTGTAAGTGTACCAGATCGAACAATAATTAGGCAGCACAGTAGTTATTAGATTGGATCTTCTCGACAACATATAAGCCACACAATATCAAAAGTAGCTCGAAACTGTAGCCATCCAAACCATGGTGATATAATGAAGAGAAACAACATACCCTGCTCTTTTAACCTGAAACAAAGACCATTAATTACAACAATTAATTCTGTGACTAATTAAATTAATGACATGTAAAAAGGATGAGACATAGAGAGGAGGTCGATTACTTTATACTACTATTTGTTTCCTGACATTCACCATGCTAAAAAAATCAAGAAAGGTGTAGTATTCTGCGATGCTGACAAGTGAGCACCTGGCATTGTAATTGACCGGTTCAAGCACAATTTACCAAGACAGGGTAAAAAATGGAATAGCTGCAAAGTGTACCTAATCCAAAATAATGTCCCACGCCAATTCCACAACGAATTAATGCCAGGTCCAACCTCCTTTACAGCTGCCCATCCTTGGCTAGAACAAAACAACAGGAAGACCATAAATTAGATGGAGAGAAACTCTAGATAAATAAATAGCATGCATTGATATTAAATGAATAAATGGTGAATGGTGAGATGGCTCTATACATGCACCTGGAAAAGGAGGTTAGTAGAGAGAGAACCCAAGAGTTTAGAGCCCCATGTGATAAAATTGTTCCCCGCCTAATGATTAGGAAGAAAGAATCATCTTATTAGCAATCTCATTATCCATAATTTAGCAAACCATCAAATCCAACCATATGAAGGTATAAACACAAGAATTTCTGTACAGAACTAATTGTAGCCACAACAATGAGAATCTGTACTGACCTGAGACTAATAAAGCTAAAAGAGAAGACGTTGGCGTAGGATGGATGAACCTGCATATAATGAAATTAGCACGATCTTGGATTCATATCATGGGATATTTCTATTGCATGTGCGCTATTGCAGAAGAAAAAGGTGTACGAAAAACATATGGTTGTTACACAATCAGGTAGCATTCTCTCCATACCTTGATGTCAGTTGTTCCGAAGTTTTGTTCAGATCATTTCTTCTCTTTGTTTCCTGCAATTAGTTACTCGTTACTGGTAAAACAAATGGGCATATAAACCTAAATCTGAAGAGGAATAAATCCATCCACATTTGGAGTAAACGAAAATAGACTTTAAGCAATGAAGCATCTTGTACACCTTGCCTTCCTCCTTTCTCACAACTATCATAATGCTAACAGTAGCACAAACCTTGTTTACCCTCTTGTCAATGACGCTGAAATTTGATCAGAACACACATGTTATTTAGGAGACCAAGAATTCATAAAGAAGTGGGAAGAATAGGAACACCCAATCTACAATAGGTGTATTGTTCCAAACTGCTGCAAATCAAATGAAGAAATCAGGAAAAAATCTACATAAATTATTGAGAGGCTTGGCAAGAGGGGAATCTGAAAAGTAATAAACTCTAAAATATTAAGTGGAGTAGAATATGGCCCACTTGTTACATTCAGCCACGCTACAGGTCCAGAATAGTTGCATTGCATACTTGCCATTTTTAGTGTTTATTTCAATAGGCAGCCTGAATGCATCCTTGAGTCAACAACTGCATAAACCAAACAATGATATAAGTAAAAGTCATGTGATTACTGTAAAAAAAGCATATCCATGTAGCTAACTTAACCATAAAATTTGGTAAAGGGAAATTACTACCCGTAAGCCTGTATATCTTCAGTCTTGGATCACACACCACCAAACAACTTTAAAAAAGGTAGAAATTGCAGTAAGAAAAATAAGATAAGTGAAATAATCAAGAGAATTTGAAAGAGAAGCTTGCTTCAGCTGTATGCAACATCCAGCAGCCATGTCATTATGTGAGCATCTCCTCAAGCTAATGGCGGACATGAACCTGGCTGCTGGAGGTTGCATACTGAAATTTACAAAGCGACATACTTATGTAGGAATATCGGTAATCCACGTCAACGAGAAAACAAGCTAAGGTACGCCTTTTGGATCTGTTCACTAATTACTGAAACTGAAATTTCTTGCTGCTCTCTCCACACAACATCATACCCAAGATGTATGAACTATGAACCAGATAATATAATTAGCTATGCAAAGAATACACAGTGAAGATTTTACAACAACGGTGGTGTTGGGAACAAAGTTAGAAGAAAATATATCATTCCAATTACCAAAACATGGATCATTGCATCTTGGAACTCGCTAAAAGACAGAATAGATCAATTCTAACCGCAATTAGCACTAATATGACAGGAAGAAAAGAAGAAGATGCAAATGAAATTAATATCAAGGTGCCAAACTGCATGGCCTAGGGTTTTCATCCACTCTTTTTTGGCTAACAATATCCATCTCCCCCTCCGTCCCCTATTTGCGCCACTGCAGCCACCTGTACCAGCACAGAAAAGGGGGAACGGGATTGAGGGAAGAGAGGCACAAATCTGAGAGCCGGGCTGGGAGGAGCTCACCTTGGCGTCTCAGCCGTGCTTGTCATCGCTTCCCAAGCCGCAACTGTGGTATTGGACGCCGCTCCCACGTACAGGCTTCTGTGGCCGCTCGCTGTGCTCGCCGCCGCCAGCTGCCGAGGTGCCGACCCCTGCTGCTTTTCATCTCCGCGAGCAAAGCAGCGGCCTGCGGCCCTCCACCACCGGCGACGACCGGAGCAGCACGAGGAGGGACGGCCGCCACGTCTGGCTCCGCCCGTGCCGCCACCCTCCTCCGGGATGCGCCCCTGCAGTGCCTCCTCTCGCTTGCCACCACGTCACCATGACCGCCGCTCGTTGGGCCGGAAGAGATGCAGCGGCGGATGAGGAGGAAGTGCACAGACGCCACCATCCGCTGCTCGCTGCCGGCCTGCCGCCGTTGTGGCCGCCGCCGTCCGCGGCCGCTGCCGGCCGGCCGCCGCCGCCACCATCTCCTTGTGTAGCAGGGCGGCAGACAGGTGGATCCTCGTGCAACTTCTCCTGGTCCTCCCTCGACCACCGGTGGAGGAGATGCGGGAGGGAATTTGGGAGGAGAGAGCGGCGGGACGCGGGAGGAGATTGGGGAGCAGACACGAGCAGGGATTGGAGCTAGGGTTTCACCGCGGGCGTGGAGTTTTGTCTCACGCGGCTTATATATCCCAGCGCGAAAAGACGATTTTGCCCAGAGCGGCTCCGTCGGAATAACGGCCACTGCCACCGCGCAGCTGTGTGCACCGAATTTTCCAGCCACGCAGTCGATGACAGGCGGGACCGGGCACAGTAAAAAAAAACAGCGCGATCGGACGGCTGAGATCGACCGTAAATCCTTATCTACGGTCCACATTTCCTGAGCAACGGTGAGCCTCCTACCCCCCCCCCCCCCCCCCCCCCCCATGATTATACTCTTTAGATAAGGTGCGGAAAGTGCTCCTACCACACAAACTCGTCTCCTTCGACTTAGCAATCGGCCTACTTTGTTGTAGAAATATAACCATTTTTAAGATGCAATCAGCTGGATGTTATAAGAATATTCCGTAAGGTTACATCGGGCATCAAAGCAAATCCAGGGAATATGTCCAGTCTGGCATTACAAAAACCTAGGAAAACTCTTCAAGATCCGAAAGATCCCAATCACATCCTAGCATCAGGTGCACACCACTCTACATGAAGCAATCATGATGAGACGACAAGACCATGTGGATCATGACTTCATGTTTTCATCCTATCCACACCGAGCAAATTCCCCATCAGGTGGACCTTTAACATTTCAAATTTGAACATCAGAGGCAAGACAGTTTATAATTAGCTGCCAAGTGAAAATTTAAATCTTTGGCGGGGTGGCAACATACCAAAAGTATCATAAGTGGGCCACGGAGGCCCCATGAGATCTTGCATTGAAAGATTCGGCCGTGAAATGCTGGATGGTGCATTTTACTGTAGCTCTATTTCTAGGTCTACTATAAGCATAGATAGTCTATAAAAATAATTACCAAGTTAACTAAATTCTAGTCTCCTTCATGCGTTTGGTGGAGCTAGCTGTTACAAATAGTGACTAGGAGCAGCTTAGATATACAGATCAGCAATCAGCTGTCCAACGGACAGGTCCGCGGCGAATCTTGTCCATTGGATTGAGTGAATCGACGGCCCCGATTTTCCCCTAGCGCCATATGCGCTTGTAAAATTCCGCTTTACGGTGCATGTTTCTCCTTATCTAAAGATGCGCTCGTAGAAAATTTGCCCCCGTGGATAAACTCATCGATCATACCATAACCGTTGCCCATCGCCTTGAGTGTGGTTGCTACCCATCCGTCGCCCGTCTCCACAACGGCATGCATATCAGCATATGGGTCGATCTATTGAGTCAAACTACTGTAAGCACATGCATCGATCTTCGGAGTCCTTATTCTAAAGGTCGATCTCTTGAATTCGTGAGTTTACTTGATGTTTGACAGGGAGACTAATCAAATTTTGCCAATCTTTTATGGTTCAACTATGCATGCAGACAAAACCACACACCTGACAATAGAAACAAAACTCCGAGCTTCAAGGTTCCTTTTCTTTAAGGGTGTGTTCGATTTTCGTATGGAGTGGTATGGAATTCCATTCCATTCCATCAGAATGGAACCATCCTATTTCTCTGTTCGGTTTGATTTAGGAAACGTGGAATGGAACCAAATCAAATAATCTAAGCATTTAATTAATTAGAGTCTAATTTAATCTAAACATTCAATTAGACCCTAATTTAATCTAATCACGGGAGAGGAGGAAGAAGACATGGCCGAGGCCGCCGCGCATGGCCGAGGCCGCCGGCCTGCTGGCCGCCCCCACGCCTGGCCGAGGCCGCCGTCGCGCGCTGGCCGTCGCGCCTGCTCCCGCCGCGCGCCGCTAGCCCGGCCGCCGCCGGGCCGTCCCTGCTGGCTGCCGCGCTGCGGCTGCCACGCCGCCCCGCCGTCGCGCCTGCTAGCCCGGCTGCCGCCGGGCCGTCCCTGCTAGCCTGGCCGTCGTCGCCGCGCTGCCTTGAGGGAGAGGAAGGAGAGACGCCAGGAGGGAGAGGACGGAGCTGCTGGTGGTTAGGATAGGGTAATTTGTTTCCCATTTGTTTTATCTCTTCGTTAGCAGCCCGTTCCACTTGGTCCGGCCGAATCGGCCGGACGGGTGGGTTCAAATATTTGGGGAATATTCCCTTTAGAGGAACCAGCGTATTCCATTCCTCGTTCCAACCGAACGCAAAAATGAGCTCAGGGGACAGAACCATTCCATTCCATTCCAGTGAATCCTAGAACCGAACACACCCTAATTCGCTGGTCCATCATTTGGATTCACAGCACGAACTTGCAGAGAATCTAGAATCTTTATACAGGAGTACCTGGAATCTTGTTTTTCTTACTACTAGTAGATGCATGCATGATCCTCCCATAAATAATTTAATTTCTTCGTCAAGCCAACATTAGTTCTTGTTCACCCTCCACCAGATTGCACGCACCCGCCCGCAGCCTACAAGCTGTTTTTCGTCTCGGATGCATCTTCTGCTAGTGGTTGTTGTTAATTGCTTCTTAACCATTTTTTAGCTCTCTTTTTACAGAACTTTGTGTCGTGCGCTTGTTAGTTGCGGCAGTCCACCATGTGCAGTGGAGGCAGTTATGTTTAGGTAGGTGCGTACTTAATTGGCAATGTTGTGTGAAGTTCATTATCATCACCTCCTTGTTTTGGTCGTACTGCTACTAATTTGGTGTGCCGGCATCAATGGTTACTTAATTTCCTACTCAAGTTTAAATGGACAATGGATTCCTTGTTTGTGATCTGAAGATCCCTTTCATCTCAAGATTCCTTGAATGGACTACCTCCCAGGCTGCCACTTGGTGGAGAGCTTAGAATAATGAATCAGCACGAATGAAAATACATGAATAATCAAATCCATAAGGTGTCTGCTTCCTTGTCGGTGCCAACGTATATATTTGAAGGCTGATTCCTGGAGCATTGAGTCCTTGCCAAATGTATGTGAGGAGTGTTGGTCCTCCTTCAATAATCAATGTGTGCTCCCAGCCTAATCGCCCAATTTGAAATAAATAATCATGTGTTTTTGTTGATTTTATACATCTTTGTAAGTTTCATCATTTTCAGCCCTCGGATAAGGACTTCTATTAATAGTAAACAAACATATAATACTTTGATATTGCGTGAAAAACCCTCCGTCGAATAGCAAAAAAGGTTTTTTTCACAAGAACTTTGGAGGAGTACTGCAATCCTTAGCTTTTGTCTATAATTGCCCTTGCACCATAAGATTGCGGTTGTAATTTTTTTACGAAATGTTTGCCCCTTAATTGAATATTTCATAGAAAAATTCTAGAAACTCAAATGTCATTTCAGTATTCCTTGCAGATATCAAATGCTCTGTATGTCTCTATCTATCTCTATTCTCTACTCCCTTTCTCTCCATACCACAAAACATCCCATCTTGTGTCGCCAGAGTCATTCAAAGGCATCATTTAGAAAAAAATGAAAGGCATATATATAAAGGAGTAGATTTTTTAAGATCCCTATATTTGATTTATGTGTGTTTTATATTCCTACATGTTTTGGAATTAGTGCAATATAAAGGCCAGAAAAAACAAAGAATTTTAATTCCTATGGATTTGTTCACAGTACATTGTTTGATTAGTAGGAATGTGTCAAGTGATTGTACATGATTTTATTGGATGCCATTTATGAGAAAAATATAGGAAATTTAGCATTCACGAATATATTGATTTTTATTCATGCTCATAGGGTGAAAGCAAAGTGCAATATACATGTGTCAATACTGGGACAAATACAGTAAGTGGTGAAAAATTGATAGTTGGATTGTGGTGTTCTTTTTCATACAACTCGTCTCAAACTATTCGTGTGTTTTTATTCCTATGTATTCCACGTCTATTCCGAAGGTATTTTTAATCTTAGATTTTTAAAATCCTACGACCAAGAGAACCCTAAAAAGCATGTAGTCATGCATTTAAGGTCTTATACTTTACGCCATTCGGAAGCCAGCATGTGCAGCTAGGCACCGCTAGCCAACTGTTTACTATCGACCCATTCGGGAACTCGTTGGAGCAAGTGATGAATCGAAGCCACAACTAGGAACTCGGGAAGACTGACCGTGTCCGAGTGATGAGTCCAACAAACCAATCGGATTGGAGTAGAGTACGAAATTTGAGTCCTCGTAGGTATCAAGCATTGATCCTATATGAAAGGTCATCTAAATAAAAGGGAGAGGCGAACTCTTGGAGTGTATGTGGCTTTAACCTAGTTTGTTAAGGTGACGGGTGACAGAGTTCATCGACACAAACAAGTTCCATGTCCTAGACATCTCCACTTCCAAGTCCGTGGCGTGTGATCACATCTAGCAATTTGGCGAGCAACGTTCCTCTTTGTACATTGATGCATGCAAGTGAGTAGGGCGGTTGAAGAACAATTTCGTGAAAGTGTTATCCAGTTGTATATTGTCCCAACAAAGAGAGTAGACGAGCATTAATATGAGTGGTTTGGTCGCACTCAAGGTATCAGGAGTCTTGAGTGAATTGATATTATGATATCTGCAATAATTGCGAATATTGTATTGCAAAAGTGGGTGGTTGTGTAAATAGTTGATAAAAAATAGAAGCCGCAAGTAAGTAACATAAAAGCAAATAACTGATAGTAAATGGTGTTTCCTACAATAGAGAAGTTAGGCGTCAAAAGATTCAGCTCATGGTACTAGTGAATGTTCCTTGGTGCCATCTTGAATGGTGTTTCAGTTCATTTAAATGGGATAAGTGTTTGAGCATGTGTGTTCTTATTCATCTTTTATGCTCAATAGTTTGTATTTGTATATAGGTTGAACTTTGAGAATCAATCATTTGTTAGTTTGTTTCTTTGATATAATTTTGGAAAAAAAGTGTTTCTATCACACCGTTTGTGGCTTATTGGATCTCTTGTTATTTTGTCCAAATTGTATCTGATTTGGATATTAAAGCGTGTGCATCATACTTAGAATATGCTTATTTAGGCTTGTTTTTTAGGTATCCCAAAGAAGCACGTATAGTCCTCTTTTTCCAACAATATTTTTTTTATAAAGTGGTGATCGAGGCCAAATAATATGCATAGAAATCCACACCACGTTGCAGAAAACACTTTTGGCTCCCGAGCTCGAGTGCTCCCTCTGATTAAAAAAATTGAGAAATCATATTTCTAATTTCTGAAAAAATCTGGAAAAAAATCCTGCATGTTGCCCATGATGTATCCCAAAATCTGCAAAATATCGATTTGAAATTTGTCATTTTTGTGTACATCAGAATATAAAGCATTTGAAATCGAGATTTTACACGTTTGTGGGATATATCATTGACAACCTGCATGATTTGTTTCAGATTTTTTTGAAACTTGTAAATATGATTTTTAATTTATTTTAACTAGAGAGCACTGAAACTCAGGGAGCATGAAATCTCTACTCACCAAGTTGCCGTTAATTTGGCCCCAGCTCCTATGAGGTGGATTTGGAAATCTTCTGTTCTACCCAAGCAAAAAATCTTCTTTTGGCTACTGTTGCAAGACAGACTTAATACTAGAGATCTTTTGGCCAGGAAGAACTTTGAATTGGAGTCATATGACTGCGTTCTTTGCCAGGAGGTTACCAATGAGGAGTATAGGCATCTGTTTTTTGATTGTGATTTCAGTCGCAATTTCTGGTGGAAACTGAATTTTGAATGGGATGCTGATCTGGATTTGATCAATATGCTGATTGATGCCAAGAAGAGATACAATTTGATATGTTTTAAGGAATCTCTCATTGTGGGCTGCTGGAGCATTTGGAACCACCGCAACCGTTCCATCTTTGATGATTTGGACATTGATCTTAATGTCTGTTTCCAAGACTTTGTTGCTTCTTTTAAGCTTGTTATGCATAAGGCCAAACCTTCTCTTAAAGAAGGTATGACCCAGTGGCTAGATACTTTATGAACTATTTTTGTAACCGCTGTACATATGTTTTGAGGGAAAATAGAAAATTAAGACAGTACTGTTTTTGGGCTTCAAAAAAAAAAGTTGCCGTTAATTAAACGCCCCAAAGATCTTTGTGGCCTCCCCTACTCCTTCCTGCTCCCTTTTGCTAGCTCCCATGTCCCTCCGGTGCAGCACAGTTGAGCCGCCACTTGTTGCCCTCTGGATGGTCCAGCCATGGATCCACCAACAAGAACACAAGACCAACCAAAAACACATCGAGAACCGTGCTGAATCGGGTACGCGCCGATGGATCGAATCGGACGGTTCAAAACCCGATAGATCGGATCCCCCGATGCTATTCCCTGTCCGGACGACATGTGCGCGCACTGGCCGGCAGGAGCTGCTCGCTCCCCGGATTGGCTGCCTGCCACTGCATCGGAGACCGTGCGCCCGGCCTCTGTCTCCACGTACGGCCGGCCGGCTAATCTGGAGTATTCGCCCGTCCGTGCACTGCCGCAGGCTCCCCTCCCGGGTTCCATGGCGTCGCCGCCGCGACCAAGGACGGACCATGATTAGATTAATACTCCTAAGCGAGGATGAGTGTTAGACTGTTAGGTTAAGCTAGGACAAGCACTGTTAACAATTATACGATCTCCAACTGGCAAAAATGGCCACACATGCATGCTTTTCTCGAACGAGCCAAGCAAAGATGGTCTCGTTCTCATTTATCTACTGTTGAGAATGCAAGATTGAGTTTTGCAGCGTTTCTTGTTTTTTTACATCATACATGAGAAAGTGGTATGAACGAGGCTGATCATATGTGGCATGCATCTTAGGCAGAAAGCAGCGGACGATCGTGAGGGAGGGGCAGGGAATCAGTAGTAGTGAATTAGCAAGCTAGCACGAGCTAGCTAGAAACATCCTTTTGTGCCAAACAAGGTGTAGAGATTCACAAACTTTTTGCTAGCAGCCTAGCACAATTAATGGAGCAAGAGATTATCCACAGAGATGCTTCCCATGGATGACATAACAGAGCCTGACTTGTGTTTTTACATATTTAATTACGTGCCATAGATGCTCAAAGCAATAACGTATGCATCTCTAGCATATCCCATGTGGACACATCGACACGACTAGGGACAAATAATTTGAGGGTTCGCACTGTGCTATAGCTTTTCTTTTGGAGAAATCAGCATACCTGGCTTGCTAGCTATCGGTGGATATGGTGAGTAAGTGGCAGCACGTACGGCTCCAACTCCCATTTGCTTACGGGTACGGAGGTAAAATAATTTAAAAGTTTAATTAGTGAGACAAACGCCCCTACCTCTTGGATTTTGAATAAAGTTCGGTCTGGCCAATCGTCCTCCATATCTTGAGGAGAAGGAAAAGTATGGTTTTGTACGAGCTAATACTAGTATATGTGTCCACATGTACCTGCAGGCCAACTATGATAAAACCCACTAATTTTCCTTTCCATCAACTCTCGAATATTAATCTCTAGATGGATCAACTACAGGGCACGATCGACTCTAATATGTAGGCACTAGCTAAAAAAAATAAAAGCTTACTGCTCGGTGTATATAATTGGATTGGTTATAGTGCACCAGCAGTCAATCCATGGTCCTGGATACAGACTTTATAATCAATATAATTAAACCTCAATGTAAAAGGATCTTGTCTTTGAATCTGGTCAATCAGCCCTAACCTTACTTCCGGCCTTCTTCCTCACGACGCACACATCGGACAAAGATATTCTCGAGGCTTTGGCAAAATCATAAGAATCATGCTCTTGGCTGAAGCGGCGCAGTTGGCCAAAGGCGTGTAAACCAAGACAATGGCCAAATTCATCGTATTCATCTTACGTCTTGTCCCGAGGAGGCTAGACAAAATCATAACCAAGTGACGATGACTCTAGATCGCTATGCCATCAACACGTCTTAATTTTCATGAGATGGACACAACGTTGCTGGGCACCGACGAGGCAAAAGCAACAATACATATGTCTAATAATTTGATGAAGTTCGGGCCATATGGAGTTTTCAGATTCTCAGTTTAGATAGATCCACGAGGGCGCTCAGATTTAAATATATGGTCATGTAATGAATGGAGTATCAAAATCAATCCTTGAATGATATGGAAAACTCTAACAACAATACTGACGTTTCAAAGCACACCCACCCCTATCACCATTGACGATGGCAATCTTTTGTACACCAGAATAACTGGATGTGGATAGCAGACCAAAATCTAATGATTTATATCGTTTCTGTATGAAAAGTAAATTGATCGCTATTCGTGCATGATGATAGGTGCATTTATTGCATCCTCTTTCAGGGAATTATTTAGGTAGTCTTGGTCCTACAAAATGCCATTTTATTGTGTGGCTTGCGGTGCAAAATAGTCCGTAGAGTCGAAAACGCTTTTCCATTCGAGCCTGATTTGCACCAAAAACTGTCAAACACCTTCTTAATTTTAATGTCAATTAGACAAATTTGAGCGGCATACTATGGTTTGTTTTCATGCCACAACCTCCTTTAGGACCTAGCTAAGTCTCGCACTTACACAATTCTTCAGTACTAAGGCAATCTAGAAGGATTCACCTTATGCATGGTATTATTCTAGAAAGCCAAGAAGGTGTGAAGGGCGTAGTTTTTGTGGAGAGCAAAGCACCCAAAGAGAGACCACGACTTAGTAATTGCACCCATGATTTTTGGGGGCTTTTGTTTTTCCACCATCCTCTATGTCTGCTCCATCTATATTAATATAAAAGACAAATATTTTGTCCAATTTAAAAAATGATCCGGTCTCATGTTTGTTCCAATAAAAAAGTTAAAGTTACTATGTACAAGGTGGCAATTATTATTGGTTATGTTAGTGAAGATATTGTGGTGCTAACTTTGACATTAAATACATGAGAAAAATTAGAAATGGTAGGGTGGTAGTGCTATGGTATAATTTATCTTGGGAAATACTTTTATCGTATCAAACGTTTTTGTGTTACTACTCCCTCCGTATCAAAATATAAGATGTTTTAGCATGTTTAGGGTCCAAAACTACCTAAACATGTTTTAGTGCAAGATTCATGTGAATGTGAATCTTGCACTAAAACATGTCTAGGTACATTTGGGTCCCAAACATGCTAAAATATCTTATATTTTGATACGGAGGGAGTACCTCTGTTCCGATTTAATTGCCGCCATTTGTATACAAATTTGTACTAGCTTAGCTCTCCCTCCACGTCACTTAATTGGGTAAGGGAGTAACAATTTTTTGTAAGAACCAACAATTGAAGTTACATATTGTTTAGTTGTGCTTAGTTAGCTAGGTTCACTCCATGTAGACATGGTATTATGTATGCTAAAAAATAGCTTCCATGGAATATGATTATTGTCCCCATTACATATCGATCACCCCATTGGTGCGGTCAAAAGAGCGAAAAAGACGCGCGAGTTTGTCGACGTATGCTTGATTTTCTATGTCACACGCACGTATACTTATATCACCACTTGCAGGAAAACGACGAACTACGTTCGATGGCTACGTCCAAAGATGCAGATGAGACATATGGAGCTAGCGAGCAGACTACATATATGAACTACTCATCTCATCTTTTTAATCTAAATTAAACTGCACCATGAACTGCTCATCATCAGGATCCATATGACAGGATGTATCCATTAGTTCCTCGGCCCTTGGAGCTCAAAGAATATACCAATGAGATACGATACATACTGCAAAAAATAATGCAACAGATAGACAAGTACGCATAGTGCACATCGAACCCATTTCAATCCATAAAATCTACACATCGATCGCATTCAGAGACATATGCACTGCTTCGACTTATATACATTAATCTGTGGGAGAGTTTATCTTTGCGTGTTACGGCGACACTCTCTGTCTACCTAAGCTAGCTAGAGCGGTTGTTTAGCAGTAATTATGGAGGTAGGCTTCCATATGTAGCTAAGCTAATAGCTAGGAGTAGCTGCAGTACTCTGCAAGATCTGGATCGGTGCAACTGTGCAAGTGTACGCAATTAGCTTTAGCAGCTTGGTGATTAGCTAATTAATGGAAAGGTTAGCTAGGTACAAGTTCGCAATGAAGAGCGACGTCCCTGCTGCCTCTCCGGCAAGCAACAGTACGTGCGTTGGGAGGAATGGATCACGTGGGCGACTTCCTAGCGACGTCGCCGTGCCTGCTGGCTGCTGGTGCTGGCCTCCATGACTAAAACTACCAATAATCTGTCACATGGTTTTCAAATTCAGTGAAATTTCATCGAAATTCACTGAATTTCAGTGATTTCTGCAAGCACCGAAATAATTACCTTTCGGTCAAAATATTTCAGCAATTTCAGTACTACACAGGAATTTTAAAATTATTTTCAAATATTTAAACGAATTTTAAGAGAAAATTTCGGTCATTTGGCCGAATTTCAGTGATTTCAGTAGTGGTCGAAATTTTTCCGAAACTGAAATTTAAAACCATTGTCACAGACCGTCCGCCGGCCATGACAATATGTGCAAATCGAAGCCAGATTAGCAGAAACACAACCAATCAGGCAGGACCAGGCCGGAGCAGCCGGTATTTTTTGCCAAAAATGGCCCTTTGCCGGAACTAAGCTCGTATCTGGCCCTTTGGCAAAACTATTTTCATATCTGCCCCTTGAGCTCGGCGCCAGAGGGTTTGGCGCCGACGTTGCACAGCTCGGCGCCGAGTCAATTTGGCGGTACATTGGTTTTAGACGTCGGCGCCATGGTCTTTGGCGCCGACCCATGTTCGGCGCCGCGCTCTCCTGGCGCCGTCCTGTGCAACGTCGGCGCCAAACCCTCTGGCGCCGAGCTCAAGGGCCAGATATGAAAATAGTTTTGCCAAAGGGCCAGATACGAGATTAGTTCCGGCAAAGGGCCATTTTTGACAAAAAATACGAGCAGCCGCAGCCGGCGGCGGGGGCCATGCACCGGCCGGCCGTCACATGGTACTAGGAAATTGTAGCTCCTAGCCGCACAGTACGTGCTGGGCAGGCTGCAGAGCTAGCCGTCGTCATCACATCACGCACGCAGAAGCAGAGCAACAGAGAGTGGCAGAGGCGGGCGCCACACCGCCGGGCCTGCCGGACAGGAGCACGACCACGAGCCTCACGCCCCGGCCGGAGACATTTCAACACGGGCGCTAGCCACCAACGTAGCCCCTGCCACCATATTCTCGATCTCGCCATTTCTATACAACGTCTAGCTAGCCAGTTGTTAGAGCATCTACAACAGACGCGGCAAATGGAGCGCGCGCGCCAAATAACGGGCTTTTCCCGCGTGCAGGGCCATTTCGCGCGCTCCAGCAGTCGCGGGAAAAAAGCGCGCGCTCAGAAAACGTCGGCGCGCGCTGGCCGAAGCGCTACGTTCGCTACATTCCGTGTTAAGAGCATCTCCAATAGACGCCCAACGCGCCGGCGCGCTAAATTTATTTTGCAGCGCCAAAAGTACGTTTTAGCGCGCGGAGCGCCTGTTTTGCTTTAGCGTTCCGCGTTGGAGATGCTCTAAATACACCGCCCCGCGGCGCGCGCCCACTCCACGCGTCTTCTCACTTTTTCCCAACCGCTTTTCCTCTCTCCCCCACCGCCGTCGCCACCATGCCTTTGCGCCGCAGGAACCAGTCCGGCTACCGCGGCGTGCGCGTGCGGCCGAACGGCTCGTTCTACGCGGAGATCCGCTCCGGCGACGAGCGGATCTCCCTCGGGACGTTCAAGACGGCGCACGAGGCCGCCCGCGCCTACGACGTGGCAGCATGGTGCCTCGGCCGGAGCCGGCGCCAGATGAACTTCACGGACGTCCACAACGCGCAGCAGGCGATGGATCTGGCGCCTCCGCCGCGCCTCGTCACCGCCGAAGAGCGGACCGCCCACCGCCAGCTCCAGGCCCGCCTTCTTATCGCGGACAGGGACGCGCAGCTGGTGGCGGACTATCGCCGGAGGCACCCGCAAGAAGCCGCCGCCGAGGCGCAGCTCTTGGCTACGTACGCGGCTGAGCGGGCGGAGCGGAGGTACGAGCGGCGGCAGCTCCGGGCCCAGCGGCGCCAGCGCAAGGCCGAGGCGGAGGCGCAGCTCAACAACACCACCTGGCACGACGAAGACCCCAGGTGGGAGCATCTGTTTTCCGACATCTCCGATACGTCGGAGAGCTCGGACTCCGACTTTGATATCTAGGAGCTTGTTTATGGAGTTTGTTAGCTTAATGTTGTCTGTTAGTTTAATCGAGTCTGTTAGTTCTATGTTTTAGTCAACGAACGTTCGTCTGTTCGTTCTAATAATCGAGTCGGTTGTATATATGGTTGATGCAAAATGTTGTTTGTGCTGCGCGCTGGAATTTTAGCGCCGCTGCTGGAGCAAAAATTTTAAGCGCCACGCCACGCTAAATATAGCGCTTCTGCTAAACCAAAACAGGCGCTCCACGCACTAAAACGTACTTTTGGCGCTGCAAAAAAAATTTAGGCGCCGGCGTTGGGCGTCTGTTGGAGATGCTCTTACTGCTTACAAGTGTAAGCGCCACGACCACAGAAAGAAAAGCCACACACACGGCCATATAAAAGACCAAAGACACCACGAGCTTCAGCTAGCATCCCGAGGTAGCTAGCAAAGGCAAGCAGATCGCGAAGCAGCGCTCCCTAGCTCGCAGCAGATCATGGCCGACCACTATACCCAGCTCGGCGGCGGCGGTGGCGGCGGCAGCCCGGAGCGCGGCGGTGGCGGGTCGGGGGAGGGGATCAAGGAGCAGGACCGGCTGCTGCCCATCGCCAACGTGGGGCGGATCATGAAGCAGATCCTGCCGCCCAACGCCAAGGTCTCCAAGGAGGCCAAGGAGACGATGCAGGAGTGCGTGTCCGAGTTCATCAGCTTCGTCACCGGCGAGGCCTCCGACAAGTGCCACAAGGAGAAGCGCAAGACCGTCAACGGCGACGACGTCTGCTGGGCCTTCTCCGCCCTCGGCTTCGACGACTACGTCGACCCCATGCGGAGGTACCTCCTCAAGTTCCGCGAGATCGAGGGCGACCGAGCGGCCGCGGCAGCGTCCTCCCGGGGCGGCATGCCTCCTGATGGCGGCCACGCCTCGAGCTCAGGCGCCGGCGCTGGTGCCGGTTCCGGTGCCGTCGGCGGTCATTTCATGTTCGACGCCATGGACAGGAGCAATAACAGCAATACCGGCCCCAGCAGGCAGTTTTGAATACAACCAAGGCTTGCTCAATCAGAATTACTCCTAATCAGGCACGCATCTTCTTAATTAATCCTCTACCTTTGTGCTTAGAGAGGTGACCGGCTGGTGGCAGAATTAGCTTGGAGTAGCTAGTGGACAAGAGGAGTAAGTAGGTTTTTCTTCTGATTAATTAATCTGGCGTGTATTTCATTGGAGACGCATGAAAGAGAGACCACTGAAGAGGATTGCTCGCTAGATGAAATTACCTGGAGAATGCAAGATCGATTTGATCTGGTCGAGCACGTGTCTAAATTTATATTTGTGTTCAAATTCTGCGCTCAAGGCACAGTTCAAGTCTATTGTTATCCAAGTTCAGTAAGATTCCAGATTTAGTTTGCAAATCATTTTCCAAGTTTCAGTAAGATTCCAGATTTAGTTTGCAAATCATGAATCGATGTGCTTGTTTCCAACTAGAGCTAGCTTAACTTGGTTTAGATTGGGTTAATTATTTGTCATTCATGGAAAGCTATCTCGGGCATATATATAATTGCATATTCTGAGCAAGTTTCCCATCTATTGACTTTTGGGAAAATATATGTTGTTTTCTAATTCATTCTAATATACTATGAAGTACATACATACATCAAACTGATGTTGTGTATCTTGAGAAATACTAATGCTGTAATTAAATTGATAACTTTTGGTACCTACGAATTTTTTGATTAATGTTAGAAGAACTATTGAGATTTGATTTTGATCATTACCCTTTGGTTGAAGGGCCAAAGGTATGAGTGTATAAATTCAACAGTGGATGTAATACTGAACTCAAATTTGAAACAAGGCGTGTATGTATACTATGCATTCAATAATAGATGAATACACTAAAGTTCAATTTTGAAACGGGAGCTTGTGTGAGTATATTTGTTGCTTAGAAATTATGTCTCATTTTGCAAATTGCCAGGTTTTGAGTACTTCCAGTATGCTGGTATAGTTAGTGTTGTCAGTCTATACGGGCAGTCTTAAATGTTTCATAGGACGCAGAAATTTATGTTCCTAATTAATTGCTGACATAATAAAGTAGCATGTTCTATGAGTGGTTGCAGAGAGTGTGCGCCTGCTCCCAATCATTCAGGATGACGCTTCACCATTCATGCATACACTAAAGGTACTACAGTATAGTGGAAGCCAAAACTAGAATGCCTTTTATAGATAGATATCAAGCATGAGAAATGCATTATGAGTGCACTTTCCTTTGAAACATTGAGAAAAGCGAGATTGGGTAACAATATGAAAATTAGGTCTTGCAATACTGCTTGTGATTTAAGAGGATGCAGCTAGCCCTCAATCTTATTTCTTCAGCATCCAGAAATTTGCCATCATGTGAGTTTAGCATAAGTTATTTTTTGCGTTGAAGATTTTAGCACAATTTATACACAGGTTAGGAATCTATGCACATTTTCATTTTGCATGTTTCTAGGTTGTTTCTTCTTATCTCCATTTAGCTTATGTATGAGTGCTCAATTTATCCCCATGTTGTAAAAAATATGCATGAAAAACATGGCTAATACCCATAGGCCGGGCGAAAAGGGCGACCACCACGGGACCAGATACTTAGTTAGATTAGCAACAACTATTTTATAATCTTTTATGTCCAAGAAATTATTGCACGTGTGAAAAAAATCATCAATTGGCATGATAAAGTTGTCTCTCTTCGATTGATGTTGTGCAAGTTGTGCTGAAATATATGCTAACTGGATTCCCATGTTTGATCTCCGCACAAGCTTTTACTGACGAAACTTCTTGAAACACTTGTATACACATGTTAAACCATGCAAGCGTCAAAACAAGCATACAAAATAATGAAACATATGCAGTTAAGAGTAGAATTTCTAGAAATTTTATGTTCCTCGATGATACTGTAAGCGATTCTATTTCAATACCAAATGAGGAGCAAGCACATGTTGTAAATTTATTAGTGAACACAACTCACGAAACACACTTGACAAATATTCAATTTATATTTTAGGAGCTTCCATAATTATACGTAGCTAGTAATATACTAGAACATTACTAAGATATTTGTTGGATGTAGATTTTAGATATTTCTCTAATGACGTTTAAGTATATTGAAATATATACACGAGTACACACATATGGAAAAATACATATTCATACACAATATAATTTATCCACATGTGAAAAGTTAATTCCATTAAAACTTTAACTACAACATATAATTCAAAGTTAGCACAAACAATCTTTTGAGTGATATATATATACACGTTAAAACTGTATACTGAAACATTGTTATGTGACTATTTGTCATGTAAGTAAGATGATATTATACAAATCAAAACTATTTTACGACAAATATAAGTTTTAAGAGAAGTATAACAGTTTAGTATAAAATATGTTTGTTTTAATATTGATACAAGTCTGAATCACTTCTCCAATAACAATTGTTTATCTAACAGAAATAACCCAAATAATTTTTGATCCTTCAAATATTTTGCATACCTTGCCTCCCTGTTGGCTGATTGTACAAAAATAGCAATTTATTTATTTGTTAGAATCTATTTAATTTCTAGTTCAGAGTTATAGTCATCTATATATGATGCAAGACCTAACTTTAGATCGGAGATGCGAAACATTTCACAAAAAAGCCAAATAAATGTTTTACCAGTTTGCATGTCTAAACTTTACAACACTATTTTGTATAAAGAGTGAAAACTAATTGTGGAGACAAATCTTATTTCTCCATTAAAATTATAGAGCGGTAGTAATGCATATCAATTTCTTTTTATTTAAAAGGAAAGTGAAAATTGAATTTCTCATTAACAAGGGGATTCTAATAACGAAAAACTTACAGAAACTAGACAACAGTGTGCCGCTTCACATGGCCTATTATTTCTAACTCACGGCCGTCTTAATTGTTTGGTACTCCTACTATAAAAAGTGAATCTAATTTATATTGCTCCTAGTTCTTTTTATTGTTACTCACTTGGTTTTTACTCTGTTTTATGTATTGATCAATTCTGGAAGCTAGTTCTCAAAGTAATTATTATTCTTTTATTTCTCCAAAAGTTCTATCTTGGGCGGTCTCAAGCTCTACACTTTTATCCATTCTAAAGTCGTTGTAAAATATAGGTCTCAGCAAGCCTTCTAGCTTTCAAATTTTACTCTGAAGTTTTCTAAGAAATAATGTACTCCCAAATAGATATAACTATGCCATTGTAGAATTTTTAGCTCCACATCTTCTATCACCCATGAAAATATCAGGTTGAAACCAAGTTACGGTAGAAACAGGTAAAAACCAAGTGAAAAATATTTTGCAAGTTATTAAAATTCTAGAAAAAGTACTTATGTAATTATGGACCTGGTTTTCTACCAACATATAAAATTTTAAGTTCAAAATCAAATTCATTCCAGATCTATGATGAAACCAAATTCAGTATTTAGGGTGTTTTTTCTTCTGAAATGGAGGTTGAACCCCCGGTCTCTGCATCAGATCGATGCACACAACCTTTTTTAATTAATATTTCAACAAAAGCCTTAAAAAGTAATACAAGCCACGTTCCTGCAACATCTGTTGCTACTCACCAACTTGACGAAAGGGTGGACATGATCGGGGCCGTCCGCCTAGACATCAGACCAACACACATCATCTAAACCGGAAGCCTCAACCAAACCACCCAACGGCGGGTCAGGAGCATAAAGCGGTTCAAAAGACCCTCAACGGGCACCACTGCACACGCTCTAGAAGCCACCACCACCATCTTCCGTCGATCGATCTTCAGAACTAGTATCGACGCATTGACCTTACCAGGCTTGCCGTCGATGCTTCCACGACGTTTGACAATGCCATCTCCCTGCGTGCATCCATGAACACATATCCGTGTGTTTGGTTGAGATCACGATGTGGAACGTAATATTATTGTTATGGACCTGAAGGCTGTTTCCTTGTTTGGCTGATAAATGGAGCGTAACGAGATGGGTGCTGAAAAGAGAAAATTCCCTTCAAATCCGAAATGCACATAGTCTGCAAAATCTGTGAAATCTTCTTGTTCCTCTAGGCTAAACGCACCCCACGTTCGTTCACCTCCTCTATTCCCTTATCCCTCTTTTTGCTAAACACACCCCGCGGTTGCTCACCTTCTCCATCCCTTTAATTTATCCCATTCCACTCTCCAATCAAACACACGAACGTTACCAACTCATTCTATTTTTTTAATCTCAAACCGAGCATAGGATGGATCCAACGGAATGAAAACATTTCATTACATTCCATTCCACTTTGTTCCTAAACAAACACACGCTTAGTGGCAAACAGTTTTTTCTTAGCACCAAATAATCGAGTTTGAACTTGAAATTTTACATGTTTACGTACCATCACCTTTGCAGCCGACCATATTATTCTAAGAGTTTTTGAAAAACCACGAATCGTACATAGTTTCCACGGAGATACTTTATCCACTTCACCCTTAGCACGTCTTTGATTATAGTGAAGAATTAACGAGGGATGATACTAATGTGTAAGAACAAATCAAGAGGATTCACCATGGTGAGGAGTACTACTCATGGAGTACTAGTTTAGAAACCTAGTGGGTTTAGTAATAACTACAAAAATGATCCGCAAGAATTGCCAGCTCGATTAACCAGTTTTCCGACATGTGCTCTTCATGAGTGCTGCTCCACATATGGCAGCTCATAGGAAGATCTACTAGTAACGCCGTACGTGCTACAGATGCACCTGTTTCTTTGTGCTGGAACACACACAAACATCCTTTTAGTTAAAGACAAGGGAAGCACATTGGTTGTATGTGAATTACCCCATTTGCAGAAACATACACCTCCCCATTGGGTCCATGGATAGACGGTTCCGGCCAATGAGGAGATATATAGCATCCTGGTGCGTAGCAGCTAGCAGGGGCAACATTAAAAGACGAGCTTCTTCTCCCCATTGGCCAAGCCTACGCAGCACTACACTTTTGGTGCGGTTTTTTTTGGTTGAGAAGGCTGCAATATCGGCAAAGCGTTTTATACCATTAATCGGGAAAACACGTGCAAACACATTTGTACACCCAATAAATTCAAGCGTCAAGATGCGCATACAAAACAATCAAATTTATGCATGGAAAAGGAGAATTTGTTTGAATTTTTTGTTTCTCGTTTGTACTTAAGTCATTATATTTCAATACCAAGTGCAGAGTAAGTACATGTTGTAAACTTATCAGTCGACACAACTTGCAAGACATACTTGACAATACTTAATTCAATGCAGGTTTAGAAGCTTTCATAATTATACTTACCAAGTAATACACTAGAACCACTACTAAGATATTTTTAAGTACGTTTTAGATACTTCTGCCAAGATGTTTAAGGATGTTGAAATATATACATGAATAGATATATATGCAGAAAATGATGTATGTATACACAGTATAAATTATGCGCATCTGGAAAATTAATTTGAATAAAAGTTATTACAACATATATTTCAAATAGCACAAGCAACTTTTGAATGATCTAAATTACATCTCGATAAAAAACAACAATATAACTAATGTCAAGAAACATTGTTATGGGAACACAATGCCACCTAAGTAACCAAAAGTTATACTCATCAAGGCTATTGTATGATAAAGATAAGTTTAAGCGAAAAAAAAAGCCATACTCATGAAGACTATTATATGATAAAGATAAGTTTAAACGAAGTATAATAGTTTAGTATAAACTATATTAATTTTAATATTCAGAGGGTCCAATGTTGTGCAAATATTGGAATATCTTTCATTTAGAAATTAGTCCTAGATACATACACGAAACAATATATGAAGAAAAAAATACATATTTATTCAGTTTAAAATTTACAAGTTTTATTTTTTTATATAGTGAAAACTAATTTCAACAATATTAGGTATCTGTTAAAATTAAATGGCCTTAATATCCAAAAATTGTCCGCAATAAATGTGTCGCTTCACGCATGACTTATTACTTTGAATTTGCGACCGACTAAATTGCTTGGTACTCATATTATAAAAGGCCACTTACAAAAAGGTGAATATAATAAATATTGCTCATACTATTTTTTCTATAGTTATTCACCTTGTTTTCACTTTTTACTCTGTTTATATGTACTGATTCTTTTTAGCTAGTACTCAAAGTGGTTATTTCTTTTATTTCTATGGTCTCAAGCTCTACATTTTACTCCATTCAAACATGGTGGTAAAATGCATGTCTCGTCCAAGGCTTCTAGCTTGCAAATTTGTCAATAAGATCTCCAGAAAAAGTGGTGCGCACTCCCAAAGATATATAAGTATGCAAGTGTAGGATTTTTAGCTCCATATTGGTCGAAACCAAGCTAGAGTAGAAAGAGTTAAAAACCAAGTGAAAAGTATTTTATTAAGATGCTAAGGAAAGTACGTATGTTATTGAGGTGATTTTCTACCAATATATAATATTTCAGATAAAAAACAAATTCATTCATGAGCTATGATAAAACAAAATTCAGCAATTAAGGGTGTGTTTCGTAGATGTCACGAAGTTGAAAATAGTCCAATGGTTTTGAACGTGAAGGTTGTTCCGGTGTTTGATTGAGAAATGGAACGTGACGAGGAGGGTCCTCAAAAGAGAAGTTTCCCTTGAGATTCAGGCTGCACCCATTTCTCAAAATCAGTGGCATATCCGCTTTCCTCTATGGTAAACTCACCCCACACTTGCTCACCTCCTCTATTCTTGGAAATTTCCCCAGTCCACTCTCCAACAAAATATGGGAACGGAACCAACCCATTTTTTCTAACTCAGACCGAATGCAGGGAGTTACTCCCTCCTTCTCAGTTTATAAGGCTTACGCGTATACCTAGGTCGCCCGCATGAGCTATATTATATGAATTAAATAATACAAAAATTATATCATTAGAAAATACAACATTTGAAGTTTCTAATGATATATTTTGTATCATATATACTCCATGCAAAGTTCATCAATTTGCCAACCTAGGGATACGCGTAAGCCTTATAAACTGAGAAGGAGGGAGTAAGGATAGAACCATTCATTACATTCCATTCCACTTCGTTTCTAGACCAAACACGCCCTTAGTACAAACAACATGTCATTAATATCCATGCATGATTTAGTTTTTTCTTGGAACCAGATGATTGAACTTGAAATTTTACATGTTTATATACCAGCACCTTTGTAGCCGACAATATTCTTCTATGAGTTTTCGAAAGCTACCGGTCGTGGTTTTCCACAGAGATATTTTATACATTTCACCCTTAGCGTGTCTTTGATTATGCTGAGAACAACGATGTACGAAGACAGATCTGTAAGAACAAACCGAGAACAATGATGTACGAAGACGGATCTGTAAGAACAAATCAAGGATTCACCGTGGTAGTAATAACTTACAAGATGATCCGGAAGAAATGCCAGCTCGATTTACAGAGTTTGCCCGACATGTGCTCCAAACGTTGTCTTGTCACATTAACTCGTACGTACCTCTGCCAAGCATATTTACCGGCTCCTGCTAAATTTCCATCGGTAGCTAGCTAGCTTCGTCAGGATTCTCGTGTATGAAGATCTACAAGCTAGTAACGCCGTACTACACATGCACCTGTTTCCTTGTGCTGGAACACACAAACATCCTTTTAAGACAATGGCACAACATTGGTTTGTACGTGAATTACCCTATTTGCAGCAACATACACTTCCTCATTGGGTACGGTTCCGGCCAATGAGGAGATAGATCATCCTGGGGAGCAACAAGACCAGCAGCAGCAGGGGCATCAAAAGACGAGCTTCTTCTCCCCATTGGCCAAGCCTACGCAGCACTCCACTTTTGGTCCGGTTTTTGCTTGAGAAGGCTGCAATATCGGCATAGCCTTTTATACTATGGATCAAGTGGCCTATCGCTACCCCCATCCGTCAATCTCTCCAGCCACAACACGGGTACTCCTATTCCTCCTACTCGTCGCCTTTGCAAAGGTAGAGACTAGAGTGCGAGTGTGTGAGATGGAGGAAGAAGGGAGCTCAGTTCAGGTCTGGACATTGATCTGGGAGGATCCAGGGGCACGTGCCGCGGCGCTGGAAGCCATGATCGCCCGCCATGCGAGGCCCGCAAAGCTTGTCGGCAGGTGTCGACCATCCACCACCGGTGTAAAGCCCGGCATCCCATTGGCCTGCTGTCTTAGCTAGCGGTGCGTAGATCGAGCTGAGCTCCCACCACTTAATTGCTCGATCTAGCATCAACTTTCGTGTGCACCCACACTGCACGCAGCAAAAGAGGCTCGCTGCTGGCACCTGGAATCCTGGATGCATGCCAGCAACGATTCGTGTATGTAACTATGTAAGTACGTAGATCGAAACAGGCTACCTACGGGAACCGTACGTAATGGTAATCATAGCAGCGGTTCCAGGTTTGCGAGGACTAGATAGCATTCAGCAAGCTCAGACTACAATGTCATACAAAAGACACTCTTTGGTTCGGGATTCGGAAACCTTTTTTTTTTCTTCGTTCAAACAAGTTTTTGGTTCCACTGGCAAATATTTGTTGCGCCAACCAAGGACAAGTCATATATAGAGGTTGTGGACGTTGCAGCACCAGGCCATGACATTATATTCTACACATTTTCGATCGAGCATGAGAGGTAAATTTAGTGAACAAGCTAGGGGAAAACGTGGCTGGCTCTTCAGCACGCGCAATGCTAATATAGTACCATAGTGATAGCTATGTCCCCGTGTGACCAGCTCAATGATTCTAACGTATGCTGATTCGGGTACGAAAAAACCTTTTCGATTCTTTCAGGCAGCAACGATTTGTGTAGGTCAGCACGTACGCGAACCGTGCTGGTAATCACAGTACGTAGCGGTTGCATGTTTGCGAGGACTAGAAAGTGAGCATTGAGCAAGCTCGCAATGGCAAGTTCAGACTACATATCTGCGTGCGGGTGTGTGTGGTCATGGCAGAATTACTAAGGCAGATGCACGGTCAAAATTTAGTATGTCAAATCTTTGGGTAGGCATCTCTATCAAAAGATAACGTACATACACCTTGTAGTTCAGGATGTCATTAAAAGGACACATTTTGTTTCTTGAAACCCCGTTTTCTGATTCAAACAACTTGGAAATACATGCGATGTTGCGCTGAAAAATTTAGTGGAAATAAGGAAAAGTCATTAAACATCGTAGAACGTGTGGACGTTTGCAGCACCAGGTCATGACATAATATTATACGCACTTTCAAACAAGCGGTAAATTTAGTAAATAAGGCGACAAAGTCAAGGCTGGCTCTTGAACACGCGCAACACTAGTATAGTACCATGGCGGTAGCTACTTCTGTGTGACGGTGTGAGCAACAGAATGGTACACCTAGCTCATTGTATACTAATTTGGTAAAGGATACACGCAAGTACTGCACACAGCACACTTGTAAATCCAAATATTCTAAATGTACCTATTCTGCTCTGGGTTTCGAAAAAACCTGATCCCTCAAGTTGGATATATTCAATCACAATCAAATAGTTCACATCCAATGTTTTTAGGTCATCTGCAGCACTAGGCCATGACATAACATTCTACACCTTTTCGAGCATGCGAGAAAAAAATTGGTAAACGAGGCGAAAAGTCACGGCTAACTCTTCAACACGAGCAATACTAGTACAATACCCGAGTGACAGGTACTTTCCGTGTGATCAACTGAACGATATATCTCATTGTACTAATTTGTCAAAAGATGTACAAAGTACTCCACTGTTGTAATTCAAAATATTGTAAGCATACCTTTTTCTTATGCGGGTTAAAATAACCTTTTTTATGCAACAAGTTGGATATATTCAACCAGTAGGCGAATAAAATGGCACATATATTTTTAAAGAAATGAAAACGAATCATTAACCCGGGTGGAACTGTGGGCAATTTTAACACTAAGGTATGACATAACATTCTACACCTTTTTACTAGACCGAGAGCAAAATTTGTATACAACGCGAAAAGCCACGGCTTCCGGTACGTAAATAGCGCCGCGGCTCTTCGGAACGGTCAATACTTGTACTGTGTGATAGCTACTTTCTGTGTGACCGGCTTTTTTTTTAATCTAAAAAGATACATACCTTAGCCATAGCATACTGTGGATAGAGAGGAATTCATCAATTTCTCCGGTTTTTCTCAACCGGGGCGCCTCAGCCTCCCTAGGGCATCAACCTCAAGCTCAAGTTCAGGAGACGCCCACGCGCAGGAAGGCCTGCTGCCGATCGCCAACGTCGGGCGGATCATGAAGGACGTGCTGCCGGCGGAGGCCAAGGTGTCGAAGCTCGCCAAGGAGACGATCCAGGAGTGCGCCACGGAGTTCATCGGCTTTGTCACCGGCGAGGCCTCCGAGCGGTGCCGGCGGGAGCGGCGCAAGACGGTGACCGGCGACGACATCTGCCACGCCATGAGGAGCCTCGGCCTCGACCACTACGCTAGCGCCATGCACAGGTATCTGCAGAGGTATCGCGAGGGGGAGGAGCTCGCGGCGGCGCTCAACAACAGCAGTAGGGAGCCGCCGGACGACGACATGATCCAGATCGACGTCAGGGCGCAGCTGTCTATCTCCAGGGGCAGTGAGAATCAATATGGCAGGAATTGATTAACCGTTTGCGGCATCGCCTCATCTACCTTTGGATGCTAAGCATCTGGTTGTGTTTGTTGGATTTGTAAGGAAGGTCACTAGTAGCTGTTTTATTTAGGCACAATATTCGTACGTGTTCGTGCATGGGAGTCCTAAACTCGTACGATGAATTAGTTCAGTGTAGGTACAAAAATTGTACGTTCTACAACACAACATTGTAACTTTTTTCTGCCAGAACATTGTAACATTTTTCTGCCAGAAAATGTTGCAACTTGGTCGCCGTCGCCCATTTAATCATCATGTAATTAATAAAAAAGAAACATGCCAGGGTGTTCCCCATTTCGAACAAATAGTAAAAAATGAACATTTTAATGTTCAATTCTCATTTCTTGCAATATTGTCTCGATAAAAGTTTTGCTTCTGCCGAAAATAAAGTAATGTCAAACCAAGAAAGCATGACTGGCCCATATATAAGCTCCAACTTGCAGTATGCATCACCATTCTAGGTAATGAAATCAAGACATTCGATATGATCTATTGAGTCTTTTGATCGCTCTCAGGTGTACGCAGATAGTTTTTTTTCTCTTGTCGAGAAGAGGACAGAGGTAGACTTGGTTTTCCTTTCACGGTGCTCTATGATGCATGAGTTGTATTAAATTCATGTGCAACAGACAGTAATAGAATAAAATTTGGATGAAAGAGCTAAAAAAGAACCGAAGGCCAGGGTATATTTGTAATTCAATATAAAGTTTGTAGGGACCATTCCTTGATCAAATTCTTTCCCTTTTGATATTCAAATCTCACGATTCGTTGTCCGCAAAGACTTTCGTGTTGTACATCACGCGTGGTTAATATATATTTTTTCCACGGGAAAGTAAAATTGTAAGCCTAATGATGTTCCACAACAAGTGTCAAGTTGCGAAGTAAGGATTGCCCCTCAACGCACTATCTCATAGAATTTCCCAAGTGATGCAATGAATGATGATGTTCATATACCGCACGGCTCTCTTTATACAAACGTTGCTCTCTTATTGGCGCTAGCAAAAGTTAGCTTGAAGGTATAAGAACTACTATTTAAGTGGTGAAATTTGATTTGGACTACCTCCGTAGACGTCATCGATCAGATGCCCTTCCACTCCGGTAAGGAAACCACACTACTAATACTTGGTGATGTGCTTATTGGATAATTTTTTCAATGATATCTTTAGAAATTTGTTAATATCTAGAGAAGGGGGAGGAGAAAGGGGCGGGGGTTCTAAAACAAAAGTTTTTGCTGGCTATTTCAATAGCTATTGAGAATAAAACATTTTGAGCAACTTTCAACATGGCGTATGCTAGAAAATAAATTTATAGCACCCCTGTACGGGTACGAAGATCTACCTGGGATGTGCATGAAACATGAGGTTGAGGCACATGTTCTACCTTGACGCCCAACGCAAGGCTGCCTAAAATTGGCAAGAGGATACAAATATGGCTATAAATAGAACAAACCTCTCGTTTTCAAAATTCCCAAACAAATTTGTAAAGGGATCACAAACGTGATGTCACAGTATTGGTGGGGAGACGATGCTGATAGGAGAAGGATGCATTGGTTCAGTTGGTGGAAAATGTGTGTACCTAAGAAGAAGGGAGGGATGGGCTTCAGAGATATACACTGTTTTAACCTTGCTCTGTTAGCTAAGCAAGCATGGCGGCTGATTGATAACCCTGACTCGTTGTGTGCAAGGGTTCTCAGAGCAAGATATTTTTCCAATGGTGACCTTTTGAACGCAGAACTGAAGAAGGGAAGCTCTTATACTTGGAAAAGTATATATGCAGGTATTAAAACTTTCAAGAGAGGTCACATATGGCGGGTAGGTGATGGAAACTTGATTGACATTTGGGAGGATGAGTGGATACCAAATTGTTCGGCAAGGAAGATAATAACTAGAACAGGTCAAAATATTTTATCCAAGGTAAGCGATTTAATCGACCCTATTACGAATAAGTGGGATGAAGATTTAATAAATCAAATATTCTGGCCTGTGGATGCCCAGAGAATATTGGCTATTCCACTACCGTCTTTTGATATGGAAGATTTTGTAGCTTGGAGTTTGACAAAAACAGGGATGTTTTCTGTACGTTCAGCATACTTTGCTGAATGGAATTTCCAGTATGGTAGCCGACTTGGCAACGATCAGCAGGGGATGATGAAAGATCATCCTATATGGGATAGAATCTGGTCCTTAAAAGTTCCAGCAAAAGTTAAATTTTTTGTATGGAAAACTATGAGAGGTACAATACCATGTCGTGTGGTGCTGGCAAACCGGCATATCAAGGTTAGTGGACAGTGCCCGGTCTGCGAGTCTGGGGCAGAGGATGTGAAGCACCTTTTATTCACATGTACTCGAGCTAGGAACGTATGGAGATCACTAGGACTTGATTTAATGATCAATGAAGCTTGTAGTTTCAGCACTGAAGGTCAAGTTGTTTTGGAACGACTACTGTTTGGACAAGTATGCAGTTCATCAAGTTTAAGCCTTAAAGGTACGGCCGAAGTCTTTGCAATAGCAGCGTGGTATCTTTGGTGGGATCGGAGACGTACAGTACATGGAGAAACGATACAATCACCTGAAAGATCAGCGATGGCAATTTCTGTGTTACATTCAAATTTTCTAGCTTCAAATTCGGTGAAGGCTAAGGTGCAGAAAGGGGGATGGTCGAAACCACCAAAACACACGGTGAAGATCAATGTGGATGCCGGTTTTGATGTGGATTCGCTGCAAGGAAGTACAGGAGCAGTAGCGAGAGATCATAAAGGTCAATTCTTAGCAGCTTGCAATGCTAGTCTGGATGTGGTTCATGATGTTTTCTCTGCAGAATGCCATGCGCTAAAACTGGGGTTCTTGTTGGCTGAAAGTCTAGGATGTAATAGAGTATTGTTTAGCTCTGATAATCAAGACCTGGTAACGATCATGAAGAATAATGGTAGCTCTAGCGGAGTTGCAGCGGCTATCATAGATGACTGTTACCACTTGGCTAAGGAATTAGCTCAGGTTAATTATGAGCATTAACATAGGGATGCTAACCGTGTTGCTCATGAATTAGCCCAGATGGCAAAGTTTAGTGCTTCGGGTTTTTGGATGGATAATCCACCTTCAAATATAGTACCTTTTTTGGTCGATGATGTAACTTTGATTGTGAATGAATAAAGAGGTTTTATGTGTTCAAAAAAAAAAACCTCTCGTGTATTTCTGATTTTGATCCCTTCAATCAGGGGCGGAGCTACACCCCAGGCAACAGGGGCCTTGGCCCGGGGTGCGGCGACGGCGGCGCAGGTTATACTGTAGCAATTTGGCACTGTTTGACACTGTTTAGCCAGGGTACTGTGGCTTGTAGCACGTTTGGCCCGGGGCCCGGCCGAATCCTAGCTCCGCCACTGCCTTCAATGGAGGGAGGTCTCCTTTTTTGTCACGAAAGGAGGATAGGGGTGTGAGATAACATTTTTGAACTCTGGGTTACAATATAAATTGAGGAGTATATTGGTCTTCATAGAGAATCATAAAAAGCATATTGGTTCGTGCAAATGTAATATATGCCTGTAGATTTAGTGATTCAGAGTCGAGAGTCCATAGTATCAGAGTACTAGAACCCATTAGTTAACAGCGCTTTTCTTGTTTTCGACTAAAATTGAGAGATTATTACAGTTGTTTTGCGTAAGAAGAGGACCAAGATAGGTATTTCAACTAACAGTTCATATCTGGTACCTGTGACGTAATTAGTCTGAATACAGAATAAATCTATATCATCACACATTGAAGGTACTCTAAGTTTCTTAGGAATCCTAACAAACTTTGTAAGGTAGTTAAATACACGTACGATATAAGTTTATTTGTTTTTCCGTTAGTTGCAACCATGCATGCGGCTATTTAGCTATTAAGCTCTTAAAGAATCCTAACAGACTTTGCAAGGTAGGATGTGCGTATATATATCAGATGCTATGTACCAGGCCGTTCGATCGAAAAATTATCTAGCTACAGAGACGGCGCCTAGTTCAACGACAGACTACCTAGATCTATCGTCCAATCATGTCGAAAAAGGACGCCGTCTCCGCGTCCACCATCGGCACCAGGGTGATCACCGGCGGCGGCTGCCACGTCCTGAGAATCCAAGGGTACTCGCAGACGATGTTGCTCGCCGCCGACTCGAGGGCCCGTTCCTGCATGTTCAGGGCGGCCGGTCAGTTGTGTGGCGCATCTCGTACTACCCCAACGGCCACTTGGGCACGTCCGACAGGAACAGAATCTCGCTCGCCATCGAGGTCATCGGCAGCGAACACAACCAACCGGAGGGGTACGTCAACGCCCTCGTGTGCTTCACTCTGCTCCCTCACCATGGCAAGCTGCCGGCGGAAGCAGCGCCGCCGCACAGTGTCAGCTTATCGGGGAAGTTCTGCATGAAACGTGAACGGCGCTTCCCGTTCATCAGGAGGGAGGAGCTCGAGAAGTCGGAGGGATACCTCGTGGACGACTGCTTCGCCGTCCGGTGTGATATCGACGTCGTTAAGACATGGGCGAGGTGCGATTGGGCGCAGGACGTGGTGGCGAAAACAGAAGCGATGGAATTGGCGTGGAGGACAGGAGCCGAGGAGGAGAAACTGCGCAAGCGCCGCCGTTTCGCTGGTCTGCGACGGTTTCTGCACCGTCTGTATTTAACAATTTGTCTTGGAAGTGGATAGGTAGCTTCATACTAGAAAAGACAAATAGGTAGCTTCATTAATAGTCTGTCTTTGCTCAAACAGTATTTTTCAAATAAGACAGAAAATAGTCTTGGAAGTATGGAGCTACCTATTTGTCTGGCGAAAATAGTAGTACAGACTGTATTTATCTGAGTATGAAGCTACCTATTTGTCTTGGAAGTGGTGCTGGATACAAGATCACTCTTTTTAAACTATGACGAAAAATACTGTCTGTCTTATTTGAAAAAAGAAATATTGTCTGTCTTTTCTAGTAAATGTTGTAATTGATAGTTTGGACCTATGGTAGGTTTTGAGGACTAGAAATTCGGTTGGGCGAATAGGTATCCAGTGGCAACATCCGAAAAGATGGGGATATCGAATGGGAAGCAAAATACCTATTGGTCACTGCACGACTGCACGTGCTCTATAAGCATTGAGACATTATCGGATCATGCCCCTCTGTTGTTAACCACATGTGTGCCAAAGATCTCATGGTATACGGCAGGTCACTCTACGTGCTCAATAACGTATTGAGAGTTTATCCCTCTTCTGTTAACCACAGGTGTGCCAAGGTCTCATGACAAACTTTAACGTATTGACATTTATATTATAGATTGACTCTCCTTCAAGATTCAAAATAAATAAACCATTCACATGGGGTGCAAAGCCGTGAAACATATTTTTCAAATATAAAGAACTACTTCCTTTGTTCTGAAATATACAGTATTTTAACTTTTTTCTAAATCGGATGTAAATAGACACGTTTTAATGTATATATTCACTCATTTTAGTTCATATCTAGTCCATATTGAAATATGCATAACATATTATAATTCGGCATGGATGGAGTACCATTATCCTTAATACGAGATTGCAGGGGCGCCCTGCCCTCTTCGAGAGGTTTCTCATAAAAAACGAGATTTATAACTGTCTCATCAAATATAGGGCTCAGCAATGTAGCATAATAACAATTATCTAGTTTCATAATGAATCTTGAAAGTTATTAAAGTTGTATCATGTACACTAGTACCTACTTCTCGACTGAAATAACGAAAATTTACTTTTTATAATAATGGGCTTATATACGGGTTATCTGGCATCTTTTAATACCTAAAAATAAGGGGAGTTGACTCTCTTGCAAGGTACACATCTTCACATGCTCTTAACCAAACGCAATAAATATGAGGAGAGATAGTAAAAGGTTGCAAAAAGTACTCCCTCCGTCCTAGTTCGCAGGGCATAATCCCAAAAACAATTTGTCCCGTAACCCTCCACCTCCTGGGCACAATTGTATTTAGTTCCATCTCAATTAGTGGCTGGTTGCCTCCCCCACCAATGCATGCAAGATTTTAGCCCCAATCAAATATCACCTTGGGCCAAGATATTCGAAAATTATTCCCTGGGTACTAGGACGGAGGGAGTACTAGTCTTAGAGGTCAACTTAATGACCGGCCTTCCTTGAGTGTATGAGTGATTATAAATGATTACTACAGCCGACCCACCAATTGTGTAGAGCCATCATTTAGCTATACTATCATGAGTGTTCTAAGGGCAACTCCATCGGCACCCCCCATTCCGGACACATATAGTGTCTGTTTTGATCTGTTTGGGAGGGGGCGCTGATAAGAATCTGACGCATGCCCGGGACGCCCCCCCCCCCCCCCCCCCCCCCCCCCCCCCCCCCCCCCCACCCCCAATTAGTACGACATGTCCGTTTTTTTCATTTTCACCATTTCGACCGAATATATGCATGTTGTATATAAAACACACAATAAATTTTAAATAAAATAGTCCACACAGTAAAATAAATGTAATTACAAACTCTGGTTGATTTTATTGAAAATGGGATAGGATAGCTAACGGTTTCCTTGGTGAATGTACATATGCTCAACCAATTCATGTTGAAGTTGAATATGAGTTGCCCGATCACGGATTTTGTGGTTCATATGGAGGAACTCTTGGATAGTTGTCGGTCTAGCATTAGCGTCAATCAACTAGACTTGAATGTCCGATCGTTGGTCGTAGATGCTATCATCCCATTCATCCTTCACAATCATGTTGTGCATGCACTACAAGACATATGGTATCACGTGACCTTCAATATTGGTCACTGAATGGTCACGTATTTTCATTTGTGACCTTTTTGTGACAAAAAACAGTTGGTCAAAATACGAGCGTCACTAACCAAACTACGTGATCTTTTTGTGATATGGTCAGACAAGCAGTTATCATCAGCCACATTGTTTCCACCTTCCATGTTCTAGCAGGGTGTCAAACAATAGTACAACGAGGTTGTAGCACACCAAATGCCGCCTCCATATCCTTTCTAGCGCTCTCAGGTTGTCTTAAAAAGGTAAATCTTTTGTTTCCTTGGGAGTTGCAGTTTTTCTTCATAAATCTAGACCACTAAGGATAGATAGTACCGCTTAGTGTATTAGTGGCAATTGATCTCATAATTGACATCTGAAGAATCGCCCTATACAAGGCTTGAAAACATCGAAGAGCGTTGAAGCATATTGATATCACTCTGAGAACCTTCCATACCGTAAAAAGTGTGTTAATCCAGAAATCTTGTGATGCCACAACTTTAAATATGATTGTACACTCTCCAACATGTACTTTTTATTGTCCCTGTCAAGCAAATGGACAGTTCTTCCACTCACGGTGCATGCAATCTGTACTTCCAAGCATCTCAAAGAAACCCTCCCTGAGCATTTATCTCCAAAAAACGAGTTGTACCTTAACTACTACTTTGCAGAGATAGACTCAGGTGGTGATGACGACGTCACAGGACAACGATGGTGTTGGCTACAAGCCCGAGCTCCTCCGATGACGACAATAGGTGAAAACAACTCTCCGGCTAGAGGCCTGAACTGCTCCAGCTAGCGGCGGTAGGGTGGCAAGATTGGGGAGGGTAGATTCAGACAGTGGCGTGGCGGTAGAGAGGAGGGAGATGCGGGAATCTGGGTGGAGAGAGACGGTAGAACATGATGTGGACGCGGGCAGACGCGGATAGTGTCTGTCTCATCGCACATTCGGCCCAAATTGGTTCGGAAATGGGACAAGCCGGACGCGTCCATCTCCCACCGGTCCGTTTAGGTTTCCCCGTTGGGCCATGGTTTCTATCCGTCCAGACATAAAAAAAAGGGAATGAGAGAAATGATCGGAACAACAGACGCTGTCGGACCAAATGGAGGGTGTCGTTGGAGTTGCCCTAAGAGTGGTTAATAAAACAACCGACTGCTCTGGCTATATTCCATTGCCATGTCATAAATAATCAGCTTATAGGCAGCATGTATATTAGTTTGGCTATATACATGTACTATTTTTATTATATACACATGGCCCACTTGATATTCTCACAAAGTGGCTAACAACATGTGTTGCAGCTGGCTATTAACTTACAGTCTGCTTTCTTCTCTCTGCCTTAACTAAGCAAAATTATGTTAACTAAATCCTTGTAGCTAGCTTGAATCACCTTATTGTATTGGTTGTAATGCTTACCCAGTTTGCTCCAGCTCCAGTATACTCCTCAAGGACGGATGGTTCCGGCCAATGGGGACCTATAGGCATCTGGCCTTTGGGACGAGCAAGAAAGCAGGAGAGGCATCAAAAGATGAGCTATCTACTTCCCCTCATTGGCTAGCCCAGCGCTTATCCTCTTTTTGTGCAGTTTTCGCCTGAGAAGACTGCAAATCGGGTAGCCTTTTGTAGCATCAAGTGGCCTACCGCTACTCCATTGGGCTTCTCTAATTTTTTCCTCCAGTAGCCACAACACGGCTACTCCTGTTCCAGCTCTTACGTCGAGTACGTGTCCCCTTTGCAAAGCCAGACAGAGTGTGACTGTGAGAGAGTGTTCGAGGGAGCTCACAGTCACAGGTCTCGACATTGATCTGGGAAGATCCAGGGCCACGTGCCGCGGCGCTGGAAGCCATGATCGCTCGCCATGCGAGGTCCGCACGGCTTTGTCGGCAGGTGTCGACCATCCACCACCACCACCCCCGTTGGGCCATGGTTTCTATCCGTCCAGACATAAACAAAAGGAAATGAGAGAAATGATCGGAACAAAACAGACGCTGGCGGACCAAATGGAGGGTGTCGTTGGAGTTGCCCTAAGAGCAAGGTTAATAAAACAACCGACTGCTCTGGCTATATTCCATTGCCATGTCATAAATAATCAGCTTATAACCAGCATGTATATTAGTTTGGCTATACACATGTACTATTTTATTATATACATGGCCCACTTGATATTCTCACAAAGTGGCTAACAACATGTGTTGCAGGCTCGAAACAGGCTTGCGCCCCGCTTTATAAATAAAGCCCAGCGACCGAACCGATACAAGGTGATGAGGAAATCCTCTTACACAGCAGATCAAAGATAAACAACAAAGAAAAAGGAAACCCGACTTGCCACCGAGTACCCCGGCGCGAGATCAAGAAGTACCAATGCTCCACGACGACGCCCCCAAGAGAGTGACGATGCAAAGCGTCGCCACCGTCGAGACCAAACAGTCAAGGGTTTTCACCCGGAGCCCTAGCGTGGAGAAGATACCCACAACGGCGCCCCCAAGAGGGATACGATACCCGCAAGCGCCGTCGCCGTTGGCGCCGGAGCGCAGAGCTTTCGCTCGGGAACACCATCCTACCACACCCGGTACCACGAACCGCCCAACGCCTCGAGCCAGGCCACCAAGACGCGATCTGGGAGCCGCTACCAGCACCAGGATCTCCCTCCGCCACCTCCACGCCACCCACGTGGACCGAGAAGACGACCATCACCACTGCCACGTCCCTCGCCGCAGAGGCGTCCGCGCAGACCACCTCCCAGAGCTGCCGCTCCGGCATCCAAGGTCTTGCCCCCAAGGAGAAGCAAGAGTCATGACGACAGTTCCACCGGCACGGAGAGGAGATGAACCGAGCGAGCAAGCCCTAGTACAGTGGGGGTATGACTAGCAGGACGCACCCGCCGGTCGCACCCGCAGACTCGAAGAAACGAGGCTGCTAGGTAGTCACCGGATGTGGGCCCTCCTGGCCCGGATCCAGCACCCCATCCACTCCATGGTCGGGGGAAGGGCTCCCCACAGCGCCGGGTGCCACTGAAACCACACAGGCAGCATGGCCCGTCCAACCCAGATCGGGCCCAAATGGGCCTAGATCGGACGGAGAGCTCCGCCGCCTCAGGCCAGCTTCGCCAGCCACCGTTCCGGAGCTGCGCCGCCCAGTCTTCTCCGTCACAGGCACCGGTGGAGGCGTCATCGTCGCCGAGGCGTCCCCGCCGTCCGCTTCCTTGGCCGAGACCTCCAGCCGAGATGCCGCTGCCCGCGTCACCAACTTAGGCGCCGTCGCCGGACACGACAGCACGACCACAGGCCCGCCCCTCCACCACCGAGTAGCCACGCCGCCGCCGGAGCGGCCGCGCCACCGTGCCCTCGGTCAACATAGTGCCCAGGCCCGCCTCACCCGGCCCGCGCCAGGATTCTTCGCGCGAGGGAGAAAGAAGGGCCTCGCCGCTGCCAGCGCCCGGCCTTCGGCCGGCGACGCCGTCCGGCGGCGGCGAGGGGAGGGAGGCAGCGCGGAGAGGAGGTGGACGGACGGGGAAGCTAGGGTTCCGCTCGCCGCTCGCGGGAGCGACGAGGGGAACGAGGGGCGAGAGTCCTCCTCATGTACTCTGAATGCCCTCTCGCTCGTGTTGCAGGCTTGCAGCTGGCTATTAACTTACAGTCTGCTTCTCTTCTCTCTGCCTTAACTAAGCAAAATTATGTTAACTAAATCCTTGTAGCTAGCTTGAATCACCTTATTGTATTGGCTGTAATGCTTACCCAGTTTGCTCCAGCTCCAGTATACTCCTCAAGGACGGATGGTTCCGGCCAATGGGGACCTATAGGCATCTGGCCTTTGGGACGAGCAAGAAAGCAGGAGAGGCATCGAAAGATGAGCTATCTACTTCCCCTCATTGGCTAGCCCAGCGCTTATCCTCTATTTGTGCAGTTTTCGCCTGAGAAGACTGCAAATCGGGTAGCCTTTTGTAGCATCAAGTGGCCTACCGCTACTTAGGGTGAAAACGGAGCGGATACGGTCGAATAGTAGTGAAATCATGTTCGTGACCATATTTTTTCCGGATACGGAGTCGGAGCGGATAGTGTGCGGATACGAATATGGAATCGGATCTTGTCAGTTACGAATATGGATCGAATACGGAACGAATACGGTTCGGTTGCGGATAAACATTTCGTCGGATGTCGCATTGAAAATAGGACTGTTATATAGCAGATATTATGAACTAACTTACTCCAAATTAACTCTATGTATTGTGATATACTAAGATAGATAATGGTTTCATACTCATATTTCCATTTCCAAGTGGCTACTTAATTTTGCCCTTGCATGACCTAAGGGTGCCTCCCAAAAATGTGATTCACAAATATGCTAGTGACTTGAGCAAAGACTTTTCAAGAGTTGTGTAAGTACATAAGTTTTAACTGCCCAACAACTCAGGCTCAAGGTATTACTTGTCGGATATTACGCCGGATATTTGTCGGATATAACGGTGAAATATGGTATATCTTCGGATACGGGCGGATATTAGTAAAACCACATCATTTTCCGTATCCGTTAGTTACTATCCGTATCTGTGACCGTATCCGACAACTATCTGACCGTATCCGTATTTGCCTTCCGTGAGGCTCCGGTCGGTCGGTCGGTCGGTCGGAAATAATCCGTACCGTTTTCACCCCTACCGCTACTCCATTGGGCTTCTCTAATTTTTTTCTCCAGTAGCCACAACACGGCTACTCCTGTTCCAGCTCTTACGTCGAGTACGCGTCCCCTTTGCAAAGCCAGACAGAGTGTGACTGTGAGAGAGTGTTCGAGGTCTCGACATTGATCTGGGAAGATCTAGGGCCACGTGAATTCCAAGGCATACTCTGGTCCGCTCTCGCGTTCGCTAGGGTTCCGCGCCGCCGCCGCCTAGTTCTCCTCCTCCCCTCCGCGCCGTCGCCGGCGGCGGCCGCCCACCCCTCCCCCAGCCCCCTCCCCCGCCTGTCTTTCCCCTCTCGCGCTCCTGCCGCCTCCCGTGGCGGCGGAGCGCGCCCAACCCGGCCCAGCTCAGCCGCCGCCCGTGCTCCTCCTCGTCGCCGCCGGCAGGGGCTGCCGGGCTTAGCCCGGTGGGCGCCGGCGGCATGTCTTCCCCCGCGTCGGTGTAGGTGGAGGCGGGAATCCTTCCTCTCGGCGGCGGTGCTCCTCAGGTGGCGGTGGTCCGGTCTTGGCCGGGTCGTACAGTCACGACGGCGGCGCACTCGCGCCGGCAGGGCGGTGCAGTGCGGTAGGCACCGGCGTGCTGCGGCCCAGATCTGAGCCCGTCGGGCCCCATCTGGGTTTGGCGGGCCAGCCGGTTCTGCGGCGTGCTCTGGAGCTGGCGGCGAGGCAGAGGTTGCTGGGGCAGCGGCGACGGCAGCCGGCCTGTTGCAGCGTGGCGGCGAGCTTCACGGGCCCGTTCTGGGCCCGGCCGGACCCTATTAGGACTGGTGTGCCCCCGCGGGGGCTTTACGGATCCACTGGACTCGGCCGGACTTGACGGGGACTGGTGTGCTCAGCTGCCGCGTCCGGTCGACTACCGTCTTCGGCGGTGGAGGTTGTTCCCTCCCGCACGGCTGCGGTGCTGTTGACCCCGGTTCATACTTCCCCTCACCTCCGTCTTGCAGACCTCGTGCCGACAACTTTGGTGAGACGACGATGGTGGTGACTTCGGATTCATTGGCGCATGGTGGTGGGCGGCTAGTCTGGTGGTTTCGAGGCTAGTCCTCGCGGGGCTGATGTGTTACCGATCGTCTGGGGTTGTGAAAGGGGTTTCGGGAGAAATCCTTGTCGGTTAGTTCGACACCGACGCGGTGCCGCCTCCGGGTGGCATCCTTCCTTCCTGCAGGGCGTCGACGCTACCCTTCGCTTCCCTCCGTGCCGGGGGAAACCCTAGGACCAGTGCCCTGGTCCGGGCAGCAGCATGACGTCCCTTCTTGAAAGTGTTGCGTGGTACTCGTCGATTCGGTGGTAGGAGCGTGGTGGTACTCTGTTGGAGAGGGCGCAGCGGTTGCGGGTCACCATCGTTTAGTCGATCCGCCTATGTCTCATTTTTTTTTTTTTTTGGTGTATGTTTACTGCTGCCCCAGCATTGCAAGTTGGTTGTACCGGGTGTTTGCTATTATTATAGCGGAGCTACGGCCTATTTCGTCAGATCCAGGCCACGTGCCGGGGCGCTGGAAGCCATGATCGCTCGCCATGCGAGGTCTGCACGGCTTTGTCGGCAGGTGTCGACCATCCACCACCACCACCCCGGTGTACGTAAAGAACGCCTCCTCATTGGCGTAGCTAGGCTAGCACCCCATAGAATCGAGCTCCCACCACGTGTTGGCATCAGCTTTCCTGTAATATGCACCCGACGCAACGCATGCAGCAAAAGACGCTAGCGACCATATATGTCCGTCTACGCACGTACGTGAACTACTAGTAAGATACTGAGCAAGTTGCCAAGTTCACCATGGCATCCTACAGTTGTGATGATGTACAAACAAAACTATACTCCTACATGTAAGCTATATGAGGCAGATGCATAAATGGAATGTTTAAATGTGTCGGCAGCCATTTTGCCCACAACTCAAAAGATACACACAAGTAAGCTACACACATATAGTTCAAAATGTTCTAAACAAACTTCCTTTTATTCAACAAGCCCGTTGGATATTTTTAATCCGTCCATGACGAATAAATGCGTCACCCGAAACTAAAGACGAATAATTAGCCCGATGAATTGGTGGAAAACCATAACACTAGGCCACGATATAACATTCCACACTTTTTTAAGAGATACGAGAAATAAAAAAACCAGGCTCTGTAGAAAATTCGTTTAGCAAATGAGGCAAAAAAAACCCATGCTTGCGGTGTTTAAGTAGAGTTGCATCCGTTCAACTGGGGCGGAATTAATTAGTACCAGTGTAGCAGCTACTTTCGGTGACCATACTATATATCTTGTAGCCATTTTGCTCAATACACAATATACACAAAGTACGCTACACTTGTAGCTCAAAATGTTATAAACAGATAGACTTTTTCGGTTCAACACGCCAGTTGGATATTTTTAATCCATAGACGAATAAATCTGTTTATCTAAATTAAAGACGAATCATTAACCCGCGTGGAGTGGTGGACAATTCTTACACTAGGCCACCACCTAACATTCCACACTTTTTGAGTGGATTGAGAACAAAACTCGGTAATCAAGTCGAAAAAGCCACGGCTCTTGATGTATAAATAGAGCCGCGGCTATTCAGCACAGACGATATCGGTAACGGTGTGGTTGCTACTTTCGGTGTGACCAAATATATCTTGGTGTCGATTACATACAAATCCTTACAAGCTTTTTTGACAACAACCTATCCATACAAGTTAGATATGAGTAGAGAGGATTTCATCAATTTCTCCGGTTTTACCCAACCAGGGCGCCGCAGCCTTCCTAGAACTCCATCAACCTCAAGCGCCTCAGCTTCAGCAGATGCCGACATGCCAGGAGGGCTCCTACCGATCGCCAACATCGGGCGGATCATGAAGGACGTGCTGCCGCCGGAGGCCAAGGTGTCCAAGCGCGCCAAGGAGACAATCCAGGAGTGCGCGACAGAGTTCATCGGCTTCGTCACCAGCGAGGCCTCCGAGCGGTGCCGGCGGGAGCGGCGCAAGACGGTAAACGGCGACGACATCTGCCACGCCATGAGGAGCCTCGGCCTCGACCACTACGCCGGCGCCATGCACAGGTACCTGCAGAGGTACCGCGAGGGGGAGGAACTCGCGGCGGCGCTCAACAACAGCAGTACAGCGCCACCGGACGACGACATGATCCAGATCGACGTCAGGGCGCAGCTGTCCATCTCCAGGGGCAGCGAGAACCAGTATGGAAGGAATTGATTAACCATCTCCGGCCCGATAGCCTCGAAGATCTACCTTTGGATTCTAAGCATCTTGTTTGTTGTGTTTGTTGGATTTGTACATGTACGAGTACGAAGGTCACGTGGACTAGTTATTTGATCGTATGTTGTATGATTGTTCAGTAGGTACAAAAGTTGCGCGTTCAAACAAACATTGTACTTTTTTTTCTACGAAAACATTGTACACTCAGTTATGCAATTACCTGAAAATGTTTGAACTTGGTTGCCGCCGCCCATTTTTTATGTTCAATAATTAGTGTTAGGAGAATGGGGGAAAATCTTGCAATTGTCTTGAGAAAAGTTTGGATTCTGTCAGAGTGATCTCGAGTTGTTTTCGTGGAAACAAAATGAGTGTCGGAACAAAAGGTAATATCAAAACAACAAAGCATGCATAAGCTCCAACTTGCAGACGCCGGGCTAACCAATTCGAAAAAAAATACATGGCCCATATATAAGCTCCAACTTGCAGGATGCATCGTTATTCTGGGTACTGAAATCAAGACATTCAAAATCTGATATACTGAGTCTTTTGATCGCTCTCAGGTGTATGCAGATGGTTTTTTTTCTCTCCTCGAGAAGCGGACAGAGGTACACCTGGTTTTCCTCTCCCGATGCTCTATGATGCATGGATTATATTAAATTCATGTGCAACTAGCAGCAGTAGAAGAAAGTTTGGGTGAAAGAGCTAAAAAAGCACCGAAGGCAAGGGTAAACTTGCAGTTCACTATAAAGTTTGTAGGGACCATTCCTTGAACAAATTCTTTCCTTTTGATATTCAAATGTCACCATTCGTTGTGCCCAAAGACTGCCGTGTTGTACATCACGCGTGGTTAATATATTTGTTCGGTGCAAAAAGTGATTTTTTAAGCATAATGATGTTCGACAACAAGTGTCAAGTTGCGAAGTGAGGATTGCCCTGCAAGCGCACTGTGCGATAAAATCGTCTCAAGTGATACGATGAATGATGATGTTCACACGCCATGAGGCTCTCTTTATACCCGCGCTGCTCCCTTATTGAGGCGAACAAAAGGAAGCCTACTATTGTAAAGTATTTTTGTCGTGGTGAAATTTTATTGTCTACCTTCATGAGCCATTAATCGACCACATGCCCTTTCATGCCGGTAAGGAAGCCACACTATTTGACTTTTTTTCCGGCACAACACTATTAGACTTGGGGTAAGTCCTTTAGCTTTTTTTTATAGAAAAGGGGCACTCCAGACTCTGCATCAAAATGATGCATATTGCCGCTTTTTTAATTTATTTGGAACATAGTCTTAGAGCCAGTATTCGGGGTAAGTCCTTTAGCTATTAGTTGTGGGGAGTAACATACACGAGTGTAACTAGTATAATGCATATGATACTACTCTATGTTACTATCTTTATAGTGTGTGGTGTCATACTGTATCAAACAATGCTTCACTTATCAGGTTGTGGCCTCATTTTCCTTTGGGTTGCACTATTTTACGGTGTCATTATATGTTACCACCATCCTTTCTTGCATTTTCTTAATATTATGTCGTGTCAGCAACATGCCTGGTTGTCATTGCATGATGATGCATGTTACTAACTTTTTCCGAAAAGAGGATAAAATATTGTACTCTACATCAAATGATGCACACAACCATTCTATTGCGACATTATTTTGATCAAGTTATTATAATTCAAGAATCACTAAAGGTTGAAACATGAATCAACCATAAAAATAGTAACAACATACAAAAACTAGCAATCTTGTAGTCTAGTATCTTGTAGTCAGCATAAACCATAAGATCACGTTGATCCAGTGGGAGTAGGAACACCCACAACTGAATCTAGTGAGAGCAACTATATCGATAACTTGCAAAATACGAAATTTATTTGTCTTATTGAAAATAAGGTTATTCCTGCAATTCCATATCGACTAACATAAAGTTGAAACCCCTATATGAATTTGAGCCTTAATTTTTTAAGTCTATCACGTTCAACAAATTACCAAACATATTGGTTATACTGGTTGAAGGTGCAAGGTCATATGTAGTCTTTTCTCATTTTGCTCTTTATTTATAAATCCCAAAAATTATATGTAATTTTTCTTACAAAATATATTTGGTGACTTCACTGAAATATTCACGAGGTTTTAGAAAATGTTCGTGTAGTTTTAAAAAATTATTCACAAGTTCACAAAAAAAATTATAAGAGAAAAATGTTAGTACAAGTTAAAATAATTTGTTCGCAAGTAAAAACAGTGCCCGTACCATTCAAATATATATATAGAAGTTAAAGTAAAATTTTCATGGGTTGAAAAAAGATGTTGCCACCATTTAGAAATATCGTCACGATGTACGCGAGTTAAGAAAAATGTTAGCAGCGTTCAGATATATTGCTCACGGGATTCAAAAAATGTGTGAAAAACATAGAATATTCATGTATTTATAAAGTATAAATAAACATTAATAAAAATAAAACATCGAAAAAACAGTAAATGGAAAAAATAAAACTAAAAGAGAGATGCAAACAAAAACAAAAGCAATTAAAAAGAAGAGAAACACCTTAACTGGGCCGGCTGCAAGTTTACTACGCGTCAGTGTAGCAGCGCTAACTGGCCACGAGCACTATATCTAGCTCTAAGTGGGTCGAAACACGGACTCGCTCGCGGGAGTCAGCCGCATGGGCTGGCCCATTTATTTTCCTTTTCTTTGTTTCTTTTTCTAAGCTAGTTTATTCTTCTTCTTTTTAATCTTTTTGTTTCTTTGTTTCAATTGTTTTCTCAGATTAAAAAAATCTTTTTTGAAGATTATTTTAAATAATGTAATTGAAAATGGTTCATATTTGAAAAAAATATTTTTTAAAAGGTTCAGATTTTAAGAAATGTTCTTATTTAAAATGGTTCATATTTAAAAAAATCATGTTTGAAAAATGTTCTTTTTTTGAAAATGGTTGGGATTTAAAGAAAGTTCATATTTGAGTTTTTTGAAAATAGTTCTGATTTGATAATTATTTCAAGTTTAAACATATTCAATTTCGAAAATGTTCAGATTTCGAAAAAGAAATAAAATTGAGAAATAATATAAATTTTCAGGGTTTTGCATGTCGTTTTTTTATTACTTTCGCCCATATACGAGATTAGCAATTTTTGCAAAATTAACGTAATTTCGAAAAAAAAGATTCAAAAACATTGGTCAGATTTAAAAGTCTAAGATGAAATTAAATCAGCAAAATTAGACGCGAGAAACTGGAGTTGAACTCAAGCCCATGCATTCAACCACCAATACCGTATACCACTAGACTAGTGCATCACTTTTAATTTGATATTTCCTTATTAGAAGTGTTACGTACATAATTTATTTAAATTTGACCGAAATTTTTGGACGAGATTATGCTTTCTCGCCCCTTACCGAAAACCCTAAATTTCTAGAAATTTCAACGATTTTTTTCCCTGATGGAATCGTATGTGCGAGCCGGTCGCGCGGACTCCCTTGAAGCGAGATATAGGACCCCTGCAAAAGCCTTATAATACAAAGGAAAAAGTCCATTTAAAACCCTGAACTTGTAGTGCTCGGGCGAAATGAACCCTGAACTTCAAATCCGGTCGTTTGAACCCTAAACTTAGCAATCCGGTCTAAATTGAGCCCTGGACATGTTTGATAGAGAAAAAAATTAAATTATAAAAATGCTACCGCCACTGACATCGTTGGCCCACATGTCATTTCCTTCTTCTTCCCCAATCAGGAGTTTTTCCTTTCTTTTGCATTGGAGGTTGGCCGACGCAACGTCACCGCGGGCAAAGAAAAAAGGACGCCACCACGCCCGCCGGTGGCCATCTGGTCTGGTGGGGCACGTCGGCGGCCGGCTGATCAGCGATGGCGTTCTGCCAGCGGCCTTCTGCTTCGGTAGGACTCATCGGCGGACGACTTCATCCGCGAGGGCGTCTCGCACCCGCGCCCGCCGGTGGCCATCTGGTCTGGAGCGGCTCGACGGCGGCCGGTAGCATCCGCGATGTCGTCCCACACCCGCGCCCGCCGGCAGCCATCTGCGCACCATCCAGTTGCATCACGCCCGTGGCGGGGCCTCGGCGGCGGCCGTCGAACCGCGCCAGGAGCACGGCGAGCTCGGCGACGGAAAGCCGCCTCCGCGACGGCGTCCCGCACCCGCGCCCTCCGGCGGCCATCAAATCGTGCCAGGAGCACGGCGAGCTCGGCAACGGAAGGCTGCCTCCGTGACGGCGTCCCGCACCCGTGCCAGCCGACGGCGGCCATCTGCGCAACGTCCAGATGCTCCATCACGCCCCTGGTGGCGTCTCGGCGGCGACCGTCGAACCGCACCAGGAGCACCGCGAGCTCGGTGGCGACCTTGCCCGCGCTGTCGGCGGCCATCTGCTTCCGTGTATTGATTTTAGAGGTAAGATGGGGATAAAGATGAATATGACACGTGGTCCCGTCAAGTCAGTGAGACGGCAGGTATTCCCAGCCGGGATTTTTTGTTTCCCGGTGTGCCAAACAGCTACAAGGTTCAATTTAGACCGGGATTGCTAAGTTCAGAGTTCAAACGACCGGGATTTGAAGTTCAGGGTTCATTTCGCCCGAGCCCTACAAGTTCAGGATTTAAAATGGACTTTTTCCTAATACAAACATAATCCGGAGATAGCCCTGGGATTGTCGATTGGGCAATGAACTATAGGTTCAGATTGAAAGAGCCTAGCTCAGTCGTACGCGAAATGGCTCGGTTACGAGCGCGCGAGCGCTCGCTCGGTCCTCCCGCGTCGATCCTCTAGTTCCTTTTCGTTTTTTCCAGCGCTAATTTCTGTTACTTTTCCTATTTCCTTTTCTAACCTGGGGACCACCGCTCTGAATTCTTTTGACTTTTCACCGCCGGTCGCTACACATGCATGGGTGGGAGGTGGATTATGTCAATTCTTATCTATCTATCTATACTTCTTATAAAACAAAACTCCACTAACTTGTACTTTCTCGGTCCCAAAATAAGTGTCTCAAGTTTGTCCAAAAGTGAATGTATCTAGACATGTTTCATATATAGATACATCAACTTTTGGACAAACTTGAGACACTTATTTTTAGACGGAGGGAGTATTAATTATTTTCTATCTCAACATGCAAGCTATACACATCATCCATTCACTTAACCAATCAATTGTCCATATCATTTCCACTAATACTTATTAATCACGCATCGTCTATTCCTTAAACCACATCATCCACTATTTGAGCTATTATTTATCCATGTCATCAAAAATTTATTAATGATTTTCTATCCATCCATGAAAACTATTCGCATTATAAATTATTTTATCCATACAATACCTCATCAATTTTAGTTGTTAAATATACAAAGATTATACATTGATTAAATCTAGCCTCTCGATTATGGTGCCCAATCGATTCCTAAATATTTCGAAGAAATTTTCCTGTTCTATGTGTAATAAGTCCTTTCGTTTATACTACATTAAAAAAAAAAAATCCCGCTGGTATCTTTCTAGTTTCTCCTAATCTCCTGTCTGCATACAGATTGCAGATGCATGGGTTGGGTCCACCATACCTTTTACCTGTGTACATTGCCACTTATGTCGTTTTGCTTCTAATCCCTTTTCCTTTCCTCTCTTGTCTTTTTCTTTTTTATTTTTTCCCTGGTTTGCGTACATTTTCAATCCGTGAACATTATCCGGACCTTGTGGAACTTTTAGAACTTTTGAACATTGAACCGTGTACATTATTTTGGATGTATAACCTTTTTTTTTTCAAAATCACAAACCTCTATTTGCTTTATAATATTTTTTTGTATGAAAATGCAAGGTTGTCGGAGATAACTTATGATGGCACATTTTTAAATGTTTTCGCTTTGATACTATTCCCTTTACGTGCCAAAAAAAAATCTGATTTTTGCTTGTAAATATATCCAATATAATTTTCAATTCCTTTTTTGGGACGATGATTTCTTAGGGTAAATAAAAATGGCTGAGAAATAGGAAAATACCCAGTTTCTACTTGTACAAAAAAGTAGAATAGAAAAGAACTACCACTTTCTACTAGTATGAAATAACAGAAAACATAACTCGGACAACTACACATTTTGATCATAATAGATTCCAGGTGAACAACGATAGTATCTAAGCACGACGAATAATATAATGATGTAATTTTCTCTTTTTTTGTTATGTGAATATGTATATTTGAGCTGGACTATTCCTTTTTTATAAATCAGTAAAATAAAAAAGGATCAGTAAACTGAAATACCTTTATGCTATTTATTTTTATGATAACATGTATTCTATATTAAAATCATTTTTCTTAGGCCAAATTTATTTTAAATTCCTTTTTGGGTCTGTGGTTTTAGGGGGAAATAATGGTGGGGATAGGAAAAAACACTTTCTACTAGGATAAACATTTATTGTTATTATTTATGATGTAGCAAACAAGTTACCAACAAGGGTTAAATTATGAATGCGGATTGAATGAGAAAAGAACTAATTATTTAATTATTTTGTATCCCCACTTCATAACTTTTTTGTCATTTGATTGCTAATATCTTACTAGTTCTCTCTCATCGATAACTTTGCATGATAGATAATAAATTTTAAGTATCCCTACCTAGTAACTTTTTTGATATATAACTGGTAATATCTTAATAGGTCCCTCATCGGTAACTTGTATGCTAGAGTCTTGATAATTAATTTTTATTTTACCCCACCCGATAACTTGTTTTCTATGCGACTGTTGATATCTTACTAGTACTTTTCTCATCCATAACTTGTTTGATAGAGTCTTGGTAATATTTTTTAGTACCCCCACATGATAACTAATTTGCTATGCGACTGGTATCATCTTACTAGTTCTTCTCTCGTAGATAACTTGTATGAGTGTATTGGTAATAAATTTTTAGCATATTCACCTGATAACTTGCTTGATATCTGATTGGTAATATCTTAATTTTTTCCATCATCGGTAACTTGTATGTTATAGTCTTGATAATAATTTTTAGTATCCCACACTTGATGACTTGTTTGTTATGTGGCTGGTAACATCTTACTAGCTATTTTCTCATCGATAACTTGTATGCCAGACTCTTGGTAATAAAATTTTAGTACCCCCACCTGATAACTTGTTTGCCATGCGACTAGTAACATCTTACTAGTTCAGTTTGCATCGATAACTTGTATGCTAGTGTATTGGTAATAAAGTTTTAGTATCCCCGCCTATTAACTTGTTTGATATGTGACTGGTAATATCTTAATTGTCCCCTTATCGGTAACTTTGAATGCTAGAGTCTTGATAATAAGTTTAGTATCCCCCACTTGATAACTTATTTGTTATGTTACTTCTAACATGTTACTATTTCTTTTCTCACTGATTACTTATATGCTAGCGTCTTGGTAATAAATTTTTTAGTATCTCGGCCTGATAACTTATTTGTTATACGTCTAGTAACATCTTACTGGTTCTTTTCCCATCGATAACTTGTATTCTAGAATCTCGGTAATAATTTTTTTTATTATCCCCACCTGATAATTTTTTTGCTATGTGACTGGTAACATCTTACTTGTTCTTTTCTCACCAATAAATTATATGCTAGGGTATTGGTAAAAATTATTTAGTTCCCCACCTGATAACTTGCTTGATATGCGACTGGTAATATCTTCATTGTTCCCCGTCGATAACTTGTATGCTAGAGACTTGATAATAAGATTTAGTATCCCCTCACTTGATAACTTGTTTAATTTATTATGTGACTAGTAACATTTTACTAGTTCTTTTCTCATCGATAACTTATATGCGAGAGTCTTGGTAATAAACTTATAGTATCTCCACCTGATAACTTGTTTGCTATGTGACTGGTAACATCTTACTAGTTATTTTTTTTTTACAGAGAGACCGTAGGGAAAAATCCCTACGGTGTATATTTTATATTAATAAACAAAGAAAAACCAGAGGTTTTTCAATGCAAGTCTCTTACAAATCTCTGCCAAAAATTCAGGGTGGCTGGAAACCCAAAAAACTAGAAGAAAAAGAACTCATCTAATTAAAAGTAGCTAGGACCCAATAAAGAAGGGGCTGCACTCTATTCTGCCGAACACGGTACTGATGAAGCAGAACATCATTCTGGAAGAGAACTTTCCATCTCGCAAGCGAAGGCGTCAGATTTTTAAAAATCCAGTCATTTCTACTCTTCCAAATATTCCACAAAGCACACACCAAAATCTCCATTGAGCAAGGTCTAGTGAAAAGACTTTGGGCAAGTGCAAAACGCTGAGAAATAGGCAGAGAAGAGTCCCAGTGCACGCCAATAACATCCCAGCAGCTAACAGCGAAGGAGAACTCAAAGAACAGATGATCGCGTGTCTCTAAAAGCCTCGAATCATAGAGAACACAATGATTTCCTGAATCAATATGCCAATGTTTCCTTAACATGAGGTCTTTAGTGTTCAACCTCTCCTTTTGCAGCAACCATGCAAAGACACGGAGCTTAGGCAGACATCTCGATTTCCAAATGGCTGTTAAAGACTAATCTTGAGGGAGATGAGAGAAAATGAATTTATAGTATTTGGCCGAGGAGAACAAAGAGCTGCCCCACGGAAAAACTTTAGAGTCCATATCCGCCGAGCTAAAATCGTGTGCATCAAGAATATTAGAGACCTGCTCAAGTTCTTCAAAGGCCTGCAACGAGAGTGGCAAGGCAAACGAAGCAGTCCGATCATCAGCCAGTACGAAGTGAGCGACAGACACATCCTCGTTGATAACAAAAGAGTATAGTCTGGGATATTTATCACATAAGAGCTCACTCGCATGCCAGAAGTCTTTCCAAAAGAGGGTGGTCTGCCCATTCCCAATACTAGAAGTAGTGATGTTGCGATAAATATTAACCAATTTGAAAATGTCCTTCCACCAAAAAGAGCCTCTGGCATATTGGGCTTGGGGAGGAATGTGGGGATCATAGAGAGACCAAACAAGCGAGACCCAAGGCACATCAGCTCGGCAGAAAAATTTATGCAAATGCTTGATCAGCAAGCCTATGTTCTGCACTTCTAAATTTAGGATTCCAAGACCCCCATATTTCTTAGGCCGGCAAACCATGTTCCAGGCAGCAAGAGAGTGAACTGAATTAGAATCATCATCCTTTCCCCACAAACCATGACGTCTAATCCGGTCGAAGAGCTTTAGGATGGCTTTCGGCATCTTGATCGTACATAGAAAGTGCATAGGCAACGTAGAAAGGATTGAATTAACATAGGTGAGCCTGCCACCATAGTCCAAAAAGTGTGCGCTGGCATTCAGTCTCCGCTCCATCTGATCTGTCAAAGGCATAAGGTCTTGTACAGAGGGCCACGATGATCCTAACGGCAGGCCAAGGTATGTGAACGGTAACGATCCCGTAGCACAGCCAAATGTGGCAGCAAGCGAAGCAAGGAGTTCAGCAAAACATTGACATGCATGTGACAAGATTTGTCATAGTTAACCATGAGACCAGTGGCAGCAGAAAACACTTGTAGCAGTTCTTTCAGAGCAAGAAGCTGAGCTGGGCAGGCCTTAAGGATCAACAAAGTATCATCTACGTATTGTGCAATAGGGAAATCAGTCTGTGGAATTGGCAAGGGAGGGAAAGTATCCCATCAAAAGATAGTTGATTAACCATAGTCTGAAGAAGATCTGCGCCAGCAACAAAGAGGATCGGGGAGAAAGGGTCCCCTTGTCGAACACCTCGACGACAAGGGAACTTCTTGCCTGCAACACCATTGAGTAACACAGAGGAGGTGCCCGAGGAGAAAATGAGTCAGACCCAAGAAAGCCATCTATCATAAAACCCCCAACATTCCAAAATTTGGATGATCGCCGAGTGTTCAATAGTATCAACCGCTTTGGCGAAGTCAAGTTTGAGAACCACCACCTCTTGCCTAGACTGTTTGCATTGATGAATATACTCATAAGCCCATGCCACACAATCCTGTATCGTCCTGGTCTTGAGAAACCCATATTGATTGACATGAACCAGCTTCAGAATCTTGGATTGCAAGAGGTTGGCTAAAAGTTTTGTCAGAAGTTTGAGGCTGGAATTAAGCAGAGATATAGGGCAAAAATCATTAGGTCCTTTTGGCGACTACACCATAGGTATAAGCGTAATATACGCATCGTTAATGCTCTGGAGGTTTACACGAAGGTGCCAAAAGTCCTCACACAAACGGTAGAAATCATGACAGATGATGGGCCAGCATGTTTTTAGGAACAGACCAAAAAAACCGTCAGGGCCCGGTGCCTTATCGGTCGGCATCTCAGCAATAACTCGATCAATCTCTTCATGAGAGAAAGGAGAAGATAAATCATCTAGATCAGCAGCAGGTTGAATAAATTCAGAGAAGTTAAAAGCTGGATCAATAGGAGTGGACACACCAAGCCTCTCCTTAAACGAATTCCACATAATGGCCGCTTTCTCTTCATGCTCCGTGGCCTCCGAACCATCAGCACGTGCTAGGATAGAGATATGATTTTTCCGATATCGAATGGTCGCCATTGAGTGAAAGAATTTCGTGTTTTCACTGCCAAACTTGGCCCATCTAGCAGTACATCTTTTTTTCCAGTACATCTGTTTACAGTCAAGGAGATGCTGCAATTTTCGCTTTAAAATATTAAGGAATTTCCATTCTGAGATATGTAAAGTGTGAATCTACTCCAAATCATCAAGCCAGAGGATGGTGTCATTGCATTTTTCAATCACATGCGAGAGGACAGAGATACCAGTGCACCAGTTTTTTAGTCCTTTTCTAAGCAACTTGAATTTGGCCGAGAGACAGAGGGCACTATCGCCAGGGCAGTGTATGTCCCAAATGCGTTGGACAACATCCAGAAAACCTGGCATTTTAATCCAATTATCCTCAAAGCGGAAGATCGAAGCCTTAGGAATATTAGTGCCAATGGAGACAACGCAGGGGGTGTGATCAGAAGTGGGGCGAGCAAGAGGACGCACTGTAGTATCAGGATATTGAAGCGTCCATGCAGGCGAGGTAAAGAACCAGTCGAGCTATACCAACCGGGAATCAGCTTGCCTATTGCTCCACATATAGTTACACCCTTTGATCGGAAGTTCTACTAAGCCTAGGTAGGAGATCACCTCATTGAACGTAGCGATATCCTCCAGGTTAGCACCAGGCCTGTTGCGGCTATCAAATAGCGGTAAAAATTGAAATCGCCAAGGATAAGCCATAAGGCGTCTTGCGAGATGTCAAGGTGAAACAGCCAGGCAATGAAGTTTTCGCGTTCTACCCCATCACAAGGGCCATAGACATTAACCGGTACGAAGGTCTCAGCCGAAAAAGTAGACGTGAAACTAATCACAATACCGAAGCTTTCCTGAAGAAGAACCTGACCTGTGAACATATTGCTAGCCCAAAGAACCAGAAGCCCGCCCGAGGCCCCATCCGAAGGAATGAACGCAAACTTATCAAAACGACATGGGGCAAAAGATTTTATGAAGATGATGTCAAATTTAGAGCGTTTCGTTTCCTGGAAGCAGATGATCAAGGCATCGCTCTCCTTAATTTTATCACGAATAAGGGGCCTTTTTTCCGGGCTATTAATCCCACGCACATTCCAACAAAAGACATACCAGATTCGCTTACCACTCACAAAGTCTGACATTGCAAAGCACACGATCAAGGTTTAACTGACACACGCGAAGGATGACCAGGTACAACTGGCAAGACGACCACACGACCAATTTTAACTGATTAATCATCACGCTCCTTCAGCAGCTGATCATCAGTCAGCTCCATCGGATCAATCTTGCAGTCTTCAATCCCAATGCACTGGAGTTTAGACAACTGAGAGACAGGACGAGGAGCGGCCTTCGAAACCTGGGAATTCTTGCGCCTAGTAGGGGTATAGGGGATGGACTCATGCATGAACCCGACATTGTTGCTTCTGGTAGGGCGGCGCGGCAGTGAATTAGTGACAGGAGCTTCCGTTTTGCGGGGACGGCCATGAGGACGAGTAGGCGCAGATGGAGCAACAACCACCTTGGAAGAAGAGCCAGCAACTATTGGGTTACGTGCATGGAAAACAAAAAAATTCGCCACTACAACGCAACAGCAAGATCTACTATGAAGATACAAGTGACAAGACATGCAAATTTGATCTAACTGTAAATCGTTACCGACACCGTTGAAGCGGAAGAGATGTCGATGACGATGTTGATGAAGCTTGTGGAAGAACTCCCTCGGCTAAGCCTAGCCGAGAGAATATCGTAGACTCCTTGTGTCCCGCCTTGATCCAATAGAGTGAGATAGAGTCAACTGTTTCTCAACGGATCACCCCTCTGAGTTTCGCATGTATACATCTGATCTAGTCCAGCAGGGCTTCGCCGTCCACACTTGAAGCACTCACCGCTGGTGTATATAAAGGTGGAGATCTCAAGACATGAGAAGGAGGGAGAGAGAGATTAGATATTAGATCTAGATCTAATTGGAGAGAGGAACCCTCTAATCCAACTAGAAGAGACCTAACTTGTGTCTCTCTAAAGGAGAGGGGGTGGGGTTTATATAGGAGGCAAAGGGGAGAGGGACTTGGGGAGGGGAAAGCTTTCCCCTAGTCCAAGTCGGCTTGGGGAAGGGGAAAGTTTTCCGCTTGCCCAATTCGGTTTGGGGGGGAGGAGTCCTTGTCCAACAAGGCTCCCCCCAAACCGCCTCCCCCCATGGGCTTTGGCCCATCTAGGGTTTGGCCAAGGAGGGGAATTCCCCCTTGCATACTTGGCCCACCCGCCCCACTTGGGGGTGCGGCATGGGCCCACTTGGCAGCCCCCTTCGGTGGCTTCAATTTATTTAATATTTTTCCAATAATTATTTATTAATTAAATAAATTAATATTTAATTAAATAATATTTTGTCTAATTAATTCTTATTTGAATATTTCCTTTTACAGAATATTCCCCGAATTAATTGCTTATCATATAAAACACGTTTACATGATCTGGGACACCCAGCGTCCGCAGACAAAATACTCTGGACAAATATTTCCCTCTTATATAAACCTTCGGAATAAATTCGACTAGTGATAGAAACTATTTCTATTACTCCGAGACACCTAGTGTATGCATAATCCAATCTCTCTGATAAAGATATTATCTACCACACAGAAACCATTCCGGTGATACTCTCTCGGTATCCAGACCAATCATATACACAACAAACTAGAACTGACTTAAGCGTGTTACCTTACAGGTTCGATAACGTGTAGCTATAATTAGATGTTTCCATCTAATCACCAGCCAGGGTCAGATACATGGGCTACCTGAATAACTGCTACCGTTATGCGAATAACACTCTGTTGAACCTGTTGATTATTAATTCGTCATTCCCATTACTCACGATACTGAAATTACCCGAGATAAAGTATTCCCGATATTTTCATGAATCAATCCCTGATTCACTATATCTCTGTCTATCTCGTTACCGGTAAATTTCCTTTTCTCGTTCCCGTAATCCGATATCCCACATGATGTAACTTCATCATGCATTGTCTGCAGAACATATTGGATATCATACATACCGAGTGGGCCCTGGAAGTATCTCTCTTTTGACAGAGGAGTAATTTCCCATCTTGGAACATTAGGATATATGCATACCTTGGTAATCACCCAGTGACTGCCATTTTGCCACCCAGTTACGGCCATGGCGTTGACAGTACCAAAGTAATTCTTCCAGTATGCATAACCCCAATAACATCATGGTCTAAGGACATGTCATATAATAACCATCTGCGATATTGCACTAAGGACAAAAATACACTTTGGAATCTTCTTAGCATATCAACGATTTGGGTCTACCCAGCCATATTGTTTCCACCAACAATATGCCACTCATTGATGCTGACATAAACAATGTCCCAGACCAGGAAAACGTGGTCTCTAGCAATGAACGAATTAGTCTAAAAGGCAAAACTAGGGTATACTTTATTCTGTTCATGTCTCCACACGTGCGAGTGAGTTTTTCTCTGAATCACATATTCAGGAGTCACCGTAGTTATAGCATAAAATCATGAAGCATAATTTTGAATTAGATGTTAAACTTTATTGCCTTTTGGGCATACATCCAACAGTTTGCCACTTGCACAATAGGCAATTTACTATTTGCACAAGACTCAACATCTGGGTGAAACAGATGGTTTCTCATGCTTCCTCTCCTGTGGTAGACATTTGCCATCAGACCCTTTCAGGGCTGTGTGAACTTTATGCATTATGTGGAAAACTCTTTTCTATCATAATCTCCTTGATCATACGATCACATGCAGTCTGGGCTATTCAAGGCGAAACCTTGGTACTCTAACTAAGAAAACAGTTCTGATGTTTTCACAACATTGCTGCCTCTTTTGTAAATAACCACACCTAGTTCATCCAATGAACCGATAACCCTTTTGGAATCATTTAAGCTCCCACTGTCACTGCGACTTGTTGCAGTGTACGTAACTCTATGCTCAAAATTAATTAAGCATCCTAACCCTTGCTATTTTACAAAATCATAAGATCAAGTTTTATCCTTGGTTTTTCTTTTATGCTTATCTCATAAGTCTTTATCCAATGTAACTCTTACATTTCGAGTTATTCTCTTTTGAAGATCAACCTCTTCAAAACACCATTTAGAGAATACTCTATAATAATTGGAGTCAATTGAACTTTTGTTACAAAGTCAACTTGCCAACAATTTCCTTTATCACTTGATATTTGAATCCAAGAATGCATAATCCAGGAAATTCCCATAATGATCACAATGAAAGAATCAATTGATCATGCTCACCACGATATACTATCGTGGTTCTTGCATATGAATTTCCATTCTTTATGAGAACCTAGTTCTCTCATGTTTCGAATTTTCATTCAAAACACTTTGTGTGCAATCTTGCAGCAAGATATTAAATCATTATCAAGATAAATCCTGTCATGATACTAATTCCTTGCTCCGTTCGTTTCATTGAAAAGTTCAATGATACACATATTCTATCAAATGAAGTATTGTTAATGGTTTCCAAAATTAATTGAATACCATAAACTAGCTCCCACTAACTTTTAAGAACTTTGCAATTTCCTATGAATTTAAACATTGCTTGTTTTACTTCACATAATTACAAAACTAATCCAACCTTCATATCATCATCTGTCTGCCACCACAGACATTCTTTTAATGACAAGTTATGTATTCATTTAACAAAACCCTCGAGCTGTACCTAGTACACTTCCTCGATAAATTTTCCTTCAAAGGAATTTGTTTTGTTAACATCTTATATAAACATACTCATTAAATAACTAGTATTGTATTCATTTAACAAAGCTCTCGAGTTGTACATTGTACACATACTCGAATACTTTTCCTTAGAGGAATATACTTTGTTAACTTCTCATACAAATCTACTAGTCCCATTTAGATCCACAAAGCTGTGCTACAGATCATATGATCCTGAGTAGTCAACTCTTGAATTTATCACAAAACCATTTATGACAAAACAAGCTTTATGATCAATTATTCCAACAGGAATTCCTTCAAGTCTCTCAACTCGAACTTGCTGATATTACTAATTAATATGACTCTAAGTCATGAAGGTTTGGATATTATAGCACCTTATCTTATTACTTTGTCTTTAGCATATGGACTCAAGTTTCCTAGAAACTCATATGCTCTTTATCTGGTTAAGTGATTATTTCTTTACAAGAAGTCATGCTCATATTGCAATGACTCTCGGTATTAGTCTAAAAGAATTTCAATTGGAATTGCTTCCGCCTGCACAATTCTGATAACTATTTCCGAAGATTCACTAATCTCTTCAAGAATCACCATCCTCCCACTGAATTCAACAAGGAATAAATTCCTTAAGAATCACATATTTCTTAGCAACAAAACATTATCATTTATGTGGTGTTATAAGAGGACTTCCAATAAACTTATTGGAACAGCGTACAAAGTAACTCATTGTCTTTTACTATTAGGATCGAGTTTCATCTTTCAGAAAATCCAGAACCTAAATCCACCATGTCTATCAAAGTTTATCTTTCAAAACAATGACATGAGGCAAGAGATAATGAAATTCTCTTTGTATTTTATCTTAGGACCAAGTTCCAATATTTCAGAAACTTTTTGTACCTAACACCAACGTGTCCATCCATAGTTTATCTTTCAAAACAATGATAGGAAGCAAGACAACAAACTGTGCTAAAATTACCTAGCAAGCAAACATATTCTAGATTGAGTATTGCCAAACGTTATGCAAAAACAAGAAGATTCTTAGTGCTGACTTCGTCACACTTAGTCAGATTATGACTTGAAAACTTTCAAGACATAATTATAATCACCAAGACTTTATATCTAAAAACAATACAAAACCTTTATCTTTTATTGATTTATCACTATGTGTCGGAATACTTAATGAATTCAAACTTCAAAGAAGTGTGTAATTCACCAAGTCTTTCACTCGTTTCACATAACAATATCTTTGATTTCCTTCCATCATGCATATGATGCATCCAAGATGATAGTGTCACCCGAAGGTGATATCAACACAATCACAAAATATTTTAGAACAAATGATATTCCCTAAACTTCATAAGATTTGCAACTTGATCATCCCTGGAGGGAGTGATCTCCAATATTCTTTATCATAATAAACAAGACCAACTTGTCCTATAAATTCACAAAAATATTTATCGCAAAACATGCAACCTAATAACTTGAGCCGAAGGTCACAAATCTTTCAACTTGAAAAAATAAAAGTGGAGACGTCTTCATCCAAGGACAAAGGTCCATGCGCCAAACTTGGCACACACTACCACATTTTATTCATTATCCTTCTTACTTTCCGCAACCCTTATATTGAATGCAGGAAAAAATCTTCGTAATCAATACTCTAGAGTTACTAGCAAAATAATGAATATCATTTAAATATAACTCTTATACTTTTCTGCATATCTAGCAGGTTTCTTCTTATTAGTGCCTGAAACCTTTTACACTTCCACTTCCAATATCCTTTCTTTCCTCGGAAGAGGTTTTCAATATTCTCCTGAATTAAACCTTTTAAGCTTATCTTCAGCCTTCTTCTTGAAGCATGCCAATTGGGCACAATCAAACTTGATTGTTATCCCTCATCACATTAGCTTTGCAGATTTCATCATATCAAGGAGCCATTTTAATGTTTTCTTCCTCGCACTCATGTTTTGAATCATGGTGCATCCGTTGTTAAACGGGGAAGTGAAGATAACATCAAATCTGTATTTGGCTCAGCCGGGATTAGAAAACCCCAGAGTCTGCAGCCTAATACCGTAATCAATCTTGATTACATGCTCTCTTGCTCAGCTTCCTTCTGCCATGTGACATGACGAGAAAACCTTTGTTATCTCATAACTCTCAGTATTTGCCTGAGACTGGAACATGGCTGTGAGGACGACGATCATGTCGCTTAGCAGATGTGCGATCCAACCGCTTCTGCAACTCATGGCCCATGCATGTCAACATAATATATTGGATAGAGACAGCCTCATCACCTTTCAAGGTGTGAGCTCCCCTTTCATAATAAGTAGTTTTGACAACAACCCCCGAAGGAGGAGCGTCGAGGACATACTTATTCTTGGCACCCCTAAGTACAAGACTTAGGAAACATACCCAAACAACATATTTACTCCTAATGGTAGAAGTGGTTTCTATTTTAATTAGTGGACCAAGTTAAATAGCGGGTGTTACGTGTGTCGATCTACAACAATCTAAAGTTCACTAAGACATGTTCATAATTATTTTTCAAGCACTAGTTAAAGATAAACTAATAATGTGCTCCCACTAAACTGTGATAATCCTCGTGATTAGACTTTAGTGATTCGGAATCCTCACTCATCAATAGATGGAAAGCATGGATACATGGCATCCTCTATGATTAATGGGTAGGCCAACTTGCCGATCACTTCCTACCGTGACTTCCATTCATCTTTCGATGTAGTGCTCCGAACTCATAACTAGTTATGCTTGGACTTCAAGACAACCAACCGATGATGCTGCTACAAACGGTTCGTGCCCGCCTCCCAAACCCTTGGCACACTCGACGCATGGAAACAGTACGCCCGGTGACAAGCATCTGGTTTGACGGTGCCACGGTTGGATGAGCATGATCTCCTTGATATTGGTTTATATAGCTTGGATAATTAAATCCGTAGCTCCTTCTGAGAAATCACCCTAATAATCACGTCTACCGCGCAACCAAGGGAAAAGCAAGAAAACAGGTATAAAACATGCACAAGTAAATAACACTTCGTGATGTAGTGTAGTATTCTTTCTTCATCTACCGGTGGCGCCTCCACTGGTGTGGCCATGTCGAGGTTCCCGACAAGTGCGTGCCTTCTCCTAACCTCCACTATTACCATAGCTCGACGAACAAGGAAGAACGGCACGCCGGCCAAAACAAAACAATGTTAGGCAATAACTCAAAATAAAATTTCGAGACTATACCACATCACTGTTCCTGCAAAACCGAGTTAGACGCCTCTAACGTTTGTTTGCATCTTTTATCGTGGCTGTAGGATTCCCAAAACCACGGAAAAACCTACGGCCCTGTCAAAGCATGATTATTCATGTTGCTAGATTGACCTTGCGGGGTGATTGTCGATCCCAACATTACGAAAATGTTGCGGATCCAAATCTAGATGATTGCCAAAGCACATGACCCCCGTGTGGACCTAGTCCACATGCCCCTTCCGCTATCAAGTCGACGAGGCCAACTATAATAAGATTCGAAGCTACTGAAGCACTTCGTTGGCGCCGACGGGCATACTAGGAGCAGCCGGAAGGTCCACGGATTGCCAGAAGTTTGAGATCTTACGATGCCGTTGGAAACAAGACAAGACCGCATATTGGGAAGCAACCATAAATAAACTGAATGTTAGAAGATATAGACTTCAATAACATACCCGCACAAAATTATGCGGTGCCCGCACACCATGTGCTCTAGCTCAAATACTGTATCTACGCATAGACCGCTCTCATACCACTGTTGGGTTACGTGCATGGAAAACAAAAAAATTCGCCACTACAACGCAACAGCCAAGATCTACTATGAAGATACAAGTGACAAGACATGCATATTTGATCTAACTGTAAATCGTTACCGACACCGTTGAAGCGGAAGAGATGTCGATGACGACGTTGATGAAGCTTGTGGAAGAACTCCCTCGGCTAAGCCTAGCCTAGAGAATATCTTAGACTCCTCGCGTCCCGCCTTGATCCAACAAAGTGAGATAGAGTCAACCGTTTCTCAACGGATCACCCCTCTGAGTTTCGCACGCATACATCTGAACTAGTCCAGCAGGGCTTCGCCGTCCACATTTGAAGCACTCACCGCTAGTGTATTTGAAGGTGGATATATCAACACATGAGAAGGAGGGAGAGAGAGATTAGATATTAGATCTAGATCTAATTGGAGAGAGGAACCCTCTAATCCAACTAGAAGAGATCTAACTTGTGTCTCTCCAAAGGAGAGGGGGTGGGGTTTATACAGGAGGCCAAGGGGTAGAGGGACTTGGGGAAGGGGAAAGCTTTCCCCTAGTCCAAGTGCCGTCCACACTTGAAGCACTCACCGCTGGTGTATATGAAGGTGGAGATCTCAACACATGAGAAGGAGGGAGAGAGAGAATAGATATTAGATCTAGATCTAATTGGAGAGAGGAACCCTCTAATCCAACTAGAAGAGATCTAACTTGTGTCTCTCCAAAGGAGAGGGGGTGGGGTTTATATAGGAGGCCAAGGGGTAGAGGGACTTGGGGAAGGGGAAAGCTTTCCCCTAGTCCAAGTCGGCTTGGGGAAGGGGAAAGTTTTCCCCTTGCCCAATTCAGTATGGGGGGGAGGAGTCCTTGTCCAACAAGGCTCCCACTTGGCCAAGGCGGGGAACTTTCCCCCTTGCATACTGGGCCCACCCGCCCCACTTGGGGGTGCGGCTGCCTAGTGGGCCCCATGGGCCCACTTGGCAGCCCCCTTCGGTGGCTTCGATTTATTCAATATTTTCCAATAATTATTTATTAATTAAATAAATTAATATTTAATTAAATAATATTTTGTCTAATTAATTCTTATTTGAATATTTCTTTTTGCAGAATATTCCCTGAATTAATTACTTATCATATAAAACACTTTTACATGATCCGGGACACCCAGTGTCCGCAGACAAAATACTCCGGATAAATATTTCCCTCTTATATAAACCTTCAGAATAAATTCGACTAGTGATAGAAACTATTTCTATTACTCCGACACACCTAGTATCTGCATAATCCAATCTCTATGATAAAGATATTATCTACCACACAGAAACCATTCCGGTGATACTCTCTCGGCATCCAGACCAATCATATACACAATAAACTAGAACTGACTTAAGCGTGTTACCCTACAGGTTCGATAACGTGTAGCTATAATTAGATGTTTCCATCTAATCACCAGCCAGTGTTAGATACATGGGCTAACTGAATAACTACTACCGTTATGCGAATAACACTCTGTTGAACCTGTTGATTATTAATTCGTCATTCCCATTACTCACGATACTGAAATTACCCGAGATAAAGTATTCTTTATATTTCCATGAATCAATCCCTGATTCACTATATCTCTATCTATCTCGTTACCGGTAAATTTCCTTTTGTCGTTCCCGTAATCCGATATCCCACATGATGTAACTTCATCATGCATTATCTGCAGAACATATTGGATATCATACATACCGAGTGGGTCCTGGAAGTATCTCTCTTTTGACCGAGGAGTAATTTCCCATCTTGGAACATTAGGATATATGCATACCCTGGTAATCACCCAGTGACTGCCGTTTTGCCACCAAGTTACGGCCATGGCGTTGACAGTACCAAAGTAATTCTTCCAGTATGCATAACCCCAATAACCCCATGGTCTAAGGACATGTCATATAATAACCATCTGCGATATTGCACTAAGGACAAAAAGACACTTTGGAATCTTCTTGGCATATCAATGATTTGGGTCTACCCAGCCATATTGTTTCCACCAACAATATGCCACTCATTGATGCTGACATAAACAATGTCCCAGACCAGGAAAACGTGGTCTCTAATAATCAACGAATTAGTCTAAAAGGCAAGAGTAGGGTATACTTTAATTTGTTCATGTCTCAACACGTGCGAGTGAGTTTTCCTCTGAATCACATATTCAGAAGTCACCGCAGTTATAGCATAGAATCATGAAGCATAATTATGAATCAGATGTTAAAATTTATTGCCTTTTGGGCATACATCCAACAGCAACGTCTTCTTCAATAGGCTGGAGAGCAGTAGACACAGCAGCAGCGACATTGTCGGGAGTAGCAGGCATAAGAACCAGAGAATCAGTCTCCTCCCCTTGATCTGAACCATCAGTGAGAGTAAGCATAGTAAGGCTGTTGTTACCACAAACAGAGCCAGGGACCCTATTAGCTTTCTTTGCCTGTCGGTGCTGCCAAAGAGCAAACCCTTCACCAAAAATCTCAAATGCCATCGCAGGATTGAGTTTCAGATCAGTAGCAAAGAAGTAAGCATTATCCAACTCCAAGGTGGGCAAAACAGCATATTGTGCAGTAAAAGAAGGTACTCTATAAGCCAACATATCACTGTTAGCAGCATAAAAGTGTTGGGGCATTATCAACATGGATTTAAAGATCAACTGAGGAGACTGAATCATCGTAGCATCACTTTCTGACGAAGAGGAGGCTGTGTCCCAAATCGCATCATTCCAAGCTCTCATTGGACCTCTAGTCTCATTGGTTCAGATGGTGCAACACCTGTAGAGAAGGGAACTCTCTGATCCTGAAGAATATCCTGAAAATTAATCAATGGGGCCATTGTTTCGCCAGGGGATACTGCAGCTTGGGGAGCGAGCGAGGAGGGCGAGAGGGGCTTGGTAATAGATGTCTCCGAATAACTAACAAGAAGGGGAATACCAGAACTTTCCTTCTTTTGCTTAACCACCCAAATCTGTCGAGTAGACTCCAGAAACAGACTCTGTCGATTCATTTTTCGTTTGGGCCTCCACACCTTCTTAACGGGCTGCTTAGCATAATGAGAAAGGCAAGGTGGGCTACAAGACGAGCATTTGCGGCCCAAAATCCTACATTCAACACAAACCCCTGGGCAATCTCTGCGCTGATGGTCTGTGGAGCTACATTTTTCACAGCGGCCCAAGACTTCAAAAATCAGATCATTAGGCAGTAGGATCGGCAGTTTCAAAGCTTCCAAAATCTGAAGAATTGGAATCTTGAATAGCACTTTTCTGCAGAAAACCAAGGTTTGGCCTGAAAGCTGTCGGACTATGATGAGCAATATCCAGATTCTGCTCTGAGGAACCCCAAGATCGATATAATAACCATCTGCGATAAGGGAATGTCATATAATAACCATCTGCGATATTGCACTAAGGACAAAAAGACACTTTGGAATTTCTTAGCATATCAATGATTTGGGTCTACCCAGCCATATTGTTTCCACCAACAATATGCCACTCATTGATGCTGACATAAACAATGTCCCAGACCAGGAAATCGTGGTCTCTAGCAATCAGCGAATTAGTCTAAAAGGCAAGACTAGGGTATACTTGATATGTCCCAGACCAGGAAATCGTGGTATCTATAGTTTCTGATGTTCCATGTTGATATTATACCAATTGTTACATGTTTTTATATACACTTCATATCATTTTTATGCATTTTCTGGGACTAACCTATTAACAAGATGCCACAGTGTCAGTTCCTGTTTTCTGCTGTTTTTGTATTCCAGAAAAGCTGTTCTAGAAATATTCTCGGAATCGGACAAAACTTGGACAGAACCTTCTATTTTCCCGACACGTACACGGAGTCCAAAGGAGAGACGGAGGCGACCGAGGAGGCAGCCACGCCAGGGGCCGGCGCGGCCCCACCTCCTGCCGTGCCGGGGGTGGCGTGACCCCCTCGGGTGCCTCCTGACGCCGCCCTTTCGCCTATATAATGCCTTCGTCCAGAAAACCCTAAATACCCGAGCCTCCATCCACGAAAAGTTCCGTAGCCGCCGCCATCGTCAACCCTAGTTCGGAAGGTTCTGAATCTCTTCCCGGCACCCTGCCGGAGAGGGGAATCATCACCGAAGGGCTCTACATCGCCATGCCTGCCTCCGGACTGATGCGTGAGTAGTTCATCCTTGGACTACGGGTCCATAGCAGTAGCTAGATGGTTGTCTCTCCTCCTTGTGCTATCATGTTTAGATCTTGTGAGCTGCCTATCATGATCAAGATCATCTTATTGTAATGCTACATGTTGTGTTTGCTGGGATCCGATGAATATTGATACTATGATCAAGTTGATTATCAATCTATCTTATATGTTATTTATGATCTTGCATGCTTTCCGTTACTAGTAGATGCTTTGGCCAAGTAGATGCTTGTAACTCCAAGAGGACGGGGTGGATGTCTTTATGTCACCTGTCAAACAGACTTTACCACCGGACTAGTGGCATATACATCCGCTTATCCATTAATTTTGCAAAAAGAGCTAGCAAATGGGCTGCCCGGTCCCAATTAATTACAACTTTAACCGCTTAATTCTCTTCACATTTTTGCCCTGATTTATCAGACAAGCAATGATGCCAGTGAAATATCTGCATGTGTAAACAAAAAGAAAAGAGGGATGATCTGCCTTGCTGGTAGAAATAACGTCCTTCATGGGAGCCGCTCTTAAAAGTCTGGTTGGCAGGGGTCATATGGTACTTTTCCATTTTCCGATTTGTTGACAATTAACATACACCTCTCAAAACTTATATTTTATTCTCTCTATATGATTTCAGAAACTTAAAAAGCTCTAGCACATGATTTAATCCCTGCTTCCCTCTGCGAAGGACCTTTCTTTTACTTTGATGTTGAGTCAGTTTTCCTACTTCTTTCTATCTCAGAAGCAAACACTAGTGTCAACTTTGGTGCAACAATTTTTTATATGCTAGTATATTGTACTTATTATATTGCTTTGTGTTGACAAATATCCATGAGATATATATGTTGAAAGTTGAAAGCAATTGCTGAAACTTAAATCTTCCTTTGTGTTGGTTAAATACCTTTTACTTTGAATATATTGCTTTATGAGTTAACTCTTATGCAAAAAAATTGATGCTTGTCTCGAAAGTACTATTCATGAAAAGTTTTTGCTCATATGATTCAGTTGTTTGCTCATTATCTATTTGTTAGCAAACTATAGACCATTGACCTGGATCACTTCATTCATAACATGTGCTTTACAATACTATTTGATCAAGATTATGATGGTAGCATGTCACCTCAGAAATTATTTTGTTTTTATCGTTTTACCTACTCGAGGACGAGTAGAACTAAGCTTGGGGATATAATTTGTGATGTTCCATGTTGATATTATACCAATTGTTACATGTTTTTATATACACTAACCTATTAACAAGATGCCACAGTGCCATGTTTTCTGTTGTTTTTGTATTCCAGAAAAGCTGTTCTGGAAATATTCTCGGAATTGGACGAAACTTGGACAAACCTTCTTTTTTCCCGACACGTACACGGAGTCCAAAGGAGAGACGGAGGCGACCGAGGAGGCAGCCACGCCAGGGGCCGGCGCGGCCCCACCTCCTGCCGCCCGGGGGTGGCGTGACCCCCTCGGGTGCCTCCTGACGCCGCCCTTTCGCCTATATAATGCCTTCGTCCAGAAAACCCTAAATACCCGAGCCTCCATCCACGAAAAGTTCCGTAGCCGCCGCCATCGTCAACCCTAGTTCGGGAGGGTTCTGAAGCTCTTCCCGGCACCCTGCCGGAGAGGGGAATCATCACCGGAGGGCTCTACATCGCCATGCCAGCCTCCGGACTGATGCGTGAGTAGTTCATCCTTGGACTACGGGTCCATAGCAGTAGCTAGATGGTTGTCTCTCCTCCTAGTGCTATCATGTTTAGATCTTGTGAGCTGCCTATCATGATCAAGATCATCTTATTGTAATGCTACATGTTGTGTTTGCTGGGATCCGATGAATATTGATACTATGATCAAGTTGATTATCAATCTATCTTACATGTTATTTATGATCTTGCATGCTTTCCGTTACTAGTAGATGCTTTGGCCAAGTAGATACTTGTAACTCCAAGAGGGAGTATTTATGCTAGATAGTGGGTTCATGCCTCCGGTAATTGGGCGAGTGACAGCAACGTCTAAGGTTGTGGATGTGCTGTTGCCACTAGGGGTAAAACAGCAATGCTTTGTCTAAGGATAATTGAATTGTTTACATTATGCACTTTACTTAATGCAATAATCTGTCGCTTGCAACTTAATACCAATGGGGAACACGGATGTCAACCTGAAGGTGGATTATTAGTCATAGATGCTGTTGGACAACGGTCTATGTATCTTGTTGTAATGCCAATTGAATATCATAGTAGTCATCTTGTCATATATATGCATTGTCATGCGCTCTCTATTCGTCAATTGACCAGCTGTAATTTGTTTACCCAGCATGTTAGTTATGTTTTATGGAGAGACACCACTAGTGAACTGTGGACCCCGGTCCATTCTTTTACACTGATAATACAACCAACTGCAATCATTGTTCATTTTCATTCTCTGCAATTAAACACTATTTTCCACACCATACGTTTAATCCTTTATTTACAACAAGCCGGTGAGATTGACAACCTCACTGTTTCGTTGGGCAAAGTAGTTTGATTGTGTTGTGTGCAGGTTCCACGTTGGTGATCGAGTAAACGACGCCACCAACAACCTTCAGAGGTGCCTTTTACTCCTACTGGATCTGACAACCTTGGTATCTTACTGAGGGAAAACTTGCTGCTGCACTGCTTCATACCTTCCTCTTGGGTCTCCCAACGAACGTGTGCTTTCACGTCATCAAGCAACTTTTTCTGGCGCCGTTGCCGGGGAGCTAGTAGGCTTCTGCAAGGGGAGTCTCACGCTTCCAATCTCTTTACTTTGTTATTTGTCTTGCTTAGTTTTTTTACTTTATCTTGTTTGCTTTCAATTACCAAAAACACAAAAAAATTAGTTTCCTCTATCTAGTCTGTTTCGGTTTGTTATTATGTCTAGTTGTTTTCTTACTATCAATGTCTTATCTCTTTGAAACAAAATCTTGTTGGCTAAGTGGGTTCACGGAGGATCAACAAAACTATTATAAGAAATACCGCTTTTCTAAAAAAGGGGTACATTTATGGAAACAAATAAGTACATTGAATTATTTTGCTAAGAACTTGTGCTCTACTTATGATGAATCCTACTGCTTTAATGAATCTTTATGTTGTAGAAGGCATAAACACCTCCCTTTCCAATGTGATTGTAATGATAATGAAACCTTGGCTGCTTATGCTAAAGGAAACTATGACTTTGGTAATCTTGAACAAACTGAAGAATTTTTTGTTTTTAAGGGTGCCTTTGAAATTGCTGCTTATATTCAAGATGATGATTCTCCTTATAAATCTGAAATTTTGCTATACTTGGTTATTGCCTTGAATATTACAATGATAATCCTTATATCACTAAATTTCTTGAGAAAACTTATTCTCCAGAACAACTTGCTTCCTTTCAGGGACCTATGGAAGAAGAAATTGCTGAAACTGTGATCTCATTGGATGAAAAAGAGGAGGAGAGTGAGAACAAAAGGAGGATCTACCTCCTAAAGATAGTAACTCTTTAACTCTTACATTATATGATTACCCTCTATGCCTACCTAAGGAGGAAGAACGCTATATTGTTAAATGCCATGATTCTATTGAAATATCTCCTTTTGATAAGTTTGAAGTAAAAAAAATCTTGACTCAGTAAAAGAGGAAATTGCAGAAAGTAAAAATGTGCTCCCTAATGTTATATATGATAATGCTCTTGATGATTGTCCTATATTGCCTAATGATATTTATTATACTACTATTGTCAAAAGTGGGTTTAATGACCCCACTGTTTTTGAGCTTAATAAAAATTATGTGTTTGTAGATCATGAAAAGCATGCTTTATGTGATAGTTATATTGTTGAGTTTGTTCATGATGCTACTGAAAGTTATTATGAGAGAGGAAAATATGGTTGTAAAAGTTTTCAAGTTACTAAAACACCTCTCTTAATGTTGAAAGTTTTGAAGTTATATTTGTTTCATCGATCTTTCTATGCTAGTTGCTTTATGCTTCAATAATTTATTTTGTTATAAGATTCCTTTGCATAGAAAGTGGGTTAGACTTAAATGTATTTGATATTTGCCTCTTGATGCTCTCTTTTGTTTTTCAACTCTTATTCCTATGAGAGCATCATTAAAATCTTCAAGCCTAACTAAAAGGCATTAAAGAAAAGCGCTTTTGAGAGGCAACCCATGAGTCATGGAGCTTGTTTGCTTCTGTAACAACCCCTTTGTATCTTTACTTTTTCGAATTGTTGTGCCAAGTAGAGCCTCTAATACAAAGATGATGCTAGATTTGGATTTCTGCGCAGGAACAGATTTTGCTGTTCACCGTTTCGTTCTTATAAAATTGCCAGAAAATTGAAAACATCTGCAAATTTTTGTGCGTGATCCTCAGATATGTACGCATCTTTCGTTAGTTTTGAGTTTTTCGATCTGAGCAACGTAAGTGACTCGAAAAAATTCGTCTTTACGGACTGTTCTGTTTTAGACAGATTCTGTCTTTTATTTTGCATTCTCTCTTTTACTAGTGTTGAGTGAAATTCTTTTTTGGGTGGAAGAGCTTCACATAACATCAGTGGCAGTAGCTAATGTTTAAAAATTAATGGTCATGTTTGTGTCCTTATAGAACATGTGAGTTTTTGATTGTGCACTAACCCTCTAATGAGAATTACTCTGAGTTTGGTGTGGCGAAAGTTTTCAAGGGTCAAGAGAGGAGGATGATATAATGTGATCAAGAAGAGTGAAGAGGTTAAGCTTGGGGATGCTCCATGGATCACCCCAGCATATTTCAAGAAGACTCAAGCGTCTAAGCTTGGGGATGCCCAAGGTGTCGGGGAATACTTTGTAGATTAACCCGCGGCATATTTGGTAAAGTGTGACTCAACTTACTCGCACAATAAAGGCCTGCATGAAAGCAAGCCAAACATCGTACCACCACAAGGAGAAGGATCTAGAAGACATATCCTGGAAGACGTGAGGGGGAATTAGTCTCCAAGTAGGTTCCGGTCGATATATTCCTTGTAGAGAAGTTTCCTTTGTAACCTAGCGAGCCTTTGTGCATATAAAGAGGACTCGCAGGACTTAGACGGGGTCAAGCTATCAAGCCCTAGAACCCTAGCTCTTACGGCGAGTTCCCAGATCGGATCGCCTCCATTGTAACACCACATATATCATATCAATACCAATCTAGGTAGGCAGGAAGTAGGTCTTTACCTCACATTGAGGGGCCGAACCTGGGTAAATCTGTGTTCGTCCTTGTTCTTGCGATCCCAAGCTGGAGACGATTGACTCGCGCAAATCCCACACCTACGAAGTCATCTATGACATCTGACGTGACAAACCCACGACACAAGGCATCCCCTTCTTCATCAACAACTTATCAGGTCATCTCTAGTGAAACTATATTTTAATTCTTTCACATCATATGTGCTTTACTTGGAGCGTCTGTGTGCTTTTATTTTCGCATTGTTATTTTATTTTCTGAGATCAACTTGTTGGATCCTAGCAATCTTGTTTGGGAGAGAGACACGCTCCGCTTTTTCATTTGAATACTCCTATTCTTCACTTATACTTGTTGAGTATTCTTGTCTAGCTACTGCTATGCTTTTAGCTCCTGTTTTTCATGCACCTCTTGTTCAGACTGTTAGTTCTTTTAGAGAAAGTACTCTCTTGCTTCACTTATAATTGTTTGGAGAGTTTATGTTGAAATAAATTGATTGGTGTTTGGTTGGAACAGAAAATGCTGCATGTGGTAGATGGTATAATGGAAAAGACTTACATATTCTTGTAGATCACTGTCTTGGATAATTTGATACTTGTCAATTGTTTTGAGTTATCAAGTAGTTCATGTTTAAGCTTTTGTATCATGTGGTTAAAACCTATTAGTGAAGAACTACCGTAAAGCTTGTTGAAATTTGGTTTGTATGATTGGTATCTCTAAGGTCTAGATATTTTCTAGTAAAAGGGTTTGGTTAACAAGGAAGACAGTGTAGAGTCTTATAATGCTTGCAATATGTTTTCATATGAGTCTTGTTGTACCGGTTGATATCCTGTGTTTGCTTCAAATAACCTTGCTAGCCTAAACTCTGTACTGAGAGGGAATGCTTCTCGTGCATCCAAAACCTTGAGCCAAAATCCATGCCATTTGTGTCCACCATAACTACCTATATGTGGTATTTCCTTGCCACTCCAAGTAAATTTTTCATGTGCTACCTTTAAACTATTCAAAACTTTTATTACTCCTTTTTGTGTCAATGTTTACCAAGCTCATGAGGACGGGGTGGATGTCTTTATGTCACCTGTCAAACAGACTTTACCACCGGACTAGTGGCATATACATCCGCTTATCCATTAATTTTGCAAAAAGAGCTGGCAAATGGGGTGCCCAGTCCCAATTAATTACAACTTTAACCGCTTAATTCTCTTCACATTTTTGCCCTGATTTATCAGACAAGCAATGACCAGTGAAATATCTGCATGTGTAAACAAAAGAGAAAAGAGGGATGATCTGCCTTGCTGGTAGAAATAACGTCCTTCATGGGAGCCGCTCTTAAAAGTCTGGTTGGCAGGGGTCATATTGTACTTTTCCATTTTTGATTCGTTGACAATTAACATACACCTCTCAAAACTTATATTTTACTCTCTATATGATTTCAAAACTTAAAAAGCTCTAGCACATGATTTAATCCCTGCTTCCCTCTGCGAAGGGCCTTTCTTTTACTTTTATGTTGAGTCAGTTTTCCTACTTCTTTCTATCTCAGAAGCAAACACTAGTGTCAACTTTGGTGCAACAATTTTTTATATGCTAGTATATTGTACTTATTATATTGCTTTGTGTTGACAAATATCCATGAGATATATATGTTGAAAGTTGAAAGCAATTGCTGAAACTTAAATCTTCCTTTGTGTTGGTTAAATACCTTTTACTTAGAATCTATTGCTTTATGAGTTAACTCTTATGCAAAATTGATGCTTGTCTCGAAAGTACTATTCATGAAAAGTTTTTGCTTATATGATTCAGTTGTTTGCTCATTATCTATTTGTTAGCAAACTATAGACCATTGACCTGGATCACTTCATTCATAACATGTGCTTTACAATACTATTTGATCAAGATTATGATGGTAGCATGTCACCTCAGAAATTATTTTGTTTTTATCGTTTTACCTACTCGAGGACGAGTAGAACTAAGCTTGGGGATGCTTGATACGTCTCAAACGTATCTATAATTTCTGATGTTCCATGTTGATATTATACCAATTGTTACATGTTTTATATACACTTCATAGCATTTTTATGCATTTTCTGGGACTAACCTATTAACAAGATGCCACAGTGCCAGTTCATGTTTTCTGTTGTTTTTGTATTCCAGAAAAGCTGTTCTGGAAATATTCTCGGAATTGGACGAAACTTGGACAGAACCTTCTATTTTCCCGACACGTACACGGAGTCCAAAGGAGAGACGGAGGCGACCGAGGAGGCAGCCACGCCAGGGGCCGGCGCGGCCCCACCTCCTGCCGCGCCGGGGGTTGCGTGACCCCCTCGGGTGCCTCCTGACGCCGCCCTTTCGCCTATATAATGCCTTCGTCCAGAAAACCCTAAATACCCGAGCCTCCATCCACGAAAAGTTCCGTAGCCGCCGCCATCGTCAACCCTAGTTCGGGAGGGTTCTGAAGCTCTTCCCGGCACCCTGCCGGAGAGGGGAATCATCACCGGAGGGCTCTACATCGCCATGCCTGCCTCCGGACTGATGCGTGAGTAGTTCATCCTTGGACTACGGGTCCATAGCAGTAGCTAGATGGTTGTCTCTCCTCCTTGAGCTATCATGTTTAGATCTTGTGAGCTGCCTATCATGATCAAGATCATCTTATTGTAATGCTACATGTTGTGTTTGCTGGGATCCGATGAATATTGATACTATGATCAAGTTGATTATCAATCTATCTTATATGTTATTTATGATCTTGCATGCTTTCCGTTACTAGTAGATGCTTTGGCCAAGTAGATGCTTGTAACTCCAAGAGTGAGTATTTATGCTAGATAGTGGGTTCATGCCTCCGGTAATCTGGGGAGTGACAGCAACGTCTAAGGTTGTGGATGTGCTGTTGCCACTAGGGTAAAACAGCAATGTTTTGTCTAAGGATAATTGTATTGTTTACATTATGCACTTTACTTAATGCAATAATCTGTTGCTTGCAACTTAATACCAACGGGGAACACGGATGTCAACCTGAAGGTGGATTATTAGTCATAGATGTTGTTGGACAACGGTCTATGTATCTTGTTGTAATGCCCAATTGAATATCATAGTAGTCATCTTGTCATATATGCATTGTCATGCGTTCTCTATTCGTCAATTGCCCAGCTGTAATTTGTTTACCCAGCATGTTAGTTATCTTTTATGGAGAGACACCACTAGTGAATTGTGGACCCCGGTCCATTCTTTTACACTGATAATACAACCAACTGCAATCATTGTTCCTTTTCATTCTCTGCAATTAAACACTATTTTCCACACCATACGTTTAATCCTTTGTTTACAGCAAGCCGTGAGATTGACAACCTCACTGTTTCGTTGGGGCAAATTTGTTTGATTGTGTTGTGTGCAGGTTCCACGTTGGTGATCGAGTAAACGGCGCCACCAACAACCTTCAGAGGTGCCTTTTACTCCTACTGGATCTGACAACCTTGGTATCTTACTGAGGGAAAACTTGCTGCTGCACTGCTTCATACCTTCCTCTTGGGTCTCCCAACGAACGTGTGCTTTCACGTCATCAATACTTGATTTTGTTCATGTCTCTACACGTGCGAGTGAGTTTTCCTCTGAATCACATATTCAGAAGTCACCGCAGTTATAGCATAGAATCATGAAGCATAATTATGAATCAGATGTTAAACTTTATTGCCTTTTGGGCATACATCCAACAGCAACGTCTTCTTCAATAGGCTGGAGAGCAGTAGACACAGCAGCAGCGACATTGTCGGGAGTAGCAGGCATAAGAACCAGAGAATCAGTCTCCTCCCCTTGATCTGAACCATCAGTGAGAGTAAGCATAGTAAGGCTATTGTTGCCACATACAGAGCCAGGGACCCTATCAGCTTTCTTTGCCTGTCGGTGCTGCCAGAGAGCAAACCCTTCACCAAAAATCTCAAATGCCATCGCAGGATTGAGTTTTAGATAAGTAGCAAAGAATAAGCATTATCCAACTCCAAGGTGGGCAAAACAACATATTGTGCAGTAAAAGAAGCTACTCTATAAGCCAACATATCACTGTTAGCAGCATAAAAGTGTTGGGCCATTATCAACATGGATTTAAAGATCAACTGAGGAGACTGAATCATCGTAGCATCACTTTCTGACGAAGAGGAGGCTGTGTCCCAAATCGCATCATTCCAAGCTCTCATTGGACCTCTAGTCTCATTGGTTCAGATGGTGCAACACCTAAAGAGAAGGTAACTCTCTGATCCTGAAGAATATCCTGAAAATTAATCAATGGGGCCATTGTTTCGCCAGGGGATACTGCAGCTTGGGGAGCGAGCGAGGAGGGCGAGAGGGGCAGAGTAATAGATGTCTCTGAATACCTAACAAGAAGGGGAATACCAGAACTTTCCTTCTTTTGCTTAACCACCCAAATCTGTCGAGGAGACTCCTGAAATAGACTCTGACGGTTCATTTTTCGTTTGGGCCTCCACACCTTCTTAACGGGCTGCTTAGCATAATGAGAAAGGCAAGGTGGGCTACAAGACGAGCATTTGCGGCCCAAAATCTGCATTCAGCACAAACCCCTGGGCAATCTCTGCGCTGATGGTCCGTGGAGCTACATTTTTCACAGCGGCCCAAGACTTCAAAAATCAATCATTAGGCGGTAGGATCGGCAGTTTCAAAGCTTCCAAAATCTGATCCTCTTTAAAGCGAGCAAACCGGAGATCAACGATATGCTCTAGCATGATTTTAGGGAGGAAGGCACATAATTTTTGGAGAAAGGCCGGCCCCACAAATCTCGTCGTCCGCACTGATGGATCCAAAGAAACCGGATCAGGAAAACTGCCGAAAAAGACTGACTTTTGGGCATCATGTTGATCAACCACAACTTTGTCAGGAATGATCATCTGATTGAAAGAACCAAACTTAATAGCAGCCGTAGTCGCACTCTTATGTACTGGGTGAAAGCCAAATTTGGAAAATTTGCATGAACTTCAGAAGAATTGGAATCTTGAATAGCACTTTTCTGCAGAAAACCAAGGTTTGGCCTGAAAGCTTCGGACTGCGATGAGCAATATCCAGATTCTGCTCTGAGGAACCCCAAGATCGATCATGCTCATATTCTAGAGTCTCGGTAATAATTTTTTAGTATCCGCCACCTGATAACTTTTTTGCTATGCGACTGGTAACATTTACTAGTTCATTTCCCATCAATAAGTTGTATGCTAGTTATTGGTAATAAATTTTTAGTATCGCCCACCTGATAACTTGTTTGCTATGCTTAATTGTTCCCCTCGTCGGTAACTTGTATGCCAGAGTCTTGATAATAATTTTAGTATCACCCACCTGATAACTTGTATGCCAGAGCCAAGAGGTGAAGACAAAGTCACGCGTATAAGACAAGGGGAAACCAAAAATGCTGCATGGCATTGCCAAAAGTCCTTGACGCATGATCCGAACCTGCCCACCGATGGCACCAATAAGAGACCGAGAGGCAACGGAGCTCCACGACGACACCCTCAAGAGGGTGACGCCGCCGTCGCCGAGACCGAAATGGTCAAGAGTTTTTACGCGAAGTCCTAATGTGGAGAAGGTGACCACAATGGCGCCCCCTAGAGGGTTACTACACCCGTAGGCATCGCCACAACTGTCGCAGCGCTGAGCTTTCGCCCGGACAAAACCTTCTCCACACCATGTCACCAAGGATCGCTCGCCGCAATCAAGTTAGACCTCCAACAGCGATCTGGGAGAAACCATTGCCAAAGCATCGACAACGCCCGGATCCCCCTCCGCCCGCTCCTCGCTACCCTCATGGTCAAAGAGAGAAGCCACCACCACCGCCACACCGCTCACCATAGAGCTGGTCGTGCATACCACCTTCCGTAGTCGCCACCCTGGCATCCAACTCGTCCTCGAGAGACAACAAGAGCATTACCACTGTGAACCGGCCAACACAAACGTTGTACTTCGGTATCAAATATAGGTCCAGATCCAATTCCAGCCACCACGTGGATATCAGAGGTGCCACTAGAACGACGAGCACGACGCCTCCGTGCTACCTGCAGGTTTCACCTTGGAGCCCTAGGATACTGCAATCCGTTGAGCGTCCGATCTGAGCCCAGCTAGCCCGGATCTGACCCCCGTAGAAAACAACCGAGGTGCGCTGGATACCAAAAAACCGGCAGCAGCTTGCTCCGATCGGGGCAATCATACCAAGATCAAGCTAGGGCCTGCAAGCCTACGCCGCCATGAGCAGAGCCACATCACACCTTCGGGCGCCGTCACCACCAGGGGGTCGCATGTCGCCAACAGACACGGTGCCATAGACCATTCCCGCTGCAGTAACGCCTCGGCCCTGCCGAGCCGAGGCTAAGTCTCAACCACACTGCCCAGGAGCCCCGCGCCTCCCTCCGCACGCATGGGAAAAAGAGAGACGCCGCCGCCGGCACCGCGCGAGCTTTGCTCAGCGGCTCGCATCGTGTCGGCGGTGGGGCAGAGGTGGGGGGCATGGAGGGAAGGGCGGCGCTAAGGTTCGCTCGTCACCCTGGGGGTGGGGGCGAGCGAGCGAACAAGAAGTTTTTCTTACTATTATGCTTCTCACGTAGATCTTTTTTCGCAAAAATAGTTTTTAATTTTTCAGCTAGGTCTTTTTCTTGCAGCAAAATAGATTTTTTGTGATGCCATCAAGTTAAGTTCGTATTTTTTGGACCATCAGTGAGTTTTTATTTTCTGAATCAGTTAGTGGTTTTTTTTCTAACCGCTTTTTTTGGAAGATAATTCTCTTTTTGTGAAATCTTTGTTACCCTTAACCAAAAAATATTGTATAATATTTTTGAATCAGTTGGTGGACTGTTCAAATATTTTATACTGGTAGGAAGTGGTAGCTCTTTTCTGTTCAATTTTTTTTGTACTAGTTGGAGTGGGATTTTCCGATCTCCCACCCATTTGATTTTACCCTAAAATACTACTAGCCCAAAAAGGGAATTAGTTTTTCCGGGCAAGGTTTAATTTTTTGTAAAAAATCTAATCTTTTCTTGTATTTGGCGCAAAGGGAATAGTTTTGCTACCCATGTCATTCGATTTCATTAGTGGTCAGGAAATTTCTTAGCGGCAAACCAGCGCGCACTAGAAAAGGAAATAAAAATCGATCGTTCACAAATTTTGGTGCGAGCGGAAATTATCGCGCGCGATTAAAGGGAATAGAACAAAAACGGAAACGCCCACCTAACCAGCTCTTTCCGTTTATAGTAAGAATACATGCATGGTCGGGAAACCGATCCTTCAGTTTGCTTCGCTCGCGCGCGCGTATTGCATTCGCAACGCGTTCCGACTGGAATTCGAAATTTCGGCGCGACGCCAAGGCGCCAAATCGAGTTACATATGCCACCACACCACACCACCCAGCGATCAACACCACAACGCCCCCAATGGCGCAGCAGCCAGGAGCCGCCGCGGCGCCGCCAGTCCAGCGCCGGGTTGAGGCGACAGGATCTGCTGCGCCGAGACGGCGGCCCCGGCCGGGAAATTCACGGTGAGCGTGGCGTGCTTCGCGACGCGCTCCTACGAGTTCCGGAGGCGCGGCGACGAGATCTCACGGGACGCGATCGAGCAAAAGCACAACGCCGGGGGCACGCCGACGAGGTTCGACGTCGCCGACCTCGCCGCGCTCCAGAGCGCCGCCGCCTGCCACGGCGCCGTTCGCGGGATGCTGGCCTCGCTCCCACAGCTCCGGTCGCTGCGCCTCGCGGAGGATGAGTGGGACGCCGTCGTACCCGGAGACGTTGTGCCGTGGATCGTCGACGCGGCGCGCCGCGGCAACGGCTTCACCTTCTTCTTCAGTATGAAGGTGCACCGCCGGGTCATAGTTGACGAGCAGGGTCTCCTGATGGCGTGCAAGGAGTGGCTGGCGTCGACGGCGCCAGCGACGGGAGAGAAGATAGACTGCGTGATATGTTTGGATGAACTGGAGAAAGAATCTGCCGTGGAGCTGCCGGGCTGCGAGCACGCGTTTCACCGCCAGTGCGTTTCCCAGTGGTTCTCCAGGGTGACGGCGTGCCCCATCTGCAGGGGCGACGTCTTGCTCTCTGCCCTGCCCAAGTTACTTGAACTGCCTTCCACCGCCGAGCCGGCTCAAGGAACGACAGCAGTGCCCGATACTGAGTAGTTCATTTTCCCTCTCGTTTTTTCAAGAATAATTGCAAGGTTGTCGTCAGTATTCGTTGTTCTTTAGGTCCTGATGTCGTCAGTATTCGTTGTTCTTTAGGTCCTGAGGAAACTCGGACATATACTTGAGAAGGTGTAACATGATACTGCACGTCGTGAATGTATCTCGCCGACCAGCCGGAGGAAACATCAACACATGTATCATGTGGTGTCTTTTTTAGAAAAGGAGGGTGCGAGTCCCCGGCCTCTGCATCGAGTGATGCACACAGCCATTCGCACTTATTAATTCCAACCAGATTTACAAAGTACAATATTGAAAAACAAACTGAAGTCAACCTCTCGACAAAGGTCGCTACCACTATGATGGGGGTGACTAACATCAACGCACATCATCTAAAACCTTCGGCTAAACACCAACGCACACCGATGTGCACGCTTTAGTCGCTGCCGCCGTCTTCCACGAACCCGTCTTCAGAAAGGATCAACACCATGACCTTGCAAAATCAGGTCTGCCGTCGGCATCGCCACGATGCCAGATAGCGCCACCAAGTGCGAGTACATGAACCCGAAATCGAGACCCCGCAGCGCCACGCCGCCGAGCCTCACCGACATCGACGTGGTAAATGAAACACCGCTCCGCCAGCTGACCCCCTCCAGGTATTCGTGTTCCAAAACGATGCCCTCAAGAGGGTGAACGACACCGAAGGTGACGCCATCGTCTGATCTGGAAAACCAGATCGGGGTTTCCCCGGAACAACACGAGTGAAGTGACGAGAGCAGCAAGGACGATGCCTTCAACAAGGAAACGACGTCAAGCGACACCGTCATCGTCCGCAAGACCGAGGTCGAGGTTCGGCTTTCACCGGCTGTCACGTCACCCGAGACTCGTCATCGACAGGGAGGCGGGTGATTTGCAGCAGCAACTCCTTCAACAAGGTGGCGGCACCCACGGGCGCCACAGTCGCCGGCCAAAGCCCGGCTTTCACCGGCCACCATCCTCGCCACCAAGATCGGCGAGATCTGAAGAACGAGGTCACCACGCCAAGCCACCGATCTGCCTGGAGATCCGCCAAATCGTGCAGATCGGCTCCGCACTAGCCTCCCAGCCGCGCCGCCAATGGCCGAGACCATGAGGTGACGGATCTAGATGGGATCTAGACCCACGGCCAGCCAAACGCTCGATCCGCCGAAGACGGGTCAAAGACGGCAGCGGCCGCCGCCTGATCGATGCCGCCGTCCGACCACCGCGCCCGAAGACCTCCGCCGAATCCGCCCCAGCCGCCGCGTCGGGTTCGTCGTCACACCTCCACCCCCAGCGCTTTAGGCACCAGGGGTCCGCCGCCACCGCGGCCTATGCCGGCGGCAGCGGCGGAGGGATATCCGAGAGAGGAGGGGGAGGTTGGGCGGGGGGGAGAGATGCCCCCGGCGGCGCCCTGGGGCGCGCCGCGGGAGCGGAGGAGGGGTGGTTACTTCGTCACGACTATCTTCACTGAATGTTGTGATGAGTCTTAAAATTTGGGGGAGAATTTCACTTCCCCGGCCTCTGCACCAACTAGGGATGCACACAACCTTTTAAGCATGAGTATCAGGATTTTTATCTTGGTTAATAACCAAGCCTGATCCTCGGGATAGATTGCATGAGTATCAGAAAGGCCTGGTCCTCAAGTATAAATAGGAACCTAAATTCGCGTCCCTGTGGACTTGAACCTGGGTGTTGGGTTTGTACATCCACTCCCCCACCAGTTGAGCTAAGCTCCACTCCTATGTATCATGTGGTTGGCTTAGCTCTATATATGAAGGTGTGCTTTTCTTGAATGTCTGAAGCGATTTGCATCCAGAATGTTTCAATTCCAATAATTTTGTGTAAATATATACCGGCCACAAAGCTCGTTGATTTCTCATATGATTTGGCACAAGCGAGCTGACTAGTGCGCTCCCATCTCGCTGCAAGACGAAGAGGGCGACCGCGGGAAAGAATGTGGACAGCGGGGACGCGAGAGGCGATCTTGTGGAGGGCGCCATGGTGGGTGCACTGTCGCCGTGGTGATGTGAGAGACAATATTGGCAGTGCGCTTTGTAGGATTTTGGACAAAGGAACAAGATGAGATTGTGTACCCAAAAACCCAATGTTAATCTGTAGTGAAGTTCTTGTTAAGAGAGCCAATCAATTGTGTGTTGTCGCATTAGCCACACACACCCAGCCTGTTCACATCCTCAACCACAAGCTCAAGTCTGTTGCGAGAAAGCTTCGCATCTGGAGTCGGAGTCTGTTCTCCAACTACAAGCAGCAGCTCACCATAGCCCTGGATGTCATCTTTCAGCTTGACACTGCTCAAGAGTCTAGACTGCTATCCCCTACTGAGATGGCCCTCAGGGCAGCGCTAAAACGTCGGGTGATGGGCCTGTCCGTTCAAGAGAGAGCCCGCAAACGACAGGCCTCCAGGATCAACTACATCCGCGAGGGAGACGCCAACACCAAATTCTTCCACCTTAGGGTGAACTCTCGGCGACGCAAGAATGTCATTCAGAGGCTTAGGCGCAATGGGGGTTGGGCGACACATCATGCGGAAAAGGAGCAGCTCATCCACGAGCACTTCACATCCACCTTGGGAGCTCCGTCAGGCCGCTTGATTGATTTTAACTGGGAGGCAATCGACCCCAATGTTGAGGAGCTGGATGATTTAGGGCTTCCTTTCTCGAGGAAGAAATTCGTGAGGCCATCTTTGACCTTCCGGCGGACAGGCTCCTGGGCCGGACGGTTTCACCTCCAACTTCTTCCGCTCTTGCTGGCCAATTGTTAAGGACGACCTCATGAAAGTGATCAATGCCTTCTCTGAGCTTTCCATCAACAACTTTCAAGTAGTCAACAACGCCAACATTGCTCTGCTGCCTAAGAAGGAAGGGGCAGACTGCCTGAAGGACTATCGACCCATCAACCTGATCCACATAATCCCCAAGATTATTGCGAAGGCAATGGCCTCGAGGCTATGGCCTAAGATAAATGACATCGTCTCCTCTTGTCAAAGCGCTTTCATCAAGAATAGAAGCATCCACGACAACTTTATGTACGTCAAAAATGTGGCGCGTCGCCTCCATCAAAAGCACACCCCGGCCCTGCTGATAAAGCTCGACATCGCCAAAGCCTTTGACTCCGTTCGCTGGGACTACCTGCTGGACCTCATGCAGCGTTTGGGCTTCCCCCCTCGATGGCGTGCTTGGATGTCGTTGCTTTTCTCCACCGCCACCTCCCGGGTTCTGTTGAATGGCATCCCTGGCAACGAGATTGTTCATGGCCGCAGCCTAAGGCAGGGTGATCCGCTATCGCCGCTTCTCTTTGATATTGCAATCGATACGCTGCCAAAGATTCTTGAGCTGGCAACTGAAACAGGACACCTCCAACCGCTGCCTGGCAACTTCATCAAATCTCGCATCTCGCTGTATGCGGATGACGCGGTCATTTTTCTGAAGCCAGAGGTTCAGGATGTCAGTTACCTCACTGCCCTGTTGGACAATTTCGGCATGGTCACTGGCCTCATGACGAATATCGAGAAAAGCTCTGTGGCCCCCATTCGATGCGAGGATATTGACCTCCCTGCCACGCTTCTCAACTTCCCGGCTGCGATACATCAATTCCCAATCAAGTACCTGGGCCTCCCCCTTGTGCTGGGGTGCCTGTGGCGGGCGGATCTTCAGCCCTACATCGACAAGGTGGCGTCCAGACTAAACCCCTACAAGACCAAGTTCCTGAACCGTGCCGGATGCGACACTGTGGTCAAGTCTATTCTTACGGCTCTGCCTATTTTCCTCCTCACGGCTATCAAGGCCGATAAAGGTACTTTAAAGGCTTTTGACAGGCTTCACCGGGCCATGCTTTGGAATGCAAGCGATACAGTAACTGGCGGGAAATGCAAAGTGAGTTGGGAAAAGGTCTGCCACCCTAAGAAGCTGGAGGTTTAGGATTCTGGACCTCGAGAAATTTGCGAGGGCTCTGAGGCTGCGCTGGTTGTGGTTTGAGTGGACAGCTCCGGAAAAGCCTTGGGTGGGGCTAGAAACGCCAAACGATGACACTGACAGAGAGTTGTTTAATGCTGCGACAAAAGTTGCTATCGGGGATGGCCGGACCGCCAGCTTCTCGTCCTCGTCCTGGCTGAATGGACATCGCCCATGGCGCTTGCTCCAAAGATCTTCCAAGCTTCAAAGAAGAAGAAGCGATGCGTGAAGGAAGCCCTTACCAACCTCTGCTGGGTGGCAGACATCACGGTGCATGAGTTCACTCTGGAGCACATCTCTCAGTTTGTTAACCTCTGGGGCCTTCTTCAAGAGGTAGCGCTGGACCCCAGTTCCGCGGACACCATCATCTGGACGCTAACTACTGATGGGAAATACTCGACGGGATCGGCTTACAAGGCGCAATTCATCGGATCCACCCACTGCTCCTTCAACCACCTGGTCTGGAAAATGTGGGCACCACCCAAATGCAGATTCTTTGCATTGTTGGTGGTGCAGAACAGGCTGTGCACGCGCCCCTATGCCAGCTCTGCAAGTGCCAGAACGAGACAGCAAGACACATCATTTTCGAGTGCAGATTCTCTAGGCGTATTTGGCAGGCGGCAACCTCATGGCTTTCCTGCCCTTCCTTGGTACAGGACTTGGGCACGGACCGGCCTACTGTCCTCGACTATTGGCAGGCGGTCTCCAAGTCCCCCACGGCTCACCCTAAAGGGCTCAGGTCAGCGATCACGCGATTACCTGGGAAATCTGGAAGGAAAGAAACGCTCACGTCTTCAACAACACCTTCACGATGTCGTCGACGCTAACCCACAAGATCAAAGATGAGGGCCGAAACTGGATTCTGGGCGGAGACAAATCTCTGGCTGAGATAGTTGCTTAGGGCTGACCGTCGGCTAAAGATATGACGATCTTTCTTGCTGAGAGACTGGACGGTGTCGGTTGACTGTACCTGTACCTTTTACATTCCAGTTTTTTCTTTGGCCTAGGCCGTGTTGTGTTTGCTTCTCCTATATCAATATAAAAGGCAATACTTTTGCCCCGCTTCAAAAAAGTTAGTCCTCCTCAATCGAGATCTCCAACATCCGTGTGTATGTCTAGAGTACTTTTTTATAATCAAAGAGCTCTCTTTCTCTCAATCTCACATCATTGAATATGCACTTGGTATAAATTTAGTGAGGAGTGTGGTACATATCATGTTGAAGGATGCTGCAAGCCACAAGGCTCTTTCTGGCAATGCTCCCTCGGGTGGCCGGGGAGAAACCCTAGTTGCCGCCACTGCCAGCACTTCTCGTCCTGCCCATGCTCCCCTCGCCACCGTCGGAGAGGATATCCGGGTGAAGCCCACACTTGTCACCGGCCACGTTGTTCTTCCTTTCCTTGCAAGGAGAGATGGCGCGGGCAGTGTACCCTTGATGAGGACATTTCTGTGTGGATCTTGGTCCCCGGCGGTCCTCGTTCTGGGTGTGACACTGATCTGATACCATGGTGTGCATCCTTTCCTATCTCTCCATAACCTCAGGATTCCATCCCCATTCCACCATATGTGAGATCCTTACATCCTCGAGATTGTCCGAAGCATCAAAATATAATATAGTCCACCACAAATTAGAGTAGGATTGTTATCAAACGTTATTTCCCTTGGTCCCAACCTTTCTAAATCTTTCTCCGATTGCTACCATCGTAATCTGCCAAATACGACGCCCCCGTCACATGGCATTCGCCATATTGCCGCATGCATCACAAAAGTACCTGATCTTTTCATATTTCGCGCGCGTAGCACACGCCTCAATCCTCCCAAGTTCATTGGCAACAATGCTTCCTCTCACCCAAACATAATCAGCTTCAAACCACTTCTGAGATGTATCTCCACGCTCTGAACTCTGCCTATTCGCCTAGCCAATTGATCAACGACCTGTTGCACACAGTACATCCAAGTGATTGTGAGATTGATTAGACGAGCGTTCCAATAAAACCACATTAGATTTAAACAATCCATCATATTCTGTAATTACCACTACAAGTTCTCAGAAGAGCCAAGGACCCTGGTGCATGACCTTGTTGTTGGTTTAATAACAACCGGATAACTGTCTGAACGTCTTCCCAACTGATCGAGAGAAGTCAGGAGGGCAGTCAAGGGAGAAGGGACTCGACTCTCCTCACCAAGGACAAACATCATTGTGAACCAAAGAAAGTATGGGCGGCTCCCAGGCCGCCTCGGGTTCCCGGTGATAAAGGCCATCAACTCAAAGAAGGGCAAACTCATCAATGAATGGGTGACAAGACCGCGTAATGCCCTTCCAGGGTTGTCATGTCCAGACAACAAGACTGGACCACACTCCCTCGGCTCGCCCAAGCAGAGGGCGGGGGTAGGGGAAGCCCGCCCTCCCCCAACGATGGCCATAGTGTCAGCAGCCACAATGTTTTTCACGATGCATTTCAATTCTATGTTAAAATTTTGTGTTTTTTTCTATTACTATGTTTTTAGTTCGCGTTATATAAAGAAGCCCTTGACACTAACATGTGATTTTTTCCCACCTCATATTTACTAGACTGTAAAGCTGTATAAGTGCATTTTTATGGTTGATTAGAACGAGTGATGGAAAGATCGAGCGACAATAAAGCTTTCTTCCTAGTGTAAGAATGTGTTCATTTTCTTTTTTGGGGAGTAATCTATAATTATGAAGGATTAAGGGTTTAAAGTAGGGCCCCCATGGTCATTCTGGAATTGGGAGGCGGGAGAGACCACGAATTTGTTGTTCCGACGAGGCAACCGGTCCTAGTTTCTGTTTAGGGTATGGGTTCGCTATTGACTGCGAGATGCTAGTGATGTCGGTGTCGATGATTCAAATAAATTTTCTCGCCCTGTTCTGTCTCAACAACGCTCGTTTCAACATTTGTGAGGGGCTTATAAGTACTACCGTGGTCAGTTTTTGTCCAGATCTAACATCTTGTCTATAAGTATAATGCGGTAGCTGGAAGCGAAGGGTTGCTCTAGGCGGGCTTTTCCAAAGATTTTCTGAGCTACAAGACGGTGAGGTGATCAGGTTCCCTCAGTTGGGTCGGCGAGGTGGTTTAAGTTTTGGTTTTTGTTCTTTGACTTCGTCCCCCATTTCGATAGAGCTCCATGCAGCGTCGGCCCCAAGTTTAGGGCCCCACATTTTGGGATCTTATGCTCATTCATGAGGGTGTGGTTGGTGGGAGTTGTTCCTCGGAGCAGCGATGTCGGACATGGATCGAGGGTTTCACGCTTCGCCGACAATGAATGCTTCTTTGAGATACTGGTCCCATGGACTGTAGCCTTGATGAGCTAATCAAATCAACACGGGGAATAAAAGTTTAACACAAATGAAACAAAATCCCGACAGCGGTTGGGATAAAAAGTATAGCGTTGGAGGAACAAATCACAACTACACGCCGAATAAAATATAAAATACTGAGACCAAAATTTAGTGACCATGGAACAAATCACAAGTACACGGGAAAGTAGGCCAAGTCGACTAAAATTTGAATACCAATGGGCCGATTCATGACTACAAAAGGAACAAGAATATGTACACACCGGACGAAAATTTATCGCATGTGGAACAAAACACCAGTACAAGAACAAAAAATCATGTGGAATAGGTCTAAAAAGTTGAGAAACATATCGGACTAATATAGGAACAAAAATGTTAGAGTAAGTGAAACAAAAGATAAACACTTGTGAAGCAAATCACAACTATATGTTAAAATAATCCCCATAAAATACATCCGCACTTCAAGAGGGCATTTTTAGATAAATGAGAATAATAAAGAAAAATAGAAAGCTGATTAAAAAGGGGAAATGGTAGAAGAAAATGAAAATAGAAATAAATAAAGAGGAAAGAAACATACCAAAAAGAAAAGACGAAAAATAATTAAGTAAAATAAATAGAGGAAAGAAACATAGCAAACAGAAAAGACGAATATACGAAAATAGAAAGGAAAAAGGGGAAAGAAACATAAACAAATAAAAAAATACCTTGACGTGGAGTACTAGCATCTCATTGGTGCGTGCTCGTACGGCGAGAATTTCCTAATTGAGGAGGCAATTAATGGTTCGGAGATAGCCCACGAATGGCCTATTGGGCCGATGACCTAGGTTCAAATTGAAAGAGCCCAGCCCGTCCGTGTGAAAACGCTCTGAGGTTTGCATTCGCATGATCGCATCGCGTTCCGACTTGAATTCGAAATTCCAGCGTGACGCCAAGGCGCCAAAGTTATATATGGTACCACACCACCCAGTGATCAACACCACAACGCCACCAATGGCGCAGCAGCTGGGAGCCGCGGCGCCGCCAGTCCAGCTCCGGGTTGAGGCGACCACTATCTGCTTCTCCCAAGAGGTGGCCCCGGCCGCCAATTCGCGGTGAGCGTGGCGTGCTTGGCGACGCGTTTCTTCGAGTTCTGGAGGTGCGGCGCCGAGCGGGCACAGGACGTGGTCGAGCAGAAGCACGCCGCCAGGGGCACCATGACGACGTTCGTCTTCGCCGACCTCGCCGCGCTCCAGAGCGCCGCCGCCTGCCGCGGTACCCTTCGCGGGATGCTAGCGGAACTCCCACAGCTCCGGTCGCTGCCCCTCGCGGAGGATGAGTGGGACGCCATCGTGCCCGGGGATCTCGTGCCAGAGATCGTCGCGCGGCGCGCCGCGGCAACGGCTTCACCTTCTCCTTCATGATGGGGGTCGATCGCCGGGTCATACACCACGAAGGGGCTCTCCTGATGGCGTGCAAGGAGAGGCTGGCGTGGACGGCGCCAGGAGAGAAGAAAGACTGCACGATCTGCTTGGATGGACTGGAAGAAGAATCCGCCGTGGAGCTGCCCGGCTGCGAGCACGTGTTCCACCGCCGTTGCATTTCCATGTGGTTCTCCACAGCGACGACATGTCCCATTTGCCGGGGTAACGTCTGGCGTGCTTCCCTGCCGGAGTTTTCTTAACTGTATTCCACCAGCGAGCCGGCTCAAGGCACAACAGCAGTGCCCGTTATTGAGTAGTTCATTTTCCCTCTCGTTTTTTCAAGAAAGATTGTAAGGTCGTCGTCAGTATTCGTTGATGTTTGTTTCTTGGAGGAAACGTCGACATACTTGAGAAGCTGTAACATGATACTGCATATCATACATGTATCTTGCTGGCCGGCAAGAGAAAACATCAACACATGTATCATGTTGTTGGTTACATGCCTAGCCCTATGAAGGTGTTCTGTTTCTTGCCTGGCTGAAGCGATTTGCATCTAGAATAATTCGATCCCAATATTTTTGTGTAATATATACTTGCGACGAGCTCGTTGATTTCCCATATGATTTGGGGCAATCACTCCGGCGGTGCAGCCACCGAATCCTGCACAGCAAGCCGACTGCGCTCCCAGCAAGACGAAGATGGCGACTGCGGAGAAGAATGACAGCGGGGACGCGAGAGGCGATCTTGCCGTATGTGGAAGTGGCGGTGTGCACGGTATGCGCGTGCACCGTCATCGTCCATATTTGAGTTCTCGGTCTGCTCGCACGACTTCCACCAAGGCTGCATCGCAAAAAGGTTTCTCCACGAGCGGACGTGCAAGCCATGGTGATGAGAGAGAGAGAGAATACATCGCCAGTATGCCTGAGGCCTAGGCCACGGGAAACTTCTCGTGAAATTTTATGGATGCAGAGATAGTTGTAGCCTTTAAGGATTGGTAACGGAACAAGATGAGATTCTGATGTTCTGTACCCTGTAACCCAATGTTAATCTCTAGTGAACTGCTTTTTAAGAGAGCTGATCAATTGCGTGCTGCCGCGCTATATATTCCTCCTGCTCGGGATCTCTACAACATCTGTGTGTTTTCAAAATACTATTTTTTGGTAATCAAGATTTTTTCTTTCTTTCTCTCAATCTCCGCATCAAAGATGCACTAAGTGGTAGTACTACCAGCACTAGCGAGAGAGTTTGTAATAAGCTCTCTCACTAGTGCACTACGGGACAGCGGCTCTTTGCCGTGTGCCCAGAAAAACACACGGTAAAGTCTTTGCCGTGTGCCGCACACGACAAAAAGCACACGGCGAAAAAGGCACGGCAAAGAGCTCTTTGCCGTGTGCCATATATCGCGCAAACGGTAAAGCTGAAATGTGGGGCCCACTATCACTTGACGCCGACGAAGGACGTTGACGGCAGGCTCCTGACATGTGGGGCCCGTCGGTCGCTCTTTGCCGTGTGCAAACACACAGCAAAGCACCTTCGCTTTACCGTGTGCAAGCACACGGCAAGGAGAGATGACCTCGTAAAAAAAATGCCCCGTCCCCAGCGGGACGAGGAACGACGTCGACGGGTGGACGAGCTGGCGGCAGGGACTGGCGAGGCGCCGACAGCCAGAGCTAGGGGCACAAGGTGTGCAGAACCGCCTTGACCGCGTCGTCTAGCAGGGAGGCGCCGCTGCGGCGCTCGAACGACCTGAGCGCCAGCAGGAATCGGCCGAGCACATGGTAAAGACCAAATTTCATTTTTTTTTAATGTCAAAAATGAGTTGACGTAACTGCGTCGTTCGCGCGGCCGTCTGAGTGGACACGTGCCCATTGTCTTTGTTTTTGGTTGACTTTGCCGTGTGAATTTCTTTGTCGTGTCTTTTCTGTGCTTTAAGGCTGTTTTTTTTTTTGCCGTGTGCCCGACATCCAGCACAATGTTGGCACACGGCAAAGACGAGCTCTCCCGTAGTGGTGGTAGTTTACCTTTCTGGAAAAACTCTTGTTTCTCAGGCTGTTTGCCTGGAGCTGCTTGTATCTATAGCTCTGGTATGCTCGAAAAACTGAACTGAATGTTGTAGAAAACCTGTGGTTTCTATAAAATGGAACTGGAGCGAGGCCCTTTTCCTCTAAAAAGATGCACTAAGTGTAAAATTAGCGGGGAGTGTGGTACATATCATAATGAAGGAAAAAATAAAGCCTAGCACGCTGCGAGCAACAAGGCTCTTCTCGGGACTAAATAGCGTAAAACCACTGGTTTAGGGGCAAATTTTACCATATGGCACCACTTTGGATATGAATCCACCTCATTGTGTTATTTTTTTTCTTCAGAAAACACTAAAATTTGATTGATAGCAAATTGATCTGATTTTTTACAATGGGGCCCACCAGTCAGACTGACGTGGCACGGGGGAGACGGCCCTCGCATCAAAATCTGTTGTACTCTCCCTTTTTCTGAATCTAGATCTCTAAAATTAGGGTTTCGTAGTCTGAAATTAGTGTCGAGTCACATTTATATTTTAGGGTATGTTTAGTTACTAACTATTATTATGCATTTTTCGGTAGTTTGGATGATGAAATATGGGATATGAGATTTTATTTTCCTAGCCTATACAATTTGGAGAGAACATTGGGCAAAAGAGATATTACAGTTCTTAATTTGTTTGCTTTGATAGCCACATAGGGTTATGGAATTACCGATAATTTGTATTATCTGAAGGAGAAGGTTAAACAACACAAGAAGTAAAGAGAAGATCAATTTACGGAATATGACGGGACTAGAGACTTGGAAGAGTTATATAATGAGTATGATGATTCTGAGTCGTACGAAGTGTGTGAAGCTGACTTCTTTGCAGAAAATTTGATGTCAACGAGACCAGGACCAACAAGTAGAGGACATCAAGAATGCGTTACAAAATGAAATGGTTTATTTTGTGCCCTCGTATGACAAGGACACAAGCCTAATTGTTTGGGTGATGGCAATGATGATGGTCAAGAAGAAAAACTTGGACTTGCTAGTGGAAGGAAGAGAAGGGGAAAGAATAAAAACATAGGGTTTGGTATAACTAATGAGTCAAGACCCACATAATAAAATATGTTTGAAGTTCGCTTCATTGATGTTTATCAATTCAGAAGATCTCTTAGGACTTTCCATATATCTCATTTGAGGCACTTTAGATATCACAGAAACAACAAAGATATGATTATTGCCATGGGAAATGAGAAAAGTTTATCCATTTATATGGTTGGTTCAAAGGTTAGACATAGTAAGACATTATGTATCACAAAAATGAATTTGGAGCGAACTCGTGGTGCACATGGAGACACCACAAAAATACCGTTGTTTGAGTGGCCAATGCATGCATACGATCATACATTGAGAACAAATCCAGATACTTTTGTACACACTGTAATTTAGCTCAACTATGGCGTTAAAGTGCCAAAGATAAAAACTTGTAGGGCAAGGAATACAACACAACTTAATACCATATGAGCTCAACAACTTATTTATGACTAAGCAATGGTTGCTCGGCTTGAACTCTACTACAAAATACATCGACATGTTAGGCTCCTCGTCATTGTCGTCTACTCCATAAGCGATGATTTATTCCGCGCCTTCGACTCCTATGGGTAACTCTGGCTCTTCATAGTAGACGTCTGATGATGTTGGAAACCCCCAAGTGGAAGGGATGATGTAGAACAGTAACAAGAATTTCCCTAGATTGATAACCAAGATTATCGAGCCAGTAGGAGTGTAACAATCTTAGCAAAGTTGATGGTACTTGCACTACAAAACACACAACTCCCTTGTCCCCAACTTCCAGAAAGGTTGTCAAGCTTCCCGTCTTGTTGAAAACAAGTATTTATCGTATATTGTGGAAGATGGATGAATAATAAAAAAAGTAAAAACGGACTAGCAAGATAATGATAGTGGAAAGCATATAAACGAGGTTGTAAAGAATGTAAAAACATGGACCGGGGGGCAAAGCATATAGCATTACTAGAGGCATCTCTCCTTGAAAACATGACACTATTGGGTAAACAAATTACAGGTGGGCAATTGACAATATTGTAAATGGACAATTATGATATGAGAATGTTCATGACATATTCATGCAGGCATCACGTCAAACAAATATAGACCGCCATCCGACATCATCTATAACTAAATATCCCACTTCGACAACGCTTCTATGCTTGCCTCTCTAGGTATTAAGTTGATAAACAACATAGTATTGTACTAAGGATTATATATTATGCAACCACAAAAATTTATCACAAAAGGAAATAAACACCACTGTTGTACCCTTAGTGGCAAAAACACAACATCCCTACTTTTTCCTTTCCGTCACTCGAGCACTGAGAAAGCAAGGTTGAACCCCTATCGAACACTACTCCCTCTTGCAGATTTAAACATACACTTGGCTAGAGTCTACCATAAATCGGAGGGCTTATAAGAACATAAAATTAGAAATTCATATACACAATCTGATCATAACTTCATAATTCATCATGTCCCAACAAACACAACAGCTAATAGCAATTACATCATATGGATCTCGATCATGTTAGGCAGCTCACGATACCTTTGTATTAAAAAAATATGGAACAGAGATAACCATCTAGCTACTACTATGAACCTGTAGTCCAGTAATGAACTACTCACGCATCATCATGGAGGCGGCAGTGGTGGTGTAGATGCCTCCGGCAATGATTTCCCCCTCCGGCAGACTGCCGGAGCAGGGCTCTAGATTCGAATTCGTGACGACGGCTGCTTTATATCTTATTTTCACGTAAATAAGCAATCCTGAAAGACCACTCTTTCGTCTAAGGATGCTTAACCGCCGCACCGATCATTCGGGGGGGGGGGGGGGGACCCAAAATATCAAGTAATGTTTATCTGAGGTTAGGGCAATTGTGAGTCGAATCCCGTAGATAGGAAATTGCTTTCTTTGGGAAGATAAGCGTAGTACATTCAGAGGTCCCCACTATATCAATTTTGCTGCCCCGAGCGCTCAATGGCATACTCACAGGTGGGAAATTGATCTGTCATAGGGGTATAAATAGACCAAAGGGCGTCAGGAGACGAGGGCTAGGGGCCCAGGCTGCCACATGGTGCGCCACCCACTAGGCAAAGCGGTGGAGTATCCGTAAATACCAGCATTACACTAATTAAGTGTGGCGTTAACAGCCGGAGCGACTAATGGATTAACTCCCATCATGTATAGATTGTTGGGTGTTTAATCCTATTCATCATTGTAACCTGACCCTGTTATTATATAAAGCACGAGAAGAGATTAGAAAAATGAGAAGGTCGACCGATACACACAAATAGTTTAGGTGGTTAGCTCAACACCATCGTAAGAGAGGCAAGGTCTCGACAGAATACACCAAAGCAGGAGTAGGTCTTTACCTCTTCCTAGAGGGGCCGAACCTAAGTAAACTCTCTCGTGTCAGTCTGATTCCTAGACAGCTCCAGTGTTGCATTTTCCCCACAATCTCTACAATCGTTCTCGCGATCACATTAATGTTGAACCCAAGCTATATGGATACCCCCCAGTAACTACCCTCTACACACGTGCGATGCAAAAACAGGCGGAAAACAACAAATGACACTTGCCATTGGATTAATGGGTTAGTCCAATGAAAACACTGTAAAATGATATAAATCATGTAGCAATGATATAATAATAGCATACATCAATCAAAAATTATATATACGTTTTGGACGTATCAACGCCCTCGGCATTTTGCGAAGCACCCGTGTCCTCATCCTCCACGACTTCAGAGTATAGGCAATGGTTTTGACAGGGAATAGATGAGTACTTTGTACTCAACAAGTTCAAATAGGAAATTAATTGTTTGAATCCTCTAGCTACTTCCACAATCGTAGGTTATTAGGAAAATACATGTTTTCTAATCAAAAGTAAGTTTTATTTTGAACAAATATGTATGTCAGTCTTCCCAGGTTGTTATAACTTCATGGGGTTCCCACCTGGAACAAGGAGCGACTTACCACAATTATTACACTCTGCAGAGATTCGTTACTTTACCCACAAGTGTCTTTAGCCTTGTTGCACCTACCACACTTCCATGGTGTGATATGTCCTGGTCTAAGGTCCCCAAGGCATGTTGAGTCCTTATCCACGACCCACATATCTAACCGATTATAATGCGGTAGGTAACCGACCGTCCACCCATTACTCATGTCGAGGCACAAATACCAACACCCCCACAATATGCAGATGATATATACATGCTCCCACGCTATTGTCCATGACGTCTCAACTTGGTAATAGTCGTCCTAAGATATGTGAAAGGAAGAAGATACTTCTGACTTTCACTTCCCACACTAGGACTTGTGGTGAACCACATCTATATGGCACGAGAATGGCTGTCGATGTTTGTTATTAGTCCTATCTTAATATACCCAATATAGTGGAACCTCCATAACATGAATCATTCCTGGTTCCATGTCCCACCACATACTCAATTGATTATTAACAGTTCATTTCAATGCATGTAATAAATAGTTTGATAGATTGCATTAATTTGATTAAAAAATACTAAAACTTGACATGATCAAGTGTGGGTTTGCCTTCAAACCGCGAGGTAGTGTAGTTTAAAGCTTCAACTTGACACTGAACCTAGGCATCTAAAATGGCATCATAGTCCGATAAGGACGATGTTTAAGGAATAAGCTTCATGTTATATGCATAGGATATGCTATGAATTTGAGTTTAAACCCCATTAACTCCATATTTAGTTGGTTTTGATTGATGTCCTATTTTTAATTGAAGTTATAATTTTCTTTCATTAATGCCTTTTATTTGATATTTAATTCACTTAACAAAAATCATGCTCATATTATTTTAAATGAATAATGGTTTAATAATTATTTAAAATTAGGAATTATTTTCCTCGGGTCCTGCTACCGCACTGCCATCTCCCTATAGCCTCACCTGCCCACCTCGCCTCACGCCGCCACCACCACCGGTACAATCACAATTCACCTTCCTGCCACATCAATGATTTATGGTTCTATCCGAACAGTTGACCTGACTAAAATTTCCATAGGTAGAATGACAACTGCGTCAACCTATTCAAGAAAAGTTTTGGCTGAACTCTATGTCACCTACACCCCCATACTTTTTTGGATTTTTCTTTTTTGTATCTATCAATAAATACAAGATATGGATTTGAAAATTTGCAGGCCACTCAACCATTAGAGATAGAATTTGGGAAAATATTTTGGAATTTTTGTGCAATTTAAAATTTTCAAATATTTAAAATGTAAAATAAATTCATTGAATTTATGTATATAATATATGGACTCTATTACATACTCTTGTGTGTACATACTATGCAATATAACTCACATACGAGTGTATTATAGCTCTTTATTATTTTTTATATACCTCATTAATTATTCTAATATACATCGATACAAATAGTATGAAAAAAATACCACCGAAATCCTTGATTTTTTCAATATCCAATTTTTACGTAAATAAAAGTAGGGTATGTGCAAATAATATGAAATATATAGATTCAAATAAAAAACACATAACCCACTTTGGGGTATAACTAAAGTACTAATAAATAATGAAGTATATTAAAAATGATGAAGATGTATATTAAAAATGATTAAAAGTAGTATATTGAACGTGGGAGTACGTACATGGGGTATGGAACCATTTTCCTATAATGTATATTTTATGGCAAAAAATCCCAAACTATTTTTCCCACGTTCTATCTCAAATGTTTCAGTGAACTGCAAAGTTTAAATTTATAGGCTGTATAATTTTAGAGGTACAAAAAAGAGAGGTTGTTTAAAAGGGGGATAAACGGTTAGCACGGATCATGAGGCGCGTATGAACAGCCCAGATAGGGGTGTAAGTGAGTAGGTGTTTAGAAAATTTGCTCTCTTCACTTTTCAACTAGAGCAAGTGGCTCGAGTCAAAGCTGGCGTGCTCTCTCCTGAGTCCTGATTGCCTGCTCGCGAGGAAGACTAAACCCACACGCACTTGCCTCCAGCCTTCGTCCCTTCCACGCCTTTTCAGTCTCCGGCCAGCAAAGGGGGCAGACACCGATGCCGCCGGTGAAAGTGTTTGGGCCGACGAGGTCGACCGGCGTGGCGCGGGTGCTGATATGCCTGGAGGAGGTCGGCGCGGAGTACGAGTTGGTGCACGTACGTCCACATCCCGCCGGCGAGCACAAGAGCACCGCGCATGTGGCGCGCAACGTATGTCTGTCGCCGCTTCTTTCTTCTATCTGGTATCAAATCTCTGTTTCACCTTGAGCATCGTACATCCGAAATAACATGTTTCCTGATTCCATGTATTGATTTGTTGTAGCCCTTCGGTCAGGTCCCAGCGTTCCAGGATGGCGATCTAGTTCTTTTCGGTGAGTAACAATCAGCGATGTTCATCAATTTCCTTAATTGCTATCACATGGCAAATTGATCCCGAAAATAGTTCTTCTACAGTCAGTACCGATCGAATTTCTAGATTCCTTGAGTAAGTCAATCAAATTGTTACAGTGGAGTACTTTTTTTTTTGCAGTCGTTACATTTTGTTACTCCCTCCGATCCATATTAATGGTCTCAACATTGTCTAGATACGGATGCATCTAGTCTAAACACTTAACTAGATACATCCGTATCTAAATAAAGTTGAGACCATTAATATGGATCGGAGGTTGTAGCATAACTGCACACGAAAGTATAACAGTGTTTCGTTATGTCATCTTAACAGAGTCGCGTGCAATTTCCAAGTACATACTTCGCAAACACGCATCTGACTTGCTCAAAGAAATCAGCGTCTCAGAATCCACAAGAGGTCTTTTATGGTACCCCCAACAAGATATAGGCCGTTTATTTTTGTGGAACTGACGGCTCGTATTAAATCATACTACTGCGTAAAATATGAGTAGTAGAAATCATACTAGTCGGTAAAACCAGACTAGTACTAATGCATGCAGAGTCAAAATCGGAAACTTCTGCAACATAGTATCTAATGTCTACAGGCAAATCGGGAATCCCGCAAAAAAAGGAAGGCCTCATCTGCTATAACTTCATGCATCGCTGCCAGGCTACTTCACCGCGCGTTGATGGTCTAAATTAGAACCAGATTTTGCCTTCCTAGAAAGCTTACGATTTGACAGTCGCCCATTGTTTGAAAAGAGTGGTAATGGTCAGCCTAGTTCCATGGCCATGAGTTTTGCCGTCGTAGTGCCCGGCTGGCCGGCCGGAGGCCATGCGTACATGAACTACTTCAAGGTTGTAAAGTTGTAGGAATAATTGATACTCCCTCCGTCCCAAAATAACTGTCTTAGATTTGTCAAAAAGTAGATGTATCTAGACATGAAACAAGTATAGGTACATTCACTTTTGTACAACTTTAAGACACTTATTTTGGGACGGAGGGAGTATTAAGTTGGAAAAAATCAGACGGTATTACTGCGAGAAGATTTTGGAATCAAATAACGGATCTGGTAACCATGATTTTAGGCTAAATTAACTGCTTGAATAAATGATTTTCTAAGTAAAAGTCCACACTGCCCCTGAAAATCAACGGCCAGATCTGAAATCATACTACTCACCTCTCCTTGGTAGTAAAAGGTACCGTAAAACTAGCCATCCACAATGGTCGACGTTTGGCTTGACGTGGAGGCCCAGAAGTTTGACCCAATCATGTGTATGATCACCTTCCAATGCTTCGTTGTGCCTATCTTCATGGGAGGCACAACCGACGACAAAATTGTCAAGGAGAGTCTGGAGAAATTGGGAGAAGTCCTCGAAGTTTACGAAGAACGTTTGTCTAAATCCAAGTACTTGGCTGGAGATTTCATCAGCCTAGCAGATCTAAGCCATACACCTATGCTCCACTTACTGTTGGCAACGCCCCATGGACCAATGCTCAATAGATATCCCCATGTGAAGTCATGGATCTCTGGCCTAATGGATAGGCCGAGCGTGAAGAAGGTCTCCAAGCTTATGGATGCACCATGAAAAGAGTACTTATGCAGCATGTCTCTGACCGGGAGTTTGGTGAAATGTGTGGTAGATGGTTTGCCTTGTTTTAGCAATGTGTCGTACGAATAATCGGATGAGTAGGTGTGCTTTCATTGCCGCATTTGGCAATTCTTGATGTAGTTACCCTAAGCATGTTAAAAGACAAATATTCTTTTTTGGCTATACACAGTACATATGTAAATTACATTCTATGAAACAAGAAAGGACCTCATGGTTGTCAACAGGATATAATCATTTACTAATCTCCACTTCTCCACTACTAATAAACAAGCAAACTTGGCAGGAAAAATAGATCTGGACCGTTCATACACATCCATCTAACGTCCCTGATTCATTTGTTCTCCCCCTCCCCTCCCCCATAATTCACGCGCCCTTTGCATAGCTTCTTCCTTCACGGAACCACCGTCATGGACGGAGGAAGGGGGAACGAGCGGGGGCTGAGCCACCCCCAAGAATCTGATTTTTGTTCTTTAACTCACTAATAATCATGCTTAAGCTTGGTAATTTTAAACCTTTTTTACCCCTCTGCCCCCTCCATGCTTGAGATCTGGCTCCGTCACTGACCACCGTCGTGCCCATCAGCTCGCGATCAAACTGTCTTCCCAAAACTCGCCCGCGCACAATCGCCCTACACGTCGCTCTGCCACCGCATCGCGCCCAGGTTTTCGCCGCTACGCCGCACCCGTCCAAGCCCTCCATGGAGATTCCTATCTCCCAGAGGCGGGAGAACGGCCAGGGACGAGACCGAAGGACTGTGCGGGTATTCCTTTCCCCTGCGATTCTCCTCTCCCGGATCTCAAATTATCTCTGGAAGGCGACCGACACAGCCATCAGGCCAGCGATTCATGTCGCCGGTAGGGAGGCGGAGGATGAGGAGGCCATCGCGGTGCGGAGCTTCGAGTGGGAGGCGCTTCTAGCCAGAAACAGCCAGGACAGCCTCGTGATCGATGAGATTGGTGATGTCAACGGCAGTGTCGGCGGCGTCAACGGCGACATGTTTTTAGGGCAGCTCACTACGGAGGCGGAGCACGAGCATCCAGCCAAAGGTTGGTGGGCGGGCGGCGGCAAACAATGTGCCTGGACTCAGCTCACTACGGAGGCGGAGCACGAGCATCCAGCCAAGGGTTGGTGGGCGGGCGGCGGCAAACAATGTGCCAGGACGGAGTCCAGGACAGGGACGGGACCATGAGGCTGCCGTGCGCACACCTCTACCACGACGACTGTAACCTGCAGTGGCTCGCTATCCCGCTGTGACTCCACGAGCTGCCCACAGACGATATTGAGCAGGAGACGTGGTAGGCATCTAGGCGAGGCAGGTTGCCGCCTTGCCGGTGGTGGCAATGCCGATATTGACAGGTATACCGTTTTTAGTCGTCAGGCTGAGGCTGGGTAATTTGCTTCATGGGTTAGGGGATGTATACAGAGCACATGTATTTCTAGGGTCTGTTTGGTCGGTTCAGTCTTGAGTTCTCCAGCCTTAATTTCGTTTTGCTTATAAGGCTAACTTAAGGATGAAGATTCAGATTAACGTGTATAACTTGGGATTGGTAAATATAATTTATTCAGCGCCGATGGGGGAATCACCATCTCAATTATCTAGGTAGCCAAGACACCTCCGCCTCCTCTGTGCACCCTCTCTCCTAATCGTCAGCTTGCTTCAAGGTTAGTACATCGTTCTCTGAATGTCAATATTGTTGCATTTGCTTTCTGAGGGTACAATTAGGAAGAAATTTATTCCTGCCACGTTGCTGGTGGGTGGAAGTGTGGAACTGTTAGCCTGTGGCGCCCCGACCTGACTGCTATACAGTGATGCTGAGTGTCACCGGTTAAGCGATACAACCGGAGGTTACGGGTTTACCAATCCCCGGCCAAAACCTTTGGCACGCGTTGCTCGGAATTGATCACCGGCAACGCAACACCCCGATTGATGCCTTAACACAGGCTCAACTATCAAAGCATAATAGAGAGATCAAGACTTGTGGAACAACTGGCACATCACAGACTCTACGACACAAAGCATATAGTTCAACTCTTATAATAGAGAAAGATAGCAAATGACAAGCAGAGGTCACAGACCCAACATTACATCAAGCGGAAGCAAATTAGGTTGTTCTAAACAACAAGAACCAAATTATGGCCTAAGAGGCCTACAAATAAATATCCAGCGCCAGCTGTTCCGGGATGTCCCAAGCTGCCACCTGGGAACCCCAGACTACTCGTCGACGTCCACAAAGAACCCACCTTCGAGTTCGGTGAAGTCCTCCTCTGAAACAAAACAAACGACGTTGAGTTCGACGAACTCGCAAAATTATATATAGAGCATTAGCTCGATGAGGCTTTCAAGGTTTTATGGCTGTTTTGCATAAAGCTGATTTTATTTATGAAAACATAACTCAATGGCATCGACTATTCAGAGTATTTTCAAAAAGGGGTAAGAAGTACTCTTTTCTTGATCACCTTTCTCAACATCAACCATCATCAACCACTGTACCTGTTCATCCAAGGCACCTCCCCGAATCACCCTCGAGGAAGTCAACCTTGCAATCTTGAAGTGGTACCTTTAGTACCCAGTTTTTTAATCATTCCGTTCAAGTTATTCTATGATCTTATCGTTCTTTCCCAAGTCGTCCGTAACCGTGGACACGGCTTTTCGAAAAGATTTACCCTGCAGGGGTGTACAATGTTTACCACGCGTACCATCCGGCCCATTACCTGCGCATTAGCTCTCTTCCTAGGAAAGCCGGCTGGGTGGGAGCGGTGTCGACTTCTCCCTCGTGAAGGACTTTCCAGGATCATCAGTGGCGGCAGGGCACGCTAGTGCCTTCAACACCCTGCCCCACGGCCACTTATTCTCCTAACACCACAATCCTCATCCCAGTTCATACCACCATCATCACGCACGCGCAAATGGAAGCCCGAACTAGAGGACTCTGGCTAGCCCCGCCCGAGTTATTTAGTCTATGAGGGTTCCTGCACTGCGAATGCATAGGCCTCACGCATGGTTGCACGCTCAGTCTTGGTTCGGGAGGTAAAGAACTCGCACCTAGGCGGCGAGAACGAGACAAAGCACCACAACCACAGTGGCCTCTCATCCCCACCTTTAAGCATTTTATTATCCATCACCACAATTCTCCACCATCATTCTCATCTCATCACCTGTTTCCAACATGAAATATCCATCGCACCGCTATGCAATTACCAAGCATGGCTAAGCATCAACATAGCATAGTAGTTATCTCGGGCCAACAATACAAACCTATGGATATAGGAGGGAAACAGGTAAATGGCATAGGGAACTTAATGCAACTATAGGATACTCTAATCCGAGAAAATTGACATGTAGAACCGCATGCAATATTATAGTGGAGAAAATATTTGTGGAAAATAGGATAAGACATGCTCAGAGGGGGGATTACGCTTGCCTTGATCAAGGTGCTGGTAGTACGGCTCTTCGGGGTATTGTGGAGTAACCCCGGCTGCTTGATCTATCGAAGCATAGCAACGGGAGAACAATCAATCACCACACAAGCTTTAACAAGTGCAATGCGCAACCACATGATGACATGACATTTTAAAATGGGTCCCCATTATGTTTCTTGCATAATTTGGAATAAACCCCATAGTTAAACTTAGTGATTATAATTACTACTAGAGCACATTATTGTAATTGTGATCAATTGTGCATGATGATGATGATTCTGGATCACTCATGTTTTTCTGAGCATTTGGGTATAAGGAACACATTTTTCGGATGTCCCGATAAAAAGTTATCAATTTTATAATTTCCTCTTTTTAAATATTTTCTTTTAAATATTTTATTTCCACGATAATTATTTTATTTACCCGACTCGAAAGGGAGAGATGACATAGTAGGAATCATCGGAGTCGATGTCCTAAATGCGCGGGGAGAAGCGGGGAAACATGCGCTATTGAGAAGAATTAAGAAAAACAATACACAGACAAAAAACTGTTTAGCCGGTCTGTGGCCCGGTTGGGCCGGTTGTGAGGCCGGCCTGGCTCCAGAGGAGCCCGGCACACAGCCCGGCTAAGGCCGGTTCAACAGCCGGCCACGTTACAGAGGCACCCGGCCTTTTGGCCGGTTGGGCCGGCCCAGCAGCCGGGCACGGGCCCGAGCCAGACGGCATACAGCCCGGCTGTGCCATCTCCACGGCCGGGCAACGCGCGTCGACGGCGACAGAGTACGGCGACGGCGAGGGCTACGGTGAGGCTACGGCCAGAGGGGGAGAGGGGAAGGTGCGCACGGCACGGGGTGCTCACCACGAGTGCGTTGGTGCAGACGGTGTGGCAGGGGACGGCGTGACGGCGGCGTAATCCCGCGGCGGAGATGCGGCGGTGGCGGAGAGGAAAATGGACGGCGGCGGCGATTCCTCGCGTCTCCGGCCGATTCCTGTGGTGGAGAGGAAGGAGACGTCGCGGCGGAGCGTTTGCCCCACACGGCGGTGCTCGGCGTGGACTACCGCGGCGGGGATCGACGGTCAACGGCGGTGGCTCGGGCTCGCCATGGCCGGGAGCGGGAGAGCGAGGAGAAGGGGAAAAACAACGGGGAATGGGGTGAGCACGTGGTGGAGGCTCGATTCCCTTGCGGTGAGGGCAGGGGGAGGCAGAGAGGGCAGGGCGCGGTGCTGGTTCGGGCGCAGCACGGCATGCTCGCCTCGGTCGCTACAGGAAGAAGAGAGAGAAGGTTTTACAAAGAGGCCCCTGGAACTTTTAAGATCATCACGGATAGGTCCTTACCAGCACTGGTTGCACAGTTTTGTAATTAATTGGGACAGTTAATCTCTTCCAAAAATTGTGCAAATTTTTGGGTAGCCTCCTTGTACCTTGGGCCAACACCCATAAAAATTTCAAAGCATTTGGAGTCCATTTGCTTGGGGAATAAAATAACAAGTTACTTATAGGCATTTTGAGAAATTCCAAAATAATACTCTTTTAGAATTTTGAAGCAAGTCAAAATATTGATTTGAGCTCTTGGAACTTACTTGACAAATATAAGATGACAAGGATTTGTTTTGCAACTTTGAGTGCCTTCATTGTGTTGAAGTTTGTTAGAGCAATTTGGCATTTTGTTTTAGCAACTCAACATCAACTCGATACCACTGTTGTGTTAACTCAAAAGAGACATGTTTATGCATGGATGCCATGATGCAATTAACACAAAAGTGGAAAAATTACACAGGTTTTTAGGTTCTCAGCTTTGGGCTGTTACAACTCTACCCTCCTTACAGGAATCTCGTCCCGAGATTCTAAGGTTGCGTAAAGAAGTCGGGATACTCCTCACGTAGACTAGACTCTCTTTCCCAAGTAGCTTCTTCCTCGGAATGGTGAGACCATTGAACTTTGAGGAACTTGGTAGTCTTGTTACGGGTCTTCCTTTCGGCTTCATCCAGACACGGATAGGATGCTCGCGATAAGTGAGATCTTCCTGGAGGTCTAGCTCTTCATGATTGACCCCATGGATAGGATCCTTAAACACCGGCGAAGTTGGGAGACATGAAACACATCATGTACATTTGGGAATTTGACCGGTAACTCCAATTGATAAGAAAGATCTCCTCGCTTGGCCAGAACGGTGAAAGGGCCAACATAGCGAGGTGCCAATTTCCTTTGATACCGAAGCGGCGAACGCCACGAAGGGGAGAGACGCGGAGATAAGCTTTATCACCAATTTCATAGTGAATTTCCTGATGGTGCTTATCATAGTAGCTCTTCTGCCTAGACTGAGCAATCTTCAGATTCTCTCTTATGATTCGAACCTTCTCCTCAGCTTCATTGATCACATCCGGACCAAAGAGTGCTCTCTCTCCGGTCTCGGACCAATTTAGAGGAGTACGGCATTTTCTTCCATATAGAGCCTCGAAGGGAGCCATGCCCAGACTAGCTTGATAGCTATTGTTGTAGGAGAACTCCGCGAAAGGGAGATACTTTTCCCAACCCTTGCCAAAAGAGATTACACATGCCCGAAGCATGTCTTCCAAACTTGGTTCACTCTTTCGGTCTGACCATCAGTTTGAGGATGGTAGGCGGTACTGAAGTTGAGACGGGACCCCATAGCAGTTTGGAAACTCTGCCAAAACTTGGAGACAAAGATACTTCCACGGTCCGATATGATCCTCAGAGGGACCCCATGCAATGGAACAATACGAGCCAAATATAAGTCAGCAAGTTGACTTGCCGTATATCATCACGGACTGGTAGGAAGTGAGCAACCTTGGAAGACGATCAATGATTACCCAGATTGCATTGTTGCCCTTTTGAGATCGGGGAAACCCGGTGATGAAGTCCATACCAATTTCATCCCATTTCCACTCGGGACTGCAATAGGGCGAAGAGTGCCGGCAGGCCTTTGATGTTCAGCCTTTACCCGTCGACATGTGTCGCATTCAGCAACATACTTGGCAATTTCTCGTTTCATCGAGTCCACCAGAATTGTGGTCGAAGGTCTTGGTACATCTTGGTACTACCGGGATGAATAGAGAGAGGAGATTCATGAGCTTCTTGGAGGATCAGTCCTCTCAATTTTGTTTCTTTGGCACTACCAAGCGGTCACCAAAATAAACAACTCCGGATTCATTGACAGAAACATTTGGCCTTCCCGCTAGCAATGTTCTCCTTGATTTTTAGTACCCTTGTCACGAGTTTGAGCTTCCTTAATCTGGTCTACAAGAGTAGATTTGATCTCCAGATTTGCAAGGTAGCCGAGGGAACCATTTCTAAGTTCAAACGAGAGAACTCTTCATGAGGGCAGGTTGGGCCTTTTCAATCATCAGATTGTTGCAATAGGACTTCCGACTTAGCGCGTCAGCCACGACGTTTGCTTTGCCGGGTTGATAGTTCAGACTCACATCATAGTCCTTGATTAACTCCAACCAACGCCTTTGCCTGAGATTTAAATCCGGCTGGGTGAAGAGGTACTTCAGACTCTTGTGATCCGAGAAGATCTCGCAACGGTTACCAAACAGGTATGGTCTCCATTGCTTCAAAGCATAGACCACGCGGCAAGTTCTAGATCATGAGTTGGGTAGTTGTGCTCATGCGGCTTAAGTTGGCGAGAAGCATATGCCACCACATGGCCATCTTGCATTAGCACACAGCCCAAGCCTTGTAGAGAGGCGTCACAGAAGACGACGAAATCCTTGCTGTGTCCGGCAGGACAAGCACAGGAGCGGAGTGAGTTTGGCTTTCAGTGTTTTGAAGCTCTCTTCAGCTTCGGCCGACCATACGAACTTTTTATCCTTCTTGAGAAGGTCAGTCAGGGCCTTGGCTATCTTGGAGAAACCTTCGATGAATCGGCGGTAGTAACCTGCCAATCCGAGAAAGCTACGGATGTCCTTGACTGACATTGGAGTTTTCCAATCCAAATGGACTGAATCTTGTCAGGAATGACAGCCACACCATTAGCGGATATCACATGACCAAGGAAGACAAGATTATCCAACCAAAACTCACACTTGGAGAACTTGGCATAGAGGCGGTGTTCTCGAAGTCGTGTCAGAACCAAACGAAGATGTTCCTCATGCTCTTCATTGGTTTTGGAATAGATGAGGATGTCATCAATGTAAATGACGACAAACTTGTCAAGATAATCCATGAAGATGGAGTTCATGAGCCTCATGAAAGTAGCTGGAGCATTTGTGAGACCAAAGGACATGACGGTATACTCATATGAGCCATAACGAGTAACAAATGCCGTCTTTGGAATATCCTCCTTTCTGATTTTATCTGATGGTAGCCTGACCTCAGATCCATCTTGGAGAATACCGTTGCACCAGCTAACTGATCCAACAGATCATTGATGCGAGGAATAGGATACTTGTTCTTGATTGTCACCGCATTCAACGGTCAGAGACTAGACGAGGCACGGTAGAATCCCTCTTCTTGACAAAGAGTACCGGACAACCCCAAGGTGAACTGCTAGGCTGGATGAAATCCTTTGCTAACAGCTGATCAATTTGCTCTTTCAACAGAGCCAACTCTTCCACCGGCATACGGTAGGGCTTCTTGGAAATTGGAGCGGTACCGGGAAGTAGATCTATGACAAACTCCACACTTCGGTCAGGAGGCATGCCAGGCAATTCTTCCGGGAACACATCCGGGAAGTCACACACCACGTGTATGTCCTGGATTTCAGGAGGGGATTCGCCTTCCATAAAGCAAAGGAGATCTCAGGTGAGTTGGGTATGATGGAGGACGGAGGTCTTGACATGCAGACCAATACTTCACACTGTCACCGGAAGAATTGGTCACGGTGACGGTCTTGGCAGCACAGTCGAGATTAGCCTGGTATTTGGCTAGCCAGTTCATGCCCAGTATGACATCAATGCCACTTGACCTCAGAGCTACCAAGCGAAAGGAAAAGAGTAGTAACCGATAGTAATCTGACTCAGGAGTAACCCCATCGGTTTGCCATTTGGAGCCAGGAGTGGCGATCACCAAGGGATGGCTCATTTTCTCAACGGTATTTTGTGGTCTTTTGCAAAAGCTATGGATATGAATGAATGCGATGCTCCAGAATCAAACAAAACTGTAGCGTTGTTGTTGATTCGTAACTCACCCATGAGAACGCCGGGGTCCTCTTCAGCTTCTTCAGCAGAGATGTGGTTCAGGCGACCACGCACAATAGGTCCAGCCTTGCCAGTTGGAGTGGCAGGGGCTCGTGCAGGAGTTATCGCGAGAGGTGCCTTCTGGGGGCACTCCCTGGAGTAGTGGCCAGCCTGGCCACAGGTGTAGCAAGTGAGTCCAGGTGGAGCAGGTAGCATAGGACGGTACCCACTCCCGCCTACCCCAAGTGTCGAAGTAGTGGGGCGCGGAGGAGGTGGCCTGTATCCCGCGGTCCGGCATGAATGGAGCACGCGGCACAGCGCTGTAGGGACAAACACCCTGCGCTTCTTGCTCTCAGAACCCGAGGAACTCTGGTGGTCCCCGTGTGCGGGCCTCTTGGAAGCTTCAAGTTCCTTTCTTCCTTGCTCAGAGTAAAGCCTGGTTGAACAGCTCCTGATAGGTCTGGAACCTGAAGGGCAATAGCTCATAGCGGAGCTGCGGCGTAAGACCCTTGCGGAACAGCTCTTGCTTGTCAGCATCATTGGTCACGTCCCTTGGGGCGTAACGAGAGAGATGGTTGAACTCACGACCATAAGTGCGGAGGTCCATCCGTCCCTGTTGCAAATCCAGGAACTCCCTCCTCTTCAAGTCCATGATCGGCTGGGAATGTACTCCGCACGGAAGGCAGTGCGAAATCAGCCCAGTGAAGACATGGTTGGCTGGAAACAAAGCCACATGGCTTTCCCACCAACAGCCAGCAGCACCAACCAAGAGATAGGTGGCAAAGTTGACTTGCTCAGCCACTGGGACATGCAGCGCGGAGAACTTGCGCTCCAAAGCACGAAGCCAATCATCAGCTTCCAGTGGCTCCTTAGCATCAGCAAAGGTGGGTGGCTGGGCGCAGGAACTCAGTGAGAGTGTTGCACTCGTTCCTCCGTGCATTCTGCTGCACCAACTGCTCAAGCAAGCGCTCATTGCGCCCACGGTTCTCCTCAATGGCCATCAAGACCTCAGCCATCGAGGGTGGTGGCGGCAGATCATCCTCATCATTGTGGTTACCGCGACCACCACGGCCTCCACGGCCTCCTCGAGCCATTCTGGAGATTTGACAATGACACAGTTAGTATCTTTCTCCGAATGGTCGAACAATAGCATTAGCGTCTACACAAGTACACAGACTAGGGACGATAATACATTGTACACAAGACAAGGAATCAACAAGATAGAACTTGGGTCAAAGATCAGCATCATGTGCTACTAGCGAGAGTTAAGAACCAATAACACACTCTAGTTGGCACAATCCGGGACCTTATGTTCAAGTCCTGGGTTAAAACCCAAAGAAAGGATCAAATGATTTGACTCGGTAGAAACATCTGAGTTGATTTGGGATTGCAACGCAGCGGGAGCAACTGGACACATAACACTAAAGGTCGAACCCACCCCGTTTCTAATCATTTTGAAGTAACAGACGAGAGTAAAACCTTTAACTCAAATCGAGGTAAGATTGCTCCGAGATTAGAGGGTAACCAGATAAGGAGTAAAAAGAATCCTAAGATGGTTTTCACAACTCATTTTTAGGTTAAAAATATTTTCACAAACACTAGACTCAACATCGACCAGTAGAAGGGTTTCCTACAGGCAGTACTGCTCTGATACCAACTTGTGGCGCCCCGACCCGACTGTTATACAGTGATGCTGTGTGTCACCGGTTAAGCGATACAACCGGAGGTTACGGGTTTACCAATCCCCGGCCAAAACCTTTGGCAGGCGTTGCTCGGAATGGATCATCGGCAACGCAACACCCCGATTGATGCCTTAACACAGGCACAACCCTCAATGCATAATAGAGAGATCAAGACTTGTGGAACAACTGGCACATCACAGACTCTACGACACAAATCATATAGTTCAACTCTTATAATAGAGAAAGATAGCAAATGACAACCAGAGGTCACAGACCCAACATTACAACAAGCGGAAGCAAATTAGGTTGTTCTAAACAACAAGATCCAAATATGGCCTAAGAGGCCTACAGATAAACATCCAGCGCCAGCTGTTCCGGGATGTCCCAAGCTGCCACCTGGGAACCCCAGACTACTCGTCGACGTCCACAAAGAACCCACCTTCGAGGTCGGTGAAGTCCTCCTCTGAAACAAAACAAACGACGTTGAGTTCGACGAACTCGCAAGATTATATATAGAGCTTTAGCTCGATGAGGCTTTCAAAGTTTTATGGCTGTTTTGCATAAAGCTGATTTTATTTATGAAAACATAACTCAATGGCATCGACTATTCAGAGTATTTTCAAAAGGGTAAGAAGTACTCTTTTCTTGATCACCTTTCTCAACATCAACCATCATCAACCACTGTACCTGTTCATCAAAGGCACCTCCCCGAATCACCCTCGAGGAAGCTCACCTTGCAATCTTGAGTGGTACCTTAGTACCCAGTTTTTAATCATTCCGTTAAGTTATTCTATGATCTTATCGTCCTTTCCCAAGTCGTCCTAACCGTGGACACGGCTTTTCGAAAAGATTTACCCTGCAGGGGTGTACAATGTTTGCCACGCGTACCGTCCGGCCCATTACCTGCGCATTAGCTCTCTTCCTTGGAAAGCCGGCTGGGTGGGAGCGGTGTCGACTTCTCCCTCGTTAAGGACTTTCCAGGATCATCAGTGGCGGCAGGACGCAGTGCCTCAACACCCTGCCCCACGGCCACTTATTTTCCTAACACCACATCCTCATCCCAGTTCATACCACCATCATCACGCACGCGCAAATGGAAGCCCGAACTAGAGGACCCTGGCTAGCCCCGCCGAGTTATTTAGTCTATGAGGGTTCCTGCACTGCGAATGCATAGGCCTCACGCATGGTTGCACGCTCAGTCTTGGTTCGGGAGGTAAAGAACTCGCACCTAGGCGGCGAGAACGAGACAAAGCACCACAACCACAGTGGCCTCTCATCCCCACCTTTAAGCATTTTATTATCCTCACCACAATTCTCCACCATCATTCATCTCATCACCTGTTTCCAACATGAAATATCCATCGCACGCTATGCAATTACTAAGCATGGCTAAGCATCAACATAGCATAGTAGTATCTCGGCCAACAATACAAACCTATGGATATAGGAGGGAAACAGGTAATGGCATCGGAACTTAATGCAACTATAGGATACTCTAATCCAAAAATTGACATTTAGAACCGCATGCAATATTATAGTGGAGAAAATATTTGCGGAAAATAGGATAAGACATGCTCAGAGGGGGGATTACGCTTGCCTTGATCAAGGTGCTGGTAGTACGGCTCTTCGGGGTATTGTGGAGTAACCCCGGCTGCTTGATCTATCGAAGCATAGCAACGGGAGAACAATCAATCACCACACAAGCTTTAACAAGTGCAATGCGCAACCACATGATGACATGACATTTTAAAATGCACCCTAAAAGCATTGAACATGATCAACAAGTTAAATGGGGTCCCCATTATGTTTCTTGCATAATTTGGAATAAACCCCATAGTTAAACTTAGTGATTATAATTACTACTAGAGCACATTATTGTAATTGTGATCAATTGTGCATGATGATGATGATTCTGGATCACTCATGTTTTTCTGAGCATTTGGGTATAAGGAACACATTTTTCGGATGTCCCGATAAAAAGTTATCAATTTTATAATTTCCTCTTTTTAAATATTTGCTTTTAAATATTTTATTTCCACGATAATTATTTTATTTACCCGACTCGAAAGGGAGAGATGACATAGTAGGAATCATCGGAGTCGATGTCCTAAATGCGCGGGGAGAAGCGGGGAAACATGCGCTATTGAGAAGAATTAAGAAAAACAATACACAGAAAAAAAACTGTTTAGCCGGCCTGTGGCCCGGTTGGGCCGGTTGTGAGGCCGGCCTGGCTCCAGAGGAGCCCGGCACACAGCCCGGCTAAGGCCGGTTCAACAGCCGGCCACGTTACAGAGGCACCCGGCCTTTTGGCCGGTTGGGCCGGCCCAGCAGCCGGGCACGGGCCCGAGCCAGACGGCATACAGCCCGGCTGTGCCGTCTCCACGGCCGGGCAACGCGCGTCGACGGCGACAGAGTACGGCGACGGCGAGGGCTACGGTGAGGCTACGGCCAGAGGGGGAGAGGGGAAGGTGCGCATGGCACGGGTGCTCACCACGAGTGCGTTGGTGCAGACGGCGTGGCAGGGGACGGCGTGACGGCGGCGTAATCCCGCGACGGAGATGCGGCGGTGGCGGAGAGGAAAATGGACGGCGGCGGCGATTCCTCGCGTCTCCGGCCGATTCCTGTGGTGGAGAGGAAGGAGACGTCGCGGCGGAGCGTTTGCCCCACACGGCGGTGCTCGGCGTGGACTACCGCGGCGGGGATCGACGGTCAACGGCGGTGGCTCGGGCTCGCCATGGCCGGGAGCGGGAGAGCGAGGAGAAGGGGAAAAACAACGGGGAATGGGTGAGCACGTGGTGGGGGCTCGATTCCCTTGCGGTGAGGGCAGGGGGAGGCAGAGAGGGCAGGGCGCGGTGCTGGTTCGGGCGCAGCACGGCATGCTCGCCTCGGTCGCTACAGGAAGAAGAGAGAGAAGGTTTTACAAAGAGGCCCCTGGAACTTTTAAGATCATCACGGATAGGTCCTTACCAGCACTGGTTGCACAGTTTTGTAATTAATTGGGACAGTTAATCTCTTCCAAAAATTGTGCAAATTTTTGGGTAGCCTCCTTGTACCTTGGGCCAACACCCATAAAAATTTCAAAGCATTTGGAGTCCATTTGCTTGGGGAATAAAATAACAAGTTACTTATAGGCATTTTGAGAAATTCCAAAATAATACTCTTTTAGAATTTTGAAGCAAGTCAAAATATTGATTTGAGCTCTTGGAACTTCCTTGACAAATATAAGATGACAAGGATTTGTTTTGCAACTTTGAGTGCCTTCATTGTGTTGAAGTTTGTTAGATCAATTTGGCATTTTGTTTTAGCAACTCAACATCAACTCGATACCACTGTTGTGTTAACTCAAAAGAGACATGTTTATGCATGGATGCCATGATGCAATTAACACAAAAGTGGAAAAATTACACAGGTTTTTAGGTTCTCAGCTTTGGGCTGTTACATAGCCCCTGCACCTTATCATTACTCGATCATGTGTTTGCGTACTTCAGATGGACGACTTGGATTGATGATATTCCCGTTCGTTTTTATTTGCTTAATGATAGAATTTTACACAATTTTGATAAATTATAACACAACACAATCTCCACTAACTGTACACAACACAAGGCTGTATTTGAATCATAGCAAGATCTATTTTTTTTTTCATTCAGGTGAGTTATTTTCTATATGCAACAGCGTGAAAACAATGGCGTCTCACAATTTATTTATACTTTTTATGAAATATTTATTTTGTACCGATGTGAATTTTGATTCGTCACTGTACATGACGTGCATCGCATGTGCAAGCTAACTAGTTTTACCGGCACTTAAATATTTTATATGTAGTAACTTACTATTTTTCTAAGAATATCCACCAATGGTACTCCCTCCGTCCCCCAAATAGGTGGCGCATAAATTGAGTAAAATGTTAATACCTTTAAATTTTACCAAATATATATAAAGGTATGAAAGTTTACAAAACCAAATAAACATCAACAGATTCATCATAAAGTTATAAAGAGATATGAAAGTTTACAACACAAAATAAACATGAGTAGAATCATCATAAAACGTATTTTTAGAATGTATTATTAAATATTGTGCGTGTTGATAATTGCTTCTATATATTTGTCACGGTCTTTACTTTTTACTCAATTTATACACACCTATTTGCCGATGGACGGCGATACGGTACGTTCTTCAGACATCACTACTCCAAGCTGACCAATGCCCCGACACCTTCGACTACACTCATCGGCCATATGGTAATAGCCCGAGTTAAAGAACTACAAGCCTGAGGTGACTATTCCGTAACATGTGTGACCTTTCACCCTATGTGAATATTTTTGCTATCTCAAAAGGATACCCTTTGCGTGCTCGGGCATAAACCCTAAGATCCTCTAGAAGCCATGATGGAGCTCAGAGAAGACAAGCATCAAGAAAAAGGAGAAGAATAAAGAGAGATATGAACAAATTATACATAATACACCCATGATGAAGAACACAACATCACGTACCAGTATGTTCTAGTACAAGACTACGGGTATCATATCCACAGGGTTCAAAATAATCTTTCACGATGCTAAAAAAATCATATACGCGGAAAAATATTCAAACAGTTTAAATTTTTTTTACGGTTCAAAAAAATACTCATACAAGTAAAATTAATTGTTCGTGAGGTTCAAAATCATGTAGTCATGTATTAAAAAAATATGATTTAAAGAGGAAACAGGAAAAGAGAAGAGAAAAATAAATAAAAAGAAAACGCGAACAAAAGTACAGGAAAAAACGAAAAAGAAACAACAACAAAAAGGCTTAACTGGGCCGGCCTGATGGCCGGATCATGTGGGCGCGGTAACGGACACCATGTGCGTCAAATAAGAAATGCGATTCTGCCAGGCCGCGCAGGCACACGTTACAGTCGGTCCTGGTCCCGCTCGATCTTGTTTTCCTCTGTCTTCTGCAATCTCCAATTCCCTGTTGCTTCCAGATAGGTTTCATGTCATAGATCATGTACTCATCGTCGAACGTGCTTGGAACTGTTCAATATGCACTTCTACATTTGTTAGCTAAATACAGATAAACTTCGTCGCGGAATGAGCGAATGACAGGACTCAGCTTTCCTGACAGCAGCCGGTCAGGGAATTAAATGCTTACTTGTGGCCTTGCTGTGCGTCTTGCCAATGGGTGTCTGCCAACTCTGCACTCCGCGCTCACATCGACCGCTACGATTTCGTGTCGAAGTTAATGAAGATGCTGGTTCATACCTAAGCAGAAGAAGGTTCAGATAATTGACCATGTGGCACCTTGAGCAGCATGATCTGTCCGCGAGACACTGGAAGCGGAAGATCTCTCGCGAATGATGCAGAGACACGAAGGATCAGGTTCAGATAAGGAAAAAAACGGAGACGATAACATCATCATCGTCGTCGTCAATCCAGTCATTCCATGGCTGACACCGGGCGCCGGCGTCGTCTTGGGCCCTTGTCACCACCATCACAATTCAGATCCGTCGGCGGTGTCCCGCATGGCGACACCGGGGACCAGATGGCCTGACTAGCTTCTTCTCCGATCAACTCACGGTCTCTTTCCGTGAGCCCAGTGACTGTGCGAGCCTGATGGCAGTTCGTCGTTCACGTCGCCGATGTGCACCGGCCAACGCCAACCGCGGGTCTTTCCCTGACAGCGCATGCAGCAGCGGGTGCTAGGCGTCACCATTTCTTGCAGTACAGTAACTACTAAGGTTTCAGGCAGCTTTGACTTTGTATCCACGTCGACCAATTGCCACTTCACCAAGTATCGACCTGCAAAGATCATGACAACTCTAGGATTTTCTGCTCTGCATTTTCCTTCACTTGGACAAACCGAGATGAACAATGGTAGTACTAAAAGTTGCTGTGTCTTCTTATTTGAGCACACTGATAGAGTAGACCATGATGTCGAGGTAACATTTCTGAATTCGTTGCCTTTCTTGTACTATATATCACAAGTTAGTTGAGGGACACATATATATCCAACCTTAATTTGTTACTAATAAACATGCTAGGCAGGTACCCCCGCCTTTGCTTGCTACTGTGAGCTAGTGACATCGAGCAGTGACTGAGATTAGGTGTGTTGACATCTGGTCCATCATCGATGATTAAGCGGCGAAGATTCGGGGAGGAATTAATGAATCGGTCGAGCCACCAATGATTTACCACATGACCATAGCAGTATCATGTTTAGCAGTAGTAGTCGTGTCTATATATTACTCTAGAGGTAGGCTCTAGATCTTATCTGTTTAGAGATAGTTAGAGCTAGACGCTAGTACTATTCTTTTGTTTGCCGTGTGGAATCTCGTGGCGTACAAAGATTCATCTTAATTTTACTAGTAGCTAGCAAGTAGCAACACCTATCATCAGGGCATTATAATTGTGTGCCCAGTTCTAGCGATATAGAGCACTCTGCATCTGCGATTTGCTTTTGTTTCCTGATACAGTCATGCTTAGTCCCTATAGGTGTTGATGGCACTTCAAAACTACACCAGGCATAATTTTCAAGACATGTAAGATGGCACTTCAAATTAGATGTCAGTAATAGATATTTCTAGGCTTAAATTGCGATGCAATGCACCAACGATATATATAATAGTTAGTCCTACTGCTGATCAACGTGTGTGTGCTATTCTTCTGAGATACAGTGGCTGTGAGTCCATGGCACTAGTTCCAGAAAAGTTCAAGATGGTGCTCATAATTGCGCCGTCTAGTCTCTGCGTCAACAACGGTGCAATAGTTAATTTTATCAGCATCGCTAGTCTCTCTTAGTGATGTCAGTAGATATAGTAATCTGATCATGTGCAGCATATATGCCTAGTATGTTTCGGTGTTACGGTGAGAACTGAGAGAACAACTGGAGAAGGCAAAATAACAACGCACACTATGTACAACTATTCGTCTATACCAATGGTAATATTCTTTTCAAAAGCCGAATACGCAAGACATAATTACTAATGAAAGTAACACCCTTAGTAGTATGGTTTTTCGTGTGAAAGGACGAGCTTAGTAGCTAACTAAGCGATTAGTAGTCATCGACCACTAGGCTGATTCGCTAGCCTAACTAAAGAGATTGACACTGATCGATCGATTGAGGTTTTGCACATGGAATATTAATCACATATTCCGTCTAGCCCATCGACAAAAGTTTCAAAGCGACATCATGCATGCATGGATGAACGTAAATCGTAAGCTACACGGTCACTTCACGGTCGCGTCGAAGCTATCGAAGATCCGAGGCAAGGGAATTGGCAGTGCGTCGTTGGTGCTAGCACATTTATGCCCAATGCATAGAACGATCGACCGCGATGTACGCCGTCTACAAGAGAACGGACCCCGTATAAATATGCAGTCAGGTACTCCCTCCGTTCTAAATTACTTGTCTCAACTTTGTCTAAATTTGGATGTATCTCCACACTAAAATATGTCTAGATAAATGCAAATTTGGACAAAGTTGAGACAAGTAATTTGGAACGGAGGAAGTACATCATACATCTTCCAAACTTGGAATCATAAGCAGAGGTGCAGGAAATTACAGCGGCGGCTGCATTGCAAATGAGCTGAACTAAGTTGGCTTGGATATCCTGTCGATCAATCCTCTGAGCGGCGGCTATACTGCAAATGAGCGGAGTGGTTAAAATAAACTGAACAAACGGGGGCCACGCATGGCCACACTACACTAGCAGGGATGAGATACCACTAGGACTCCCCATGAGGTCCTCGCAAGATTTTTTGACAGGAACGTCCTCAATATATTTCAATCCCTTTCAAAAGGGATACAGTTTGCCACCCTATTGTTAGAATTTCAGTCCAACTACAAGTCCATTTGAGAATGTGACCCACTACAAAATTGAAATTCTAAAGCCATGTTCAAAGTTCAGTCCCACATGGTTAACACAAATTGATCAAGACAGACATTTTTTATTTTAAAATAGGATAACTCCCGGATTCTACATTAGTTGATGCACACAACTATATATTACTCATTAGTCAAAATTCGGTAAAACACGAGATCAAAGTCGACAAAGTCGACCAAAAAAGAAAAAAACCAAGATTGCATTCATCGCGAAAGTAACACCAGTAGATCCCAGCACTGACTTTTAGGACAAGCCTTCAAGAAGATATCGCCGCACTATGTCGATGATATCGAGTCCAACCACAATTCGGGATTTTCATCCCCAAGTCCGAGTTATGAGCCACCATCTTATACAAGGGCACGACACAGGTGGTGATCTAGAGTTTGAACCGGAGTGTGCATAGTTTCCGTTGAATCCAGTCTCCACCATCATCACTTGAAATGCTACACCACATCCGATCGAGCACTAACAGGCATGACTTGATGCCTCTGTAATAGACGTCGTGCATAGCACCTATCGGATAGGCATGACTTGACGCCTTTGTTAGGAGAATACTGAACAGGTAGGCCCACGGCATGGAACATAAAAGGGTCTACCAGGGTGGCCCATCGGGGAAGATATTCGTTAAGGTGCAAAGGTGAGCCTAGACGACTAAGCACTAGAGAAGGCCCAAGTCGGATCCTCGAAGAGAAGGATTTCTGCCCAACGCTTTCGCCTTGGAGTACAAGACACGGTAAATCCTGTCGGATTAGTTTAGTACTTCGTACCTGAACTGACTCAGAATACCCGGTAACCCTAGGTCGTCTGACTATATAAAGTCGGTCAATGCATGGGTGCCCTTGTGGCGACGACTTTCAAATTAGCCACACATCAACTCGCCGCCTAACCTTTTAAGCTGACGCCGATCTTGTAAACCATCATATTTGATATCAGTGATTTATAATAGGAGTAAGCCTTCTACACTACCAAGGACCTGAACCCAGGTACGTGATATGCCAATACCATCTTATCATCCTTCTCTGACACCGCACCCTTCTCTTTTCTTTGTTAGCTACCCACGAAATCCACTATGTAAAAAATACCACGACACCCTCCAGAACAGGCGTCATGCATAGCACATGCCGAGTCGATTGAACCAACTCTTGAATTGGAGGGGGTACCACCGCCAGCCTTGAAACTCCACGGTTCAAGAAGAGGATGTCCCATAAAGTGAACCTACCATTATATTCTAAAATGCTACAAACACACTAGACAAAATAGTGCATCTCAACAAATAAAATCCAAGTTCCATTTTGCTAACGCATGCCATTATCCTATACATAACTCTGACAGTTTGGATGTGATTTAAACTCACTGGTTCGAGTATTAAATTAGGAACAATTTCGCGGCACCATCATATCCCCATTCATGCAAGGTCGGGGCTTCTGTTCCCCCTTTCGTAAAAAATTATCCCCATGAACCTTGCCACATGCGCTTCTCCAAGGGGGTCACAGAGGCCGCATAACATTGAAACGACCGCCACCGAGCCTTATCAAATGCGGGCCCCAACCCTAGTCGAGACAATAGCTTACACGACCCAAGTTGGGCACAACGATAGTATAGGGAAGTCCTCGCCGCTACCATCTGCCATGTGGGATTGTACCCTCCAGCAACTACCGACGAGGTGAAGGGAGAGGAGGAGGTGGTGATGGCTAAGGTTCATATGTATTAATTAATTTTATAAATTTTGATAGTTTTTATATATTTGATCAAAACTTAGTCAAGCTTTGACTTGTATGCTTACTTTTTGGAATAGAGAGATTTATTTTCGTCTCTTTCTACTGGCGTTGGTGTGTCCAACCTAGTATGTGTCCTATGTCAGGTTCATCCTCCATTTTACGCATCCATGCACCATGCATCATCGTTGTCACTCCCCTGTCAATCCCGAGGTCCCTGGTCAATCACTTTGGTAACGTAGCAAGTGCCCTTTTGTTAGTGCTTCTCCCAATCCTAAATAGACATATGTTATTGTTTAATCAAACTCAAATTCAAGTTTTACAGAAGAATACATACAAATTTAAGATATTTAGTACTCCGGTAATTGCCATCACAAGAAGAGTAGTTTTGGGATCGGTAACCACATTTTAAAATCAACAATTGATTGCCTCTGAATAGAAAATGAGGCACATGGAGCCCTAGGCAAGAAAACAAGGCAAACAAGAAGCTCCTCAACTTGCCCACAAGTTGCTCTCATGGCAAGAAACAAGCATATTATAATACCCCTCCTCCCGGGAAACCTTGAGCATTGTCTCTAGCAGAGACCGATCCCGAGGGTGGCAACAACGAAGGTACTAGATCCATATACTACAATGTTTTTCAACAGGGAAAAAAAACTACTCCCTCCATCCTCAAATAAGTGGACGTTTAAATTTGAAATTTTTCCACAAAAGAGTGTACGTCTAGATTCCCAATGCACTTTGAAGTGGAGAAAAATGTTTCTCTCTCATCACACGGGAATCAAGTCCAATAATGTCTAATGCATGGTATTCTCATTTTCTACATGCACTTACCTCATTGGAGGTGGGGCAATTAAGGAAGAGAGAGATGGTATTTGCACATTCCCAATGCATTGTTTAATCCATTCCATAATTTGTCTTCACATATCTATATGTCCACTTATTTGAGGACAGAGGGAGTACACTGCAAGATCTTTCCAACACACGTCAATATTAATCTAGTAAATTTCTTCGATCTTGATAGAAAAGAGTAAATCTCAGATTACTTGAGCAGAAATTCAGCATTATAAATGCATGAGAAATACCAATAGAAGACATGTATCATGTGGAGTGCGCACTGAAGTCATAACTGACACACACAGATAGAGACAGGGAAAACAGTTTGAAAGGTAAAGTGGAATGTGGCGATGTGTCAAGAAGTTGAAAAGGAAATAGAAGGCATAAATATAAGACCAGCCCCCCTCCCTCTCTTTCTTCTCCACTGTCACTCACAAGTCACAAGCAGGCACACACACACACACACACAAACAAGAACACACTGATCACTCACCTACTTCCTTTTCTCCTCACAGAGTTACAGTGCACTAGAAGCAAAAGGTTGCAGAACTCTTGTCAGAGAAGGTGTCAATCGTGTGCCCTGGAGATTTCCTGAGCTTGCTGGTGAGTGTGTTCTCCGCATGCAGATGCAGGGATGCAAGCTTAGTTGCATGGCGCCGTCCATGGCGCGCTGTGCTACGAGGGAGAGCACACAGAGCTTCTCTTCAGTGAGCAACACAGGAGAAGTGCTAGGAGACGAGTTCCGGCTGCTGCCATACCAAGGTAAGCCGTTCGTGTCAAGCCCACGGGAGACTGGTGAAGGCGTCGATGGCGATCTCCAGCACGTGATCACTGCCGGTGGCTCGCCACCTGCCCCGCCAGCTACCAAGAAGAAGAAGAAGCGAAGCCTTCCGGGGACACCAGGTGCGTGTATGCATGGAGGCCCTGAAGCCATCCTGAATTTTCAACTCTTGCATGAACTAATTGACCGTCTGAATCGAGACGTTCTTGGAGATTTTATACATGCTTCGTAGTACTACATGGTGTTTGTTGCTGAATTCCTTATGTTTGCATGAATTTCGTGTTCTTCCTAATCGGTCTTGTGGCTGCAATTATTGACATGGCAAAGTCAATAGTGGCTGGCAGCGACTGTTCGTCACTTCGTCAGTCAGCCCAAGTCTCCTGACACTGAAAACTAGGAGGAAATGACAAGACTTATACTGTACTAGTACGTCTGTTTCAAAAATAGTACACCACTTGTCTGTAGATTTGCTCGTACGATTTTAGTGAAACTTCCTTAATTTTCAAGGATACACCTAGAATTTCCTTGATTTTCTTGGATAACGACGGCAAAGACGATGTTCTTGAATTCAAACCTCTTACTGACGGGATCACTAGAAAAATGCGTCAGATATGAGACGACGGGATGATTATCATTTCTACAGAAATAATGTGCATGCAGTAATTCAACTTTACTAAATTACAACGCGCGCAGACCCGGGCGCGGAGGTGATCGCGCTGTCGCCGACGACGCTGATGGCGACGAACAGGTTTGTGTGCGAGATCTGCCACAAGGGGTTCCAGCGGGACCAGAACCTGCAGCTGCACCGGCGCGGCCACAACCTGCCCTGGAAGCTCCGGCAGCGCGGCTCGGGCGCCGAGGGCGCGCCGCCACGGAAGCGCGCGTACGTGTGCCCCGAGCCGTCGTGCGTGCACCACGACCCTCGCCGCGCGCTGGGCGACCTCACCGGCATCAAGAAGCACTTCTGCCGCAAGCACGGCGAGAAGAAGTGGAAGTGCGACCGCTGCGCCAAGCGCTACGCCGTCCACTCCGACTGGAAGGCCCACTCCAAGGTCTGCGGCACCCGCGAGTACAAGTGCGACTGCGGCACCCTCTTCTCCAGGTCCGTCTCTCTCCGGCCACCGGCAGCCGCGTTCCCTCTCCGTCCGTTGCGTCAGCAGCTCCGGCGATCGAACTGAACTGTTTCGCTTTGGCGCTTCTTGGTTTGTGCGCAGAAGAGACAGCTTCGTGACGCACCGGGCGTTCTGCGACGCGCTGGCGCATGAGAACAGCAAGCTCCCACAGCCGGCCATGAGCATGGCCACGGTGGCCTCGGCGCTCCAGGGCCAGCAGCAGGCTCACCACCACCTCATGCTGCTGCCGTCGACCCAGACCGACGACATGGATATGGACACGGACGCCGTTGCCGACGAGGCCTCCGGCTTCGTCCCGGACATCAAGAGCCCGCACCTCAAGATGTTCTCCGACGACACCGCGGACAACCCGCTCGGCTGCATGCTGTCCAGCCTCGGCGCCTCTCCTTCCGGTTTCAGCGGGAGCAAGTTCAGCCCACTGGGCCTGGGAGGGCCGAGTGATGCCACCATGGGGTTTTCGCCGGGCGGCCCAGCGAGCATGTCCGCCACGGTACTGCTGCAGAAAGCAGCCCAAATGGGGGCGACGACGAGCGGGTATGGGCCATACCCCATGAGCTACACCCATACAGGCTTTGGATCCACAATGGTTGGGCTCGACCGCCCTACAATCATAGGCCCATTTGGGCCGATGAGGTTGCCACAAGATGGGACACAGCTAGTCGGGTTTGACGTAGGCGGGCTAATGCCAGGGCAGCTATACAACGAAGGAGCCCACAACGTCTGCACGACGACAGCCGTCGGATCGGTGATGAACGGCGTGAACCAGTCGTATGAGCAACGACGAGCTGGTGGCATGCATGTCGTGGATTACATGGGCGTTGAGCACCATAGGACCTATGGTGGTGTCAACCCATTGGGGGATCATATGGGCTCGTGGATCTAGGTCTTTTTGGTAATGTCACCGTGGACATGATGATGATGATCTTCTCTTTTGGTGGTCCGATGATGAAGCAATGGTTCAACATCATGCCTTGTGACGGGAGTATCCCCGACCACGGTGCGTTTAACGGTCTAAGATTCTCACCCCATGTGGTGGGCGGCTCATGAGGTATCCAAAACCTTGAAGTTAAATTTATGAGGTCTTGCTGATTCTTCGTTGGGCACATGGAAGAGCATCGAGATGCAATTGGCCGAGCTAGGAGTTTCTCGATGTCCTTTGTCTGTCGTGTTAGTTTCAGTTTCTTTAATCCTTTGTAACGTCATCGCTTAGAAGACAAAAAATCAAACACGAGGGCAGAACGTACAATTTGTTCCCAAGGAATTCATCAGCATGTTGCATGTGCTTGTTTTCTCATTTCTACTGAATTTGTATTTCTGACACCTCTGCGCAACGGTCTTTCTGTGAGAACAAACTGTTTAAACCAGGACTAAGTTGTCTGGTAACCATCCATTTCTCACCCCTGGTATGTACGATGCATCTACGACAGCTTGCTACTGCTTGTTGATTCATTTCCCAGGACTCCTTACTGAACTAGTCCAAATGGCTTCTAGACTAGACAGACTCTGGCTTCAAACGAACTTTATTTTACAGCTACAGCAGAGCTACGCACACAATGTCTTTGAATGGTTACAATCCCAGACCAAAACCTGACACTATATATACATCTTTTGGCCAAACTAATCCAAGGCAAAAAAAAATATTGAACGTTGAAGCCAACCCAAACCAAACTGAACCGTGTATGTTTTCCAACAAACCCCATCCAAACCATGCCAGTCATGGATTGAACCCGTAGACTCAAACCCATGTGCCAAGAGCTGCTATTCGTGTTTTCCAGACGGTACTCCGGTGTCATCTAGGAGCTAGACTAGTTGACAGAATCTGTCTCAGAGTGGTGGATGAAATGGTGACTAAATAGTTCTGTCCAATTATCAATCTGATCACATCCACTTGTACCTACGACCCAAGCTGAACCGAATTGTTCTACCAACACAGCCTCTTTCCAAGACAAACCAAGTGCAAAACTAAACTGAATCCCCTGTTCCCATCCAAACCATTCCCAAGCAATGGTGAACACGAAGAAACATCGCAACAATGCCATACAGGTCTTCAACACAAGCAGATCAGATGAGCTAGCTACTGAACATACAGGTCTTCTAAAACGACGAAACAAAGACACTGGTCGCTAACAGAATAATGACACCATAGGGATAGAAGTATGTTGCTCCTGTTACATACTTGCATAGCATCCTAATTAATCTAATACTAGTTATAATTAACACAGTCAGAGAACTGCTAGTACCAATGAAGGTTCAGCTCTGTGCTCTTCAATGATGGCGCCCTTGTCACCGACCATCCAAAAGCTTCAGGTGGTGGCATTGCTGTTTCAGAGAAAACAGAGGAAGTATCAGGATGGAGGTAGTTAAGCACCAGAATATATATTTTTAGCCACCTTAAGCATCAGAATATCAAATGGACTAACAAGTCAAGTGGCTAGAACAGCGATAGTTAAATGTTTATGTACAGTCATAAATTAAAATGATGAACTGGGTCGAGCAAAATAGTCTTTTTCTCAAAAAACTACAACAGTAAAAGGTTAAAGTTATTCATATCACAGACATGTTCCCATTTCCGATAAAACAAACCCTGATTATATATTGAGAAAATCGCCACAAACATAATCAGCAACTGCTAGCCTGGACTAGGAATGCGATACAAAAATAAATTTTCCTTGTGATATACTTGAATAAAAATGATGCATGAGCTATCGGCATAAAATCTACCACTTGAGTTCGAAGCAAGATGAAAAAAAAAGTATTAGCAATCTCATACAAGCTTGAGGTTCACTATTAAAAAGAGCCTGTAAAAAAATTACACCATGATTATATTTAAGAAACATGAAGCTAAAAATTCCAGGATTGATGGATTTGTGACAATATTTCTGTGGAAGAAAACACAATGGTCAACATGATAAAAAAGAGGCTACGCATCTTTCAACTTTTAGTTCTCTCATACATGATGTTTTATATTTTTGTAGGTCCTATCTGTAATTCTGCACTGATGGTTCAGACAACAGAATGAGAGGTCCATGCTAAAACAATAACAAGTTATTTCCCAGCAGCACTACAGATTGCTATTACGAGATATACGGGGGAAGAAGAAGTACAAGAAGCATGATGTCTGGTGTCAACACAAGATTTAACAAAAAAAAAAACATTCCATTGAGTGGTCTACCGTAGTCTGAAACTTTAGCATTTGTCTAGCAAATGACAACAAAAGCAATCGACACTATAAAATGAAATTTCACAAATAATATCGAGCCCATAAAAAAATTACTAGTTACACAAAAATGTATCAAGGATGACAATATACGGCCAATAGTTGCATTTGGATATACAATATAGTCATCCAAGTAGCAATCAATTACCTAACACCATTCTGCAGCTATAAAAAACATAAAACAGTGAGATGCACGAGCATGATACAAATTGCAAATCTATGTAACCTCAACAATGGCATATTACAGACCCATCGAAAGGAAAATAGGCAAACCTTGCAGGACCATCCTTGAGCGCAGGGAAAATGGGAGGCCAGATCATCATATAGGGATAGATACGGCCAAGATGTCGACTCTCTCTTGTCATCTCATACACTTTGCGCAGCGTCCTGCACTTGACATCCAAGAAGAATGCAGATCGACCCATCGCCAAGAATAGAAACTCAGTAGTATAGTCCCCCACATGGTTTATCCGGAGAGAAGCAGCAGGATCATCCTCAAGTAAGGGAGCACACACTTCACGCAAGCAAATTTTGTCCACCAGCAACCAGTTGCCCCCCTTGTGGAGCCAGATGTAGAGTTGAAGCTCTTTTGCATGGATGAGGTAAAGAGCAGAAGCATCATCAGCGCGCGACAACATGGTGCTCCCTTTTGTGCGAATATCCACCCCTGGTGGGAGCTGAAATGTGGAGAAGCTTGAGGCCGTCAAATCCAATACGACAATTTTCTGGGCGGTGGGCATGTAGATTTTGTTGTCAACGAGCACGCTTCTTGATCGAGATCGTGCATAAATGCGGTAGTCCAGATTCATGGTAAGATGCGTGCGCCAGACATCATCGCCGTTTTGCAACATAAATACTTGCACCGTAGATTTTGCTTCCCCGTGAGAGTGAGACTCCACTATGATCACATAAAAGTAGGACACAACATCGCCTTCTTCTTTGGAGAAGAGTTGTGCGTAACTGAAGAAATTGCCCTCCTGGAGTGGATAGTTTAATGCCGGAATGGCGACCATACCTCTCTCAGAGCACAGCGGGCTGTGTAGTACAAATGTAAACTTGTTTAGGACTTCGTCGTAACTGTAAAATTGAGTTTCTTGCAAGCTGGTGACCACTCTGCCGTTCCAGCAGGCCACCATGCTGGTCCGTGCGCCGTAGTAGAAGTCCAAGCTGAAGCTGGCGCGGCGGACGACAGCGGCGAGCTCCGGAGGCGGGGGCTGTGGCAGCACCGGGAAGAAGCGCGCGGCGGCGTCCGGGTGCTCCCTCTGCGCGAGGTAGAAGCCGAGGAGCCTGGGCGGATGGAGCTTGCGGAAACGGCGCAACCAAAGCAACGCCGCCACCGCCGCCGCTGACCAGGGCGGCCAAACCGGCCGGCGCATCCCGTGCGGGCCTGTCTAGCCACGGCGACTGCGGAAACCTGCTTACGCGCCGCATCGAATCCCGTCCTCTCGCCCTTTCAAGCTTCGGCGGACGCTAAGGTTTTTTCTCCCTTGCCTCCGCTCGCGCGGGCCGTCTCGAGCCGACGAACAGAGGGCCCGCGGCGATGGGGCGCCCGGAGCCGGTCGTGCTGTTCGCGCAGACGATCCTCCACTCCCAGCTGGACGAGTACGTCGACGAGGTGCGCCTTCCCGTCCTCTCTTTCTTAGTCCCTCTGCAATCTGCCTTCAAATCTTGCCAATGCCTGCTTAGCACAAGTTCTTTTTTTTTTTTTTGAAAGAATCCACACTGCGAGTACATCAGAGATTACAAAGGAAAAAGCAGTACACGCAGAAGAACAAACCACCGAAGCTCAGCACAACAGCAGTGCAAAGAAACCAGCCCGCTGAACTGCCGCCAAGCTTGACGCCAAGCTCCGTCGCCGCAACGCCGGAGAGGAAGGCGCCAGGCCGCCACCGACGCCGGAGAAAGAGCACCCCACTCATGTAGAGACCGCAAAAGCCGCCCGCCGCAAGCGACGGAACCGAAGCTCGTTGAAAGCACATGGCCATGGCGCCCCCTCCCCGGAACCACCCCTCGAACCAAACAAACCTGCACTGAGCACGAAGACGGCTTGCCGGAGACCACGCCAAAAGCACGCCTTGCTCGCACCTTCTCCCCTCGCCACCACGGCCGGCCGGAGATGGAGGAGACCAACATGTTGAAGCAGAGCACAGAGCCAGAAGCGCACCTCCCCACGCCACCATGGCTAGCAGGAGGAACCTGACCACCGCGCCAAAGAGCAGCGAAGACCTCCGAGATCCTGGAAAAGCTTCTCCTGTACAAGCTCCATGTCCTCGCGACGACACCGGAGAGCACGTCGCCGTGCTGGCGAGGACCAAGCACAAAATCCACGCCATGGAGGTCGCCGCCGAACCGACCGCCATGAAGGACACAAAGCTCACTGATCCACCACCGGCCGCCACCAAGCAAGCCACCAGCTGCAGATCAGGAGCACTTTTATTCGCCGCCGCCACCATCTCCACCAAGGACGAACAGAGGACAGCGGGAAACCTAACAGCAAGCTAATCCTAGCTACTGTACACAAATCCACCCGGCCAGATCAACGTCTCCTCCACTCCCGTCGACGGCTGAGGAGACGTTGATCTGGCCGGAGGAAACACAGGGCGCGGTGGTCGCCTGGGAGTCGCCTCCTGTCTCCTGTAGCAGGGGATAGGAACGAAGCGATCTGCTTAGCACAAGTTCGAATATATTGTTAAGCTCGACGGCTTTTAATGTTCCATTGATGCACCAAACTGGCACATAAATAGTCCGGAGAGCTAGGATCAGGGCTAATTGGTAGTATGCTCGACTTCCTTTTCCACTGTATGTGTGTGAAGCAACTGCAAACTGAAGTGCGGGTTAGCTCTATGAGGAAAGTATTTCGACCTACTCTTGCTGGTACTTTTGTACATACCCAGGCTTAGTAAATCATGCAGCTTAACAGTTATATGCGTGCGAAGCCCTATTACATAGCAGAAGTTCATGTCCACGATCCCTAACATTCCCTGCAATGTGGCTCCACTTACATAGACCCAATTCCTAGCAGTTAGGTGACTTATTCTTTCAATCCGTTTATGCAACTAATTGATTGTTTACCACTCTGTTTTCTATATGCGTATGTGAGAGAGGAAATTCGAATATTTATTCACCGCCTTAGTGTCGTACTCTCTCGGGGTTGAATACAGTTGAATCTATATAATTGTGATTGTGCATACTGAATGAATAAACAGTAGGATGCACCTATGTGTAAACTATTACTTAATATACAATCTTAGGCTCACGGAAGTTGCTCCTGCCAGACGTCATACATCGTGTAGTTCATCAGTATAAATTTCTTCATTTTATCTCATTTTATGCTTTCAAGAAAAGAATCATTTACTTTTGTGGCTTTATTTCCTTAGGTTTAGAGCCTGTCAAAGGGTATGCCTTTTCTGCTCAGTTGTTTACACTGTTAGTGATTTGCTTTTGTAGAGTCAGGAGTAAGTGGTTGTTACATCGTGGTGCTGACACGAAGGTGTTTAGTTTCATTTAGTCTTATGATACACAGTTGGTGATGCCCCTTCTTTTCACAATCTGCTATTCAGCAAAATTAATTAATAGACAATTTCTGTCAAATTTTTTGGATTTACTCTGTTCTAATCTGATCAAACTTCTGTGCTGTGTACAGTGCTATTCACTCCTGTTGCTAAATACATTATGTAGTTTCTACATTGAGTCTTATCTTACAGACATTAATCCAAGGAATGTAGTAAACATGGAATGTCTCTATGATAATAATGCTGCACATTAGATGCTGCTTTCCAGTAAGGTGTGGACTCAATTTTACAATTTTTTCAGCACGTCTGTGCCTTCGTTATGTTTGCTCCTTGATAAGCTATGTGCTTCATGTGCTGAAAGGTATGACACAAAGAACATTTGATGATTTTCCATACTTCCATTACAAATGGAGACCATTTATTTGTTTTATTGTTGTAGTCTTGTGGAGTTGTAATTTGTCCGAATTACATTTCGCTGGTTAATCTCCATTTCAAACAATACCTTATGCAAATACTCAACAAAAAAACATTTTATTCCCAGTATAAATAGAAAACAAACTAACATTTTGATTTCTCATCAAGAGCGCGGCGTGCCGCCGCGCCGAATTCCACTAGTAATGATTGATAGAGCAACAAGAAATGGAGTGTTAAATGGCTTGTCCTGTCACCTTGTTGAGCGTGGGGTGTCGATTCTGCAATACGCAGATGACACCGTGTTGCTGATGCAAGATGATTTAGAACAAGCAAGGAATCTCAAGTTTATTCTCTGTTTATTCGAACAAATGTCAGGACTTAAAATAAACTTCCACAAAAGTGAAGTATATTGTCTTAGCATGGATCAGAATAGAGAAAAGAAATTTGAGGAAATTCTAACATGTAAGATTGGAGCTCTTCCGATGAAATACCTTGGGGTTCCCATTGATGAAACCAGGTTGAATAATAGTGAGTGGGATCCTTTGGGTGAGAAACTAATGAAGAAACTTGGATGTTGGGATGGGAAGAATATGTCGATTGGAGGGAGATCCCTGTTAATTAACACATCTCTTTCTAGTACTCTTCTATATATGTCATCCTTTTACAGGATCCCAGTGGGGCCTACAAAAAAGTTTGATAAAATTAGATCGAGTTTTCTTTGGAGTAGATTCGTGGGTAAAAAGAAATACCATCTGGTTAATTGGAAAACGGTCTGCCTTCCGAAAGATCAGGGGGGTTTGGGAATTATTGATCTTGAAATCATGAACATAGCTTTATTAGGTAAATGGTTGTGGAAACTTTTTAATGAAAAAGGACTTTGGCAAACAATTCTCCAGAATAAATATTTGAGATATACTACTTTAGGGCAGTGTACTCAGAAAACTGGAGATTCTCATTTCTGGCAGGGACTTATGGAAATTAAGACTCTGTTTTTATCCTGTTGCAAATTTATTATTGGGGATGGAGCTAAAACAAGGTTCTGGGAAGACCTGTGAGTCTCGGATACTTGTCTTGCCCAACAATTTCCCAGATTATATGCGGTTTCGAATAATTATAACATAACAGTGAAAGAAGTCTTTACCTCAGGGTTGGAATCCCTGAAGTTTAGGCGAACTCTCACAGGTGTTAAAAAAGAGGAGTGGGATAAATTGATGGTTTTAGTTGCTAGCACCACACTGAACCAAGAGGAAGATAAGCTGATCTAGCTTTTATCTGCTTCGAAAAACTTTTCGGTCAAGTCCTTTTATCTAGCAATGCAGGTATCAGAAAGTGTGCCGTATAGATTCTTGTGGAAAGTTAAACTTCCCCTTCGAATCAAAACGTTCATGTGGTTGATAATGAGGAAAAGCATAATAACTAGAGATACTTTGTTAAAAAGGGGTGGGACTTGTACAAAAAATTGCCTCTTCTGTGGACAAGATGAATCTATTGATCATCTTTTCTTGCGATGTCCTCTAGCTAGGTATGTTTGGAATGTTGTCAGAATAGCAACTGGTTTTGATTGCCAGTTCGTCGATGCTAGCCATTGCCTAACAACTTACCTAGATAGATTTGACAAAAACTCGAAAAAACTGATGACGGTAGGGGTAGCTGCTGTTTTCTGGGGGATTTGGAAAACCAGGAACTTGGCATGCTTTGAACATAAGTGGCCGAGCGAGCCGATTGAAGTAATTCACAGAATATGTTACTGGATTGATTGGTGGGCAAACTTGCAGGGATCGAAGGACGCAAAACTGGAGCTGCAGCGGGGCGCAAAGCTACTGGCGCGAGTCGCGGATGAGGTGTTCAGAGGTGGAAAGGGTTGGGCAACCTGGAGATTGAGGATCGATGATCGTTGAAGTGAAGAATAAAAGAAGGAAGATGGCGTTGCTGGAGGCGTAGTTTAGATGTTTCTTTAGTTCGCAAAACTTTGTGTGTCGTCAGTTTTGGGTCACTCTTTTACTTGTGTAAGCTGGAGATGTGTTTTGGGTTTGGTATCATCAGGTGGTGCAGTGTTGTGGAGGAAACTTTGTAATCTGGTTTCTATTAATGGAAATCGGGGAAAAACCCTTTAAACTAAAAAAAAACGACGGAGCAGTATAACAGAGTAATGATACTAGAGGATAGGAGTACTTTGCTCCTGTTACATACATAGATTCCTAATCAATCCACTACTAGTTATAATTAACACAGTCTGAGATCTGCTAGTATCAATGGAGTTCAGCTTTGCGCTCTTCCATGATGGCGCCCTTGTCACCGACCACCTGAAAGCCTCCTCATGTCCTTGTTCTTCAGGTCGCATTGCTGTTCCGGAGAAAACAGAGGAAGTATCAGGCTGGAGGTACTTAAGCATCAGAATATCAAATCGATTAACAACTCAAGTGGCTAGTACGTCGATAGTTAACTGTCATGTTCACTACGTTGTAATTAATTAAAATGATGAATTGGGTCGATCAATAATCTATTTTGGAAAACACAGTAGTTAAAGTTATATGTCTTCATATCGCAGACGGACATGTTCCCATTTCCAATAAAACAAACTTTGGTTATGCAATGAGAAATTCGCCACCAAATCAGCAACTGTTAGCTTGGACTAGGAATGTCATATAAAAAGAAATTTTCACTCTGGTATATCTGAATCACAAATTATGCATAAGCTCAACTGCTCAAGAGTGGCAACATAAAATCTACCATCTGTGCTCGAGAAAAAGGTTATTTGATCAAATAAGCAAGATTTAAAAAAAAAGCAATCTCAAACAAGCTTGAGGTTCACTGTTAAAAAGCAGGCTGTACAAAACCACATCGTGATTATATTTAAGAAAGATGAAGCTAAAACTCCAGGCCTGATGGGTTTGTGACAATATTTATGGGTAAGAAAAACGGTTGTCAGCGTGATAAAAGGCTAGGCGTCTTTCATCTATTAGTCCTCTTATACATGATGGTTCTATACTTTTGTAGGTCCAATCTATAATTGAACACTGATAGTTCAGAAAACCGTGATATTCATATTACAACACTACAAACCATGCTAAAACAATACACAAGTTATCTCCCAGCAGCACTACAAATTGTATTGTGAGACTATATGGGTGAAGAAGTACAAGCAGCATGATGTGTGGTGCCAACACAAGATTTAACAAAAGAAACCATTCCATTGAGTGGTCTGCTGTAGTCTGATACTTTAACATGTGTCTAGCAAAGGACGACAGCAATCGACACTACACTGAAATTTGACAAATAATATCGAGCCCATAGAAAAAATACTAGTTACACAAAAACCTATCAAGGATGACAATATACGGCCAATAGTTTGCATTTGGATATACAATATAGTCATCCAAGTAGCAGTAGAGAAGTAAAAGGTAACTTAGTTTGCACAAAGATGACTGTTTGATTTAGGGGTCCATCATGGTAGTGTATTTATGGAGTCTTCTGTAATCTTTTGGGAAGAGAGAAATAAACATCCATCCCTCCCTCCATAATACTTACCGCTCTAATTTCTCTTACCTATCCACGTGGCCATTCTGACTAGCCCATGACGCACAGACGGACTAACTCGCAGTGGTTCCCTACTATGACCACAAGTAAACACCTTCTAATATTCACTAATGTTGCTAAACTGGTATCGTTAAATGGCCCAAGGAATCAATACAGAAGAGAAACGATCTTACGAGCATTCTCCAATGTGGCTAACTTGTACTGTTAAAATGGCCCAAGAAATTAATTAGTGTTGTTAAAATGGCCAAAGAAATCAATCATTGGAGATTTTGCTTCCGTGGTAGACTCCACCACTTCACATAAAAGTAGGACACAACATCGCCTTCGTCCTTGGAGAAGAGTTGTCTGTAGCTGTTGTAACTGCTGAAATTTCGCTCCACGTTCGGGAGGTGTAATGCCGGGAGGACGGACATACCTCTCGCAGAGCACAGCGGCCTGTGCACAAAAAATATCATATCGCTTCGGACTTCGTTGTCATTGTAAACAATACACCTGTGCAAGCTGGTGACCACCCTTCCGTTCCAGCAGCCCACCATGATGGACCGTTCGTTCTCGTAGAAGTCCAATCTGAAGCTGGCGCGGCGGACGACGGCGGCAAGCTCCGGAGGCGGGGGTTGTGGCTGCGTCGGCAAGAAGCGCGCTGCAGCGTCCGGGTGCGCCATCCGCGAGAGGTAGAAGCCGAGGAGCCTGGGCGGATGGAGCTTGCGGAAACGGCGCAGGAAAGCGCGGTCGGAGGCGAGCCCGAGCCAGCGCCTGCAGACGGCGGCGGCGCGGACGAGGGTGGTAGGGAAGCCGACGCGGACGATGATCTCCGGGAGGAGGTTGTCGTCGTCGAGCACCTTGGACATGGACGCCGGCAACGGCGGGGTGGCCTCTATTTCGGCAGGCGGGCGGCGGCTGCTGGGTATCGCTCTCCATTTCGGCCGCCGCCGGCTGCAGGGTCTCGTCCTCCGTTTCGGCCGGCGGCGGAAGGGTCTCGCCGTCCATTTCGGCCGGCGGCGGTGGCTGATTCCCTCCTTCCATTGTGCGTAGGTTACCGTGCGAGGGTTTGGGGGTTTGGTGAAAGGGGGTCGAGATTGGAATGGAGGCAGTTTCGTGGAGTGAAAACTGAAGAGGCGATGCCTGCCTCCCCTTCCTTGTTTTTTTTTGTGGGAACGATGCCTGTGGGCTATGCTAGGACTTTTTTTTTGAAAACTATGCTAGGACTTTTGCCCCTGCCTTATGAAAAAATTCGAAAACTGTATTTCTAAGTTTCAAAAAATCCCACCAAAAAATGGTGGATACATATATATATTATCTACATCTATGCATAGTTTTGCTGAACAATACGTTATATTGTAGGCTACACAAAAATCAAAAAATCATGTATCTGAAAAGGGTGAAAAAGAATTCATTTTATTTGATAGATTTGTCTTTTTGGTGCAGATCACGAATGCAAATATATTTCTTTGGAAACTTAGGCTATACATAGTAGACATGTATATGTATTTGTAAAAAAAAATTAGAATTTTCAAAAATGAAGAAATAAACTTTTTGATTTTTTTTTAAAAACCAGGAGCACTGTAGCTCGGGATCAATAAGTGTTTTTCGACGATGCCTCAATTTCCTTGCCTCGGCCTGACGATCAAGGCCATCGAATTCTAGCGAAAGCTAGTAACTTGATTCGTCAAAGAACAAGGAAGGGGAGCATGGGGTTTCGTGGTCCGTTCTGAACACGGTGAGTTCGTTGCTGGACGCGAAAATTGATCACGTACAAAGCGCTATAGTGGGTGAGTCTCATGCTTGCTTAGCTGTGATATTCAAGGGTGCGGCAAGAGTGGGAGCAAATCGTGTGATCTCCGAATCGGACTCGCCAACTCGCTGAACCTGGTGCAAGCTCTGAATACTGGAACACATGATCTGGCGGACTTCGGAGTACTTGGGCGAGAAGCTAGGAGTGCAAGTATTCTGAACTTTGCTTCGTTTAGTTTCAGCTTCTGTCGTCGTTCCTTGCTCAACTGGTTTGACGAGGTGTCTGGCTTTGTTTCATGTCTGGTTCCTAGCGATTGTGCTACGCCAACATATTAATGGATGAAATTTCCAGTTTCAAAAAAAAAAAAAAGATAGTAACTTGGGCCCATCAAGCTCATACTAGCAGACACGAAACTAATTCTCATATTGTGTTTCTAGAGCAACCACATATTTCATCTATACTATTATTAAAAGAGTAAACTTGTGTTGATACATTAAATCTGAGCCCTTCAATATTTGGCCAACGGTGCAGATTGCTCCAATGTTTGACAACTCAACACATCTTTTCGTTTCGTAATAATTACGGGATTTGCCACCGCTAAAAATAAAATGTTCCTTTCTATGCCACCATTGGCCGTCGCGGTCCACGCGGGGACGTACGTCTGCAGGAACAGATCGTCCGGCCATTGAAGTCATGGGTGGCGCGCTGGAGGGCCGGCGGGGCACGGACCATGTCGAGCAGCAGGAGGCTAAGGCGGCCGAGCTTGCCCGGTGGCACGACCAGCGGCAGCACGTTGCCGTGCGGCACGAGGAGGTCGTTCGGCGGGATGGAAACGACTCGCAGGAGACGGCCGCTGGTGGCGGCGGTACCGGGAGGAAAGAAGGCAAGGGCAGCGGCGGCGCATAGCTAGGCATGGGCACGATTGGGGATTATTGTTTCCTATATTCAGGAACAGCGAACCGTCTAGGCTCGCACGCAAGGGGGCGAGGCGTTGCCGCAGGCCGACACGGCGTCTTCGGCCCAACGGCGGAGCGGCATGACAGCGCGAGAACGGAGGGCAACGAGCCGAGCGGGCCAGCAAGGTAGCAACGATCTCCCCATCTACCACCCTCCGTGCGGCCATTCATGCAGCCGTTTGGTTGAACCTCCGCCGCCGCGGTCGCGCGTGTGCGGCCGTCCTCTCCATCGTGTGTATTGCCATGTAACGGACCGCAGGATGTATGCTTGCACCAAGTTCTTCACGTTCCCATTCTCACTTTGTACTATACATTCATCATATTTTCGAATTTACAGGTTGCAGATACTGAATTCTGTTTCAAAGGCTGATGGTATATTGTTTGAATCAATGTATCTGCAAATAAGAAGCCCCACATATCCTTTGATGAATGGAATACGAGCGAGATATTGCAATTTTTTTATTTTTTTTGAAACGAGTCAAAAGTTTTGCCTTTTATATTGATAAAGTAGAAGCAAATAAGTAGGACGAGGCCTAAAAACGAAAAAAGTACAACTCGATCCACACCGGCCCCGAGGCCGCGCCCCCACACGGGTCAACAGCCAAGTTGCCCAAGCAACCATGGCCGACACCAAAACCCCTCAACGCCACGGCGGAGGGGAGAGTCCGGAGCCGCCGCTCCGACATCCACGCCGGCTCCAAAGCCGCGCTCCACACGGGTCGACGACCAAGATGCCCAAGCGACACAAGTCGACACCACACGACCTCGACGCAAACACGGTGGAGGTGACCTCGACGCATCACAGCGGAGGCGAAACATCCGGAGCCGCCGCTCCGACATCCACGCCAGCCCCAAAGCTGCGCTCCACACGAGCCGACGACCAAGACGTCCCAACGACCAAAGTCGACGCTCCGTCACCTCAACGCAGCACGGCGGAGGCGAAATCCGGAGCCGCCGCTCCGGCATCCATGCCGGCCCCAGGGCCACGCACCCCCGAGCCGAAGACGAAACTCACCGCCGCCAACCACCATCCCTCCACAGGTCCCCGCTGGCCGGTGGAACATCCAAGGCGAGGCCCCAAGAGGCAAGCGACGCAGAAGCGCCGCCCTCGCCCGATCCCGTGAGGGATCTAGGGGTTCCCCCGGAGAACCCGGCGTGGAGAAGCGACAACATCACCTCGATGACGCCTTCAAGAAGGACGCGACGCCCGAGGGCGTCGCCGTCGCCGGCCCCGGCCGACAGCCCGGGCAAGGCTTTCGCCCGGCGATGTGTCGCAAACCCCGCATATCGCCCGTCGGGGACCGACCTGACCACCATCAACACGTGCCGCAACCACCGCGGCACCTCATGCCACGGCCGGCGGCATGCCGACCGCGACCCAACCGCGGCCACAGCTCCGGGGCCGCCGCCCCGGCTTCCTCCTCCCCGACATCGTCCCTGCCGCAGCAAACAGGCGCAGTGCCGTCGCCGCCCGGACGTCCTCCACTGCCGCGCCCAGCGCCGGCCCACGCTGCCCAGAAGGGGCCCGCGCGGCCCAAACTCTCTTGGCGCTGCCGCCGACCCGCGCGTCCCCAGACCGCGCCTCCAGCCGCCGCCCACGCGCACCACCTGCCCGCGCACCGCGCCGCTGCAGCAAGGCCAGCCCACGGCCGCGCCGCCGCGGCCCCGATGGGCACGACCCGCCGCCCACGCGGCCAGATCCGCCGCCATCAGATCCGGGCAGAGGAACCCCGGATCCGCCACCCCGCAGCCCAGTGCGGCCCGGAGCCGCTGCTCCGGCTTCCCTGCGCCGGCGGGATGCCGTCGCCGTCCCCAGCCGTCTTCGGAGCCCCCCCATGCCGAGACGAGGAAGTAGACACCCCCGCCGCCAGTTGTGTGGCTGCGGGGAGCGCCGCCGCCGCCGCGGCGAGGAGGCCGGCGGCAGCAGCGGCGAGGAGGGCGTGGAGGAGACGGTGGTGGCGGCGCGGGAGGGGCGCCCCCGGTGTCGCCTGGGTGCGACACGGGGGGGATGGAGAGATCTTTTTATCCTGATATTGCAAAAAAAATTATTGTGCGCATCATAGACTACAACATAGTGGTCACGAAAATAAATGAATGAAACATTCATCTTTCCGGAAATTATATTGTGCACAAATTTTTACCATTCAAATTAAAAATAATATATATATCAATATGAACAATATTTAAAATAACTCATTTAAAGAGGAACTAAGATTGTTAGAATTTGGAGACGTGCGTTGCATGAAAGATCAAGTTGTATGAAACAACACATGTGGAAACTAAAAAACAGACCAAGAAAAAATAGTTGTCCTTAAAACGTTGCAGATATAACTCTAGAGAATCGAAAACTACAGAATAATTCCTAGGGTTTTCTTCACACGCTGAAGCAAGCGGCCATCGTCCAACTCCATCGTCGTCGAGACGCACGCCCGAAGAGATGCCGACCCTCCACCATTGCAAGTTCCAAAGAAGCACAGTCGCCAACAAGGTTTTGTGAGTCGATGAATGCACCCGCTGCAAACGGTGAGGCACATGTTGTCGTGGCACGTCGACCGGGGGACGTCCCCATGTTATCTTGAACCAAGACCCTGTGCATCCTATCGAAAACGTTGAGAAATAACGACAGATCCACCACCTTCGGGCCACCATCCTCGTTGCAAAGCCTCCGCCTCACCCTGGTCGCCAACGCTGTCGTGGGTAATGACAAACGCTAGCGACACACCAAGAAACTAATCTCGCCTGAAGATCGACGAGAAGACCAAGCCACCTGCCCGGGACGCCATCGATTAGAGCACCACGGAGATGGGGGAGAAGCAGGGGCATCTTATTCCGACACGGTCCCGGCCACCGATGCGATGCCCCAGAGCAAACCTAGCCCAACACTACCTGCTCGGCAGGGTCGGAGCACTGAGGTCCCAACCCTCTGTCGTCGCCGGAACGCCGGACGAAGGAGGCAAGGACCTGCGGCCTGGCCGGCTGAGGGAGATGGCAATGGCAAAGTTATCGCCGTTGGCGGCTGCCCTAGTCGCCTCCAGGTTAATGGCTGCATGCGTGCACATAGATTTGACATTACGGCTCAAAATTAAAAATATGGGAGACCCCAGGTTGGTATTTATAGGTTTCTGGTTTGATATCTATGTCATTTTTCTACAGTCACCTTCAGAAAAGTACAAAATTATGTGATGGAAGATGAAAGAGTTTGAAGATTTGCTCCTTTATTTTAGACTTCATTTTGTAATTACTCTAGTCAGCTCATGTATCTCTATCATGTAATGTTTCGCTACTATAAATATATCATGGTATTTTGATTGTAAAAAAAGGACACTTCTCCGGATGCCATTAGCAGCAAGCATTTAGCAGTGGAACCACAGAAGACTGCAACACAAGCAGATCAGAAAAGCTAGCTACTAAACATGCAGGCCTTCAAAACGAAACAGATTAGTGACACTAGAGGATAGGAGTACCTTGGTCCTGTCACATTACATAATTACACAGAATCCTAAATTCCTAAGCAATCCACTACTAATTATAATTAAAGCAGTTCGAGAACCGCTACCAATGAAGTTCAGCTTTGCGCTCTTCCATGATATGGCGCCCTTGTCGCCCTTGGACAAGCTTCGTCTCTGCCCTTGTTCTTCAGCTGGCATTGCTGTTTCAGAGAAAACAGAGGAAGTATCAGGATGGAGGTACTTTAGCACCACAATATATTTGTCTTGCCACCTTAAGCATCAGAATATCAAATGGACTAACAAGTCAAGTGGCCAGTGGAGCGATAGTTAACTGCTATGTTCACTCATAAATTAAAATGATGGATTGGGTTGAGCAATATAGTCTTATTTTTTACGAAAAAATACAACAGTAAAAGTTAAACATGTTCATATCAAAGACGGACATGTTGCCATTTCCAATAAAACAAAACTCTGATTATGGAATGAGACATTCGCCACAAGGCCCACAAACATAAATTAGCAGGTGTTAGCTTGGACTTGAAATGCCATATAAAAAAAAATTGTGATATATCTGAATCACAAATCATGCAAAAGCTCAACTGCTCAAGAAAATTTACCATTTGTGCTCGAGAAAAAGGTTATGTGATCGAATAAGATTCAAAAAAAAGTATAAGCAATCTCAAACAAGCTTGAGGTTCACTGTTAAAAAGCAGACAGTAAAAAACCACATCGTGTTTATTTAAAAAAAGATGAAAATAAAACTACAGGCTTGATGGGTATGTGACAATATTTATGGGCAAGAAAAACAGTGGGCGTCGTGATAAAAGGCTAGGTGTCTTTCATCTTTTGGTCCTCTTATACATGTTGGTCTTATACATTTGTAAGTCCTATCCGTAATTGAACACTTTCAGAAAACTGTGATATTACAACAGAATGAGAGGTCCATGCTATAACAATACACAAGTTATTTCCCAGCAGCACTACAAATTGCTATTATGAGATTATATGGAGGAAGAAGAAGTACAAGAAGCATGATGTCCGGTGCCAACACAAGATTTAACAAAAGAAACCATCTATTGAGTGGTCTGCCGTAGTCTGATACTTCAGCATATGTCGAGCAAAAGACTAGCAACAGCAATTGACACTATCAAATGAAATTTTGTCAATAATATCAAGCCCATAAACAAATTACTAGTTACAAAAAAACCTATCAAGGATGACAATATCCGGCCAATAGTTGCATTTGAATTTACAATATAGTTATCCAAGTAGCAGTAGTGAAGTAAAAAAGAACTTAGTTTTTACAAAGCAGACTGTTTGCTTTAGGGATCCGGCATGGCAGTGCATTTAAATGAATTCTTCTGTAATCTTTTGGCAAGAGAGAAATAAACCTCCATCCCTCCCTCCACAATACCTACTGCTCTAATTTCTCTTAACTATCCACATGGCTGTTCTAACTAGCCCACAATGCACATGCGCGCACACGCGATGGTCCCCTACTATAACCACAAGTAAACACCTTGTAATATTCAGTAATGTTGCTAAACTAATATCGTCAAATGGCCCAAGTAAACAATACAGGAGAGAAACAATCTTACGACTAGCATTATAATGTGGCTTAACTAGTGTTGTTAAAATGGCCCAAGAAATCAAACATTCACCTAACACCTTTCTGCAGCTATACAAAACATAAAACAGTGAGATGCACGATGCAAATTGCAAAAATATGTAACCTCAACAAGGGCACAATACAGATCATCGAAAGGAAAAGAGGCAAACCTTGAAGGACCATCCTTGAGTGCAGGGAATATTGGAGGCCAAATCATCCTAAAGGGATAGATACGGCCAAGATATTGATCCTCACTTGCCTTCTCATATACTTTGCGCAGTGTCTTGCACTTGACATCCAAGTAGAGTACAAATCGACCCATCTCCAAGAACAAAAAGTCAGCAGTATAGTCCCCCGCATGTTTTATCCGGAGAGGAGCGGTAGGCTCATTCTCAAGTAAATGAGCACACATGTCACGCAAGCAAATTTTGTCCACCAGCAACCAGTTTTCCCCCTTGTGGAGCCAGATATGAAGTTGTTGCCTCTTTGCTTGGATGAGGTACACAGAAGAAGCATCATCACCACGCGATAACATGGTAGTGCCTATTGTGTGAAAATCCGCCCCTAGTGGGAGCTGAATCGTGGAGAAGGTTGAAGCCGTCAAATCCAAGACAACAAGTTGAGGCCGTGAGCTCGCCATGTAGATTTTGTTGTCAACGAGCACGGCGCTTGGTTCAGATCGTGTACAAATGAGCTTGTCCAAAGGCAAGGTAAGATGTGTGCGCCAGGAATCATCGCCGTTTCGCAACATAAATAGTTGCGCCATAGATTTTGCTTCCACATAAAAGTAGGAAACGGCGTCGCGTTCTTCTTTGTAGAAGAGTTGTGCGAAACTGCATAGACTGTCCTCCTGGAATTCGAGCTGTAATGTTGGCAATTCGGTCATACCTCTCTCAGAGCAGAGCGGGTTGTGCACTACAAATTTAATTCCCCATCGGTTCGTGTGCTCTTGATCTCGAAAAAGCAACCTGGTGACGACTCTGCCGTTCCAGCAGCCCGCCATGTCGGCTCGTTCGACGACTCTGCCGTTCCAGCAGCCCGCCATGTCGGTTCGTTCGCCGTCGTTGAAGTCCAAGCTGAAGCTGGCGCGGCGGACGACGGCAGCGAGCTCCGGCGGCGGGGGCTGTGGCAGCATCGGGAAGAAGCGCACGGCGGAGTCTGGGAACTCACTCTGCCCCTCCGCGAGGTAGAAGCCAAGGAGCCGTCTGGGCGAGTGGAGCTTGCGGAAACGGCGCAGGAAGGCGCGGTTGGAGGCGAGGCCGAACCAGCGCCTGCAGGCGGCGGCGGCGCGGACTAGGGTGGTGGGGAAGCCGACGCGGACGATGATCTCTGCGAGGAGGTTCTCGTCGTCGAGCACCTTGGACACAGACGCCGGCAACGGCGGGGGGCCCTCTATTTCGGCAGGTGGCTGCGCCTCGCCCCCCATCTCGGCCGGCGGCGGCAGGGTCTCGTCCTCCGTTTCGGCCGGCAGCGGAAGGGCCTCGCCGTCCATTTCGGCCGGCGGCGGTGGCTGATTACCGTGCGAGGGTTTGGCGGAAAGGGGATCGAGATTGGAGGCCAGGTTCGTGGAGTGAATCAGTGAAAAGCCGATGCCGAGGAGGGGAGCAGGCATCTTTTTGTTTTTAGTTTTTTATTATGAGTTTTGAGGGAAGGAGCTGCTAGCTCACGCTGGGCGTTCGGGTAACCCGAAAAATTCGGGTCGGGTAATTCGGGGAATAAGAAATTCGGGTTTCCAAAAGTGACACCCGAAATTTACCTAATTTTTCTGATACCCGACAATTCGGGTGCCCGAAATTTCGGGTTCGGGTTCGGGTATTCCCGAATTGCCCGAAATAGGTCACAGACGATGGTCGTTTTGAGCCAAGAAGATGGAGGGAGGAGTTGCTGCGTGGGGGACGTCGGCCGCTCGTGGTTGTGGCAGTGACCCCCGACCATGCGGCGCAGTAAGGGCGGCGGAGCGCATGGTTGCGCCGGCGGTGGCTCGCGCAGTCGCGCTGCAGATGAGCGTGACCAAGCGATGTAGAGCCACAGCGTGGGCTGGTGGCGGCGGGGCGTCGACCAATCATGGGAATCGGGCAGCGTTGGGGAGCGACCAGGTAATGGCGCAGTCGAGCTGTTCGTGGCTGTGGTGTGTGCCACTGGCGGGCGGCGGCGGTATCGCTTGGATGGGGATTGGGGATGAGGTTTGGTACGAACTGGTGGCGGTCGTGGGGATTAGGATTTAGCTGTCTTGGGCCTTGGTAGTTCGTAGTCACTGGTTCAGAATAGAGATTTTCTATTTGTTGGGCTGGGCCTCGGCTAGATGGTCAGGATTTAGTGGGCTGCCTATTTATTTCGGGCTGTTCGGGCAATTCGGGTACCGGGAACAGAAACCCGAATTTTCTGAAATAAATTCGGGTTCTTCAAACTGCTACCCGATGCAGCTGTCGGGTTTGTCGGGTTCGGGTTTTTCGGGTTCGGGCTCGGGTTTTTTCGGGTTCGGTCTTCGGGTATCGGGTTTTATGCCCACCGTGACTGCTAGCTATGGATCGGAGAGGTTATAAACCGAAAAATAATTCCAATTCATCTGCAACAGCTGTTTCCACCAACCATTTTTATTTTTTCTAACGTTTTTGCTAATTCTCTATTAGCGCTTGGTCAATCTCTGCCTTGACAAATCAAGAGGGAGAGAGACGAGGCGGAGCTCCGCCTCGGCGACGACAGTGACGAAGAGGGCCGGAGCGAGCCTAAGCAGCAGGTGGCCGCGGCGGAGGCAGGCAAATAACTTAGTTGGGTGGTGGGGGTGTCGACGCCAGAGAAGTCACGACCTCTCGTCGGATTTAGAGGGATGGTCGGGGTGGTCGTCAGACCGGTAGAGGAGGAGCTCGAGGCAGGACGTGGTGGAGAGGCGTGGCGGGCGGGGAGAATGACAGTTAGGCCAGCGGTGGCTGCGGACGCTGGAGACTGAGCGCTACCTTATTTCTCGATCAATTGAAACATAGCCAAGTTTTTTTTTCAATCGAGAATAGTCTCGAAGGGGCTTATAACAACATTAATAGGGCAGCTGATACAAAAATAACCCTACGAAAACAAGAAATCACAACACCCCATCCTCGGACTTTACAAGTACGGCCTCATATTTGAAAACTAAAACGACATCAGATCCGTCGTCTTCACCGTCAGTCGCCAAAGACCTCAAGGACCTGGTATCAACATCACCATCGGGGACCTTGGCACTTGGTGTGACGCCGACGAGAGCTCCTGCGCCGAGGTCAAAGATCCTCCATGCGAGGAGGAAGAAAAGGCTATGGTAAACACAACACCAGATCACAGAGTGGATCCCATGACCAAGGATAGCATCAACCAGAAATAGTCGACACTGATGAACTCTCAAGTCGTCGCAGTTCGAAGGCCACACACAAACGTATGCACCCCAACTTCCCTCAGAGTGTCAGGACCAGGCACCTGTGAAGCAAGCTCCTCCGCCTTGGCCCTGCAAGTATGGTGAAACAAACCCTAATCTATTGCCTAAACTACTATGTACAAGGGGTCGGCATCCTCTCCCCCACCAACCATTTTAGATTTCGGTGTGTTTTGGACGTCAGCATGTGTGTCTCTACTGTATACGGCATCTTCACCTTGCCATTCCAGCTTCGGCAGACCAAACCTCTCTACAAATTTGGTAGATAGACAATGTACCTTAAGGTTTTGGTGATTTTCAGTTGAGCGGTAGAATATTGTGGGACTTATTTATCTTATAAATGTACCGTGTGCCCTTTTCACCCACATACGCCCCTTGCCAAGCACACAAAATAGTCGCATTATGAAAGTGGCTACTGATTTTTTTGAGTGATTGCAACATCCTGAGCAAGGAAATTCTCGGCCCGTCACTCCCCTGGGGCGACATGGGCAGCGCCAAATCCCTAGCTCTAAACCACCTCACCCGCCCCGCATATGGATGCCGCCGGCAAAGGCCATCCGCGGATATTTTCTGTTGGTTTTTTATACTCTTTTTTAACTTCATGGATATTTTCATTTTAAAAAAATACTTTTAAAATGGTTCAGATTTTAAAATTGTTCATTTTTTAAATGGTTCCTTTGAAAAATGTTCATTTTTCAAATGGTTCAAATTTTGAAAAATGGTTTATTTTTAAAAATGAACAATTTTTTGAAAAAAAACAAATTTAAAAATTGTTCATTTTTTAAATGGTTCTGATTTAAGAAATGTTCATTTTTTAAAAATGATTTGGATTTTGAAAATGATCATTTTTTAAAATGGTTCATATTTCGAAAATGGTTTAAATTTGGAAATTTTTCATTTTAAGAATGGTTCCGATTTTTAAAATGTTCATTTTTTGAAAATGGTTCAGATTTAAAAGATGTTCAAGAAATTCAAAATTTCCAAAATTACCAAATAAACGGAATGTTTTTCTCTGAACCTGCAGCCAAAAAACGGAAGGAAAAAAATCATAGCAAAAGGAAGGGAGCTCATGTGAGTAGACTGGGCCGACCCATCGGAACGCATCCACGCTAGCGTTAGCTCGCGAACCGGCGCCTGAAGTGCTGATACGGCCGTGCCGTGCCTTCTAGGCACGGTCCGTCTCTCGGAGTGCGAATGAACGTTTGGGCTGGGAATTAATGTTGTACGTCAGGGTGGGCACAAAACCCGAAACCTGAAGCCGAACCCGAAAAATCCGAACACAATTTCGGGTGGCAATTCTGAAAACCCGAAATATATTAAGGAAATTCGGGTTTGCAGTCCGGTACCCGAACAGCCCGAAGAACCCGAATTTAGAAAAAAGGCCTAGTAAATATCGCTGCCTCTAGTCAAGGCCTAGCCCAACATAACACTACAGCCTCAATCCAAATCGTGACCTAGTCCTCATCTCGTCCAGATCCCATTCCCCATCGCGATCCTGTTCCTGTCCCCGCCGCCACACACCACCACACACTCACTCATCATGCAGCAGGCCACCAGGGCACCAGCAGTCCAGCACGACGCCCTCCCATCTCCCTACCGGCGAGCTCTAGCACCATCGCCTGCGACAGCCGGCCTCCTCCCTTCTTTCCCTCACCCACCCTCCCTGCTATGCTGTTGGCCCGCCATCTCCCCGGTCCCTGCTATCCCTTCGGCTGCCGCTGTAGACTTGAGTGAGAGGGCGAAGGAAGGAGCAGCAGTGCAGCACCGCGACGCCTTTCTTCTATCCCACCGGCCGGCGGCCGACCTTGCTTCTCCGCGTGTGTACATCCTCGCAGTCAACGACTCCTGGCTGCTCCAAAGTTCTAATTCGGGCAAATCGAGAAAACCCGAACCCGAAATGTCGGGTACCCGAATTGTCGGGTTCTTGATTTTGTGGCAAAATCTCGGGTGTCATTTCTCAAAACCCGAACTTCTTAAAACCCGAATTACTTGACCCGATTTTTTCGGGTAACCCGAACGCCCACCCTGAGTTGTACGAAGCTAATAATTGGTCCAAACATAGCCGGCATCACCGTGTGTCTATGTCGTGCCGTGATGGCTAGGTTTCCTGGCATCTCGGAAAACCCAGCCTATGTCTAAGCTATACCTAGGTCACAGGGTCGTGATTTGGCGGTATTTACGAGGGTAGAATGTAGGATTTTGCCATGGAAATTTATGATGCATGTGCATGTTACATGTTGCTTTAGGACATGCCTAAATCGCGATGCTATCATTCAAAGAATGTGGTACATTATGACGGACACTTCTTAGTCGACGTCTTCCTCAAGTTGGGTTGGGTCCTACCAACTTCTCGCCGATCTCTTCTGGGCATATGATGGGATGTACACTTATCTGGGCAGTTTTGGGGTTGTGGTCGTGTTACGGTGGAGCCTCACTTTGATCGTGACGCAGTCTGATGGCTTAGTTATCTGTATCCTCACCTCGGTAGGAGATTGGGTCTGTAAACCCTAAACCCTAAACGTACATGCCTTCTATGGGTACCGAGTGGTGAGTTTTTAGCCGTCGGTTCGTTGTAAAGGGTGTGTTGTAAGGCGATCGACGTGGTGTGTGTGTCTGCTATTCTATGGCTTGTATCGGTCATCTTGAACTCTTCTTCTATGAGATTGATGTGTCTTCGAGGTGTATCCTTTAAAAACTGATTAAAATCGCGAGGCTGTTTGAAAAAAATATGTTTTTTAGAATTAAAAAACTGTGAATAGATTTTTTTTTGAAATTAAAAACTGTGAATAGATTGCCGCAAATGCAAAAGAAATACTCTATAGGTTCAGTCATTTTTTTAGATCATTTAAACGGGCTAAGGCCTATCTATATAAACGAAACCGGTCCAAATACAGGCCCAACAAAGCCGAGGGTATCTTGCACCTCCCGAAACCCTAGTCCAGCAAGCCCGTTATATAGCGGACGCCTCTCTTCGTTTCCCCCAGCCCCGCCTCCAGCTGCAGAGCCTGCAGCAGCGTTCAATCGTATCAGGTCTGTTCGTAAATCGGGCGATTTCCCTCTCAAATTCTTCTTTGCTTCCTTTTGTTTGATCTTGCTTGGTTTTTTCTTCCGTGTGCATTGCTGGATCTATTCCGAGGCTGTGATGATGAAAAATACCTACCTATTTTCTGAGGGATCTAGGTCCTCCTGCAGAGAAACCAATTTATTCTTCTGAGCCTTATAAGATCTGCGAAATCTCTTTTTGTTCAGATTTTATTTTCATTGTTCACGTTTGATTTCTTTTTTCAATTTAAAGAATCGAAGTACTGCAAGATTATATGTCGAGTTGATGTGATGATAACCTTCGACAGAAAACCAAATTTAGTGTTGACCAAAATTACAGACTACAATTATCTGATCAACTCCTGGAATCTCTGCTGTACCCATCTTTCTCCTGTTTTTTCTGAATCGTCAAATCTTGTCCTGGTGATGCAAAGTTTCAGTCTAAATTGCAGATCTTGAGTTTTGTTCTTGTGTGCAAGCTCGGTTTCTTGGATTTGTTTGCTGCGCAAGTACTAACATGTTTTGGTCGGACTATGAATACGTGCTGTGCACAACAAGCCGATGCTCTGGATGAGAAGGAAGGAAGCATGGTAATGTGCACGGAGATTGACTGAACTCGGTCTGCATGTCTGCTCGCCCTGACGCTTTCGGGCTTTGAATTCGCGGGCCTGGATTTGACCCACACTATTTGTTCATATCAGAAACTACATCGTTCAAGTCAAGTGGCGGATACAGGAATCAAGAGCCTATGGTCGCTATGTCCATGCATTATGTCAAAATTTTAGGCTCCGTCAACTGTTATTTGAAAACAGACAACCTCCGTGGCTGTCTGAACTCACATATGTCGTCGAACAATCTATTTTGATATGTTGTACCTTTGTTTGTAGTGCCTGATTAGAATTTTGGAGTGGTGATGATACATTGTGGACTAGAGTTTCTGATACTGCCTCTTCAGCCGTATTTGAAGACAAACCCTTGGCTGTCTGAGCTCCAAGATTTTCCAAATCAATTTGTTTTAGATAAGATAATAGATTTTCTAGATTTTTTCTTATTGGTTTCATGCGTCCATTACCAAGACCAGAGGATGATTTATGTTCCTCATGGCGTGATGGCTCGGACGCAACACTCGATTCTCTGATTGTGGTATATCCTGATTGGTGGCATTCTTTGTGCCAGCTGATCTTGGAAACGCCACATATAATCGCGTGCCATATTTATTCTGTCCTGTTTGATAGGAAGATTTGATATATTCTTCAAAATTATGTGTTTTCAGTCTGATTGTTTTTGTTGAAATTCGATGTGGATGATGAGATCACAAGTAAAATACAGTTATCCCTGTCTTACTTCTTCGGAAGGGTGCTGAGAATACTTTTATTCTGACACATTTACCTCATTTATCTATATCTTAGTTTGATCAGTATCTATTTTAATTATGTTCTTTTCTCTGCTGAGTTTTTTTTTGCCAAATTGCATGAAGCGCTATTTTCAAAACGTGTCCTGTATCAAGTGAAAATAAAACGTTAAAAAATTCACAGCAATATATGTTAGATTTCAAAAGTTAGATGGAAGTGAATGTATATTGTGATTGGTGTCCATGCGGCGATGTAGATACCTTTTAAGCCAAAGCGTCTTGGCCCTATATTTACCCCGTGTAGACAAATAAAGGGTTATATGTTGATCCATTTGCACAAGTGAAGAGTACACAACACCCATACTCTTGTGAAAGCGATGTCGGGAACGAGCCTGGAGTAGATGAGGTCTCCCAAATGTCTTATATGTATTGTTTTTCTTTACTTTATTACAACCTAAAGATAGGGATTTCTGTATGTCTATGTTCGTAGGAAGTCAGAATATTGATGAGTATTTTCATACATGTTATTCTTACAAGTATGGAATGAAATATGCTAACTAGGATCATTGGCGAAGTATCAGGTGAAAACCTCCGTTGGGTGAAAACTTGCAAACTTCCGTTTCCTACCATCGGATCGACAACAGACAGCCTAGATTAAAAGTGGGAAACGTATCAGGCACTTAAACATACTTTTGCTGATAACCCCCTGCCATTACCTGTTTCATTGACCGATTTAGTTCCAAACAAAAAGACAACACGCGTTCGACTAATCGTCTTTCAATGAAAAACAAAAAAATCGTCTTTCAATCTGGTGCCCCGATGGAGACTAGCGACGGTGAGCCGCCGTCACGATTCTCTCACGCGACGACGAGCCTGTTGCTTGGCTCCATGCGGGGGCGATTCGGAGGCCGGTAGTTGCCCGGCGGGACAGCGATCTGGCGCCACGGTGACGACCGCGCGCGACTACGACCGTGCGGCGGCATCGACGTCGAAGCCCGCGCGTGATGGCGACCTGCAGTCGCTACCAACCCCGCGGCAGCAGCGCTTCCTGCATCTACAGCGTCCTCGCGGCGTCCGCGTTACTTTTCTGAACCTTTAGATCAGCGCTACTTCTCTGAACCTTTTGCTTCTCGGCGCTCCTTTTGTGTAGCTTATCTGAACGAATGTGGCATTTACTGAATCAATGTGGAAATTTTTCTTGTACAGATTCTGATGTAATTTCTGGATTCTAGATTTGACTTCGTGGTGATTTTCTGAATAAATATGGCAATCTATATTGAATCAATGTGTGAAACTGAAGCACAAGGCAGGGTGTAACGTCACACCCATACGACCTGAAACTTGTACGTCGCCCTTGCTTATTCAAAGCTTTAAGAAAGCAACAATTCAAACAACACTTTTGTGATGTATACTCACGCAATGGAATCAGCCGTGAGATAATAGTTAGATAAATCAAGCAACACTTCTACTTCCAGGAGGTAGGTGCATGGCAGGGGACAGAGGATCAGCGACTCCGTTTCTTAGGAGGGACGGCATAGACGCGTGCTCTGAAGGGCGAGTAACCACCGCCGCCCGCCGGAGGACAAGTGCGGTCGTCCAAAGCCGGCGCCGCGTGGGGGGGCCATGGACGGCGGAACGATTTTGGACGGGACCGGAGGAGGGGATGGGAGAGGGCGGACTGGGGAGTGCTAGGGCACACGAACGACGGAGGTCTAGCGCCCACGGCAATCGGCTCAGGACGACTCTCCATGGCCGTCACAGATCGTGGATGGATCACGTATTCAGTATTGATTTTTCTTAACTGAATCAGTTTTAAGGAAACGGGTAATGGCAGGGGGTTATCAGCAAAAGTATGTTTAAGTGCCTGAGACGTTTCCCACTTTTAATCTAGGCTGTCTGTTGTCGATCCGATGGCAGGAAACAAAAGTTTGCAAGTTTTCACCCAATGGAGGTTTTCACCTGATACTTCGCCAGGATCATTAAGGAAAAACAATTCGATGGAAATAAAGAGGAAGGAGAAGAAAACGAAGCTGAATAAACAGAGAAGATAACTGAGTCACGATCTGGTGGAACCCGACCGTATCGTCCCACCGCACCACTCGCCAGGAGGTCGACTTTGTCCAGTATTTTAACCCCGTGACTTCGGACTTCTGAGAAGGAGAGCACAACAACCGCCATCGTGAAAACAATTTAGAAAACCTAGCCTCTCGAAGGGATCCGAAGGGGGAAATAGCAGAAGGTTGTCACCATCTTCATCGCTGCGATCTGGAAGGCCAAGGCATCAATCTCCATCATCACCAGCACCATCTCCTTCGTCATCACCACCGAATCCTCGATGGAAATAAAGAGGAAGGAGAAGAAAACGAAGCAGAATAAACAGAGAAGATAACTGAGTCACGGTCTGGTGGAACCCGACCGTATCGTCCCACCGCACCACTCGCCAGGAGGTCGACTTTGTCCAGTATTTTAACCCCGTGACTTCGGACTTCTGAGAAGGAGAGCACAACAGCCTCCATCGTGAAAACAATTCAGAAAACCTAGCCTCTTGAAGGGATCCAAAGGGGGAAATAGCAGAAGGTTGTCACCATCTTCATCGCTGCGATCTGGAAGGCCAAGGCATCAATCTCCATCATCACCAATACCATCTCCTTCGTCATCACCACCGAATCCCTCATCCATCTTGTTGTGATTCCAAAACTTGTAGTTTTGGATTTGCACTCTTATTCATACTCATATGGTTTAATACCAGTTGCCATGTAGCAACCGTCTACTTCTGTTTACTGTGCGAACGTCGACTGCATGGTATTTGCTTTCGGGTCAGAAGTAGGTTGTTCGTGTAGACAAGGAAGGAGAAGGCCATTGTGCCTCACTTAACGTGGGAAGAGTTGATATCCTTCTTGCGGTGGGGTTTACCCATTTTTTCCTTGGATTGGCATGAGAATAACGAGGATCCACTGAACCTCTCCCACATCCATGGGGTATGCCCTTAATTGCTAGTGGCTCGGTCTGCGTATGTTGGCGCCTTTGGCAACCAGGAGGGCGGGTTTATTACCGAGGCTAGCAGTGTTTGTGCGGGGCGTGTATGCCTGATAGACTCAGGACACGTCTCTCCTAAACAATGTGACATTAAACGTTATGGACTATCTCTGCTCATAAGAACATAGTAGGGTGGAATCAACACTTCGTGAGAACGCCTTTAGACTTATTGCAGTTTTCATAACCATCACCGTTTGCTTGTTCTATCACTGTTCACATTGCTCTCATGTTCTGATAAACACTCTTTTAACACATACAACATTTTTTTCACGCACTTCTTTGCTTTGGAAGAGACTAACTTGCAGGCACAATCTTTGGATAACCAAAGGAAAGACCTGAGACCATTTCCTTCAGCTTCGACAAACTCTTATTTCGAAACTAGCATCAAGGCGTCGCCCTGTTCGCAACTCCATAAAAGGAATCATCGTCGCAGGTTGAGTTGCACCGTTGCAATTTCATCACAAACAATGAAGAACTTTCGAAGAGCCGCCCTCAATAGGCTGTTCACATAGCCAACCATTCTCCATGCAACCTTTTTTTTACAATGCACGTCACGAGATTGCACTTAGACATAGCTGCCGTGAGTTTGGTGCAAAGTCGCAAATCCTTCACCCATTGGTCGCCTTAGAATAGAGCCCTCTCGTCAGTGCCAAGGATCACCGTTGTGGCTGCACTTAAACTAGATCCCCCGGCGCGGCGTTGCCGCGCGCCACCCGCCGATGACACTGGTATGCAGTGTGCAAAACGCTATGATAAACACTATTAACAACGTTCTACGTTTCATTCTATATATGACCCATGTACTCATTGTTCAGAAAATAAGGCAAAGGTATGCATGCATCAGATCTAACAAAAAATAAAATCATATAACCCATAATTGTATCCTAGAGAAAGAAGCAATAGAATGGTCCAAATTAAAATATTATGCATGTATCATGAGCGTATATCCATATGAAATAAATTAAGTACGATAAAATGTGAGAAATATAACACAATACATGCATTGGCCCATAGACACATCACAGGTAAGCTCCATGAACAGATAAATATCCTTTAGGCTAGAGGAGACCAAGACCGAAAGGCAAAATCTTGTGTTCTGAAAAAAAAGTGCATGGGCCATAGTAGGTGAATGTTTGGCAGCATTTATATAGAAGTATATGAAGACAGTAAACGGAAGTTGCTACCAAAAACAAAGAAAGTCCTATTTTAAACCTTGCATACCTAATTCTTTTGTACCAAAGTGACCAAAAAACAAAAAACAGGATTGAGAGCCTGACCATATTTGTAGTTTGCCCATCTTATCAAAATGCCAAGATGGAGAACTAACCAAAACTTATTTTAGGCCACAACCCACTAACCAATATTTTGCAGTCTGAACCATAAGCCGATGAAAAATATGTTCAAGTAGATCACCTAAGTGTGAAACAACTGAACTTGACATCAGCAAATTATGATAGAGATATACAATAAATTAATACAGATCATATATTTATCTCTCAAACATGGAGAACCTTTCTTTCATTTTTTGGCCGGTGTGAGCATTTTTTTAATCCTGCATTGACAACAACCACATCACAAAACTTAAACGCAATCAATGGATAAACAGAATGAATCTCAGCAGAAGCAAGTATCACTATCAATATCTAAATAACCCTAGAGCAGCAGAAGGTAGCAATGGCTTCGATGTAATCATATCAGAATAACCCTAGCATATAAGCCTCATATGAGTGAGAATTATTTATAATTCGTTTGTAGATATCCATGTATCTAACTTGGATACAATGAATCTTTATACATACCAGTTTAATAAGAATACAAATACTTATGACATAATTGTAAAATCACTGCACCACGTGTGTATTGACTAAATATAGAATTTTTCATTATGGTAATAGAACTTATAAAAGTACTTTATGTGCATATAAGTGTGTCACGGTAGAAGCAGCCTAAATCCCATGAGCCAAGTTGACCATTCAAGCTTATAGTTCTATCAAGCTTGGTGTAACGAAGACCAAGTTCCAAACAAAACAAAAAATGTCAATGATACCAACCAACTTTCAGCAAAGGCAACTCAAAAACAAATGGAGACGTATGTTTACAGAATATAAGAAATATCAAGAGGGCGCATTTACTACAACTAACAACTCCATGTTACAAAGCACAGACAGGGCGCACATGTATGTGTGCTTTCCTAAACAAGCAGGGAACAACTCTCGGCGAGCTAAACTGCGGTTGAACTACTAACTGAAAATGTGGACAAATCAAGTACAGTGCCATTTACTAAAGCACAGATAGGGAACACAGTGCTAAAAAGGGGGATAAAAAGCACTTGGCTGCAATTAACATGAAACTGCAAGTATTATACAAAATCAGACGTGCATGCCCTCACTTGAAATCTATGAGCAACACAGTATCTTCTTTCTCAAGTTCTACTGGGAAGAAGAAAAACTACACTACCTGAAATTTGATTGAACACCTGGCATGTACGCAGTGGCCGGACAGGGGCACTCTTATCCCCAAACCTAAGCACAAAATTATATAATGTTAATTATTTACATTAGGAGCAATAAAGGATAAAAGCATAAGCTATTTATTTTCACTTTAGGTTGAGAGTGGCATCTAATGAGCCTATGAAAGGTTCATCGCCCAATAAGAAAATAGTGAAATACCTTTAATATTTTTTTCAGGATTGTTTTGGTACAGAACATAATAAAACCTCAATTCATTGAGAATACATAATGCATTTGGCACAAAATATTACACCTTGTTTAATTTAAGTTGTATATGTGACAATAATATCCTAATTTACAATAAAGGGCTTTAGCAATAGTATACTAAGTTAAAAAAAACATCCAAGTTGAGATGTGCAGCAGACACGTAAGGTTTGCATAAAGCTATCTCATAAAGGAAAAATATATCTCAATGGCAAAAACATCATACTTCCACTGCTTCTTCCCATGTTTCAAGTTGAATCCAAGAAAAAACTCACCAATAAATTGAAATGCAATACTTTTAGGAGTTAAAGTAAGGATCACGTGAGGAAAAGCTTCTTCCCAAGTTTCAAAACTCACCAAGAACACAACCCTCCTTGCTATACTAACAGTCCTTCCTGGGACAGTGAACACAGCGACATCAGAGACTGCCGAGATGCTGCCAATCACATATGTATATCAAGAAGTGAAGTAAATTCACTCGGTGAGAAGAGAATGGTCTGCTCATGTAAAACCAAGAAAAAAATATCGGTAAATAGGCAAAACATAAATGTATGAAGACACGGGGTGCAGAAAGAAAAATATACCTGCTCGAAACTTTAAAATGCAGCCTCTACAATAGCAACACCTCCTGAAACAAAATGAAACCGGAGCTGACTTTGTAACCCAAATATGCATATATTCTGTTATGACAAAGAAACACATAGGAGAATAGAACATGAGGTAACAACGGGAAATAAATGGAACTTTCCAGCTCTATGATCGTAAGCATAAACCTGCTAACTGATCGACTGTAAAGGAAAGAAAAGCGACAAAAAAGGAATATAGCAGCAACATTTTGCTCTAAATGAACCGAATACAACCATGAGTACAACTCCAGAATATATCTTGCATTAGACAGTGCCAATTTAAATCGGTAATCCCCTTTGAATAAGCGAGCTTCTATGTCCAATCCACTTTAGAATCCAAAACGTTTCTAAAGGCTGAATTTACTTATAGTTTAGCAAACTATAAATGAATGTGTACATCAATCATCCCCCCACACATAACTGTACAGCGACATAAAAGATCATCGAAAGGCAACAAAGAGAAGCGTGCTTAAATTAAAAGGTTTGTCCTCTGATTTAACTCACCTTTTTATCTACTGATAGTGCAGCTTGGACAAATTCAGAACCAAATGCATAAGATTTTACTGCCACTTTTATGTGTGCAGATGCACCATTAGATCAGTATAGCAAAGACATATATTCCACAGAACCAATAGATGCCTTAGAGAGCTCATTTTCATTGTTTCTTTCCTGTAATACAAATAGATGAGCAGTCAAGTTGAGACACAAAAATCCACGTCCTCTTATAATTCTGTAATGATAACACAACAGATAATGTGGATGGTGATCCTAATTGTTCTACATCAATCATCCCCACACACATAACTGTACAGCGACATAAAAGAACATCTAAAGGCAACAAAGAGAAGCGTGCTTAAATTAAAAGGTTTGTCCTCTGATTTAACTCACCTTTTTTATCTACTGATAGAGCAACTTGGACAAATTCAGAATCAAATGCATAAGATTTTACTGCCACTTTTATGTGTGCAGATTCACCATTAGATCAGTATAGCAAAGACATACATTCCATAGAACCAATAGATGCCTTAGAGAGCTCATTTTCGTTGTTTCTTTCCTGCAATACAAATAGAGGAGCAGTCAAGTTGAGATACAAAATCCACGTCCTCTTATAATTCTGCACTGATAAAACAACACATAACGTGGATGGTGGATCCTAATTGTTCTCAGACTGATTTAAAACTGCTCCGCAAACCACACAAGCAATATTTCAACTCTCTGCTATAAATTATTATAGAAAAATCATGACATACGAGAAGATGAAGAACATAGATTCAAAATTAAGAACATCAGCATCAAGCTTAACTTAGTCACTTAGTGGCAGCAATGAGGGTCTCACCTAAGACTGCACGGGCTGGCTCGACATGTGCCATCCCTGGTCCATCGATCCTTTTTAGAGATGAGAGGATGGGGGCGACTGGGTCATCCACCCGGCCACCGTCGCGAGCCTTCATGCCGGATCCAGCCACCTTCAGATGCGTTCCTTCAAAATCCGGCCAAGAGATGGAGAAAGAGATAGGATAGGAGCCGATGTGGGACGGACCTACACTGGAGGGAGCCAGGCGTTGTGGCAGAGATATGCGGAGGGCAGAGGGAGCTGGGGGTAGGGAAGAGCAGGGACCAGGAGACGCCAGTGGTGGAGAGCTGTTGCCTCCTCCTCTTCCACCGGGCTTTCACCGGCAGCGGCATAACGTAGCCGACCGGCAACCGCGCACGATCCCCATGGAATGGCACCACGGTCCGTAGCTCCACCTATTGAGCAGCGAGGACGAGGGAGAGGCAGAGCGGCGCGAGTTTCGGCCGGCTTCCTCCTGTCAAGTCCAGAGGTGGAAGGAGAGGCTATTTGGGGAGGAGGAGGTGATGGCTGCAGGGAGGGGACGCGCGAGGGGAGAAGACGCTGTGGCGGCAGAGCAGGGGAGAGGCGCTAGGGTTGGAGCGAATTGCCGGTCGGAGCGGCGGCCAACTGGAAGGGAGAGACGGCTCGGAGCTGAGAGAGGTCGCGGCGGGGATTCCGGATCCGGTCGCGGCGACGGCGGAGGAGCTCGGACGGAGGAGATCCGGCCGGCGGCGTCGCGCACGCACCGGTCGCCAGCGGCGTCGCCATGAGCAGCGCGAGAGAGAGGAGAGAAGGAGTGAGCTATGTGGACGTTTTTTGCTCGGAGACCCCTGCCTTTTTCGTAAAATGCAAAAGAGTCCTTTGCGGGCGGTTTTTCGCAAAACGGCCGACGCGCACCGAGGGCACGACCCGGTGTGCCCCTGTCGAGCGGGACCGGCGGGGGACCGGCGACGCCCTGGCCCCACCGTCAGCGACCCGGCAAACACACACCACGACGGCGGAGCAAATCACTGTTGCCGCCACCGCGAACGGACGCTCCAGATCGCGCCACAACTCCTCGATCCGACGGCCAGGGATCCAAACGCCTGAGAGAGCCCCTTGGGGTACCCCCATTTACCTGCTTCGATTGCCAATGATTGCTCAGGCACTACTTGTATGTTGAATTCAGCCTAGTTTTTTTATTGACTAAGTTAGACATTTGGAGCCACGGCTAACTGCATCCTTGGGACTACAAGGAATAATCTTGTGTTTTGATGCAAAGCATCCTTGGGACCATATTGACGTGGTGTTGTTTCTACGTCATTTTCAGATTTTGCGGGAAGGATCAAATATTACAGGGCAGTGGTCTTTGGATGTCGACATGGCTATAAATCCCTACGACTTTGCAGGCTTTGATGCTATAAATCCATTGTGCTTTCCTGTTATCACCTTCCTGTTGGCCTCGAAAAGTGGTTATAACATATGTATGGTTGATTAGGTGTAATACTATCATGTGGGATGTGTAAGTTGCATTAACTGTGTATCCTGACCTGCATAAGTGCGATGACTTTCAAACTCCCCAAAATTGTATTGAAAATGGGGGTTTGCCCGGGCACCGTTTTGGTTTAAATTTTAAGAATTTTGGATTTTGTTTTGAAAATATACATGCCCATGTCTACGTGCACAGTTTCATGGAGAAAAATACTCCCTCCGATCCATATTAGTGGGCATAGCTTTGTCTAAATTCATATGTATCTAGTTAAGTATTTAGACTAGATACATGTGTATCTAGACAAAGTTGTGCCCACTAATATGGATCGGAGGTAGTAACATATTTCGAGCCCTAAAAAAACCGGCAGTTGCCACTGTTTTTGCACCTTGCATGTACATGTTTAATTTTCTACATATTAAAAACATCATTTGTTTCCAATATAAACATCCAGACAGCATGCCCAGGGCCCTCACATAATAGTGGAAGTGTGGGACTGATGTCTAGTCTGCACATGCCGTATCGTATTTTCCTTTGCTGGAGATATGCTCGACGGAAATTGGCTAGCCACGCTAGGACTATGACCCAACAGATTGCCACGTTCTCGGTGCAACCTGCACTATTGTCGACTCCATTATTGTCGCAGTGCAGCGTCAACCCCTCAGCCCCTCACTGCACAGCAAGAAACACTCAGGGCAGCTACCGGCCGCATCGATCTCAGCAAGCAAGGCACTGCAATCCCATGGAGGGAGGCAGCGGCGGCGGCGGCAAGCACTTCGTCCTGGTCCACGGCCTCTGCCACGGAGCGTGGTGCTGGTACAAGCTGGTGCCGATGCTGCGCGCCGCGGGGCACCGCGTCACAGCGCTCGACCTCGCGGCGTCCGGCGCGCACCCGGCGCGCATGGACGAGGTGCCGTCCTTCGAGGACTACTCGCGCCCGCTGCTCGACGCCGTCGCAGACGCCGGTGAGGGCGAGAGGCTGGTCCTGGTCGGGCACAGCCTCGGCGGTCTCAGCGTCGCTGTCGCCATGGAGAGGTTCCCGCGCAAGGTCGCCGCGGCCGTGTTCCTGACCGCCGGCATGCCGTGCGCCGGCAGGCACCTGGGTTTCGTCCTCGACGAGGTGAGCAGTGGAACCTGCAAGTAGTTCAGAATAGCTGAATCGATCGTACCGTCGTAGTAATTTGGTGGCGATGATGACGAATTGATGATTTCTCGGTGATTCTTGCTAGTAGTTCTTCAGACGGATCGAACCCGACTATTTCATGGATAGCGAGATGGTGGTTCTGAACACCAGCCAAGGCCCTCGAACTACGGTTGTGCTTGGCCCCAAATTGTTGGCAGCGAAACTGTACGATCAAAGCTCTGCCGAGGTGACGAAACAACTACTGAAAGAATCCGTTCGTTTTTTCTCCCAAATGTTCCACTGTTAGAACTTAGAAGTGACCGGCGACATGCATGGCATGACTGCGCTGACACTGGTTCTTACGGCACGCAGGATCTGGCGCTGGCGACGATGGTGGTGAGACCGGGCAGCCAGTTCATGGACGACCCGATCATGAAGGACGAGGCGTTGCTCACCGAGGCCAACTACGGGTCGGTGAAGAAGGTGTTTGTGGTGGTCAAGGATGACGCGTGCACGTCGGAGGAGACGCAGCGCTGGATGGTGGACCTAAGCCCCGGCACAGAGGCCGAGGAGATCGCCGGAGCCGACCACATGCCCATGTGCTCCAGGCCCAGGGAGCTCTGCGACGTTCTGCTCAGGATCGCTAGCAAAGTGTGACCGAGAGTGCATTGATGGTCCACAACACATGATTAACAAGACTTGTAAACGCAATATATTGTCATGTTGACTTGGGTTTGGGCAACGAACATTTGTATCAGTTAATCGAGATTCGAGGATCCTAAGAGCATCTCCAAGCGAGGCCCCCAAATCCGCCCCCTAAACCTCCGGCTGTCCACGGATCACCCTAAAAAATGAGCTCCTACAACCATGGTACTCAAATATCACCCCAAATTGTCCGGTCCTTGCATGTGATTGGTGGAGTAGGAGAGAGAATAATCAAAGAAGGACAAAAAAAGAAAAGGTAGACAAAAGAAAGAAAAAGTAGGCATGTGATTGGTCCACAGTATGGGGTGAGTTTGGGGTGTGCCGGACGCGTCCGGACTCGCCCGGCCACAAATAAACCATAATAAACCGGTTTGGGGACAATTTGAGGGTGTGGTTGGAGATGCTCTAAGTCCCGAGGATCTCATATTTGAATTGGCAAGTGAACCGATCGACATTACAGATGTATAGACACACGGCTAATTGATATAGCATGCCGATGTATACCGTTATGAACTGCAAGTGGTGCTAGGTTGAGCTGAAAACACTGCTGACTGATGATCCGATCCAGGGCATTATGCATGCCTTTTTATTGTTTTTTTATATACAAGGCACAAAAGTGCCCAGCCTTAAATTAATAAGACCACAGAGTTCACACAAACATCAGTTACATGCTGTGGCATACAACTTAGCCATAAGAGACGAGAAAAAGAGAACAGTTCCACAACCGCTAGACAAGCGAAATCTAGACAGAAAGCAACTAAGATAACCGGCTGAAAGGGGAGCCACCCAGCACACACTCCGAAGGTAGGAGAAGAAGTAGCAGGTAGCCGCCGATAAGCTCAAGCCCTACTCGGAGTCCTCGGGCGATTTGCTGTATACAACTGCTTTAGCCTTCCTACCAGCGTCTCTAGTCTTGGCCGATCCTTGGGCTTGGCGTTTAGGCACCACAACTGCAAAAAGATAAGTGTTTTGTATATCACGTCAGCGGGGTGATTAATAATCCAGCGTTCAATGGAAAGTTTATTGCGAATATTCCATAACGCCCAAGATTGTGCAACAAATAAAGACCATACCACCCTACGCGTTTGTCCCGACAAACCGCTTAGAATGGCATAGGATTGAGCAAAGTTAGCAGGACACCAACGATTCCCAAGGAGTTGTCGCAACACACTCCAAGCGAATTTAGCGATCGAGCAAGTAAAAAACATGTGGGCCGCATCCTCCGCAGCACCACACAGAGCACAGAAACCGTCCGAAGGCCCTTGCCTTGAGGCGAGAACCTGTCCCGAAGGTAATCTATCTAGGATCAGCTGCCAAGAAAAGATTTTGATTTTTAACGGAAGTTTTACAGCCCACACATCCTGAAAGTGTGCGACGGCCGCCCCTTGAGAAAGTTTAGCGTACATGGAGGCCACCGAGTAATGCCCCGAAGCTTCCAACGACCAAGAAACTAAGTCAGGTCCCTCAAGGATGGGAATCTGATCGATGAGCTGAAGGATCTCAACCCATTGAGATCTGCCCTCAACATCTAACGAACGTCGAAGATGGATGGAATTGGACACCACCGCAGCCACGGACACCTGCTGGTTATCGCAAACAGCAACTATGCGAGGAAATCTGTCTTTAAGTGGGGTTGTGCCATTCCACAAGTCTGACCAGAATAGGGTTCTCTGCCCATTACGAATCGAATGCCGGGCACCGAGCTTAAACAGGTGCTTTATTTTCCCAAGGCTTCGCCAAAACTGCGAGCCCCCCGGCTCGAGCTTGCGAAAATGTCCTCATTAACTAGATATTTGGCCCTAATCAAATTGGCCCACAAACTATCATCATGTTGGTATAGCTTCCACGCCCTGATAACCCACAAGTATAGGGGATCGTGTGTAGCCTTTTCGATAAGTAAGAGTGTCGAACCCAACGAGGAGCTAAAGGTAGGATAAGTATTCTCTCAAGTTCTATCAACCACTGATACAACTCTACGCACACTAAACGTTTGCATTATCTAGAAAATAAAACTACGGTAGCAATACGGGTATGAGAGGTAGTTTTGCAAGATAATAAATACAAGAAAGTAAATGTTAGTGCTGCAGCAATAAAATACACTAAGTAACCATATACTAACAGTACCATGAGTGTGGAAAAGTGGTGGTAATTGTGGTGGCTTTGTCCAAGATTAATTAGTGAAGGTACTTGGTTCATTGTCTTCGATGCAGTTTTCTATGTGGGAGAGGCTAAATATACATGCACTCCACTACTTGGGATTACAAGTACTATATGATTGGATTGTTAGAAAGCATCCGCAAATACTAACAATGCATTAAGGTTTCCCCAACCATAGCCTTAAGTTCAAGGTCCTCTTACTCCCATACGTGCAACTAATCGGTTCGCGTTCTCAGGTTTCTGTCACTCCGGCAGAACTTCCCCGCTTCGTTACAAATACTACCAACCCTAGGGTGTTTGATCCATGCGCGCACAATATAATGGACACCAAAGGACAGCACCATATAGACATACAACTCTAATGAACCTCATGCATTCAATTAAGCAATCAAAAGACAAATAAACTACGGAAACATGATGTAAATCATAGGATAAATATTATAGCATCAAACACCATGTTTACATAGGACGGTACAGAGGTTTGTGGGAGGATGAACCACTGAATACAAGGAGGAGATGGTGATGGAGATGGCGGTGAAGACGGCGGAGAGGGGCAGCGCGGCGGCGCAGGGCGGCGGCGGCGCCGGCGGTGCGGGGAACTCCTTTCCCCGCCGCCGGCAAGCTTGGGGAGCGCCGCCCCTTAGCCTCCCTCCTTCATGGCTTCTTGGGAGCCCTCCCCCATGGAGATGGGATCCATGGGGGAGGCAAAAACGTGGCTTTTGGTGGCTGAAATTCGTGGGTGGAGGAGTCCTCCACGAATTAGGTTTCCTCCCTTTATATATCTTCTCGGATTTCCGTCACCCCCTTTTAGGGTTCCACCAAAACGGGCCTACAGGCCGCGTCCGAACTCCGATTGGGCTGATCTCGGGCTTAAAATCTTCGTATGGAAAATTGTGACAACTTTCGTAACAGCCAGGTCTCCATATAACGTCATCTTCGAGGGTCAAACTGGCAATCTTCGTAAAAAGTTCTCAGACAGATTTCAGGAAAGTCCCAATTCGACTCCAACAAGGTTTCCTCTTGTATTCTTGATAATTTCTACACATCAAAGAGTAAAACAAGAACATTGTGCACTTTTGCAACTATTAGTAGGTTAGTCCAAATAAATAATAAACTTAATATAAAACAAGTGCTAAAAGCATAAAAATGGCATGAAACAATCAAAAATTATAGATACGTTTTGGACGTATCAACATCCCCAAGCTTAATTCCTGCTCGTCCTCGAGTAGGTAAATGATAACAAAATAATTTTTGATTGTAAATGCTATGATCAGGTCTTTAACAATTGCATGATGTATGGATAATAAAACTTAGCAATCATTTCCTAATGAAAAGTATCAACGAACTAAGAGCTTATAACATGAAATTTATAAACATCAACAAGATTGTAATGACCATAATAAAGCATGATAGAGTGGTATCTCGCTTGCCCTTAATTGTGGAGCAAAACATAAATGCCAAGGCACCTCTGAAGTTCAAGTGAAGACTAGATATAGAGATATCAAAGATAAAAGCATCATGGTTATACCTCAATTAATCGTATTCTGGGACAAGCACATTACACTAAGAACGACAGCTATGCTCTCGAAGAAGTGCTCAAAGAAAGGATGGTGACTCAACATAAAAATAAAAGATTGGCCCTTCGCAGAGGGAAGCAGGGATTAACACGTGCTAGAGCTTTTTGTTTTAAAAACAGAGGTAAAAATGTTTTGAGAGGTGTTTGTTAATTGTCAACGAATGGTAGCGGGTGAGAACAGTATTCTACCTGTCAAACGGACTTTTAAGAGCGGCTCCCATGAAGGACGTTATTTCTACCAGCAAGGCAGATCATCCCTCTTTCTCTTTGGTTTACACACATTCAGGTATTTCACTGTTTGTCATTGCTTACTGATGAATCAGGGCAAAAGTGTGAAGAGAATTAATTGGTTAAAGTTGTAATTAATTGGGACTGGGCACCCCGTTGCCAGCTCTTTTTGCAAGTTATTGGATAAGCGGATGTATATGCCACTAGTCCAGGTGTAAAAGTCCATTTGACAAATAGAATAAAGAATAACCACACTAATTCCTCATGAGCTAGTAAACATTGACACAAAAAGAGAAATATTTTGAAGGTTTTAAAGGTAGCACATGCAAATTTACTTGGAATGGCTTGAAATACCATGCATAGGAATTTTTTGGTGGACTCTTTGGGATAACTTGGTTTTAAGGATTTGGATGCACGAGCAGCATTCCCGCTCAGTACAAGTGAAGGCTAGCAATAGACTGGGAAGCGACAACCACGAGAGCGATAACGGTCATAATCATGCTTGCGACAAAATAAAATTAACGGAGGCATAAAAACGATACTAAAACTCTGAGGCAAAATAGATCATCAAGGCTTAATTGACTTTTATTTTTCAGTCATAACATGTGTGAGCATGTGCCAAGTCGATTCAAGTGAATTATTCAGAGGAGGATACCACAATACCATACCATCTTATGAACAGGACAATGCATGTTGATATCAAAATAACATAATATGCACTATTAGCTAGTTGAGACTAACCATAAGAAAACATAAACTACTAAACAGTATTATTCACACATCATTTTTAAGTTTCAACAAGTAATCCATTAACCAAGTAAACATTGAAAACAGAGGATAAATAAAATATGTGACGATCCACTTATTAATGTAACTGGTGTTTGATGCTAAGATAAATAGATAATAAAATACAGCCGCTTCAAGTTTAGTTAAGTTCCTATGTTGCTCAAAAAACAAAGTTTAAAGGTTTGCAAACCGTGGGGTTATTGATGAAGAGGGATGCGGGGACATCCCCAAGCTTATGACTTTGGTAATTCTTCAATATTCCATAGTTTGGTGTTCCTTCATTCTCTGTGAAAAAACTTCAACACAAAAACTTTCCCATTCTTTTCTGCGGTTAGACATTAGTACAATAGATAATATTTCCCAAGTGCTACTATTAAACCAAATAAAATTTTGTTTTTAAGTTACAGAAAGGTTGCTTAAATGGCCAACTTATAAATGAAAGGTAAGAACCATTAAAAATCAAATGAAAACGAAAAGAGGCCACTCTTGCAACAAAAGTCAGAATCTGTCCAGAAAAACAGCAGCTGGAAAACGCAATTTTTAGGTGCACTTAAACATGCCCGAAATTTTAGCCAATTTTTGTACATGCAGAGGATTAGGTGCTACAACATCAGTAATTTTTTCGTGATTTTTAGAGCTTCCAGTAAAATATGAAAAATCGCGCAATAAGCAGTAGATACCGAAAACAGAAAATCACTTTTTACATATGTATCAACTAAGCTAAATGGATAAAACTTGGTACTTTATTTTTGATAAACTAAGAAACCAGAGGCTAAGCAAGACCTAAACATGCTAGCTACAGCAAGGAAAACTCTAAATAAAAATCAAAAGTAAAACCCAAATAAAATTAAAATAAAGAACCAAACAAAGAAGCAAAACAAAAGAAAATATTTTTGTTATTTTGAATTTATAAGTGAAAGTAAAGAAGCAATCGAAACCAAATAAGGAGCCTAATAAAACTAAAGAAGGTAAAACCAAGACATATAAAAGCAATTATAATACAAGTTAAGACAATACATATCATGTGGACGGGTAATATAGAGTATGAACGAGACAACCTCATGTTAGTTGATGAATAGGGGGATGACTCGGGCATCCCCAAGCTTAGATGATTGTATCTTCTTGAATATGTTCTTGGGATGCACCTACACATCCCCAAGCTTGAGCTCTTGCGTCTTCTTATTCATCTCATATCACCATATTGATTAGATCTTATAAGCTACATCCACATAAAACTTCACAAAACTCATTAGTAGGGTTAGTACTCATTAAATAAAATCCACTCATGTTCAAGCATTGACAAGTTTTATAATTTTACTCAACATTAGCCACTGTATATACTAAGGTGTTCATGATTTCCGTTGTCCGTCGAAAAACTAATGAAACTAACAACACCAAGTACAATATTGAATAAACAAAGAAATCTGTCAAAACTGAACAGTCCGTAAAGATGGCATTCAACGAGATAGTTAAGTAGCTCAAATCGAAAAACTTTAGTCTAATGAAAGAAAGATAATAATCTCAGGTTTATGCACAAAAATTTTCAAGTCAAAATACTATTCTGAGATTTATCACGATTTTATTTACAGAGAAGCACAAAATCTGTCTAAACAGAACAGTCAGTAAAGATCGAATTTTTCGACCTATCTACGTACCTTAAATCAGAAAAAGTTAGTCTAATGAAAGAAAGCTAATAAGCATCACTTTGCACTCAAGAAATTTCAGATCAAGATCACGTTCTGGTGATTTTAAACATTTAATACGGTGGAGCACAGAAAATCTGTTTCTGGACAGCAAAGTAAAACTATCAACTTTCAATTAACTAAGACTATAATTAGCATTTTATTTTTATGTACAGAGGTATATACACAATATTTACAATATTTACATGTTTTTAATGAAAAGCTTCCATGGAAAGATTTGTTTTGGTTTCATAGGCATGAACACAAGTGTTCAAGGTCGACCCCCATTTAACCATTACTCATCTTTCCAATCACTTTTCTTTTTGAAAACGTTTTTAGATAACAACTACACCTAATTTTTTTTGTAATTCGCATTCCCTATCCATAGTAAGATAAAGAACAACTTAATACTGAAAATAAAAACTACTTAGAGATAAAGCAAACAAGTGCACACAAGAACATTAACCTACGCTATGGCTCCCCGGCAACGGCGCCAGAAAAGGTCTTGATAACCCACAAGTATAGGGGATCGCGTGTAGCCTTTTCGATAAGTAAGAGTGTCGAACCCAACGAGGAGCTAAAGGTAGGATAAGTATTCTCTCAAGTTCTATCAACCACTGATACAACTCTACGCACACTAAACGTTTGCATTATCTAGAAAATAAAACTACGGTAGCAATACGGGTATGAGAGGTAGTTTTGCAAGATAATAAATACAAGAAAGTAAATGTTAGTGCTGCAGCAATAAAATACACTAAGTAACCATATACTAACAGTACCATGAGTGTGGAAAAGTGGTGGTAATTGTGGTGGCTTTGTCCAAGATTAATTAGTGAAGGTACTTGGTTCATTGTCTTCGATGCAGTTTTCTATGTGGGAGAGGCTAAATATACATGCACTCCACTACTTGGGATTACAAGTACTATATGATTGGATTGTTAGAAAGCATCCGCAAATACTAACAATGCATTAAGGTTTCCCCAACCATAGCCTTAAGTTCAAGGTCCTCTTACTCCCATACGTGCAACTAATCGGTTCGCGTTCTCAGGTTTCTGTCACTCCGGCAGAACTTCCCCCGCTTCGTTACAAATACTACCAACCCTAGGGTGTTTGATCCATGCGCGCACAATATAATGGACACCAAAGGACAGCACCATATAGACATACAACTCTAATGAACCTCATGCATTCAATTAAGCAATCAAAAGACAAATAAACTACGGAAACATGATGTAAATCATAGGATAAATATTATAGCATCAAACACCATGTTTACATAGGACGGTACAGAGGTTTGTGGGAGGATGAACCACTGAATACAAGGAGGAGATGGTGATGGAGATGGCGGTGAAGACGGCGGAGAGGGGCAGCGCGGCGGTGCGGGGAACTCCTTTCCCCGCCGCCGGCAAGCTTGGGGAGCGCCGCCCCTTAGCCTCCCTCCTTCATGGCTTCTTGGGAGCCCTCCCCCATGGAGATGGGATCCATGGGGGAGGCAAAAACGTGGCTTTTGGTGGCTGAAATTCGTGGGTGGAGGAGTCCTCCACGAATTAGGTTTCCTCCCTTTATATATCTTCTCGGATTTCCGTCACCCCCTTTTAGGGTTCCACCAAAACGGGCCTACAGGCCGCGTCCGAACTCCGATTGGGCTGATCTCGGGCTTAAAATCTTCGTATGGAAAATTGTGACAACTTTCGTAACAGCCAGGTCTCCATATAACGTCATCTTCGAGGGTCAAACTGGCAATCTTCGTAAAAAGTTCTCAGACAGATTTCAGGAAAGTCCCAATTCGACTCCAACAAGGTTTCCTCTTGTATTCTTGATAATTTCTACACATCAAAGAGTAAAACAAGAACATTGTGCACTTTTGCAACTATTAGTAGGTTAGTCCAAATAAATAATAAACTTAATATAAAACAAGTGCTAAAAGCATAAAAATGGCATGAAACAATCAAAAATTATAGATACGTTTTGGACGTATCACACCCATTTCAGCATTAGGGCTTTGTTCATAAGTTTGGAGTTGGTGATCCCCAGACCACCAAGCTCCTTGGGTATACAAACCGCTGGCTAATTCAGCAAGTGGTATTTTCTCTTCGGACCCGAGCCCTCCCAATAAAACTTCGCTCTATGGGAGTCAAACTTTGCATGCACACCGTCTTGGAGGAGAAAAAGCCCCATGGCAAACATTGGCAAGCTAGCTAAGCAAGAGTTTGAGAGAATCAGTCTCCCCCCGGAGGATAAGAATCTTCCAACCCAAGGTTCCACCATAGCAGTTAGCTTCAGAACCAAAAAATTCCATTGCTCAATTGTGAGTTTTCTGTCCGCCACCGGGAGGCCTAAGTAAATGAAGGGAAACGCCCCAACTTGCAGTTAAGCATATCCGCCACCCTTTGGCGCTGAACACGAGGTTTACCCATAACTATGACCTCGCTTTTGTGGTAGTTGATTTTTAACCCAGACATTTCCTCAAAGCACATTAGCAGAAACTTTAAGTTAGCAATCCCTCTATCATCATCTTGAATCAGAATTAGAGTGTCGTCCGCGTATTGTAGGTGAGTGACCCCCCCTGGGATCTAGTGAGGCAAACCCCCTGGATGTGCCCAGCCGCGGCAGCCGCAGTAACCATGGCCGAAAGAGTCTCCGCAATGAAGTTAAAGAGCAAAGGTGCCAACGGGTCCCCTTGCCGCACACCCCTCTTGTTGCGGAAGAACTGGCCCATTTCTCCATTGATCGAGATCGCGGTCTGACCCCCTTGGACAAGTTGCATGAGTCTGTGTATTACTCCTGCGTCGAACCCCTTCCGACGCAGCACCTCCGTGAGGAAATCCCAATTCACTCTGTCATAAGCTTTCTCGAAGTCGATTTTGAACAAGACGCCCCGTAGCTTCTTGCCTTTTAATTCGTGAACAGTTTCCTAGAGAGCCAAGGCACCGTCAAGAATAAAGCGGCCCTTGATGAAGGCGGTTTGATTAGGACTGATCACTCTGTTGGCAATGGGGTCGAGACGGATCGTAAAAGCTTTGAAAACAATCTTGAAGATAACATTGATGAGTGCAGTCGGTCGAAACTGAGAGATCAGGTCCGTTCCCTGCACCTTAGGGATTAAAGAGAGCACCCCAAAATTTAATCTAGCAATGTCAATCCTGCCCAGGATAAAGTCATTGAGGATATGAAGAACCCCGTTCTTAACCAATCCCCAACACTGTTTAAAAAATAGGACCGGAAACCCATCCGGTCCAGGAGCTGTATCTGATTTCATTGACATCACCAAAGCTTCCAATTCTTCCTCCGAGTAAGTGAGAGCAAGGCTCAGGTTTTCCTCATCCGACACACGTCTGTCCACCCCCCAAGTGTTACTGTCCAACCCACACATCCGAGGTGTCTCCGTGCCCATCAACGCATGGTAGAAATCGTAAATGTGTTCCTGCAGGTCCTTCTTCTCCGAGATAGGACCCTGAGGTGTTGAGAGAGATGAGATCAGGCACTTGTGACATCTACCATTAGCAATCGCGTGGAAGTAGCCCGTGTTTGCGTCCCCACACAGGGCCCAGCGAATTCTGCCTCTCTGTCTCCAGTATTCTTCTTCCATTTTTAAGAGGTTAGAAGTTGTTCTTCAAGGTGGAGACGGAAGGCCCAATCCTCCTCTTCCAACCCGTCTTCGTCCGCCCGCAGGTCCAGACTTTTGATTTGGCTAAGAATTAAGTCTTTTTTTACCTTAGCATCCTTGCCAAGGTTGCGGCTCCACCCCCGGAGGAACTGGCGAAGATTAGAGCTCATGTAGTTGCACCAGTCTATGATATCCCTACCACCGACCACCCTGGCCAGGTAGTTCCATCTGCGTGTCAGCATGGGTTTGAAGTAATCTAATTCGAACCACCCTGTTTCGAAAAAGAACCGATTGCTATGGACCAGGGAGCCCTCTCCCGAGTCAAAAATTAGCGGCGTATGGTCAGAGCCCAAGCTGGTTTCGGCTACCAGAGAGCACGCAGGATAACGGACATCAATTTCAGGAGAGATGAACACTCTGTCCAGGACACACCGCACCGGGTTGAGCTGTTTGTTATACCAGGTATAACGTGCCCCTGTGCGAGGAAGTTCTTTCAGTGCCCACATCCCAATGTGAGCATTGAACAAGTCAATACGCGGCCAATTGACCCTATCGTTGTTCTTGTCATCAGCCGATCGGATAAGGTTGAAGCCGCGCCCCAGAACCACTGGGTGAGCGCATATGGCGATCTTGGCGGAGAGTTCCTCTAAGAACGAGCTTGATCTGGTATGGTCAGCCAGACCATAAACCCAATAATGTCCAAAAAGGTTCTCGAAGGCTTATGCCGAACTGACGCACTAACGAAAGTCTGACCTAACTCAAAAGCACCGACCTCAAGAAGGCTATCCCTTAGCCTAATTAAGATGCCCCCAGAGTGCCCGTTTGCCGGCAGCCAACTCCAGAAAAATTTATCGCCCACCTCTAGACTCTGTAGCTCATTGTCAGTGAAGTATTGATTTATAGTTTCTAGCAGAATAACCACGTCAATGTGATGTTTGCGGAGGTAGTCCTTGAGAAGAGTTTGGCGGCCCCGCACCCCGAACCCTCTGATGTTCCAGAAGAGGATCCGCATTAGGACACCATTCCCTTAGCCCGTGCTTGGCGGGTTACCATGCGTCGGCCCACCGGTGCTATGGGTTTCGTTACACGCTTTCTGGACTTCTTGGATGCCGGCTTCACAGCTTCCCCTGAGGCCGTGAAGGTTAAGGACACACCAGTGAAAGTGCATGTTGCCCCATGCGTGGTTTTGGTAATTAATGACAATCCTTATGGACTAATGTTTGTATTAACATATTCTTGTAGATCTTGTCCGTAGGAAAAGATTTGAGTTCATGTGTTGGACTCTAGAAGATTACATGATGACCAAGGTTCTATCCAAGGGTTTATATGAAGAATGGTCTTGTGAAGAGTTGAGCTTATTGCAAGCATGGCTTGGAAAAGAAGTTTGAGTGAACTTTCATGCTATCTCCAAGCCATAATATATATCAAGAGAAGAAGATGAAGTGCAAGTCCAATATGATCCATCTCGGAAGATATCATTTGATTGAAGCTTGCAATCAAGACATGAAGACGGAGCTTAGCGAGGCTCTCCCATAATGGAGTATGGGGGAGCATTTGGAGATGTCTTCACCAAGCAAAGCGCAATCAAGAAAGGTGGTCCACTTGAAGAGATCAAGATCGTCATCATCTAGCTCAAGTGGAATGCGCAAGGCCAAGGTATGATCTTGATAGGTTTTCTATTTTACCGGTCTCATGGTGTTAGTGGGAGACCGGGTTATAGGATAGACGGCGTACTATCAAGAGGGGCTCTCAAGTGAGTAACTTGATCGCATCTTTGTGGAGAGCTCAAACCTTTACATACTTGGCATATCATCTTTCTTGGTTCTTATTTGGTTCTTCTCCTTGTTGGGTTTTGGTGCTTGTTGTGATCCTCATGACAAGCCCAAGTTCTTCGAAAATGGATTTTGTTTGGAAAACTTGTTCGTTCTCGGTGTTGGAAATATTACCGGTCCACCTTCGAGATAGGGTACACACCTTCCCATGTGTGTTATCCCCTCTATATTTGTGACCCTTAATATTTCAACGAAATTGGATTCACCTGTTTTGGAGTTCGAACGAGAAAGTTATTGCATTTCAGGATTTACCAGTTGTTCTTATTTAGAGAAGGTTTACCTTTCTACATTTTGTTTTATCCTCACATGAAGGACTATGATGTTGCTCTGCATAATCTTGAAGGGCTCTTCGTTGCGATTCCAACGAGCCCAAGAACATCAAAAACGGAGTCCGGGTGATCAAGATATGTTCGTTTTGTTTTCGTACTGGGCGTTTTTGCAGTTTTTGTTGGCCGGCCCCCTGGCCGGGCGGCTCAGTGGGGTGGCCGGCCCCCAGACCGGCCTTGGCCGGGCTCCAGGCCGGGCGGATCGGTGAGCAGGCCGGGCTCCAGGCCGGGCGGGTCTGTGAGCAGGCCGCCCCCAGGCCGGGCCTTAGGCCGGTTCTTCTGGTTGTTCCTGCGTGAGGAACTGAGGCCGGCCTGGGCCGGCCCCCAGGCCGGGCTCCGTACCCCTTCAACGGTCACTTTTTGGGGACCTATTTAAGGGGCTTTCTTCCCCAACGGTTCCCTAACCCTTTGAGCTTGTTTTTCCCCTCTCTCTCCTCCATTGTTGATATTTGGAAAAGCTTGCCTTTCTCTCAATCCCTCCCATGTTTCTTGCATATCTTTGAGGGAAAGTGAGAGGAGATCAAGATCTACATTTCCACCAATCCATTCCTCCTCTAAGTGAGGGGAACCTAGTAGATCGTGATCTTGGAGTTCTTGTGTGGTTCTCCTCTTTGTTCTTCCTCTCTTCTCCCCCCATAAGCATTAGTTGCTTGTGGTGGGATTTGAGAGTGAAGGATTTGAGCACTTGTGCTCTTGCCATTGCTTTGTGCATCGGTTTGTGCTCTCTACGAGGATTCGTGGAAGTTGAAAGCTTGTGAACTTGTTCTATTGGGTCTTTGGACCCTAGACGCCCGCGTGGTGGTTGAGACCCTTGGTGGTCACTTGTAGCTGTTCGGGAGCCCCCAATCCTATTGTGGGTTGTGCCCCGGATCGTTATTGAAATGCTTCGGATTTCCGTCTCGAAGGATTCCGATAGTGGAAGGTGAATCAAACCTTTGTGGTGCGGTTCATCGGAGAAGAAGGTGAAACCTTTGTGGTTGTTGAACCATTGTGTTGGTACACACCTCTCCAACGAGACGTACTCCCCTGAAAGGAAAGAACTCGGGAATACATCCTCGTCTCCGCGTGCCTCGGTTATTTCTACCAGAGCTCTTTACTTATGCACTTTACATTGTGATAGACTTCGTGCTTGAAGTATTCTATATTGCTATCACCTTGTTACTTATCTTGCTTAGCATAAGTTGTTGGTGCACATAGGTGAGTCTAGTTTATTTAGGTTGTTGGCTTGTTAATTTAAACACTTAGTTTTATTCCGCAATTATCAAGCCTAAACCGGAAAAGTTTTAATTGCCTATTCCCCCCGCTAGGCGACATCATTGTCCTTTCAATTGGTATTAGAGCCTGGGCTCTCTTTTTGGGCTTTACCACCTAGAGAGTAAAGATGTCGTTTAGAGAATTAGTGCACAATCCCATTTTTAAATTCGATGGCACAAATTATGATGCTTGGAAAATTCGCGTGCTTAACCTTCTTCGGGACATAGACCCACATGTTAAGAGAATTGTAGATATGGGTTTTTCTTCTCCAAAGGAGGATGAGGAAAACTCTTATCTCGATACTCTTGTATCTAATAGTCTTATATGTGTTTTGAGCGATGTAGTTCTTACATCAATCATGCCTTTTCGGAACGCTCATGAGCTTTGGACCAAGCTTCAAGATATATATGAAGTGTCCAACATTATTGAGGATGATTGTTCTCCTTCCACCTCGGCCGGGATGAGTTCACAACTTCTTCCACTTCACCAACATGTGATTTGTCACAAGGTAATGATATGGTGAGTGGTGATAGAAATTGCTTTGTTGATGGTGAATATTCTATTGACTATACTTCATCTGTATCTCATTGCAATGTTCTATCTTTGGACTTAAACTCTTCTAGCACTCCAAATGTCATACATGCTAGAGTTGATAGTCCTTGCATATCATGTAATAGTTGCTTACTAAATCTCATGATGGTATGCTCTCTATGTCTTGTTGCCATGATAAAAATGCTTCTATTTCCTCTAGTACTTGCATGACTAACAATGTAGAGGAATCCCAACGTTTGTTGGAACAAGACATGAACCTCAATGGTGCTTCAAACAATTCTTCATCATCTTTGTCCACTACTCACTTTTACCTTATGGCTAAGGAGTCCGAGGTATCTCCTACCTCGAATCCCGACATATCTTGTGATGACGTGGATGAGGATTCTCATGAAGAACAATTTGATATTGAATCCTTAATCAAGAAGGGTGAGATGGTATTTCGTGTTCTCCCCAAAGGTAGCAAAGCTATCCCTCCTCTATGTGAAATCATTGCTTATGTTAATAAGAGTAGGAAAATCATTGAAGAGTTGGAAACTCAATTTGATGAGAAATGTGAAATTGAGAGAGATGACTCAATTACTATAGCTTCCTTGAAAGCTTCTCTTGAAGAAGAAGAGCTTAGGGCTTCTCTTGAAGAGACACTTGAATCTCTTGATGAGTCAAATGATCTTATTATTGCTAAAATCATGAAGGAAAGAGATCATGCTCTTGCTAAATATAAAGTGCTTAAAAAGGAAAAAGTTGAATTTGGTGTTGGCAATGCTAGACTAAGTGAGGACATAGGGAGACTTGACAAAGCTCACAAGGCTTTAGAAAGTGAACACTCTCTCCTTATCAAGTCTCATGATCAACTCCAAACTCAACTATCTAAAAATGATGAGCTTGCCAAGTTGTCTTCTTCCATTTCTAATATTGATGATGCTTGTGCTACTAACTCCACTTCTCGTGAAGCATCTATTTTGAAGGAGAATGTTGAGCTAAGGGCTCAACTTGAGTTGCTAACTAGCAAGTATGGGAAATTGGAAGAAATTCATGAAAAGCTATCTAGCTCTAATGAGGATCTTCTAGCATCCCATGCTAGGCTAAAGTTAGCTCATGAGGCTATTATGTCAAAGGTAACATCTTGTGTGCCTTATGTGGACAATGGCACAACTTCTACTTTTAATGCTATATTGGCGTGTGCTAGTCCTATTGATTCATCCACTCACAATGTTGCTACATCTTGTGATGAATTACTCTCTTTGCCTTGTTGCTCTAACAATGAAGCCTCTACTTCCTCTAGTGTTTGTGTTGATACTAACCATGTAGAGGAATTAAATGAGCTCAAGGCCCAAGTCACTTCTTTGAAGAAAGACTTGGAAAAGCGTCATGTCGGGGATTCTACAATTGACAATATGTTGAGTGTTCAAAGACGCCCCAATGACAAGAGTGGACTTGGATTCAACTCCAATATCAAGAACAAGTCCAAGTTCAACAAGAAGAAAAAGGGCGAAGAACAAGTTAAAGATTCAGCCAAAATTGTTTGCTTCAAGTGCAAAGTTGAAGGGCACCATGTTAGATCTTGCCCTTTGAAGAAGAAGAAGTCTCTTAGTAAGAAGCAACAAGGAAGAGGCCTCAATCTCAAACTCAAGTTTCTCAAGTTGATGAACGACCACTTCCCAAGAAGAATCAAGCTACCCCTCCTCAAGTCGAGATTCTAACTAAGAAGAAAGGAGGAAGTAAATGTTGCTACATATGCCGTGAGAAGGGTCACTTTGCTTCTTCATGCACTAATGGTACCTTATCCAACCCCATTATAATTGATGATGTTTATTCTCTTCGGAAGGATAAGGTTGGCAATGTGTTTGCCAAATATGTTGGTACTCAAAGTGGTGTCAAGAAAGGAACCATTTGGGTTGCCAAACCTATTGTAACTAACCTCTTAGGACCCAACTTGGTTGGGGACCAACAAGCTAAAACTTGATCAATAGGTGTTGTTGGAGGGCATTGGAGACTTGACTACATCATGAAGAATTAAGGGATCTTCATCATTTTGTTATCTCAAGCCAAGTCATTTGGATTATATTGTTCTATCTCATATCCAATGTTCCTCCTTGCGGTAACTTTTATTTAAAACATATATATACATTGAAAGTTGCTTGCACCCTTGCATGTGTTAGGTTTTGTACCTTGCTAGTGTTTGTATGTGTTGTGCTCTCTACTTACTTATCTTGAGAAATCAAGTATGTGTATGTTGGTTTGCACACCATTTACTTGTTTTGAGCCTTATTGCTTTTATTTGATATCTTATCTTGTTGACTCTTTTTTTGAGAGATTAACGGACTATTCCATTTTGGGGAGTGATGTGCTCCGTGCACTTCACAATCCTAAAAGTGTGTGTACATGAGGAATACCACTTAGTGTTGATATATCAATATTATCTACTCTCTATGTGGTATGTCACTCTCATGAGAAATTCAAATTCTATAATTTCCATTAATTTCTCGAGTTGGTTGTGTTTGCCTCTTGTTTTAAAAGAAATGGATTACCACATTATGGGGGAGTAATAAGCTATGTGCATATTACAAGCCTAGAAAATGTGAACATGCGAGGTTTTGCCACCTAGAATTGATATTGCTAATTATCTTGTTCCTATGTGGCATGTTTCTCAAACAAGTTCCATACTTGCTTAAATGTCTTTTGTCTCTCATCTTTTGGATCTTGTGTGTGAGAGAGTTTCTTGGTGCTTTGCATGATCGTTGATCAAGTTGAAGCCGTCAAGAATCTCTATCTAAGCATGTGTTTCAATTCCTATCCTTTGACATATGCTTTGTTGTTGTGAAGTTGTTCTTGAATATCATTCCTATTTACCACCGAGAAATATCTCCATATACTCCTTGTTCATGACAAGTGATACTCATAATTGTGGTGGAATTTGTAGACCATCTTCATGGTTGGCTCTTGCTTTGAATTGCCTTCTTTTATTGCCAATTTTATTTTATCGAACTCCTCTTTTGTCTTGCTTGTATCTTTTTGGATTCGTTGTGTTCTATCCAAAATTTGTTTTGTGCTTTCTTGAGTTAGGAAAAGCAATGATTCCATCCTTGTGCATTCACATTCAAGTCATACTTCTAGATAATGCACTATTCTTGGGGAAGCTATCCTACATTGAGTAGAACACTATTCTTTTAATTGGTATTGGATTTTATTGCTTTCCTTGAACATGACTAGTGTTTGAATAATATGTATGGAGAGTGATGATCCCATTTGTGTGCATTTGTATTCAAATGGAAGATCATAAATAATGCACAAATCTTGGGGGAGCAATTCTATATGCTTTTGAACTTTAGTTGTCTTCAATTGGCTTTTTATCCCGATGACATGTCTCTTTGGAAGACAAACATTTTTCGTCTTGGTACCTTGTGCCATCATGAAAAGTGTAGAGGGTTTGGTTTATACCTTGATGGTATTTTCATCAATTGCTACGTCACTTTCATTTGGTATCTTTTCATAGTTGTATCTTCAATCATGTGTTGATTTGGGCAATTTGTTTTCTTGTCACACTTGTGTGTGCTTTGTTGGTTTAATTGGTGTTTTGTCCAAATTGTATCTCGTTTGGTTCTTGAAAGTCATGTGCATGCATATTTATTATATGCATATCTTATGTCATGATTACTTTCGTTGATCCAATATATAAGATAAACTCCATCAAATCCTAAATGGCTAAGATGTGCATGAAATTCAATTTCATATCAATATGCACATATTTATGTGGAGTTTGTCCTATGTATTGTAGTTGTTCTAACTACTTTGGACCCAATGAGTTTGGGTACCATGTTGTACTTAAATTTGTTTTAGGTACACTTGAGATGCATTGGAAGCTTGTCTCATCTATAAGGAAGGTGTTATCACCATGTGCTTATTGGAGCCAAGCTTGGATGATCATGAGCTCCTATCTTCTACATCACCAATGCTATTTCGGTAACAAGTATCTACCTCATGCATACTTTTCTAGCTTTCAACCTTGTGTAGGTTGTTTCATGGCATGAATCTTTTTTGTTGCAATTCATTTGGTTCTTGCAAAACAACTTTATTGCAAATGTGGGCAAGCCGGGATGATTACATATCAAGGGGAATATATATATAACCATTTTCATGATTCACCAATCCCAAATATGTTAATCTAGCACTTTCTACTCTATGTCTCGCATTTGCAATATTGATGTTTCTTCAAAATCATTTGCCTCTTGCGATACTTGTTATCTCTCTCTGAGCATCCCTTTTATCATCTTATCCCTTGTGGATATTGTTTGATGCTATGATGAGTATGTGTTGGAAGTTCATCTATATCCCTTTAAGATAAAATTGAGCTTTGTGCTATGTTTTTAAGCAAAGATCTTATTGGTGTATTCATGACTTCCACTTGGATATCATGTTCTCTAACTTTGTACCTATTTTGTGTGTGCATGTTTCTTTGCGGATTTATATCTGATGATTCGTGTCTACTTAGAAACTTATTCACATGAGAATAGTTACATCTTTAATTGATATTCCGATTCTTTAGTGACCACCTCTTATTACTTTTGATTCTTTGGTGGTTTCTAAAAGGCACAAGCTTTTTTTTTTATTTGGTATACTTTGACATCTTAAAAAGCTTGTGGACCTATTTGCTACTATTTTGTTCGTGTTGAAAATTATCTAGGATGGAGTGAGGATTCCATGTTGTGCACACTATATTGAAATACAAATCCTTATTGTGCACGTACCTTAGGGAGTTCCCTCTTGATTATTAGAACACTTGGTTGATCTTATCATAATATCTTCTTATGTTCTATTGGTTTTTCGGATCTTTTGATTAGTTACTTCTTTTGTTGAAGTATCTTTCAATTTGTTTTTCTTTTGCAATCTTTGGATCCTCAATATAGTTTGATCTCCTTCCCAACTATTCGTCATTGGATATGTGCATTTGATTTCACTCATATTATGAGAAATGCACACATTATGGGGGAGCTCTTCCTATATTGACCTTCTAAATTTTTCCTCCCATTTCGGCAATCGATGCCAATGGGGGAGAAGTTTAGAGGGTTTAAGGGAATTTGGTTTTATGCTTTAGTTTCGTTCTTAAGCATTTGCCTTTCTTGCTCTTGCATCCTTGCTCTTTGTGTTGCATGGTTGCTTAATTCATTATATAAACCCTCGTAAAAGGGATTGTCATCAATTACCAAAATGGGAGAGATTGAAATTGCATGTGTTGCCCCATGCATGGTTTTGGTAATTAATGACAATCCTTATGGACTAATGTTTGCATTAAGATATTCTTGTAGATCTTGTCCATAGGAAAAGATTGGAGTTCATGTGTTGGGCTCTAGAAAATTACATGATGACCAAGGTTCTATCCAAGGGTTTATATGAAGAATGGTCTTGTGAAGTGTTGAGCTTATTGCAAGCATGGCTTGGAAAAGAAGTTTGAGTGAACTTTCATGCTATCTCCAAGCCATCATATATATCAAGAGATGAAGATGAAGCTTGCAATCAAGACATGAAGACGGAGCTTAGCGAGGCTCTTCCATAATGGAGTATGGGGGAGCATTTGGAGATGTCTTCACCAGGCAAAGCGCAATCAAGAAAAGTTGTCCACTTGAAGAGATCAAGATCGTCATCATCTAGCTCAAGTGGAATGCGCAAGGCAAAGGTATGATCTTGATAGGTTTTCTATTTTACCGGTCTCATGGTGTTAGTGGGAGACCGGGTTATAGGATAGACGTCGTACTATCAAGATGGGCTCTCAAGTGAGTAACTTGATCGCATCTTTGTGGAGAGCTCAAACCTTTGCATACTTGGCATATTATCTTTCTTGGTTCTTATTTGGTTCTTCTCCTTGTTGGGTTTTGGTGTTTGTTGTGATCCTCATGACAAGCCCAAGTTTTTCGAAAATGGATTTTGTTTGGAAAACTTGTTCGTTCTCGGCGTTGGAAATATTACCGGTCCACCTTCGAGATAGGGTCCACACCTTCCCATGTGTGGTATCCCCTCTATATTTGTGACCCTTAATATTTCAACGAAATTGGATTCACCTGTTTTGGAGTTCGAACGAGAAAGTTATTGCATTTCCGGATTTACCGGTTGTTCTTATTTAGAGAAGGTTTACCTTTCTACATTTGGTTTTATCCTCACATGAAGGACTATGATGTTGCTCTGCATAATCTTGAAGGGCTCTTCGTTGCGATTCCAACAAGCCCAAGAACATCGAAAACGGAGTCCGGATGATCAAGATATGTTCGTTTTCGTACTGGGCGTTTTTGCAGTTTTTGTTGGCCGGCCCCCTGGCCGGCCCAGGCCGGGCTCCAGGCCGGGCGGCTCAGCGGGGTGGCCGGCCCCCAGACCGGCCCTGGCCGGGCTCCAGGCCGGGCGGATCGGTGAGCAGGCCGTCCCAGGCCGGGCGGGTCTATGAGCAGGCCGGGCCTCAGGCCGGTTCTTCTGGTTGTTCCTGCGTGAAGAACTGAGGCCGGCCCCCAGGCCGGGCTCCGTACCCCTTCAACGGTCACCTTTTTGGGGGACCTATTTAAGGGGCTTTCTTCCCCAACGGTTCCCTAACCCTTTGAGCTCGTTTTTTCCCTCTCTCTCCTCCATTGTTGACATTTGGAAAAGCTTGCCTTTCTCTCAATCCCTCCCATGTTTCTTGCATATCTTTGAGGGAAAGTGAGAGGAGATCAAGATCTACATTTCCACCAATCCATTCCTCCTCTAAGTGAGGGGAACCTAGTAGATCGTGATCTTGGAGTTCTTGTGTGGTTCTCCTCTTTGTTCTTCCTCTCTTCTCCCCCCATAAGCATTAGTTGCTTGTGGTGGGATTTGAGAGTGAATGATTTGAGCACTTGTGCTCTTGCCATTGCTTTGTGCATCGGTTTGTGCTCTCCACGATTCGTGGAAGTTGAAAGCTAGTGAACCTGTTCTCTTGGTCTTTGGACCCTAGACGCCCGCGTGGTGGTTGAGACCCTTGGTGGTCACTTGTAGCTGTCCGGGAGCCCCCAATCCCGTTGTGGGTTGTGCCCCGGATCGTTGTTGAAATGCTCCGGATTTCCGCCTCGAAGGATTCCGATAGTGGAAGGTGAACCAAACCTTTGTGGTGCGGTTCATCGGAGAAGAAGGTGAAACCTTTGTGGTTGTTGAACCATTGTGTTGGTTCACACTGATACGTCTCCAACGTATCCATAATTTCTGCTGTTCCATGCTTATATTATACCATTTGCTACATGTTTTATATACACTTCGTATCACTTTTATGCATTTTCTGGGACTAACCTATTAACAAGATGCCACAGTGCCAGTTCCCTGTTTTCTGCTGTTTTTGGTTTCAGAAAGTTACTTCTGGAAATATTCTCGGAATTGCACGAAACAAAAGGCCAGTCCCTATTTTTCCAGCACGTACACGGAGTCCGAAGGAGAGACGAAGAGAGCCACGAGGTGGCCAAACCACACTAGGCGCGGCTGGGCCCACAGCCGCGCCTGCAGGTGGTTTGGGCCCCTCGGGGGTCCGCCGACATCGCCCCTTCGCCTATTTATTCCCCGAGACGCGAAAACCCTAAAACACCGAGCCTTTCATCCAGAACATATTCGCTGCCGCCGCCGTCGTCAACCCTAACTCGGGGGGTTCTGAAGCTCTTCCCGGCACCCTGCCGGAGAGGGGAATCATCACCGGAGGGCTCTACATCGCCATGCCCGCCTCCGGAGTGATGCGTGAGTAGTTCATCCTTGGACTATGGGTCCATAGCAGTAGCTAGATGGTTGTCTTCTCCACTTGTGCCATCATGTTTAGATCTTGTGAGCTGCCTATCATGATCAAGATCATCTTATTGTAATGCTACATGTTGTGTTTGCTGGGATCTGACTTATATTGATACCTATGTGGAGCTGAATATTATATTATCATGTCTATGTCATTTGTGATCTTGCATGCTCTCCGTTACTTGTTGAAGCCTTGGCCACGTGAATACTTGTAACTCCAAGAGGGGGTATTTATGCATGATAGTTGGGTTCAACCTCTATTTAACCTGGGATAGTGACAGCAAGTTCTAAGGTTGTAGATGTGTTGTTGCCACTAGGGGTAAAACAGCAATGCTTTATTCAAGGATGAATGTATTGTTTACATTACGCACATTACTTAATGCAATTGTCTGTTGCTTGCAACTTAATACTGGAAGGGGTACGGATGTTAACCGGAAAGTGGACTATTTAGGCATAGATGCATGCTGGATAGCGGTCTATGTACTTTGTCGTAATGCCCAAATGAATCTCATAGTAGACACCACAGCTCACACATGCATGTTATATGCACTTATCAATTGTCAATTGCCCAGCTGTAATTTGTTTACCCAGCATGTTAGTTATCTTATTGGAGAGACACCACTAGTGAACTGTGGACCCCGGTCCATTCTTTTACATCTGAAATACAATCTACTGCAATCATTGTTCTCTACTGTTTTATGCAAACAAACATCATTTCCATTCGATACGTTTAACCCTTTGTTTTCAGCAAGCCGGTGAGATTGACAACCTCACTGTTAAGTTGGGGCAAAGTAATTTGATTGTGTTGTGCAGGTTCCACGTTGGCACCGGAATCCCTGGTGTTGCGCCGCACTACACTCCTTCACCAACACCTTCGAAGCAAACCTCGTTTTCCTACTGGTTCGATTAAACCTTGGTTTCATACTGAGGGAAAACTTACTGCTGCACTCATCATACCTTCCTCTTGGGGTTCCCAACTGACGTGTGACGTACAAGCATTGTTTCTGGCACTATTAACCTAGAGCCACCAACACGTTTTCTGGCGCCGTTGCCGGGGAAAACAGAATTGCTTCTGCAAGGGGAGTCTCTCACACCCAATCTCTTTACTTTGTTATTTGTCTTGCTTAGTTTATTTTTATTTAGTTTGTTTGCTTCTTTATCAAAAACACAAAAAAATTAGTTACTTGTTTAATTCAGTTTATTTTGTTTTTCAAAATGAATGCTCCTGAAGTTGAAGTTCGTTCTTTTAGGCAACTAGGAGGTGAAAATTTGAAAGATGCTTGGTATAGAATTAGTGATGCTCATCATAGATGTACTAAGAAACACTCTACCACTATCCTCCTTAGGAACTTTTATGTTGGTATCTCTAGTTGGTATAGGTATGTTCTAGACACTCTTACAGGTGGAAATTTCTTGGGTACTCCTGCTTTAGAAGCCTGTAATATTATTGAAAGTTTGGTAGGAACACCACCCACTAAAGATATTAAAGTTGAGATCACCTTGGAGGATGTTATAAATAAGTTAGACTCTATGGAGAATTTTTTTCCAAATTTTCTTGATTGTATTGGTAAGACTAATGAATCAATAGCCACCATCAATGAAAGAATCACTGTTCTTGAGGATAATAATATCCATGACACCCAAAATCATAGAATTGATGAGTTAGAGGAAGCTATTGAAACCTTAAGTTCAACCTTTACTTCTCTTAAGTCTAAAAAGGAGAAAGTTTATGTGGGTAGAGAGCAAAAGTTTATGTATGTTCCTAAAGTGCCAAAACCAAAGACTCATTATGAGCTTAAAATTGATAAAACTTTTAGTACGGTTAAAGGTAATGAAACACCTCCAGGAACATCTAAGATACCCATTGTTACAAGCTGTGTGTTGGAAGAAGCTTTTGATGATTTGAATGATTTGCCACTTGACAACACTTGATTTTCACTTTCTGCGCCTAGCTGAAAGGCGTTAAAGAAAAGCGCTTATGGGAGACAACCCATCGTTTTTATTTGCTGTTATTTTTGTTTTCTTTGAGTCAAGGAGTTTTGTTACTTCTGTAGCAACTCCTTTGTATCTTTATTTTATCGCAATGTTGTGCCAAGTAAAGTTCTATATTGAAAGTTGATGCAAGATTTGGATTTCTGCGCAGTGACAGATTTTTAGCTGTCACGGATTTGAGCTTATCTCCCTGTAGAAAATTCAAAAAATTCTGAGAAAAATCACGCATATTCCTGAGATATGTACGCAACTTTCATTATTTTAGGCCAGATCCATCTGAGCAACTTAAGTGCCTCGAAAAAATTCGTCATTCCAGACTGTTCTGTTTTTGACAGATTCTGCCTTTTGTTTTGCATTCGCTCTTTTACTGTGTTTGTGTGGATTTCTTTGCTCCACAAAGCATTGGTGGCTGTAGCTAATGTCCAGAAGCTTTGGGATTGATTGTATCATTACAGAATATGAGAATTTTTGATTATGCACTAACCCTCTAATGAGAACTGTCTTGAGTTTGGTGTGAAGGAAGTTTTCAAGGATCAAGCGAGAAGGGTGATATTATGTGATCAAGAAGAGTGAAAAGCCTAAGCTTGGGGATGCCCCCGTGGTTCATCCCAACCATATTCAGAGAGACTCAAGCGTCTAAGCTTGGGGATGCCCAAGGCATCCCCTTCTTCATCAACAAACTTATCAGGTCATCTCTAGTGAAACTATATTTTAATTCTTTCACATCTTATGCGCTTTACTTGGAGCGTCTGTGTGTTTTTATTTTTGTTTTTGTTTGAATAAATTCGGATCCTAGCAATCCTTGTGTGGGAGAGAGACACGCTCCGCTTTTTCATGTGAATACTCATGTTCTTCACTTATATTTGTTGAGTATTCTTAACTAGCTACTGCAGTGCTTTTAGCTCCTGTTTTTCATGCATCTCTTCGAGCTGTTAGCACTTGTTTATAAATACTCTCTTGCTGCATTATATTATCATTTGGAGAGTTTATGTTTAAATAAATTATTGGTGTTTGTTTGGAAGAAAGAAAATGCTACATGTAGTAGTTGGTATTGGAAAAGACATATGCATTCTTGTAGATCATTGTCTTGTTTTGATTTGATGCTTTGCAATTGTTTTGAGCTCTCAAGTAGATCATGTTTAAGCTCTTGCATCATGTAGTTAAAGCCTAGTAGTGGAGAACTACCGTAGAGCTTGTTGAGACTTGGGATGCATATTTGTTCTCTCTAAGGTCTAGATATTTTCTGGTAAAATGTTTGAGCAACAAGGAAGACAGTGTAGAGTCTTATAATACTTGCAATATGTTTTTATGTGATTCTTGCTGTACCGGTTTATACTTGTGTTTGCTTCAAACAACCTTGCTAGCCTAAACTCTGTACTGAGAGGGAATGCTTCTCGTGCATCCAAAACTTGAGCCAAAACCCATGCCATTTGTGTCCACCATACCTACCTACTATGTGGTATTTCCTGCCATTCCAAGTAAATATTTCATGTGCTACCTTTAAACTATTCAAAACTTTATTACTCCTTATTTGTGTCAATGTTTTATAGCTCATGAGGAAGTATGTGGTGTTTTATCTTTCAATCTTGTCATTTACTTCTGACAGACTTTCACCTGGACTAGTGGCATATACATCCGCTTATCCAATAATTTGCAAAAAGAGCTGGCAACGGGGTGCCCAGCCCCAATTAATTACAACTTTCATTAATAATTCTCTTCACATGTTTTGCCCTGATTTATCAGTAAGCAACTTAATTTTGCAATAGACACTCCTCCATGGTATGTGAATGTTGGAAGGCACCCGAGGATTCGGTTAGCCATGGCTTGTGTAAGCAAAAGGTTGGGAGGAGTGTCATCTATAAAGAAACTAAAATACATGTGTAAACAAAAGAGAAGAGGGATGATCTACCTTGCTGGTAGAGATAACGTCCTTCATGGGAGCCGCTCTTTGAAAGTCTGGTTGACAAGGGGGTTAGAGTGCCCACTACCATTCGTTGACAACAACAAACACCTCTCAAATACTTATTTTGTGCTCTCTATATGCTTTCGAAAACTTAAAAAGCTCTAGCACATGATTTAATCCCTGCTTCCCTCTGCGAAGGGCCTATCTTTTACTTTATGTTGAGTCAGTTTACCTACTCCTTTCTATCTTAGAAGCAAACACTTGTGTCAACTTTGTGTGCATTGATTCTTACATATTTACTTATTGCACTTGTTATATTGCTTTATGTTGACAACTATCCATGAGATATACATGTTACAAGTTGAAAGCAATTGCTGAAACTTAATCATCCTTTGTGTTGCTTCAATGCCTTTTACTTTGAATCTATTGCTTTATGAGTTACCTCTTATGCAAAACTTTTTGATACTTGCCGAAGAGAGTGTGCTGCGCGGTGTAGGTGGGGTTTCCCTCATCGTCACGTCTCCCGAAGTACTGGAAACGAGTGCCAACCAGCTCGTCCTTGTGCTCCTCACAAAGGCGGGCTAGCAGCCTCTGCATAACTCGGGCCAGGCCATCAACCCAAGTAGTGTCCATCGTGGTGTAGACCAAGTCCCTGGAGCGGGGAGGCTGAATCCTGCCTCGGACGGACGACTTGATGAGCCAGGCCAGGTTCCCATCACCGAGGGAATCGACCTGAGTTCCCTCAAACTCTGGAATAGGGCGTCCCAAAGTCTGGCTCAACTCGTACAAGTCCTGCTCGAACATCAGCAGGCCATCCTTCCTAACTTGGACGAACTCGGTGACGTTGGGTGCCATCTACAGGTTTAAGCAAAATTTTAAGTTAGTTAAGGGCCATGAGTACATAATGTAAACTTAATGGAGGGACAAGTGTGCAAAATTTTAAGGGTTCAAGAAAAGATGACTCTTAATGAGTGTAAGGTTTTTAAATAAATGGGAAGGTTGGGGAGATAAGAAATTTTCGAAAATACTTCACTCCTTTGTTTTAAAAATTAACTTCTGTAACTCCTAGCTAACGCCCATGTTAACTAAGGTCTCCTAAAGTCAGGATGGCTCTGATACCAGCTCTGTGGGGACCCCAGACTAGCTGTCCGAAATACCCGATTATGCTTATCACAACGATCCCATGATCAGTCTGTCGTTGCACATAATCTGAACTGAATACCACAGTTTACACCCATACAATACCGATTTTAAAGTCTTACAAGCAGGGCCATACGGCCTAATTATACATAAGTGCCTTCAAGGGCCAAGCATCTTTATTCAGCGGAAACTACGGTAGTAGAGCCAATCCATCGTAACAACACCCGACAGGCAGCTGACTTGTGAAGATCCTAGTTCGCATAGACGTCGCCGAACTCTCCTTCAACGTAGGGCTCCTCGAGATCTGGCTAAGACAATAGCCAGGGACGAAACCAATATGAGTACATTTGATTGTACTCGCAAACTACCCCTACTTGAGTAAGCACTAGTTTCTTAAAACTTTTACTTAATTTTTAAAACATCTCTAAAATTCTACTGAAAAGGATAAGAATAAGTTTATAACTATTCTTTAAGAAATCGCCCCTTTTAGTTACTTCTCCAAACTTCTCCTTTTCCGACCATGTCTCAAACATGGTGCCAAGCCACAAAATAGCCTCGTACCAACTCATTGGTACAGGTAAGAAACAACATCTTCACTTCCCACACTTTCCAAAACTTGACTCAAAACTTGCACATGGCCTTAGTAGTTCTTCCCAACTGTCCATATCCGAGGACTCGGCTATTCGAATAGTTTTTACCCTCTGCAGAGGTAGCACGCTTTTCCCACACCCATCCGGTCACTCATCGTGTCAGCCACGTCCCGCCATACCAGGGGTATGCGAAGTTGAGTTTCCGGCCGTAGCCTGTCCTTTGCTCATGCTAGTATAGGACCCTACCTCTACGAAACATTCCATCGACACTTAAATCCTCAGAAACTAAGTGTGAGGACTCGTAGTTCTGCCCGGCGAATTTTAATGGCCCTACAAATCCTCTATCTCCAATTCAATCATAACAGCCCTTAGGCGTTCTTCTCTTTAGAGGACCCGGGTCAGGGGGTAGGTCCTCAGACCATCCCCTCATGGAACGAGGTTATCCTCGTTATTGAGGCATCCAGTACTAACACGAGCAAATTATATGACTACGCCCTTGCCCATATGTGGGTAAATGTGGTCGCACAGATTTTCGGCTGGGGATGTAAGTACAAGGACACAATGTGCATTTTCATAACCATCACCATTCTCCATTTCTCCACTTCATCACCGACATCTCGGCATTTCACCTTCAATCAATTACTTTCAAAGGGTTTTGGATAAACATTGTTTTCCCATCCTATAGTTTTAAATGACTACCTAATACTTCTACATAGGGTGGCAAAATAGTTTTCATGTTTTGAAAAGGGTTTTTTTCCAAAATCATCGATACTTTTGAATAACCCTTGAGACTAAAGTAGAGGTATATAAATGCAAGCTCAGTGAAGTAGCTTGCCTTGTTCCACAAAGTGGTACTGGTCCGGATCTTCGAGTTCAACGAAACCTCCTTCCTCGATGAAACCGTCGGCGGTATCGTCTAAACGTTTAAGCAAGCAAACCAACAATCACTACTCTAACTCAAAACATCACCACAACAATACAAGCACAAATACTATAAATATCTACTGCGTACACCAAACAACACAAGGTGGTTTCAATTTAATTGAATTAAACTTTATTTAATTCTTTTTAAACTAAGGCAGAAACTAGTTGTACACCAAACAATTCACCATTTATTCTATGTTGGTCACAAAAATTTAAACTAAATTTCTATGGATAGCTACTGATGTGTAGAAGACCACCCAATTGGATTGAGGTCATTTGGAGTTATCAAACTCCCTACACATTTGTTTTAGTTCAGAAGGTTTTTAATCAAGTTTTAGCTACCAAACAAATTAGGTTGCTCCAAAAATTAAATCCTTTTAGGGATAACTAACCTTGGTTGTATGTGACCTAACAAAATTGGGTTTAGTTTAATTGGACCTACTATTAATTCACACTAATTGGTTTAGTGCAGAAGGGTTTACTGAAGTTCAACCAAAGGCTAAGGATTTTACACTGCTCAATTAATTCTACCAAAATTTGGGGAGCTAAGGGATCCTAATACAAAGCTACCAAAATTGGTTTCAAGTTATTTGGACTAATATAACTCCAGAAACAAATGGTTTGGTGTTTTAAACCTTATGGAGCATTTTTATTAATACACTTTTATTATTTATTTAAATGAGATGAGACCACTTTGGTGAGTTAAAGAATTTTATAATCTTTTCAGAACATTTGAGTTTGATTTATTTGGATTCTTAAAACTCGAGATATTGAATTTATAAACTAGGTCCAGTACTGAAATTCCAGAGAAAAAGAATTAGGAAATTCCTCTCCTCTGGATAATGTTGATAATCCTGACATGTGGGGCCTACTAGTCAGTGACTCAGTGATAATTCCCGCGTGTGGATAATGTTTAAACTTATGACAGGTGGGGCCAACCCTGTCAGCCTAACTGGAAATGAAACGGTATGTGGCCGTTGGATCTAGATCCAACGGCTCACAGAGCCCGCGATGATCAACACGTTACCCGCGGCGGCGCCGGAGCTCCGGCGACGGCGAGGGTGGCCAGGGGGTGTACCTGGGTGTCCTAGGGACGAGGCAGAGGATGGCGTTCGACGGCGGAGGGTACGGGAAGGCTCGGGGGCGAACTTGTGCGTGCTGGGGAAGGCTGCAACGACGTCGGTGAAGTTCTCCTCCTCCGCGGCCGTGCGTCAACTCCGGCGGGTCCTCCTCGACTCGTCTGTGCACGAAACAAGGGGAAAACGCGGCGGTTGAGTGCGGTGATCATGGTGAAGAGCATGCAGGCCAAAGAAGGGAGAAAGGGGAAGCATCACGGCCCGGCCGTGATCGACATTCACCCTTCTGCTCCGGCGAACTTCGAGGAAGCTCCGGGGCAGCAGAGGCTGCGAGGCAGCGGCTCCGCCCTCCTGGCGGTGCACGGGGTGTGTGGGGGAGTGCGAGTGAGGTGTGTGAGGGAGTGTGGAGGCACGGGTGCGGTGGCCTTTTATCGGCGAGGTTCGGCTCGCCGTGGACGCAGTGCAGGGAGGGGTCTGGGGAGTGGGAGAGCTCGCCATTGGAGCAGAGCCGGTGCAGGTACGGCGTGGTGCGGTGGCAAACGGGGAGAGGATGCGGCGGTGTTGCTCGCTGACCTCGGCAGGGGTGGCGTCGCGCAGCGCGCTCTGGCCGGGGCACGGCGAGGCACACGCAAGGGGGAGAGGGTGCTCTGCGGCGCTTGGGTCACCTCGAGCAGACGCAGAGGGGAGAGAGAGACGCGTTGAGCAGAGCGTGGCGTCGCGTCGCGGTCTCCTCTGCCTCCTCCACAGGGCGATCACGGGCGGCAGTGCGTGGCGTCGCGTCGCGGACAGTGAGCACGCCAGCGGTCTCTGCGGCGCTCGAGTCGCGTCGATCAGAGGCAGAGGGAAGAGGGTGGTGTGGCGGGCACGGCGCGGCGTCGCCTCTGCGTCGCGTCTGCGCTCACCACGGGAACGACCCGTGCGGCAGTACGCCATGGGCGGCATCGGCGTGGCGCACGCGGCACTCAAGCTCCGGGTCAACTGGCTCGTTTCCATCGCGTTTCTTCACGTGTGTGAGGTGAGAGGAGGGAGTGGGAGCTACTGGAGTGCTTGATTGCACTGAATCGAGCTCCAATTTTGGGTTGGATTTTCGGTTCAGAGTTGAACATGGTGGTGATCACCATGTGCTCGACCAAATTCCCGAACCAAACCTAAATTTGAATTTCTAAAATTTCTTTTCATAGTTTGTTTCCAAATATTTTTCCTAGGTTTGTGGTACCACTGGATTATTTACTTTGGAAGTGTAGCTTGGTGATTTTGATGATTTTCCAAAGTTAAAGAAACATTTGGAAATTTGAAAATAGAATTTAGAATAAAATTTAAAATAGAAAGAGAGGGAAAAGGAGTAAGGATGAAATGAGAGAGATCAAAACCTCTCCACTGAATTTTTGTTTGGAAGAACATTTTGAATCCTCATTTGAAGATTTAGTGTGACACTTGTCACATTATTTTTATTGTTTCTAACATTTGTTTATTTCTTTTCTTTTTCAAGTTTTTATTTATAGCAAGCAAAACTTCAAACAACCAAGTTCAAACAACACACATAAAATAACAAAAGTTTTTGTTGGCCCACAATTTTTGGCTAATAAAGCTGGGTTACAAATTTGGGATGTTACAGATCCTTCCCCCCTTAGGATAAATCTCGTCCCGAGATTGGCTAGGCTTAGGTGCTAAAGAGGTTGGGAAACTCGCTTCTAAGATAGTCCTCACGTTCCCAAGTGGCTTCCTCTTCAGAGTGGTTAGTCCACTGGACTTTATAAAACTTGATCTTGTTCCTCCGGGTGAGACGAATATCTTCGTCGAGAATTTTGAATGGTCTCTCACGGTAAGTCAGATCATGGTTCAGGTCGATGGAGTGGTGGTCAATGTTCTTGAAAACGTCGGGCTGGTCAGGAACTTCAAGACACTTCCGGAGCAGGGAAATGTGGAAGACATTATGAAATTCCGACAATTCCGGGGGCAACTCTAGCTGATAGGCTACTTCTCCACGACGGGCAAGAATCTTGAAAGGTCCGATATATCTGGGTGCCAACTTTCCTTTGACATGGAAACGTTGCATCCCTTTGAGTGGTGTCACCCGAAGATAGACAAAATCTCCAGGCTGAAAGGTGACGTCACGACGCTTGGGATCGGCATAACTTTTCTGACGGGATTGGGCAGTTTTGAGACGTTCACGGATAAGTTGAACTTGCTCCTCGGCTTCACGGAGGGTATCTGGTCCAAACACTTTTCCTTCTCCGGCCTCGGACCAGTTCAAAGGTGTACGGCACTTCTTGCCGTAAAGTGCTTCAAATGGGGCCATTTGCAGACTGGACTGATAACTATTGTTATAGGAAAACTCTGCAAACGGAAGGCAATCTTCCCATTTAGAGCCATAGGATAGGACACATGCACGAAGCATATCTTCCAGAATCTGGTTTACTCGCTCGGTCTGTCCTCCAGTCTGGGATGATAGGCTGTGCTGAATGATAAGTGGGTTCCGAGGGCTTCGTGAAGAGCTTTCCAAACGTGAGGTGAACTGTGTGCCTCTGTCAGATACAATCCTCTTAGGCACTCCGTGCAGGCTTACTATCCTGGAAATATACAAGTCTGCTAGCTGATTCCTCTATAAGTGGTGTTGACAGGAATGAAATGGGCAACCTTGGTCAATCGATCAACTATGACCCAGATTGAATCATGGCCTCGGTTTGACCTAGGAAGTCCGGTAATAAAATCCATTCCAATTTCATCCCATTTCCACTCGGGGGTCTTAAGGGGTTGGAGCAATCCTGCAGGGCGCTGGTGCTCCGCTTTGACTCGCTGACAGATATCACACTTGGCCACGAAAGAACCAATTTCTCGCTTCATTCCATGCCACCAAAATCTCTCACGAAGATCTTGGTACATCTTGGTTCCACCAGGGTGGATCGAGTATGGGGTATCGTGGGCTTCCTTTAGGATCAGACCCTTGAGTTCCTTATCATCGGGCACACATAGGCGTCCTTTGAATCTCAGAACTCCTTCAGCATCTATGGCAAAACCAGGTGCTTTGTCAAGGGGTATCTTCTTTTTAATCCCCTCGATACTCTCATGACCCTTCTGGGCCTCCTTGATTTGATCCATCAGGGTTGGGGCTAACTCTAGGTTGGCAAGATATCCATGGCTAACCAGCTCAAGTCCAAATCTTCCATCTCCTCAAACAAGGCTGGTTGCTCTGCTTGGATTAGGGCATTCAGGGTGCAGGGCTTTCGGCTTAAGGCATCGGCAACTACATTGGCTTTTCCGGGATGGTAATGAATTCCGACATCATAGTCCTTAATCAATTCCATCCACCTTCTCTGTCTCAGATTCAACTCCTTCTGAGTGAAAATGTACTTCAAGCTTTTGTGATCTGTATAGACCTCACAGCGATGACCCACCAGATAGGGTCGCCATGTTTTCAAAGCAAAAACCACAGCTGCTAACTCCAGGTCATGGGTTGGGTAATTCTCCTCATGCGGTCGCAACTGTCGAGACAGGTACGACACAACTTTTCCTTCTTGCATCAGAACGCAACCAAGTCCGAGACGTGAAGCATCACAATACACGTCGAAACTCTTGGTGACGTCCGGCATGATTAGGATTGGGGCTGAAGTTAGTCTCTTTTTCAGTTCTTGAAAACTATCTTCACACTTCTGGGTCCATTCAAACTTCTTATCCTTCTTCAACAACTGGGTCATGGGTTTGGCTATACTGGAGAATCCTTCAACGAACTTGCGGTAATAACCTGCTAGTCCGAGAAAACTTCGGATTTCAGTCACGCTAGTGGGTGATTTCCAGTCTAGAATGGCTTTGATTTTCTCGGGGTCAACAGAGATTCCTCCTGCAGACACCACGTGTCCAAGGAAGGCAACTTCATTAAGCCAAAACTCACACTTGCTAAGCTTGGCATACAGTTGGTGTTCTCTGAGGGTCTCCAAAACTAGACGAAGATGTTCAGCATGCTCTTCTTCGGTCTTGGAATAGATGAGAATATCGTCGATGAAGACAACCACGAACTTGTCGAGGTACTCCATGAAGATCTTATTCATGAGATTCATGAAATAAGCAGGGGCATTAGTTAAGCCAAAGGACATAACGGTGTATTCAAACAATCCGTATCGGGTGGTGAAGGCGGTCTTGGGAATGTCAGACTCTCGAATCTTCAACTGGTGATAACCTGTCCGAAGATCGATCTTAGAAAAGACTCGGGCTCCGTTCATCTGATCGAACAGATCCTCGATCTTGGGCAGTGGGTACTTGTTCTTGATGGTTACGTCATTGAGCTTACGATAATCCACACACAGGCGTGTGGTACCGTCTCTTTTGTCCACGAAGATGATGGGTGATCCCCAAGGTGAAGCGCTTGGGCGAATCAGACCTTTGCTGAGCAGATCAGCCAACTGCTTCTTCAATTCCACCAGTTCTTCTGGGTTCATCCGGTAGGGTCTCTGGGATATAGGGGCTGTTCCAGGAATAAGTTCAATCACGAACTCAATATCCCGGTCTGGTGGCATACCAGGCAATTCCTCCGGGAAAACATCCTTGAATAGATGAACAACTCGGATCTCATCTAGAGCTGGTCGGGATATGCCTTCATGACATCTGGGTTGGGATTGGTTGGCTGGTGAGGCATACTCCACTTCAGTTCCCTGGTCTGTGGTGAGGGATACTGCTCTTCTAGCACAGTCTATACGACCATGATACTTTGCTAACCAATTCATACCCAGAATGACATCTATGCCTTGGGTTCCTAGAATGATTAGGTTAACTGGGAAATTTTCTCCTTCGATCTCTATGGGGGTATTGGGACAGAACCTCCGGGTTTCTAGGGTAGAGCCAGGGATTTGTATACTCATATGCTTGGGTAGGAACTCTTCTACCAAACCTCCTTTAGAGAAAACTCTTCGGTAACGAAGGAATGGGTAGCACCAGAATCAAACAGAACAGTTGCAGGTACTGAGTTGACAAGAAACGTACCCAGCACAACATCTGGCGCTTCCTGGGCTTCCTCAGCATCAATATGGTTCAGGCGGCCTCTTGCAACAGCGGCATTGCCACGGGGTGCAGCATTCTTGCCGTTTCCATTTCCATTACGGCCTTGCCCCGGGGCTGGTGCATTGGGGCGCTGAACGTTTTCCTTGGGATTGGGGCATTCTCGGGAGTAGTGACCCTTGTTGCCGCATTTAAAGCAGACAACGCTGGTAGTAGGGGTAAAGTGTGGGTGTTTCCTCCGGGACGATTGTTGCCATTGGGGCGGTAGTTGTTGTTGGTGTTTGGGCGGGGGACATGGTTGCTGTTGTTGGGACGGTTGGGATAGTTGGTACGTGGAGCTGGGGGTGGTTGGTAAACTGGCTTGGGGGCTGGCTGGAAGGTGCGGGTTTTCTGGCTGCTGGATCCTTCCTGAATAGTCATCCTTCTCTTGCGGCCTTCAAACATGGATCTGCGCTTGGTCTCCAGCTGAATGGCCTTGTCCACTAGTGACTCCAGATCACGGAAGTCATGGACAACCAAGGCACATTGCATCTCATCATGGAGTCCGTTCAGAAAGCGCTCCATCTTCTTCTTCTCCGTGTCGGTATCTTCAGGAGCATACCGAGCAAGATCGGTAAACTCATCCAGATAACCGACCACATCTCTGCCTGCCTGCCTTAGCTTACGGAACTCGTCTTTCTTTCTCTCGAGAAGACCGCTAGAGATGAACTTCTTGCGGAATTTGTCCTTGAACTCCTCCCAGGTAATGACATGACCCGCTTGCTGGAGGGTCTTGGTAGTTTCCCACCAAGCTCTTGCAGGTCCAGCAAGGTAGTGGGTAGCATACAGGACCTTCTCATTCTCTCCTACCGAGGCAACTTCCAGGTCGTTCTCGATAGTGCGTAACCAGTCATCTGCTTCCAGGGGATGAAGTCCCTTGGAATAGGTAGGCGGTGTGGTCTTCTGGAAGTCACTCAGGGTAGAGCGCTGATTTCCACCCTCGTCGCCATTGCCATTGCCACCATTGTTGTTCTGGTTGGCGTGGGCAGCGGCAAGTTGCTGCAGGGCGGCGAGATGAGCTTGACGCTCCTCCCGGGCAGCTTGGCGATCCTCCATGATGATCGCGAGCAGTTGGGCAGGGGTTGGGTCCGGTGGTGGTGGTGGATTCGCGTGCTGGTTGTGGCGAGTGTTCGTCATCCTGGAATAGATACGATATAAGAGGCAAGGCAACAAGGCTTTGGCTAAGGAGATAACGATAAAGTCACAAAGGGAGTGGTTGATGAAACACTAGTCAAACAAGACTATCACATTTATTCAACACAATCATCACATCAAGGAGTTCACACATCAAGCTTACAACATCCTACTACACCTAATGCACATACTACATGGTTTCCATAGAACCATCACATAAACTCTACTCGCATAGGGGGGGGGTCGACACAGTCCTAAGGTAGTGCTCTCATCACTCGACTACTGAGGTGGAACCTCAGGCTCGACGATCTCAACGTCTGAGTCGTAGGGTGGCTCCTCGGGATCCTCCTCCTCGAGAACTGGCTCAGACGGATCCCCCTCCTCGTCGACTATCTCCTCCTCGTCGTCCTCCTCCTCGTAGTCCACTCCTCTAGGAAGTCCTCATCATCGCTGATGAAGGCACTGTTCTCCTTGCGAAGATCCTCGCCCTCCTCCTCCATCTCGTTCGCCTGCTGCTCCATCTCGTCTATCATCTCGTCCTGCTCCGCTACCTTCTTGCGGAGCTTGACGATAGTCCTCCTCTGACGGGCCAGCTTCAGGCGGAGATTGTCATTCTCCCACTTCAGCTGGGTCTCACGGACTCGGGCATCGTCGAGGGAGCTACGCTGGAAGTGGACCTTGAGTCTAGCGTCGCGCAGGTTCTCCTGGGTGTCGTGAAGTAGAACCTCCATATCGGTGATGTACTCGCCGAAGAGAGTGTGCTGCGCGGTGTAGGTGGGGTTTCCCTCATCGTCACGTCTCCCGAAGTACTGGAAACGAGTGCCAACCAGCTCGTCCTTGTGCTCCTCACAAAGGCGGGCTAGCAGCCTCTGCATAACTCGGGCCAGACCATCAACCCAAGTAGTGTCCATCGTGGTGTAGACCAAGTCCCTGGAGCGGGGAGGCTGAATCCTGCCTCGGACGGACGACTTGATGAGCCAGGCCAGGTTCCCATCACCGAGGGAATCGACCTGAGTTCCCTCAAACTCTGGAACAGGGCGTCCCAAAGTCTGGCTCAACTCGTACAAGTCCTGCTCGAACATCAGCAGGCCATCCTTCCTAACTTGGACGAACTCGGTGACGTTGGGTGCCATCTACAGGTTTAAGCAAAATTTTAAGTTAGTTAAGGGCCATGAGTACATAATGTAAACTTAATGGAGGGACAAGTGTGCAAAATTTTAAGGGTTCAAGAAAAGATGACTCTTAATGAGTGTAAGGTTTTTAAATAAATGGGAAGGTTGGGGAGATAAGAAATTTTCGAAAATACTTCACTCCTTTGTTTTAAAAATTAACTTCTGTAACTCCTAGCTAACGCCCATGTTAACTAAGGTCTCCTAAAGTCAGGATGGCTCTGATACCAGCTCTGTGGGGACCCCGGACTAGCTGTCCGAAATACCCGATTATGCTTACACAACGATCCCATGATCAGTCTGTCGTTGCACATAATCTGAACTGAATACCACAGTTTACACCCATACAATACCGATTTTAAAGTCTTACAAGCAGGGCCATACGGCCTAATTATACATAAGTGCCTTCAAGGGCCAAGCATCTTTATTCAGCGGAAACTACGGTAGTAGAGCCAATCCATCCTAACAACACCCGACAGGCAGCTGACTTGTGAAGATCCTAGTTCGCATAGACGTCGCCGAACTCTCCTTCAACGTAGGGCTCCTCGAGATCTGGCTAAGACAATAGCCAGGGACGAAACCAATATGAGTACATTTGATTGTACTCGCAAACTACCCCTACTTGAGTAAGCACTAGTTTCTTAAAACTTTTACTTAATTTTTAAAACATCTCTAAAATTCTACTGAAAAGGATAAGAATAAGTTTATAACTATTCTTTAAGAAATCGCCCCTTTTAGTTACTTCTCCAAACTTCTCCTTTTCCGACCATGTCTCAAACATGGTGCCAAGCCACAAAATAGCCTCGTACCAACTCATTGGTACAGGTAAGAAACAACATCTTCACTTCCCACACTTTCCAAAACTTGACTCAAAACTTGCACATGGCCTTAGTAGTTCTTCCCAACTGTCCATATCCGAGGACTCGGCTATTCGAATAGTTTTTACCCTCTGCAGAGGTAGCACGCTTTTCCCACACCCATCCGGTCACTCATCGTGTCAGCCACGTCCCGCCATACCAGGGGTATGCGAAGTTGAGTTTCCGGCCGTAGCCTGTCCTTTGCTCATGCTAGTATAGGACCCTACCTCTACGAAACATTCCATCGACACTTAAATCCTCAGAAACTAAGTGTGAGGACTCGTAGTTCTGCCCGGCGAATTTTAATGGCCCTACAAATCCTCTATCTCCAATTCAATCATAACAGCCCTTAGGCGTTCTTCTCTTTAGAGGACCCGGGTCAGGGGGTAGGTCCTCAGACCATCCCCTCATGGAACGAGGTTATCCTCGTTATTGAGGCATCCAGTACTAACACGAGCAAATTATATGACTACGCCCTTGCCCATATGTGGGTAAATGTGGTCGCACAGATTTTCGGCTGGGGATGTAAGTACAAGGACACAATGTGCATTTTCATAACCATCACCATTCTCCATTTCTCCACTTCATCACCGACATCTCGGCATTTCACCTTCAATCAATTACTTTCAAAGGGGTTTTGGATAAACATTGTTTTCCCATCCTATAGTTTTAAATGACTACCTAATACTTCTACATAGGGTGGCAAAATAGTTTTCATGTTTTGAAAAGGGTTTTTTCCAAAATCATCGATACTTTTGAATAACCCTTGAGACTAAAGTAGAGGTATATAAATGCAAGCTCAGTGAAGTAGCTTGCCTTGTTCCACAAAGTGGTACTGGTCCGGATCTTCGAGTTCAACGAAACCTCCTTCCTCGATGAAACCGTCGGCGGTATCGTCTAAACGTTTAAGCAAGCAAACCAACAATCACTACTCTAACTCAAAACATCACCACAACAATACAAGCACAAATACTATAAATATCTACTGCGTACACCAAACAACACAAGGTGGTTTCAATTTAATTGAATTAAACTTTATTTAATTCTTTTTAAACTAAGGCAGAAACTAGTTGTACACCAAACAATTCACCATTTATTCTATGTTGGTCACAAAAATTTAAACTAAATTTCTATGGATAGCTACTGATGTGTAGAAGACCACCCAATTGGATTGAGGTCATTTGGAGTTATCAAACTCCCTACACATTTGTTTTAGTTCAGAAGGTTTTTAATCAAGTTTTAGCTACCAAACAAATTAGGTTGCTCCAAAAATTAAATCCTTTTAGGGATAACTAACCTTGGTTGTATGTGACCTAACAAAATTGGGTTTAGTTTAATTGGACCTACTATTAATTCACACTAATTGGTTTAGTGCAGAAGGGTTTACTGAAGTTCAACCAAAGGCTAAGGATTTTACACTGCTCAATTAATTCTACCAAAATTTGGGGAGCTAAGGGATCCTAATACAAAGCTACCAAAATTGGTTTCAAGTTATTTGGACTAATATAACTCCAGAAACAAATGGTTTGGTGTTTTAAACCTTATGGAGCATTTTTATTAATACACTTTTATTATTTATTTAAATGAGATGAGACCACTTTGGTGAGTTAAAGAATTTTATAATCTTTTCAGAACATTTGAGTTTGATTTATTTGGATTCTTAAAACTCGAGATATTGAATTTATAAACTAGGTCCAGTACTGAAATTCCAGAGAAAAAGAATTAGGAAATTCCTCTCCTCTGGATAATGTTGATAATCCTGACATGTGGGGCCTACTAGTCAGTGACTCAGTGAATAATTCCCGCGTGTGGATAATGTTTAAACTTATGACAGGTGGGGCCAACCCTGTCAGCCTAACTGGAAATGAAACGGTATGTGGCCGTTGGATCTAGATCCAACGGCTCACAGAGCCCGCGATGATCAACACGTTACCCGCGGCGGCGCCGGAGCTCCGGCGACGGCGAGGGTGGCCAGGGGGTGTACCTGGGTGTCCTAGGGACGAGGCAGAGGATGGCGTTCGACGGCGGAGGGTACGGGAAGGCTCGGGGGCGAACTTGTGCGTGCTGGGGAAGGCTGCAACGACGTCGGTGAAGTTCTCCTCCTCCGCGGCCGTGCGTCAACTCCGGCGGGTCCTCCTCGACTCGTCTGTGCACGAAACAAGGGGAAAACGCGGCGGTTGAGTGCGGTGATCATGGTGAAGAGCATGCAGGCCAAAGAAGGGAGAAAGGGGAAGCATCACGGCCCGGCCGTGATCGACATTCACCCTTCTGCTCCGGCGAACTTCGAGGAAGCTCCGGGGCAGCAGAGGCTGCGAGGCAGCGGCTCCGCCCTCCTGGCGGTGCACGGGGTGTGTGGGGGAGTGCGAGTGAGGTGTGTGAGGGAGTGTGGAGGCACGGGTGCGGTGGCCTTTTATCGGCGAGGTTCGGCTCGCCGTGGACGCAGTGCAGGGAGGGGTCTGGGGAGTGGGAGAGCTCGCCATTGGAGCAGAGCCGGTGCAGGTACGGCGTGGTGCGGTGGCAAACGGGGAGAGGATGCGGCGGTGTTGCTCGCTGACCTCGGCAGGGGTGGCGTCGCGCAGCGCGCTCTGGCCGGGGCACGGCGAGGCACACGCAAGGGGGAGAGGGTGCTCTGCGGCGCTTGGGTCACCTCGAGCAGACGCAGAGGGGAGAGAGAGACGCGTTGAGCAGAGCGTGGCGTCGCGTCGCGGTCTCCTCTGCCTCCTCCACAGGGCGATCACGGGCGGCAGTGCGTGGCGTCGCGTCGCGGACAGTGAGCACGCCAGCGGTCTCTGCGGCGCTCGAGTCGCGTCGATCAGAGGCAGAGGGAAGAGGGTGGTGTGGCGGGCACGGCGCGGCGTCGCCTCTGCGTCGCGTCTGCGCTCACCACGGGAACGACCCGTGCGGCAGTACGCCATGGGCGGCATCGGCGTGGCGCACGCGGCACTCAAGCTCCGGGTCAACTGGCTCGTTTCCATCGCATTTCTTCACGTGTGTGAGGTGAGAGGAGGGAGTGGGAGCTACTGGAGTGCTTGATTGCACTGAATCGAGCTCCAATTTTGGGTTGGATTTTCGGTTCAGAGTTGAACATGGTGGTGATCACCATGTGCTCGACCAAATTCCCGAACCAAACCTAAATTGAATTTCTAAAATTTCTTTTCATAGTTTGTTTCCAAATATTTTTCCTAGGTTTGTGGTACCACTGGATTATTTACTTTGGAAGTGTAGCTTGGTGATTTTGATGATTTTCCAAAGTTAAAGAAACATTTGGAAATTTGAAAATAGAATTTAGAATAAAATTTAAAATAGAAAGAGAGGGAAAAGGAGTAAGGATGAAATGAGAGAGATCAAAACCTCTCCACTGAATTTTTGTTTGGAAGAACATTTTGAATCCTCATTTGAAGATTTAGTGTGACACTTGTCACATTATTTTTATTGTTTCTAACATTTGTTTATTTCTTTTCTTTTTCAAGTTTTTATTTATAGCAAGCAAAACTTCAAACAACCAAGTTCAAACAACACACATAAAATAACAAAAGTTTTTGTTGGCCCACAATTTTTGGCTAATAACGCTGGGTTACAAATTTGTGAGCTGCTTGCAACTTAATACTGGAAGGGTACGGATGTTAACCGGAAAGTGGACTATTTAGGCATAGATGCATGCTGGATAGCGGTCTATGTACCTTGTCGTAATGCCCAAATGAATCTCATAGTAGACACCACAGCTCACACATGCATGTTATATGCACTTATCAATTGTCAATTGCCCAGCTGTAATTTGTTTTACCCAGCATGTTAGTTATCTTATTGGAGAGACACCACTAGTGAACTGTGGACCCCGGTCCATTCTTTTACATCTGAAATACAATCTACTGCAATCATTGTTCTCTACTGTTTTATGCAAACAAACATCATCTTCCATTCGATACGTTTAACCCTTTGTTTTCAGCAAGCCGGTGAGATTGACAACCTCACTGTTAAGTTGGGGAAAGTAGTTTGATTGTGTTGTGCAGGTTCCACGTTGGCACCGGAATCCCTGGTGTTGCGCCGCACTACACTCCTCCAACAACACCTTCGAAGCAAACCTCGTTTTCCTACTGGTCCGATTAAACCTTGGTTTCATACTGAGGGAAAACTTACTGCTGCACTCATCATACCTTCCTCTTGGGGTTCCCAACTGACGTGTGACGTACAAGCATTGTTTCTGGCACTATTAACCTAGAGCCACCACACTAGAGCCACCACACACCTCTCCAACGAGACGTACTTCCCTGAAAGGGAGGAACTCGGGAATACATCCTCGTCTCTGCGTGCCTCGGTTATTTCTACCCGAGCTCTTTACTTATGCACTTTACATTGTGATAGCCTTCGTGCTTGAAGTATTCTATATTGCTATCACCTTGTTACTTATCTTGCTTAGCATAAGTTGTTGGTGAACATAGGTGAGCCTAGTTTATTTAGGTTGTTGGCTTGTTAATTTAAACACCTAGTTTTATTCCGGAATTATCAAGCCTAAACCGGAAAAGTTTTAATCGCCTATTCCCCCCCCCCCCCCTCTAGGCGACATCATTGTCCTTTCAACCAGGCCCTCCTGGTGTTCCTCCGGCTTTCTCTGTAATGGAAAGGCCACTCGAGCTAGGATCCCCCTGATCCTGGTTCTTCTTTTCTGCTTGCTCTTTTGCTTCTTCTATTTCTTTCTTCTCCGTTTCTTTCTTTTCTTTCTCAAGAAGTGCAGTTTTCAAGGCTAGCTTCACCTGCACCAGTTCCCTAGCTTGCAGCATTGAAATCACCAGTTCGGCCGCCCCACCCGCTGGGTCTAGAATTACGCAGCTATCTCTAGCAATTTGGATAAGATCTAAAACAGGGCGATCTTGCAGAATAGCGAATTTAGAGATGGGTGAGATACATGTGTCATATTTCTTCTAAACTCGATGACGAGCATGGTCGAGAACCATCCCCTCCGTCTCTCCTTTGTCCCTCTCGCTCTTCTTGGTCACCTCCACTGCCACGGGTTTGCTGCGAGGAGCCCGCGCCACCGGCGCAGAGAAGGCCCGGGCTGAAGCGTCCAGAGTCGGGCCCTCCCTCCTCGAGTCTCCCGAGCCCTCCTCCAACGCCAATCTCTGGCCGGCCTGTCATGGTTGCACTTGCTCTGTAGCTTAGAAGCGCGCTGGGAGTCAACTTCAGCTGTAGTCGCCTTGGCAAGAGTCACCAGTTGCCGTTCCACCGTGGCGCCTCCCTCCGAGGCGGCCGGCTGCCCACTTGCTATAGTAATGGAAGTAGCCAGGACTTGCTGCCTAAGCTCCACCTCAGCAGACGCGAGCGGGGTGGCCCCGGGGTGCGGAAAGGAGCCATACTGGCTAATCACCAAAGAGGGTTGCTTGGGCACAGAGTCAGCTGCCTTGTGTTGTCCCGACTCCGTCCCAGACTTGTGCGCCGGCGAGTGACTCCTGCTCGTCCTTGCCTTCTTAGGATTACGGTCTTCCCAGTCATCATCTTCCGAGCTCAAATCTCTGTCACGCTCATGATATTTGTCATCCCTTCTGTCCTGGTGCTTGTCATGTTTCTTGGATGGTGGTGATGGAGGAGGAGCCGGGCCCTTCCCGCTGCCTGGGGATGTAAGGTTGGAGCTGAACATGCGTCCTACAGCCAAAGCGCATACGGACCGGGCTATCCTTGGCCTGCAGCGAAGCGGTGTCCACCTCCAGAGGTCTCCCCAGTTCCAGAGTGCCAGACAGCAGACGGGACTCCTCCCGCCAAGGCGTCGGCACCCCACGATGCTTGATCCAGGTCACTATAAGAGTCTCAGAGTAAAGCGGTTCGATACAAGACTCTGTAACCACCGCCTTAGACAGCGTCGTCGGGAGACAGAGCCCGCCCCCACGGGTTGCCAACCTAAGCAGCTCCTTAGAAGGAAACACAAGAGAGAAAGTGTCATCAGCGATTTGTTTCACCTGCCAGTCCCAATTTGCTTGCACAAGATCTTTGAATTCTTCTTCCACTATCACGTCCGAAAGGACACTTGTATCCAGCTTCACGGTTGCAGCATTTTGAGGGTTCCTGTCCGGTTCTGGTTTGTCATCCTCCACAAACACAAACCCACGTCCTTCAATACCAAATCCCGCCCAACCTGGGACCGTGGATCTTGGAGGAGCGGTACAGAGCTTCACCGAGTGGCCGACTTGCTTGCAATTGGAACAAAACGGCTTCTCTGTGCATTGGGATTGGATGTGGCCTTGGTTCCCGCGGTTGTAGCACGTGACTTGTGAGAGGTCAGTCGCTGACGAGGCCCCCCCGCCGGCGTGCTCTGAACTGGGGCTGGTTGCTTCAGAGGAGATCTTGGTCGCTTGTGCCCCACATCCCGCGGTGGCTCTCCACCCCTCGGATTGTACCTTGGTGGCGAGCGATACAGGTTCTCCGGGCCCTGCCCAGCCGCGCATCACCTCCACGACCGAAGCGGTTGTCGCCAAAGCGACCTTCTTCTCGGAGACGAGGGTTGCCGAAGTCGCGCTCGCGCATCCTGGAGTTGTCGTTATCGCGCTTATGTTGCTGCCTCATGTTCTCATCTTGCTCTCGATCCAGCTTCAGCCTGAGGTCCTCCGCGTCGTAGCGGCGGCCCCGCCGCCGCCACCGACCGGGCCTCCACGACCATTGCTGCTGCCCTCGCCGTGCGCCGAGCCGCCGCGCGAGTTGCTCGCGCCTCCCCTGCCCCAATTACGCTCCATCTCCGCAAGGAAAGGGAAGGAAGCACCCGAGAGGAGTGGCGGCGCGACGAAGATCTTGGCCCTAGCTCTGTGTCTCCTCACGTCTCTCTTGTTGGCTGGAACCCCTAAAGTGAGATCTAGGGTTCCGGAGGGAAGCCACACCCAGTTATGTAGCTGGCGGCGCACGCTCCCCCCAGCCACAGCCATCTGATCTGAGTCCTTGTCCACGTGTCGCAAATCCATCACCGTCCCACATGGAGCAGCAGCAGCTTCACGGCCCACCACTTGGGTCTGAGCAATGGAAGGCCCAGATGGCCCGGCCTCCCCAGGCCCCAAGCCACCCGCCTGGCCCAACAACGCAGAAGGCCCAAGCGGAGCAAACCCTAGCCTTGCGTCTTCCTCCTGCGTGAAGGCTGCCGCCGGCGGCCGCGCAGCAGCCCGCACCACCGGGAGCGGCACCACCACCGATCCCACCAGCAAACGCCCACCACCAGGGCCCCAAGCACCCAGCACGGCCGGCTGCGGCTCGTCCCCTGACGAGCCCAGCGGCGGGAACTCGACGAAGGAGAATGGCGACCACGCCGCCCCGATACCCGGCGACGGCGCAACCGCCACAGAGGGGTCCGGCGAGGCGAGATCCCCTGGATCTCCCCGCACGGAAGCACCCGAAGCTCTTGCGGGAGGAACGCCGCCAACGTAACCGCCCCTCGCGCTGCTTGGCGCACGTCCTGCTCGACTTCGACGTCGGAGTCCACCTGAGCATCGTCTTCGGCCCGCGACGCGCCGCCCTCGGCCACGGCGAGCACAGCCTGAGCCCGACGCCCCTTGCGCCGGCGCTGCTTGCACTCCTCACGGCGTAGATCTAGCGCCCCAGGCCAGTCGCCGCGCGAGTCGCCAGTCACCACTCGCACCCTGCGAGTGAGACACATCTCGCACCCTTTTTATTGTCTCCCAGGTTGCAAATGAAACATCCATCAGAAGGCAACAATCAAATGGGTTGATTGGTGTGCAGCTGTGCTTTGCCACCGGCCAGTTAAAAGCTCGTCTCGCGGTCTTGCGGGTCACCTCGTGGATGTTCGCTGCTTAATTGAATTCCGTCGCCCACGTCGCTGATGTAATGGTGTACACCATGACGTCGTTTTTGGCATATTGGGCAGGTCTGTACGCTGATGAGGATGCAGAGAAGCTAAGGGAAGGGCGCTCGCAAGCTGATGTACAAGGCGGCAGAGTTGACACAAACAGTCAAGCCAATGTTCCAGCTGCAGAAGTCCTGATGATTGAAGGCCCATAGAGGTGGATGGATGTTGTTGAAGCTGTTGGAAAACATAGAGCTGGTTAAGTCTGGCTCGCTGTATGTGTGAGGATGGTTTTTAGTCTTATTTGAACTCTCTGTAGTCCTACTCTTATCAGGCTTTTGTCCCATATCAGATGTTTCTAGCTGGTTTCCTGATGATGAGCGAGGGCACCTTTCTTTCCCGTATCCTCTATTCGCTGTCACAAACTTTGAATTTCCGTTATGCAAATTAATGGAAGGGGAGGCCCGGATGGAAAAGAAAAAAAACGTCATCTTGCAGTGCATAGATAATTCCTTGTCTCTTTATCTAAAAAAAAGATAATTCCTTGTCTGAAACTGGAGTTAGTAGGAACGCAAAATCTATTACGTGCGCGCGCTCAATTCCGTCGTTACAGAGTGCTCACCTCTCCGACGCGTCCGACCGCGATCGTGCGGCTCGCTCAGGGCGCAGCAACGCGACAACACGGACTGGTCCGTCCAAAATCCCCATTCTCTTGCTCATCTGTGTCTCTATCGCTCCTCATACATAGCCAGAGGATTTCGCCGGCAATCCATCGACCGCTCCGGCCGCCGCACCCTGTCTAGCTTCGCGACCCGCCCTGCCCCCCGGCTTCTCCCGAGAGCCGCTGCCAACCTCCTCTCGCGCTCGCCGCTGGCGTCCCCGCCGTCTTCCTCCTCGCCGTGTTTCGCATCCGGGACGACCTCGAACCTGCCGGAGACAGCGGAGGAGGGGAGGAGGATAAGGAGGGGTGCTGGTCGAGAATAAGAAGGACGGCCGATGCGAAGATCCATGGCCACGGCGGTGACCAAGTCTTAGTCCTAGGTAACAACATCCTACTAGTCGAGATCGTCCTCCATAGCCTGATGCACATATACAGAGTTGGTAGACGCAGATAGACTACTTGGAGTAGTATTTGTTGATCAAGTTTCATACATTTTCAGAGAGATTTGGATCACACTTAACATGCAGCAGAATGAATCAAAATTGTTTGGTTTGTTTTTTGCTGTTGTTGCTAGGATTAGGATCTCCGTTCATTTCTCTATTCCTACAATTGCTAATACATTGTTACTCCATACATAATCTAACTAGCAAGCGAATCGGACCTGATAAATATTACCACCCATTCCAGTAGTATGTAACTGTGATTGTCACTACAGCCAGAGCCCAGAGCCATAGCATCCCGTTGTATTGCCTTTGTTTGTAAGACACACCTATACAGTATACTAGCTTACCTCCTCTGATAATTAGTATGCTACTGGATTCTTTTCTCTGACTCTGATAATTGTACTGCGTACTTCTGGTATTTCTTGATCAATCGATTCCATTCTTTTTTGGAGTGATTTGGTGCTTACTCAAAAGCATAATCAAATTTGATTGATTTCTCTTCTTTTCTTTGTTAAAATCAAATTCGTGGCCTTCTCCTTCTTGCCGCCCGTCTCTTCCATGGCAAGCGAAGGCCTTGTGCCTGGTCATGTCGAAGACGGCGGCGGCATGCAACAACTCAGAGGAGCTTGTCGTGGAGGAGATAACACTAGTAATTTATTCACCTTCTGGATGTACGTTCTGGTACTAGATCTGTTTCCCTAAGCCGCCCAATGTAGTTTTGTCTCACTTGTAAGTTCCTCTGATTCCTTGTACTATATGTATTTAACATGATGTATTTTATTTGGCTTTCTATCGAATCTATACATATAGCAGGGATGTAACTTGTATATATAGCCAAGTTCTTAGATGTAGTTACTGAATATTTCCTACAGATTCAACATATAGCTCTTGAAAGTGTTAGATGTACTTTCCGTGAGTATCAACATGTAGTTTTCGAGCGTATGACATGTAATTTTTTTTAGAATGACATGTAGTTGAATGATGCACATAATATACCTTTTGCTGGTACGTCTCAAACTTTTTGCTGGCATGTCTAGGATGTATTTTTCAGTTTATCAACTCAATGAAAATTTATATAGCTCGCTAGTATTTTCCTAACTGTTTCACGGAAATTTTGGATGTAATTTGGTGTCCTGAACTAAATATTTCTTACCTAGACGCCTAGTAGATTATGAGTTTATGGGGATGCAGTTTCATTTAGCTTGGGATGTAGTTTCTTTTCGCGAACTGCTTGTTCTTTATACCAATGGTTTATAGTTTCTGATTTTTCTGTCGTGATATATTTGTTAAATCTGGGATGTATTTTTGCAAATAATATATGCCATATGTTACGTCTATCTTCTTTTGTAATCAAAACCATATCATTAAGTGATTTCCGACATGTAATTTTTCCTTTTTACTCAACATTCTAGATGTAGTTTTGCAACTAACAACTGCTTGTAACAAATATACATATATTTGCATCAATGTATTGTATATCTTTGTGGTTTTTGAATATTTTTTGTGCTTTCTATAACTTGGGATCCATCAGGGAGTTAAATGCAAGGTGGGCGTGTGATAGATGTTGGATTTACACTGTTATTTTGACCTTGTTTTCTCCATGTGCTTGCATCAGCAGTTACAAGGTGTGCATGTTGATGAGATTCCGTACTATCTAAGCAGCATAGATCATTTCTTCTGTTGCAATCAGCAACTCCAGTTGAATCGAGTTATTTTGTTTTGTGTTGATTATAGTGGTAAATGTAAGAAGCAGCTGCTCATTAAGTAGTCGCCATGGAAAATATTCCCTGGTTTTTCTATCTTTTTTCCTCTCTGATCAATCAGAAGATACATGTAACTTGAGGATCTAGTACAAGTTTCCTATTACTACCATTTTTCTGGATCATTTGACGGAAGGATACAAGCAACCTGGGGATTCAACAATATTTCATTTTTATTTCCTGTTTTTTCGGATATCCTTTTCCTTTTGCATTTACCAGAATATACATGCAACATGGGTCTTTAGCACTAGTTCCTTATTACTTCTATATATGGTTTTGCATCATTTTTGTTCGTGTATCTTTAGGGAGGTACATGCAACTTGGAGATATAGCACAAGCTTCAAACATGTTCTAGGTTTTTAGATCTCGAAATTCTTTTACCATAGTATCAAGAAGTTACATGTGGGACGAGAGAGAGGAGAGATCCATCTTGATGTACTAGTAACCATCTGATCGCAGGTAAATCAGTTTTTAGTTCGGTCGATGGCAGAGAACTGCATGAGCAGAACTCTCCGGTCACGAAATTGCGCACCGGCGGAGCGCGGAAGCAGAAGGTGCACGGAGGTGTGGGCATGTGGTGTCTTCAAGTGACGACAGAATTGTGCTGCACGCAAATTACCTTCTTACGGGATGGAGGGACAGTGAACAGTGAACGTGGGGACAGGACTTTTCTATTTTCGGAACGCACGGGACTGATTGGTTGCGACTTTCCGTTTTGAGGAGGGGCACCGCGTAAGGCAAAATCGTGCCCGGCCACTGTGTAGCCACGTCCTAGTAGGAAACGGAACCGACACTGCAATCCGCATCCAAAACCGACGTGGAGTTCTAAACTTGATCGATCGGTGATATATGGCGCAGAGACACGATGCGCCGAAACCCACGGCTGCTGAGTGCTGACGGAGGCGGCAGGGAATTTTTGTTAGGAAACGGCCAGTCTGGATACCAGACGATGCGACCAACGTCACCGTCGTTCATGGCTCTTTCGCCTCCTGCCGCCGCGCCACCGCCGCCACACCGCCCAAGTGGGTATCCGACGCCTCCGATGCATAGGAATACTTTTATGGAGAACCACCAATCTAGTTTCAATAGCATCAATCCATCAGCAGCAGTGACACGCCCAACACAGCCTCAAGGTGGAGCTCTGAGCAAGTACGGACGGGACATGACGGCCGACAAGACCGACCCGGTGATCGGCCGCGATGCCGAGATCGACCGGGTCGTCTGCATCCTCTGCCGGCGGACCAAGAACAACGCGGTGCTCGTCGGCGCCCCGGGCGTCGGCAAGACGGCCATAGTCGAGGGCCTCGCCCAGCGCATGGCCGCCGGGACGGTCCCCGCGGAGTTCCACGGGGTGCGGCTCGTGGAGATCGACATCGGCGCCATGATAGCCGGGACCACATACCGCGGCATGTTTGAGGAGCGCTTGAAGGGCGTCATCACGGAGGCGGAGCAGGCCCAGGGCAAGGTGATCCTCTTCATGGACGAGATGCACATGCTGCTCGGCACCGGCCGGGTCCAAGGCGGTGGCATGGACGCCGCAAACTTGCTGAAGCCGGCGCTCGCCCGTGGCCGCATCCGTTGCATCGGCGCGACGACCTTCGATGAGTACCGCAAGTACATCGAGAAGGATGCCGCGTTTGAGCGGCGGCTACAGGCGGTGCACGTTCAGGAGCCAAGCGTAGAGGCTACCATTGCGATTCTGCGTGGTCTTAGACAGAGGTACCAGGAGCACCATGGCTTGAGAATTAAGGATGCTGCTATTGTCGCTGCCGCAGAGCTCGCCGGCCGCTACATCACCGGTGAGGATTTTACTCTTTTATTTACTTGCATTGATCTTCTTGGACTGTGGCTCGCTTTTTTATCGTCGTGTAATTTTAACTATTTAGAAAAGCACAATGCATTATGATCGAAGAGTAAGAAGAATCACAGTGTAGCGAGCGCTGTAGAGTTTTGTGGCACTGGATATATTCAGCTGAAACTATTTATATGTTGTTTCAGATAGAGTATATTTATGACAATGTTGCACGAATTTAAGGAATGTCTTGCATTTAGTATTTGTGTGAACTATCAACTTAGTTTATGACAATGTTGCACGAATTTAAGGAATGTCTTGCATTTAGTATTTGTGTGAACTATCAACTTAGCTAGTTTTCACCAAGTCACATGCATTAGAAAATTATTATGTTTGTCGGGATAATTGATGGGTGCTATTTCTGCTCGTAGGTCGTCAATTTCCCGATAAGGCAATTGATCTGATTGACGAGGCATGTGCCACCAGAAGGATGCAGATCAACAATCAAAGGAAAGGGAGTACTGCAATGATGGATATCGACAACGGAAAAGAAGCGGTCGTTTGCCCGGATCATGTGGCACAAGTAGGTATCTTTAATGATTATTACCCCCTTTGATCGGCAATAATTGACACATATTTATCTAAATATAGATACACATGTATCTAAACGTATTTTCGTAGTTAGACAAATCTGTGTCAACCATTTTCGATCGGACGAAGTACTTTGTATTCTTTCTGTCATTTCAATACAATATGTTGTCATGTTCCACTGTGATTTGAAGGTTGTGAGCCGATGGACCGGAATTCCTGTTACGACACTTGATCAAGAGGAGAAAGATAAGTTAATAAACCTAGGAGACAAACTACGTGAGCGAATTCTTGGCCAGGATGAAGCAGTCAACTTGGTTGCGCAGGCACTACTACGTTCTGGGGCTGGCCTTGCTCCGCCAGGCAAACCGATAGGTTCTTTCCTATTTTTGGGCTCGACTGGCGTTGGAAAGACAGAGCTTGCAAAAGCACTTGCCGAACAGCTATTTGACAATGAGAAGATGTTGGTTCGCTTTGACATGTCTGAATATATTGGGCCTAGTTCTGTGTCGCGTCTCATTGGAGCACCCCCAAGGTTTTGAACATTTTCCATTTTTTGTTGTTACATTATCATGAGTAGTATTTCATTTATGATCTTAACATATACTTCCAATTTAACATTTTTCATTTTTTGTTGTTACATTATCATGAGTAGTATTTTATTTATGATCTTAACATATACTTTCAATTATGACAATTCGCAGCTTTGTTGGGCACCAAGATGGTGGACAGCTGACCGAGAAAGTAAGGAGGCACCCGTATAGCGTAATTCTTTTTGATGAGGTGGAGAAGGCAGATCCTTCGGTGTTTAATGTTTTTCTTCAACTTCTTGATGATGGCATGCTGACAGATGGCTTAGGCCGAACAATAGATTTCAAAAACACCATTATCATCATGACCTCAAATTTAGGAGCAGATCATTTGACAGTAAAAATGATAAACGAGAAGACAACTGAAGCTTCAAGGGGTCTTCTCATGGAACAGGTTTGTGAAATCCCAAATTGCTACTACAAGTATAAAGGCTACGGCAGTTGCCTAATAATTAATTGTTACATACAATTTCTTTTTTGTGCAGGTTGAGAAACATTTTAAGCCCGAGTTCCTCAACCGATTAACTGAGATTGTGATATTTGAACCGCTAGTGCATGAAAACCTTAAGGAGATTGTCAAAATCCAGATGAAGAGTGTGGTCGCTAGTGTAGCTTGCAAGGGCATCTTTTTGTATGCAAGTGATGCGGCACTTGATGTCATACTAGCAGAATCATACAAGCCAGTATGTGAAATTTCCATCCAACAAAACTGCAAATGTATAATAGTACTCCCATTATTTTATAACCATGATTTATCTTCCGTAGATGTACGGCGCGAGACCTATAAAGAGGTGGGTGGAGAAGAATGTGGTGACCAAACTCTCAGAACTCCTGGTGAGAGGAGAAGTCGGTGAAGGCTCAACGATATCCATCGACGCCGCTGTGGAGGGCAAGGGCCTAAGGTACGAAGTGGTGAAAAAGGCCACTTTATTTCCACTTGAACGAGGAAAGAAGTGGATTGTGAAAGTTCCCAGCGACTTCGACTCCGATGACGACTAGAATGTGATCGAGGCCACACCTGTACCAAAGAAGATGAACGTGTCGGCAGCGGCGTATGATGATGGGCGAATAGTACTGTTAAGCTAGGTTTTACGTACCTCGCTGCTGCTTGTGCGCTTTTACACTGATGTGTACTCCATCCGTTCCAAATTAGATGACTTCTATTTGTCTACATGCAAATGTAACTAGATGTGTAACAAGTGTAGATACATCCGTATCTTGACAAATGGAAGTCATCTATTTTGGAAGGAGGGAGTACCTTTGAACTGAACCCACTTTGTTTTACATAGCTGGAAAACTGAAACGGTGTGCCTGCCCAATTTAATCCAAACCTTGATATGCTTGCCGGTCAAATATTCGTCTGACTTCCTCGTCAGGTTGATTAAATCGGTCGCACAGATGCCCATAATCGAGCAGCCATGTTTTGCCGGTCCGCATAGATTGATGACTTCATCGCCGGTTTCCCAGGCGGCTCCCTGTTTCCCACGTGTTGCTGCAGCTTTGTCGGTGCCTCGACAGCGTTGCCCCTGCCCCCCGCTTCAACTCTGGCCCCAATCTCACCCCCACACAAGCGGATGCCGCATAAGGACGAGGCGCGCAGCCTATAGGGCCACAATCTCCTCCTCGACGAGGCCTGGTTGTTCGAGCGGTAAAATCTTTACGTGTCGCCGAACTACCGGCTTCCAAAGGGGTTGCGGCTGAGCCTCGTGGGCGGGCCCATGCCATCGCTGCCGAGTGACGGGGAGCTAACCCTGCGTATCCTGCAGGTTGACGCTGAGCAACGGCACCACTCGGACAACACTAACTACGACGCTTGGTCCCTCGGGCGCTGGGATGACATGGCGAAATGGGCGCTCCAGCGGCGGACGAACTGGTGATACGGCCGCACTCTAGAGGGCGTGGTCGCTTGGGAGCGTCACAGCGCCACCAGAGCCTTTGTCCCGCCAAATCCGCCACATGAACCGCCGTACGCCCGCTGCCCACACCAAACAAGGAGACAGGGAGGAGACGGTGCGCCTAGGAGCGGCGGCATCAAGGAGGATCCGGGACACACATGCGCAGCACGGACATGGTCATCAACATGATGCCGCAACCCGAGCAGGAGGACCTCCCCCAGATTGGCGCGTTTAGTCGCCTCCCCAGGACCCCGTCGGCAACGGAGACACGCCGGGCTTCACCACGACTCTCATGCTCTGCACGAACGAGCCTCCTCCGCCACCACGCCACCCTCTCGACCCAAAGGACTCCCCTGGCCTCTACCTGTCACTACATGCTTCGATGGAGAAGCAGCAACCTACGGCGGTGAAGCCGGAGCCAAACACCAGGTGTGGCCATCGTGGTCGGGGGAGCAGGCGCAACTCAATTAAGCTGGAGCCCAACGTCGGCGCCTCGGCGGCATCATCTACATCTCCGACTACGAGTAGGCCGCCTAGCTTAGGCCTTGTTTACTCCATGGTTTTTTTTTTGTGGATGGGAGGTTTGAGGATTGGCGGGGATTTGGTGAATCCCTCCCTTTCACCCAATCCTCTTAAATCCCCTCATTTCCCTTCAAATCCCAATCCCCTCTGGTTACATATATTTTTAGGTTGGGAGGGGATTGTGGTGTATTGAACTTCATCATAAAAATAGAAACTTTACCTATACATGAACATATTCAGAGTAAAAATCGAATCTTTGGACTGGATATATGATTGTCTATCGAACAATCAGTTCTCAAGTAAATATTAGATAGAATTTTGAATGGCAATACAATGAACCACTAGTACGAGGAACTGAATATAACATCAAGTTCAGCTTGCGCAATCAGGATCAATATCAGCTTTTGTGGATCACCGGCTTGAGTGGCTTCTCTCTCTGGCTCTCCTCTTCGACAAGTCCATTGTCTAGCACTCCATCCAGCCTAGGGCCTCTAGTTTAAAGGAATTTTATAGGATTCTAATCCATAGGAATTTTTCCTATGTAGTCCATTTGATTTAAAGAACGAATCCTCCAAAATTCTTATGAAATTCTTTCCTACACTACAATCCCATAGGAATTCTAGCAAGAGGTTGGACCTCCCGGAAAAATTCATATTCATATGAGTCTATGAAAACTAAGATTTGTACTCAACTCCATAGAAAATTTCTACGTTTTTCCTGTGCTGCAACCAAACAAGTAGTGTGACCGATTCCTGCATTTTCATTTCCTGTAGGATTTCACATGTCATGACATTCTATTACTACAGTTTTCCTATTCCTATGATTTTCAATTCCTGTGAACCAAAGAGGCCCTTATGTTGTTGGCCCTGCTGATTCTATTACACTATAGTAGTAGGACCACATGCTTTACTTTCCTTCATATAGTAATTTTACTTATGGATTCTATAATTATTCATGTGAAAATTTGACATTTTGAACCACATGCTTACTTTTCCTTCATACATCGTGTAATTATTCCCTCCTATTTTTCATGTTTCACTATTATTTATAAGTTGTAAAACCATCTTCTCATCGTCCAAAAATGTCTACTATTACTGATGATTATTAATAGATCGGTGGACCTATTCATAAAAAAAATGTCTTGCTGTGTTATGATGAACAAAATTTGCAAATTTCTCATTAGATGTAAGCTTGTTTGAGTTAGAGTTTATGGACTCAATCTTAGTCACGACTCTTTCCTTCTTCACATAAGTCTTCGTATATTAGTGCACGCCATGGTGACAAACTGACAGTACATGATATGTTTAAAAAAACAAAAGGAAGACTATATATAGTCTATAAAACACTAGTTTAGAAAATTATGTTTCTTTTCACAAATATCACAATCTTGGTGCAGTTTTTCCACTTCTGTGTTCGTATGCTGGATTGTGTATAGGAGTCCAGATTTTTTTCGACATCACATACTTCCAGCACACTTTAGCCAAACTTTTGGGACTGTAGAAAATATTGATCTCTTAAGAAAATGCTGACTTGTAAAGAGTGCTACATATCAAAGATTCTCATTATTTGTAGGGTCATCTATTGAGAGGCAAGACCACAAAGCTTGTCGCTCCTGACTGTCTTCTTGTAGATGAATTGGAGATCCATCTTTCCACCTTGGGATTTATGTGGTTGCGAAATTTTTCATTTCCTCCATCGATATGCATTTCTTCAAGAACCATCGCATGCTTGGCGAAGAATTTTATTAGTCTGACACCAAGACAATCTAACTTTTCTAACCGGAATTTCAAGCCTACTGTCCTCAGTGAGCTCTGTAGGCATTCCATCGAGCACCGTCGACTCAAACCTGGAATATCAGAAACGTCATCATAGGTTCGCGCCACCCGAAGAAACCCGCAGCTGGCCGGCCCATTAAGGGCCTCTTTGTTTGGGCTGGCTGTGGTTGGCTGTGCAGCAGTGCAGGAAAAGCTGATGTGTAAGAAAAGCTTATGTTTTTCTATTTTGTTATGTTTTTTCTTCTCCTTTTTTGCTTTCTTTTTTCGTTTCTTTTTTCACTTTTTTATGATTTTGAAAAGTGTTCGGTTTTAAAAAATATTCAGAATTTAAAAATATTCTAATTTGAAGATATTAATAGTTGAAAATTGTTCAGATCTAAAAAAATGTTTAGATTTTAAAATTGTTCCAACTAAAATAAGTGTTCAGATTTTAAAAACTATTTAAATTAAAAAATGTTCAGATTTTAAAAACTATTTAAATTAAAAAATGTTCAGATTTTAAAATTGTTCAAATTTTAAAAAGGTTTAGGTTCGAAATTTATTTAGGTTTCAGAAGGTGTTCAAATTTTTTAAATTGTTCATTTTTACAAAATGTTCAGATTTTTAGAAAATATTCAGATTTTGAAAAAAAAGAGTTTTGAAAAATTCTGATTCAAAATGTGATCAATTTTTGAAAAATCAGTTTAAAAAATAGATTTTGAAAAACAAAACAAAAATAACAGTACCTTCTTTATTGGGCAGCTTTTGAAGCGACCCGTGAAACACTGCTTCAGGCGGCGTAACGCCCTAGGGCCGCTGCGGCGCGTTTCATGGGAGCTCCCAAGTTGGAGGCGGGGATGCTTGAGGCGGTGAGGGGTTGTGGCCTTGGAGGAGGGTCGAGTACGTAGTGACGCGTTAGATGATTTTGGTCTAGGCCTATTGTATACGCCCGGGATTTTTAGTGGGGTGTGGAATTATTTCGGGCTATTTGAGAAAATCGGGCACCGTGGCCTTAAACCCGAATTACCTGAATAAAATTCGCGTTTCCAGAACTAGTACCGGATATAGTGCACATGTTTTTTGTCTTTGGGCTTTGCCCCTGGTATCGGGTTTTATGCCCAGCCTGAGCCTTACCCATTGCGACATTTGGTTGTTCTAGGCCCCTTTTTGCTATGCGCCGATAAGAATAGGTTGAAATACCATTTGAAGGATTAAATCTTGTAGCATGGTAACTAAACTTGTAGTCCGCGGTCACATTTGTTTGTAGTGTCGGGTTATCTCCCAAGAGACTCGTGGTGTCTATTTTCTTCGTAAATTAACCATTGTATTATGTTAAGATACTTCATCTGTTCCAAATGGTAAGCCCCACGAGATTTTTTCTCCATTTTTAATTCACGTCTTTGATCAATTAAAATAACAAGCGTATGTATTGATCCTGTATAAATGACATCGTTGCATTTTGTCTTGTGAAGTATTTTTTATAAGTATTAAACGATAATCAAAATTGTGCAATGTCGAGAAATTCATTCATGCTAACCAATGAATAATACCATAGTAATTACGAGTGGCGATTTTCGGCTTCCAAGTTCCAGTGCTCCTATTATTTAAAAAAACAAAAATGATACTTACGAGCTTTTTTGAATAAACATTCTCGACATAGGGTGTATCCCACAAACGTGAAAAATACCAATTACAATTACTTTTTATTTTGAATTAAACAAAAATGAAAAAGCTATGGTGTTGAGTATGCATATTTTAAAATCTCTAAAATTTATCTATTTTTTCATTTTCCGTAGCCCATAATGCAAATAATTTTGCACTATGAGTTTTTTTAGGATATATCATTGGCTATATCCCGAATGTTTTTTTCAAAATTTTATTAATATGGTAAATTTATATACTCTAAAACTGAGTGAACATATTTCGTAGCGTGCTTTTTTCTAGATTTTATGCTTTGTAATCAGGATTTATTCCTAGTTTTCCACACCGACCAAAATAAAGCCGATGTCCTTACCATTAGTATCTTCCTATGTCTACCAGTCGAAGTAGCGAACCATCCCTGGTAAAGATCTTCAAAGGAAGTAGGCTTAGAATGTACCCCAAAGATACAAGGGATACATTCCATAGCTATTTTGCTAAGGGGCACATTTGTTTGAAAATTCTGATTCAAAATGTGATCAATTTTTTAAAATCAATTTAAAAAAATAGATTTTGAAAAACAAAACAAAAATAACAGTACCTTCCTTATTGGGCAGCTTTTGAAGCGACCCGTGAAACACTGCTCCAGGCGGAGTAACGCCCTAGGGCCGTTGCGGCGCGTTTCATGGGAGCTCCCAAGTTGGAGGCGGGATGCGTGAGAGGTTGTGGCCTTGGAGGAGGGTCGAGTAGTGACGCCTTAAATGATTTTGGTCTAGGCCTATTGTATATGTGCGGGATTTTTAGTGGGCTGCGGAATTATTTCGGGCTATTTGGGAAAATCGGGAAGCGTGGCCTTTAACCCGAATTACCTGAATAAAATTCGAATTTCCAGAACTAGTACCGGATATAGTGCACAGGTTTTTTGGGTTTGGGCTTTGCCCCTGGTATCGGGTGTAAATCCGACTTCGTCGTGCGGGGTGTTGGTTCTGAAATTCGATGGCGTGTTCGGGTCTTGTTCTTTCAACAACAATTTTTTTTTGAACTGTTCAACATCAATTGTTTGTCCTACTATGGCAAATTACTTTGCAGGTCCGAAAGCTGCTGATCAGCGATGGAGCCGCGTCAAGCTCGGGTGAAGCGGTGATCTGTCTACGGTGGTGCCGAAATAGAGAGATAGGCGTTGTTTTGTCACATAGTTTGTCCTATCTTTCCACATCTGTAAAATCGGTGTGTGCGTGCCTTGTAACTTGTTCTTTATTTATAATTATAAATGAGACACGTATTACCATGAAAAAAATTAATACTCGCATGAACATATCGCTCCCTGACCTATCCGCCAGGGAGGCGATCGTTTCTTCCGCCCGATCTCCACCGGCCAACGCGTTGGTCCCCTCTCCCTCTGTCTGCTGCTCCGGCGGCGGGATGGAGGGGGTCCGGTTCCTCCGCTCTATAGTTAGGGTTTGGTTTTGTAGGTTGTGGTGCGCTGTTGGGTGGTGCGAGCGGCACCCGGACGAATAAATCTGCCTCAGCTCCACTCCCACACTGGCGGTGTCCTTCATGGCGGCATCTCGGAGTTGATGGCATCGTGAGTTTGTCGATCCCTCAGATTGGCGGCTTTAGGTTTCATGGATGGTGTCGGCGAGGCAACAACGGCGACCCCATCAAGTGTGTGTCTCTTTCCGCTCTGGCCACGTTGCTACGGTGTTGTGTTCGACGTCATGTCGGAGCAGGGAGCATGTGTCGTCCAAGAGTATGCGTAGACGGTTGTCTGCCCAAGTGACAGCTGGAAAATGATGTATGTTGTGCTAGGTTTGTGATTGGAGGCTGACAATTCCGGTTTCCCCCTTCGACGTCGTAATCGTGCGGGAGTGTCAGTTCTGTAGTTCGATGGCGTGTCCGGTGACATGTTGCCTCGGTCTGATTCTTTCAACGCCAATGGTTCTGCTTTTGGCATACTAGTTTAGAGGTTTGTAAAGTTGCAGATCAGCGATGGAGCCGCGTCGAACTCGGGTGAAGAGGTGATGTGTCTTCCGTCCCTTTAACGGTCGCTTCGGTGGTGTCGAAGGAGGGCGATAGGCGCTAGTTTTTTTTGCATAGATTTATCCTAACTTTTTCAGTTCTGTAAGGTCGATGTGTACGTGCAACAATGCACTTGATACTTATCTATAGATGAGATACGTATTACCATGAAAAAAAATACTCACATCTAACATTTTGTTGTATTCCACGCAAAAAAAACATTTTGTAGTATTAAAGTTGTGGGTATTTGTCTACTCGAGCCATTGTCTAGAATGCGAATTTTGCTAGGGCGCTATGGCGCCCAGCAGCTATCTCTGCCATCCTTTTTCCTTATGGATTCGACCCTGCATGTTGAGTTGTTGACCACAAACCCTACCTCTGCATTTTCTGCATGCATGTCAGGTATCCTAATTCTTTTCCGCATGTATTCGCCTCCCGTACGCCCACGCCAGCTCGTGCCTCCTCTGTCCTCTGCATGGCACAAGGAATCCGATGGGACCATGTTCAGCTTTGCAAAGCATCTTTAGCGTGTAATCCTACCGAAGGTGTTGTAGCTCACACTCTATGTACTCCACTTAGTCTCTAATTTATATAACCATACTTCCATTCAAAATAAAATGTACACGAAAAATAGACGTGTTGACAAGTCGGCTATATTTCCATACTTAGTTTTGAGTTTTGTCAAGTGTAAATTCTCAATTTTGAACGATGTTTAGAACTTTTTTAGACAGATTTTGTCAAATTCGTCGCACTCGGTTTACCGTTTGAAATGATTTTTGACGAGCATGTTCATCTGGAAGTTTCGCACAACTTTCATGTACCTCTGTAGACTGCGACTGATGTATGTGTGTTTGTTAACCACTCTCGCCTCCGCTCGCTGTCGTGAACTCTCGCCTCCGCTCACCGAGTGCCGCACCATGGATATTCGGTGATGGTAAGATGTCTTCGATAAGCGACGTAGATATCCCCAAGTGGCAAGATATCCACAAGTGTGGTTTCGTTACAGAGACATCCTTGGTATTCGATATCCACAAGTGACTATAAAAGTATCCCCCACTTGGATCATGGAGACCGGGTGATATTGCGATAGAGTATCGATTTAGGGGGTGAAGGTATCCACATGTGTATTTTTTTTTTGCAATAGAGGTTATTCAAATAAACAATAAAGGTACCCAAAAGTGGAACCATGGATAACCACTTAAGAGATCCAGTAGGGTAGTTTCCTTGCTACATAGGGTTTTGAATAAGCAATGAGGATATCGAATAGTGGGACAATGGATAACAACTTAAGAGATCCAATATCGCAGTTTCCTTGCCACATAGGGTTTTGAATAAGCAATGAGGATATCGAATATTGGGACCATGGATAACCACTTAAGAGATCCAATATCGTAGTTTACTTGCTACATAGGGTTTTGATTTTTGAATAAGCAATGAGGATATCGAACAGTGGGACCATGGATAACCGATGATGAAGATATACTGTGATGGGGTCGACGATATCACGATAGTCTTCATTTAGGGGTGAAGGTATCCACATGAGTAGTTTTATTGCAATAGAGATTCTTCACATGAACAACGAAGAGATCCACCACTAGGACCATGGATAACCGATGATGAAGATATCCTGTGATGGGGTCGACGATATCATGATAGTCTTCGTTTAGGGGTGAAGGTATCCACATGAGTAGTTTTATTGCAATAGAGATTCTTCACATGAACAACGAAGAAATCCACCACTAGAACCATGGATAACCGGTGGTGGCAATATATTATTCGATAAGCTATGGAGATATCGCCTAGTGGGAATAAGGGTGCCCGGCGTTATCAAATAACGGGTGAAGATATCCACACGTGCGGATGTAGGTTCTTCAAAAGCAATAAAGGTATCCACCCTTGCTATATAGGATAACCACTAAAGATATCAAAAAAAGAGACGAGGAAGAGATTAAAAAAATACATGTACACCAATCACAATAGCTGCTATGTCGAAACAGAAAAGTTACAAAATGAAAGTTGTGCGAAACATTGAGATGAACCTGCTCGTCAAAATATATTTCAAACGGTTCAACCGAGAGTGATGGATTTGACAAAATTTATCTAAGAAAGTTTTGAACGTCGGTTCAAAATTGAGAATTTACAGTCGAGAAAATTCGAAACCGGGTACGGGAATGGAAACAACTTGTCGAGGCTCATATTTTTATGTAAATTATATCTTAAATCTAAGTATGGTTATATAGATTAGAGTGAAATAGATTAAGGCAAATTGAGTTAAAGAAACGATACATTGGAACAGAGGAGGCAATTGATGAGCTGGGCATTTAAATAATCGGCCAAGGGATAAAGAAAGGTTGTACGAGAGAAGGGACAGGGACAGCAAGAAGGGACAGCTAAAAGCACGTAAGTATTGCATAGGGCGCCTAGGGGACAGGGCTAGTAAAATTTCACAAATTTAACCCTTGGATCAAATTTCAGCAAAAAATAACCTATTTTCAAATCTAATTCAAAAACTAACCCTTTTGTCTAGGGTCAAAAGCAGGTGCATGCCGACCTGGGGCACGGATCCCTTTATTAGAGCATCTCCAACCACAATGGCCAAATTTGGCTCCCAAACTGTCCGCGGACACGTCCGCGGACACGCCCGGACGACCCCCAAAAACGTGCCGCTCCAGCCGTTCCCCTAAAAAAGAAACCCCCAAATCCATACAAACCCATGCAACGTAGATATATAGAACGTTGATACATAGTTCATCCGACAGCAGGTCGCCGGATTGACAAACATACTTACAAAAGTAAATTAGAGATGGGCAAATCTCACATCGGAGATTTGCCCTTGCCGGAGCCGCCGCCTTTGGACCGCTTGCGGAAGGCGAAGTACGGATCTTCGTCTTCCTCGTCGACTTGGCCGGCGAGGATCCGCACGGCGCGGGCCTGCTCCTCCGCGTGGCGGCGCGCATTGGCCGCCGCCTTCTTCTTCTTCTCTGCGTCCGCCTCCGCCTCCGCCTGCGACAGCGCGATGGCCGCCTCCAGCGCTTCTTGGTCCTTGCGGCGGCGGCGGCGGGCGTCGGTCTCGGCGGAGGTGAAGGACTGCGCCACCAAATCGAGGGGGAGGTCCGCGTCAGCCCCGGCGACGGCAGCCGCTATGCTCAGCGACTGGCCCGCCCGCTTCGCCTGGCGGAACACTTTGCCCACCGTCTCCGGCGCCCGCGGCGGCGGCACCGGCAGAAGCCTCCACCCCTCCCCATCGGGAAGCAACGCTGCCGCCCGCTCTGTTCGTGTGACACGTAAAGAAAGCTTATTTAATCTACATGAGCCGAACTGAATTGTTGGTTCGCTTTTGCTGTCGGATTGTTTGATGCGATGTCCACTATGTGTGCGGTTCCAAAGCCACCATGGTTCGCTTTGCTCCTACATAGTGGATGGTCTTACTCTTCAAAGGCGTAAATTCCACTCCACCCAATCCGTAGATAGCGAGGTTGAATTCTTGACGAGCCAGTAACCGATGGAGAGCGCCGCCGGCGAGGAGCAGGGACGGAGGCGGCGCCGCTTCGTGCTCGTCCACGGCGTCTGCCACGGCGCGTGGTCCTGGTACCGGGTGGCCACCATCCTCCGATCCGCCGGCCACCGCGTCGACGCGCTCGACATGGCCGCGTGCGGCGCCAGCCCGGGGCGCGCCGCCGAGGTGGGCTCGTTCGAGGAGTATAGCCGGCCGCTGCTGGACGCGCTCGCCGCGCTGGAGCTAAGGGAGAGAGTGGTGCTCGTGGGCCACAGCTACGGCGGGCAGAGCCTGGCGCTAGCCATGCAGACGTTCCCGGACAGGGTCGCCGTCGCCGTCTTCGCCTCCGCCGCCATGCCGGCCGCCGGGAAGCCCATGAATTTCGTCTTCGAGCAGGTGCGTGCCCGCCGCCTGGTCCCTGCTCGATCGGTCCACACCTCCACAAGCCTGCCTAACAGTTCTCGATGTAGTTTGCGCAAGAAAGGGGTCCGGGTTTCTATAAGGACTGCGTGGTGGAGACCACCGGCGACGACCTCAGGCGTCCTTGCAAGACGTTCCTGCTTGGACCGGAGTACATGGCGGAGAGGCTGTATCAGCTCAGCCCACCCGAGGTAACTGCAACCAACTGACGGCACCGGCCGTCGTCCTGCTTCCTCTGATAGCTCGTGCACGCAGGACCTGACCCTGGCGACGATGCTCGTGAGGCCGTCGCGGCGGTTCGAGGAGGGGGTCCTGACGGCGGAGAGGTATGGCGCGGTGAGCCGCGTTTACGTCGTCGCCGAAGAGGACAAGTCGTGGTCGCCGGAGTTCCAGCGGCGGATGGCGTCGTGGAACCCCGGCACGGAGGTGATTGGGCTGGAGGGAGCTGATCATATGCCCATGTTCTCCAAGCCTAGGGAGCTCTCAGATCTCCTTGTGGAGATTGCCGACAAGTACATTTGAGTCTGAAGATGAGTATGGCAGGCAGCAAACTGGGTGTTCAGTTATGGATTCTGAAACTTTCTTCAGAGATTTCATGGGATGTATGGGACTGCAGACTACTGTATCATGGAACCAAGATTTAAAATACTCTATTGCTACAGAAAAGTTCAAACATGTGTGTAACAAGAAGATCATGATACAGAAACATTTATGTTACATTTCTCATCTCCTAAATAAAATATGTGGCTTCCCGACCGCATAGGGAAGTGTCAAAACAGAACTTTCAGAGAACATTATGATACACAAGCATTTACGTTACATTTACATCTCGTCTAAGTGAAACCGTGAGCGGTGCAAGGCAAATTACAGGCTAGTTGATCAAAGGCTCAAGTGCCAGGATACAAAACTGTGTATCTACAAGATCAAGCATCGACCACCAGACTGAAGGAATCCGCCATCGCAAAGAACTCTCTCTGAACCGTCTTCCATGACGACTCCGGTGCCTGGGCATTCAAGGTGTAAAGTTTGCCATCCCTCACGCAGCACACTGCGACATTATGCCGTCGAAACGAAGGGCTTTCAACACAGAACTCTAGCTTGTAGTACTTAACATTGTTCGCGACGTCTTCTCTCAAAGAAGCACCGATAAGAGTAGCGCTGATATCTGGATTTCGCTTTGTCCTTGCGATCCTTCTGAGCACCACTTCCCCGACGTCTCTCGGACCGCCAAAAGACTCAATCCTGTTTCAAACAGTTCAGTACCACCTTAGAGGACACTACAGGTTGGTAATTTGGGAACATATTTCTCAATCAAAGGGCAGCATGCACTGAACTCTTGAGAATTTTTCCGTGGAATAGGTAAATTGTTAATGTGGCACAAACTTTATGATCACATTTTACAAAGCAACTCGTGTGTACTCTTTAAGCAAGTTTGAAAGGTTTTGTTTGGGATACAACTTATAATAGTCATTCCATTAAGAAACTGTAAGTGGCATATAAGTGTACTTACGAGAAGTCTTGCGGTACAGGTGACACAATGACACTAACATTAAGCTCCCATTGGACCCTGGAGGTCCAAAAGCTGCCACAGGTCCACTGATATTCTGAGGTCGAGATGGAGACCTTCCGTTTGACAACGGCGGAGGGTCTAGTGATCTCTGCAGTTATGCTTTCCTCACTTGATTGTATAGTATTGTCTGATCTCCAACCCAGCTTGCTGGATAGATGAACTCTGCAGAGTTACAAGACCTCAGAGTTGATACTTTCACACAAATTGGCAGATATATGCTGAGACTTCAAATAAGTGCTTCACATGATTCTCATTGTTGACACAATTCTAAATAAAATAGTGTTCACAGTTGCAGTATCTTATTAACATGAACATCCGACCGAACAAACCCCCAACATGTTATCTTGTTGAGAACCAGCCACCAGATGCCATCAAGGATCAATCATTATGACATGGAGCACAGGTGGCATTCAGTTCATGGTCCTAAATGCAGCAGGAGATAGCTCGTAATCCACCTATACAACCTCATTGGAGGCATGCATAACATAGCAGATGGGTGTAGTGGGCAGTAGCTGCAAGGACCACATTTTCTGTAGCCACTCGTATTCGTGGCACAAAGGACAATTTCGATGTTTAGATACAAGAAAAGGAAAATGTATTAAACTGAAGGCACACTTTTCTTTGTTAGTCCGGCGACTAGAACTCTGTTCACATAAGAGAAGACAAAGGAGAATTGTTTTGACTGTGAAAACAATGGCTCCAGGGAGTGCCAATACTACTAGAAGCATAAAACACGAGAAAATGACAGGAAACTACGACATTTGGGGCTCAGTTGTCACTTAACTACGACAATTGGAGTAAATGACACATGACTACCATCTCAGGGGTATGGTCGTGACAAAAAACACTAATTTCTCGATTTACTGGGCTTAATCCGTTTTCTGGCAGGTCTGGTCCACCTGTCGGGTCCGACGTGGCAAAAACAGATTAAAAAAAGTAAGAAATCACGAGCAGATTTGGTCAACGCAGCGCTCTTCGCCAGGATCTCAACCTCACTCGCGCCCCAGGTGCGCCGCGCCGCCCACCTGCGCCGCCTCCTCGCTGTCAGGTGCGCCGCCCACCTGTGTCGCCTCTGCTTCGCTGCCTGCGCCGCCGCCGACACGGCCGGAGGACCGCACGATGGAGCGGCGGCCGCCATCGCCCTGGCCGAGGCCCCGCGCGGCCCCACGTCCTCCGGTCGGCGCGGTGGCGTTCTTGCATCAAGGTGGCCGCAATCACCAAGTTCAATGGTGGTGGCCGCAAACGAGCGGGCCTAGAACAGCAGCTCCCTATATATGGGGCAGAGCAGGAGGGAGAGCACCATGGCCACGATGTATCAATTCCTCAACTAATTCCACACGAAATCTTGCTTTAATTCCTGCGTCCAAATCTACATAACTAACTCGATTTTCTCCTCTATAATTGTACTGGCGGGAGCAAGATGCATCGTGAACGGACCAGCTGCGCTACGGGCTGGCCGCGCATCGCATGAGAGCTGCCCGGCAGTGCCGCTCGCGCGACCAGCCGAGTTGCAACGCCGGCACAGCAGCTTGTCCTGCTGTCGCCCTGACCGAGCCGACGGGCCAGCAGAGGAGCACCCGGCCAGCAGAGGAGCACGGAGGCGTCGCCGCCGCTCCCGCCGAGCCCGCAAATGAATCCCGCGCCGAGCCAGCAGAAGAGTACGGACGCGTCGCCGCCGCCCGTGCCGAGCCCGCAGAGGAAGCCCGCGACGCTGGACCGTGGAGACCCCGCGACGGCCAGCGTGGACGCGGAGGCGGGCGCCGGAGGCAGGAGCGCCGCCGCGAGCTGGAGTATGGACGCGCGGGTCATTGGAGGGAGCGGCGGCGGCCGTCTTCCGCGAGCTGAGCGGAGCAGGGAGAGAGGGCGGCGAGTAGAGCACGGCGTGATGCCACTGACTTTCCTCTTATTTATTTTTTATTTTTATTTGTCTTGTTTTTGCCATGTAGGACCTGACAACGGAGCCCACCTGCCAGAAACGGGTTAGGCCCAGTAAATCGAGTGATCAGTGTTTTTTGTCACGACCATGCCCCTGAGATGGTAGTCATGTGTCATTTACTCCAATTGTCGTAGTTAAGTGACAACTGAGCCCCAAATGTCGTAGTTTTCTGTCATTTTCTCCATAAAACACTGATAAAACAATGGCTCAAGACGCAGCTTTCTGACTCATCTCCGCTCATCTTTTCAAGCTCACCATGCCGAGCCTTGCCGCCGTTGACGACACCCTATTGGGCCTGGCTGTTCCAGGGGGAGTGGAGATCACGCCTTCAGCTGAGTACGAGGCCTACATGTATTTCTTCTGCCCTGTCCAGCGTGTTCTGGACCAGGACGAGGGCCGAGTTTTAGAAGTTTTGCTCCGGCCGGTCTTGTATCTTCTTTTTTATTTTGGCCTAGGCCTCCTATGTTTGCTCCTTCTATATCAATATAAAAAGGCAAAGCTTTTGCCTTTGTTTCAAAAAAAAAACACTGATTTATGGCTCTGTTGCACTGTGAGAAAAACCGAATATACTCCAGAACCAACAAGAATATGAAAGGAAATACACAGTTTTCCGTTTCTTTTTCTGAGGGTGGGATGTGAACACAAGTACACAACCAATTCGCATCACTAGCTCTGTACCTTTTGGTGGTGGGGCACAAAGTTGCAACGTGATAGCAACTTGCTCGCGCAGGGATGCCTTGAGCTATGTTTCCGTGGCTGACGGCAAGACCTCGACCGAACAGCACTTTGCTAGAATACTAATAAAACCAGTTTTTCTCAATTTAAGCCTACTTTAATCAAGCATTCTAAACGTGCAGTTATGTGTTACTCTCGGTGTGAATCTGTGAGCGCAATGACCTGGTCAGTATGAATGATTGCCCAAGTTGACTCTAAGTAGGTTGTAGTTCTTCTTTTTGCATTATTAGAATGAGTTAAGGGTGTATAACCTCCCAAATCCGAATTGACAAAAAAAATCCGAATTGACAAAATGGCCAAGAGGAACAGCTCATTCCCTTAACTAAGGAGAAGAGGATGATGATAGCTGAATGAATGTGTTCCTCGAGGAGTAGTTGCATTTCGTAGAACTAAGCTATGATGTCAGCTACCAATCAAATTTGAACGACTTGCAGTTCCTCCAGGCAAAGCAAATCGAAGAAATGAAACCTACAGGACGACAGAAGCGCAGTAGTGGTAGTGGTGGTGGGTAGTTACCGAATCCGTTGTCGGAGTCGAGGCAGCGTGTGAACCGCCGACGGGGTAGAGCACGTCGAGCCTGAGCGAGCGGCCGAGCTCGGGGGAGAGGCCGAGGAGGAAGCTGGTGACGCCCCCGAAGTTGGCCCCCACGGCCGCCGCCGCCGCCGTGCTCGCCCCCACCACCAGCCTCCGCCGGAACACCGACGCGAGCGCCGCGAACTCCTGCGCCGGCGAGGTGGAGCACCGCACCACCACGCCGCCCCCGCGCCGGCCGAGGGGCGCCGGGTGCTGGGCGTGCCGCCTCGCCGCGGCCATCGCGGACCGGACGGGACGGGATGGGTGGGGTGGCTCTTCTGGCTTGCTCGTGGTTTTTGTCGCCGGGAAGTGGAATGTTTGGTGGTGTGGTGCCGAAGTGCCGTGGCGTCTTTTCATTTTCGTTTTCACCGCCGACCGGCGTGGGGAACGCGATGCGTGTCCGGCTGCGCGCCGATGGAACGCTGCCGCGTTCTCCACTTCCGTCCAGCCACTACGCGGAGCGATTCCGATCGGATCCGATCTGGGTCTGTTGGACGCACGCGCGCGAGCACGGGTGAACAAGGGCCGGGTGATGGTTCAAAAGCCAAATGAGTTCCGCCGCCGAGTTACCGACTGACTCGGCTGATTTTTGGTACTGCCACTCCACGGGACCTTTCGGGAAACTTTAGAGCATCTCCATCCAACCACAATGTTCAAAATCGCCACATACCTCAAATTCTTGATACCAAATTACTACAACCATGCAACGTAGATGACGATGCTATTACTACTACCCTATTCTACTCGTCATCGGAGATAATGATGACCGATGTGTCGGAGCCGGAGGTGCCCTGTGCCGGAGCTGGAGTCGGAGGCGTATCCTCGTCGGAATCGGAGAAGAGAGAGGCAGATCCGGCCTGTAGCATCTGAAAGGACAATGATGTCGCCTAGAGGGGGGGGGGTGAATAGGCGATTAAAACTTTTCCGGTTTAGGCTTGCTAATTGCGGAATAAAACTAGGTGTTTAAATTAACAAGCCAACAACCTAAATAAACTAGGCTCACCTATGTGCACCAACAACTTATGCTAAGCAAGACAAGCAACAAGGTGATAGCAATATAGAATACTTCAAGCACGAAGGCTATCACAATGTAAAGTGCATAAGTAAAAAGCTCGGGTATAGAAATAACCGAAGCACGCGGAGACGAGGATGTATTCCCGAGTTCCTCCTTGAAAGGGAGTACGTCTCGTTGGAGAGGTGTGAACCACAAAGGTCGATTCAACCCACAAAGGTTTCACCCTCTTCTCCGATGAACCGCACCACAAAGGTTTGGTTCACCTTCCACTATCGGTATTCCTTCGAGGCGGAATCCGGAGCCTTTCAACAACAATCCGGGCACAACCCACAATGGGATTGGGGGCTCCCGAACGGCTTTCAACAACAATCCGAGGCACAACCCACAATGGATTGGGGGCTCCCGAACGGCTTCAAGTGACCACACAAGGGTCCAACCACCACAAAGGCGTCTAGGGTCCAAGGACCCAAGAGTAACAAGTTCACACGCTTTCAACTTCCACGAATCCTCGTGGAGAGCACACCGATGCACCAAATGCAAAAGGCAAGAGCACAAGTGCTCAAATCCTTCACTCTCAAATTCCAACAAAGCAACAAATGCTTATGGGGGAATAAGAGAGGAAGAACAAAGAGGAGAACCACACAAGAACTCCAAGAACTAGATCCACTAGGTTCCCCTCACTTAGAGGAGATATTGATTGGTGGAAATGTAGATCTAGGTCTTCTCCTTCAATCCTCCAAAGATCAAAGAGTTTGGGTGGAGGGATTGGGAGATATCAAAGAAATGAGCTTGCAACAATGGAGGAGAGAGAAATCTGGGCGAGCTACTTGGCTGGAGGAAGGTGGAGGGGTATTTATACCCCTCCAGAAATTCTAGCCGTTGCCTTCAAAACCACACAGTTTTCACTTAGGCCGGAAGTTCCGGTTGGGCCGGAACTTCCGGTTGAGGCCGGAACTTCCGTCCAAGAACTTCCGGACCCCCAGAAAAGCGACTAAAAAACGGTACTGCACTCGGCCGGAACTTTGGCCGGAAATTTGCCGGAACTTCCGGATGGCCGGAATTTCCGGCCAAACCGGAACTTCCGCCCCTCAGAAAACTGCACACGAAAACGAAGATATCTTGATCATCCGGACTCCGTTTTCGATGTTCTCGGGCTCGTTGGAATCGCAACGAAGAGCTTTACAAGATCATGCAGAGAAACATCATAGTCCAACAATGGAAGATAAAACCAAATGGAGAAAGGTAAAACCTCTCTAAAAAGGAATAACGGCAAACCTCCAAAACCGAAAACGCAACAAGTTTTCCATACGAAATTCGTTTTCGGTGAACTTGGGTTTGTCGTGAAGATCACAACAAGCACCAAAACCCAACAAGGAGAAAACCAAGTAAGAACCAAGAAAGATGAAATGCCAAGTATGCAAAGGTTTGAGCTCTCCACAAAGATGCGATCAAGTTACTCACTTGAGAGCCCCTCTTGATAGTACGCCGTCTATCCTAAAACCCGGTCTCCCACTAACAACATGAGACCGGTAAAATAGAAAACCTATCAAGATCATACCTTTGCCTTGCGCATTCCACTTGAGCTCGATGATGACGATCTTGACTCTCTCAAGTTGGAACACCTTTCTTGATTGTGCTTGCTAGCACATGCTTGATGAAGACTTCTCCAAATGCTCCCCCATACACCATTATGGGAGGGCCTCGCAAAGCTCCGTCTTCATGTCTCCTTTGCAAGCTTCAATCAAATGATGTCTTTCGAGATGGATCATATTGAGCTTGCACTTCATCTTCTTATCTTGATATAGATGATGGCTTGGAGATAAACATGAAGTTCACTCAATCTTCTTTTCCAAGCCATGCTTGCAATAAGCTCAACTCTTCACATGACCATTCTTCATATAAACCCTTGAATAGACATTGGTCATCATGTCATCTTCTAGAGTCCAACACATGAACTCCAAACATTTCCTATGGACAAGATCTACAAGTATATCTCAATGCAAACATTAGTCCATAAGGATTGTCATTAATTACCAAAACCACGCATGGGGCAACACATGCACTTTCAATCTCCCCCATTTTGGTAATTGATGACAATCCCTTTTACGAGGGTTTATATAATGAATTAAGCAACCAAGCAACACAAAGAGCAAGGATGCAAGAGCAAGAAAGGCAAATGCTTGAGAACGAAACTAAAGCATAAAACCAACAACTCTTAAACCCTCTAAACTTCTCCCCCATTGGCAACGATTGCCGAAATGGGTGAAAAGTAAGAAGGCCAATATAATAAGAGCTCCCCCATAATGTGTGCATTTCTCATAATATGAGTGAAATCAAATGCACATATCCAATAACGAATAGTTGGAAAGGAGATCAAACTATATTGAGGATCCAAAGATTGCAAATGAAAATCAAATAGAAAGATACTTCAACGAAAGAAGCAAGCAATCAAAAGGATCCGAAAAATGTTCTAAATATCAAGAGGGAACTCCCCAAGGTACGTGCACAAATAGGATTTCTATTTCAATATAGTGTGCACAACATGGAATCCTCACTCCCTCCTAGATAAATTCGAACACAAGCCCATGCAAGAGAATATAAATGAGAAGTGAGGCAAAACAACTTGCAACAAATACACTCATTTTGCAACATGAGCAAGGAGCGGCAAATAAAAGGATGGGTGTGAGATATAAAGACATTTTAGGAGACTAATACAAGGATGAGCAAAATCATCAACATAGTCTTTCAAAAAGTGTTGCACATTAGTGCATATCATGTCTTTCACATACTCACACACCAACGGAGATAAATCAAATAGCTCCACAAGCTTAGAAGGATGCACAAAGCATAACACAAAAAATAAAGCTTGTGCCTTTTAGAAACCACCAAAGAATCAAAAGCAATAAGAGGTGGTCACTAAAGAATTGGAATATCAATTAAAGATGTAACTATTCTCATGTGTATAAGTTTCTAAGTAGACACGAATCACGAAGATATAAGTCCACAAATAAACATGTACACACAAAATAGGTACAAAGGTAAGGGTCATGATATCCAAGAGGAAGTCATAAATACACCAATAAGATTTTTGCTTAAAAGCATAGCACAAAGCTCAATTTTATCTTAAAGGGATATAGATGAACTTCCAACCTATACTCATCATAGCATCAAAAACTATCCACAAAGGATAAAGGTGATAAACGGGATGCTCCGAGTAAGATAACAAGTATCACAAAACGCAAATGATTTTGAAAATTCATCAATGTTGCACATGAGAGACTTTAAGTAGAAAGTGCTAGATTGACATAAATGGGATCGATGAATCATGAAAATGATTATATATATTCCCTTTGATATGTAATCATCCCGGCAACTCACATTTGCAATAAAGACGTTTTGCAAGAATCAAAAGAATTGCAACCAAAGAGATTCATGCCATGAAACAACCTACACAAGGTTGAGAGCTAGAAAAGTATGCATGAGGTAGATACTTGTTACCGAGATAGCATTGGTGATGTAGAAGATAGGAGCTCATGATCATCCAAGCTTGGCTCCAATAAGCACATGGTGACAACACCTTCCTTGTAGATGAGACAAGCTTCCAATGCATCTCCAATATACCTAAAACAAATTCAAGTACAAAATGGTACCCAAACTCATTGGGTCCAAAGTAGTTAGAGCAACTACAATACATAGGACAAACTCCACATAAATATGTGCATATTAATGTGAAATTGAATTTCATGCACATCTTAGCCATTTAGGATTTGATGGAGTTTATCCTATATATTGGATCAACGAAAGTAAGCATGCCAAAAGATATACATATAATAAATATGCATGCACATGACTTTCAAGAACCAAACGAGATATAATTTAGACAAAACACCAAGTAAACCAACAAAGCACACACAAGTGTGACAAGAAAACAAATGTCCAAATTATATCAAATACCAAATCAACACATGAGTGAAGATACCACTTTGAAAAGATACCAAATGAAAATGTGGTCAAGGAATAACCAAACCCTCTACATTTTTCATGATGGCACAAAGTACCAAGACGAAAATGCTTGTCTTCAAGAGACATATCATCGGGATCAAATACCAAATGAAGACAACTAATGTTCAAAAACATATAGGATTGCTCCCCCAAGATGTGTGCATTATTTATGATTTTGCATTTGAATACAAAATGCACACAAATGAGATCATCACTCTCCATAAATATATTATTCGACCACTAGTCATGTTCAAGAACGCAAGAAATTGCAATACCAATTTAAAGAGCGGTGTTTTACTCAAAGTAGGATAGCTTCCCAAGAATAGTGCATTATCAAGAAGTATGACTTTTGAAGATCAATGCACAAGAATTGGTTCATTGCTTTTCCCAACTCAAGAAAGCACAAAACAAATTTCAAGTAGAGCAATAAAGGATCCAAAGAAACAAGGAAGACAAACGAGAGTTAGATCAAAACAAATCCTTGGCAATCAAATAAGGCAATTCAAAGCAAGAGCCAAAATGAATATGATCAATATATTTACCACAATATGATTATCACTTGCCAAGACAAGTAATGTATGGAGATATTTCTCGGTGGTGGATTGCAAAGATATATTCAAGATCATATTCACAAAACATAAGCATATGGCAAAGGATAGGAATTAAAAGCCATGCTTAGATAGATAGATATTCTTGATAGCTTCAAAAATCACGCAATAGTGCAAAGCAACTCCAAGGAGTAGCTTGAAGCAATTGGTTTCCCAAAGAGATATATGAGAACATATTTAGGGAAAGCCATATCAAGAAATTCCATCACAAACAAGATCCAACGGAGAGAGGCAAAAGCATTTAAGCAAAAAGGAACTTGTTTGAGAAACATGCCACAAAGGAAAAGATAATGAAATATCAATTCTAGGTGGCAATACCTCACATGTTCACATTTTCTAGGTTGTAATATGCACATAGCTTATTACTCCCCCATAACGTGATAATCCATTTTCTTTAAAGCAAGAGGCAAACAAAACCAACTCGAGAAATTAATGGACATAATAGAATTTGAATTTCTCATGAGCATGACATACCACATAGAGAATAGATAAGATTGATATATCATCACTAAGTGGTATTCCTCATGTACACACATTTTTGGTTTGTGAAGTGCACGAAGCATATCACTCTCCAAAAATGGAATGGTCCATTAATCTCTCAAAAGAGAGCCAACAAGGTAATATATCAAATAAAAGCAATAAGGCTCAACACAAGTAAATGGTGTGCAAACCAACATACACATACTTGATTTCTCAAGATAAGTAAGTAGAGAGCACAACACATACAAACACTAGCAAGGTACAAAACCAAACACATGCAAGGGTGCAAGCAACTTTCAATGTATATATGATTTAAATAAAAGTTACCGCAAGGAGGAAACATTGGATATGAGGTAGAACAATATAATCCAAATGACTTGGCTTGAGAGAATATAATTGATGAAGATCCCTTAATTCTTCATGATGTAGCCAAGTCTCCAATGCCCCAACAACACCTATTGATCAAGTTTTAGCTTGTTGGTCCCCAACCAAGTTGGGTCCTAAGAGGTTAGTCACAATAGGTTTGGCAACCCAAATGGTTCTTTTCTTGACACCACTTTGAGTACCAACATATTTGGCAAACACATTGCCAACCTTATCCTTCCGAAGAGAATAAACATCATCAATATAATGGGGTTGGATAAGGTACCATTTGTGCATGAAGAAGCAAGGTGACCCTTCTCACGGCATAGGTAGCAACATCGACTTCCTCCTCTCTTCTTGTTGGAATCTTGACTTGAGGAGGAGTAGCTGATTCTTCTTGGGAAGAGGTCGTTCTTCAACTTGAGGAACTTGAGTTTGAACTTGAGGCTTCTTCCCTTGTTGCTTCTCACTAAGAGCCTTCTTCTTCAAAGGGCAAGATCTAACATGGTGCCCTTCAACTTTGCACTTGAAGCAAACAATCTTGGCCGAATCTTTAACTTGTTCTTGGCCCTTGTTCTTCTTGATAGACTTGGACTTGTTCTTGTTATTGGAGTTGAATCCAAGTCCACTCTTGTCATTGGGGCGTCTTTGAACACTCAACATATTGTCAAGTGTGGACTTCCCAACATGACGCTTTTCCAAGTCTTTCTTCAAAGAAGTGACTTGGGCCTTGAGCTCATTTAGTTCCTCTACATGGTTAGTATCAACAAAAACACTAGAGGAAGTAGAAGCTTCATTGTTAGAGCAACAAGGCAATGAAAGTAATTCATCACAAGATGTAGAAATATTGTGAGTGGATGAATCACTAGGACTAGCACATGGCAATAAAGCATTTTAGTAGAAGTTGTGCCTTTGTCCACATGAGGCTCACAATGTTACCTTTGTAGAAATAGCCTCATGAGCTAACTTTAGCCTAGCATGGGATGCTAGAAGATCATCATTAGAGCTAGAAAGCTTTTCATGACTTTCTTCCAATTTCCCATACTTGCTAGATAGCAACTCAAGTTGAGCCCTTAGCTCAACATTTCCTTCAAAATAGATGCTTCACAAGAAGTGGAGTTAGTAGCACAAGCATCATTAATATTAGAAATAGAAGGAGACAATTTGGCAAGCTTATCATTCTTAGATAGTTGAGTTTGGAGTTGATCATGAGACTTGATAAGGAGAGAGTGTTCACTTTCTAAAGCCTTGTGAGCTTTGTCAAGTCTCTCTATGTCCTCACTTAGTCTAGCATTGCCAACACCAAATTCAACTTTTTCCTTTTTAAGCACTTTAAATTTAGCAAGGGCATGATCTCTTTCCTTAATGATTTTAGCAATAATAAGATCATTAGACTCATCAAGAGATTCAAGTCTCTCTTCAAGAGAAGACCTAAGTTCTTCTTCTTCTTCAAGAGAAGCTTTCAAGGAAGCTATAGTAATAGAGTCATCCCTCTCAATTTGACATTTCTCATCAAATTGACTTTCCAAATCCTCAATAAATTCCCTACTCTTAGTAACATAATCAATGATTTCACAAAGAGGAGGGATAGCTTTACTACCTTTGGGGAGAGCACCAAGTACCATCTCACCCATCTTGGTTAAGGATTCAAAATCAAAACCTTCTTCATGAGAATCCTCATCCTCATCATCACAATTTGGATTTGAGGTGGGAGACACCTCGGAATCCTTAGCCATAAGGCAAACATGATTAAAGAATGAAGAATTACTTGAAGCACCATTTAGGTCCATGTCTTGTTCCAACAAATGTTGGGATTCCTCTACATTGTTAGTCATGCAAGTACTAGAGGATATGGAAGCATTGTTTTCATGGCAACAAGACATATGAAGCATATCATCATGAGATTTAGTTAAACAACTATTACATGATATGCAAGGACTATCAACTCTAGCATGTATGACATTTGGAGTGCTAGAAGAGTTTAAGTCCAAAGATAGAACATTGCAATGTGATAGAGAAGAAGTATAATCAATAGTAAGTTCACCATCACCAATGCAATTTCTATCACCACTCACCATATCATTACCTTGTGACAAATCACATGTTGGTGAAGTGGAAGAAGTTGTGAACTCATCACGGCCGGAAGTGGAAGGAGAACAATCATCCTCAATAATTTTGGACACTTCATATATATCTTGAAGCTTGGTCCAAAGCTCATGAGCGTTCCGAAAAGGCATGATTGAAGCAAGAACTACATCGCTCAAAACACATATAAGACCATTAGAAACTAGAGTCTCGAGATGAGAGTTTTCCTCATCCTCTAAAGATAATTCTTGAGAATCCTTTGGAGGAGAAAAACCCACATCCACAATCCTCTTAATATAATTTGGACCCATGGCCCTAAAAAGATTAAGCATGCGAATTTTCCAAACATCATAATTTGTGCCATCGAATATGAAAGTGGGATCGTGCACTAATTCCCTAAACGACATCTTTTACTCTCTAGGCGGTAAAGCCCAAAAAGAGAGCCCAGGCTCTGATACCAATTGAAAGGACAATGATGTCGCCTAGAGGGGGGGTGAATAGGCGATTAAAACTTTTCCGGTTTAGGCTTGCTAATTGCGGAATAAAACTAGGTGTTTAAATTAACAAGCCAACAACCTAAATAAACTAGGCTCACCTATGTGCACCAACAACTTATGCTAAGCAAGACAAGCAACAAGGTGATAGCAATATAGAATACTTCAAGCACGAAGGCTATCACAATGTAAAGTGCATAAGTAAAAAGCTCGGGTATAGAAATAACCGAAGCACGCGGAGACGAGGATGTATTCCCGAGTTCCTCCTTGAAAGGGAGTACGTCTCGTTGGAGAGGTGTGAACCGACACAACGGTTCAACAACCACAAAGGTTTCACCCTCTTCTCCGATGAACCGCACCACAAAGGTTTGGTTCACCTTCCACTATCGGTATTCCTTCGAGGCGGAATCCGGAGCCTTTCAACAACAATCCGGGCACAACCCACAAAGGGATTGGGGGCTCCCGAACGGCTTTCAACAACAATCCGAGGCACAACCCACAATGGATTGGGGGCTCCCGAACGGCTTCAAGTGACCACACAAGGGTCCAACCACCACAAAGGCGTCTAGGGTCCAAGGACCCAAGAGTAACAAGTTCACACGCTTTCAACTTCCACGAATCCTCGTGGAGAGCACACCGATGCACCAAATGCAAAAGGCAAGAGCACAAGTGCTCAAATCCTTCACTCTCAAATTCCAACAAAGCAACAAATGCTTATGGGGGAATAAGAGAGGAAGAACAAAGAGGAGAACCACACAAGAACTCCAAGAACTAGATCCACTAGGTTCCCCTCACTTAGAGGAGATATTGATTGGTGGAAATGTAGATCTAGGTCTTCTCCTTCAATCCTCCAAAGATCAAAGAGTTTGGGTGGAGGGATTGGGAGATATCAAAGAAATGAGCTTGCAACAATGGAGGAGAGAGAAATCTGGGCGAGCTACTTGGCTGGAGGAAGGTGGAGGGGTATTTATACCCCTCCAGAAATTCTAGCCGTTGCCTTCAAAACCACACAGTTTTCACTTAGGCCGGAAGTTCCGGTTGGGCCGGAACTTCCGGTTGAGGCCGGAACTTCCGTCCAAGAACTTCCGGACCCCCAGAAAAGCGACTAAAAAACGGTACTGCACTCGGCCGGAACTTTGGCCGGAAATTTGGCCGGAACTTCCGGATGGCCGGAATTTCCGGCCAAACCGGAACTTCCGCCCCTCAGAAAACTGCACACGAAAACGACGATATCTTGATCATCCGGACTCCGTTTTCGATGTTCTCGGGCTCGTTGGAATCGCAACGAAGAGCTTTACAAGATCATGCAGAGAAACATCATAGTCCAACAATGGAAGATAAAACCAAATGGAGAAAGGTAAAACCTCTCTAAAAAGGAATAACGGCAAACCTCCAAAACCGAAAACGCAACAAGTTTTCCATACGAAATTCGTTTTCGTGAACTTGGGTTGTCGTGAAGATCACAACAAGCACCAAAACCAACAAGGAGAAAACCAAATAAGAACCAAGAAAGATGAATGCCAAGTATGCAAAGGTTTGAGCTCTCCACAAAGATGCGATCAAGTTACTCACTTGAGAGCCCCTCTTGATAGTACGCCGTCTATCCTAAAACCCGGTCTCCCACTAACAACATGAGACCGGTAAAATAGAAAACCTATCAAGATCATACCTTTGCCTTGCGCATTCCACTTGAGCTCGATGATGACGATCTTGACTCTCTCAAGTTGGAACACCTTTCTTGATTGATTGTGCTTGCTAGCACATGCTTGATGAAGACTTCTCCAAATGCTCCCCCATACCCATTATGGGAGGGCCTCGCTAAGCTCCGTCTTCATGTCTCCTTTGCAAGCTTCAATCAAATGATGTCTTTCGAGATGGATCATATTGAGCTTGCACTTCATCTTCTTATCTTGATATAGATGATGGCTTGGAGATAAACATGAAGTTCACTCAATCTTCTTTTCCAAGCCATGCTTGCAATAAGCTCAACTCTTCACATGACCATTCTTCATATAAACCCTTGAATAGACATTGGTCATCATGTCATCTTCTAGAGTCCAACACATGAACTCCAAACATTTCCTATGGACAAGATCTACAAGTATATCTCAATACAAACATTAGTCCATAAGGATTGTCATTAATTACCAAAACCACGCATGGGGCAACACATGCACTTTCAGCATCTCGTCTCCGCTTTCATCTGCTCCTCGACGAAGCCGACCCTGTTCCTCATCTGACCGATGAGGATGCGGTCAGCCTCGGCCTAGAGCTGCTGCTCGGCCGCACGGTGCTCCGCCGCCTCGCTTGCTGCCTCAACTGCTCCGCCTCCGCCTGTGCTCTCCACTGCTCCGCCACCGCCTCCGCCTGATATTTGCCTTCCTCCTCCTCCATCCGTTGGCGGAACTTTGCACCCGTCATTATGTCGAATGCGGGCTCCGCATCGACGAAGACATAGCCGACAGATGCATGCTCCGCCGCCTGCACCTCCGTCGCCGCCTGAGCTTCCGCCGCCATTACTGCAACCTCTGCCACGTCGTGCGCCATCGCCTCCCGGTAGATCTGTGCTCTCTTCTCCGGTGTGGGCATTGCGTAGGTGGTCGGAAGGCTGCGGGGCATGGTGGAGTTGGAGGATGGGGAGGAAGTGCCGGATGTGGTGGATGCGGAGAAGACGATTGCGGCGGCGGAAGGAGTAGTGGAGTGGCTAGGGTTCGCTCCAGGCTGTCACTTATAACCGGAGATGGCCTCCTCGGGTGAAGCGCCGGCCGGTACGCCATGAATGCCAACACGTGGACGGACGGTCAAGGTGACCTCTCCGCGTGGACGGGAGGTCAAGCGTGGGGCTGCGGTGTCAGCGACCTCAGGCGGACGCGTCCGGGCGGCCCCAAACCCTCCCCACATATGACCCACAAGTATAGGGGATCGCAACAGTCTTCGAGGGAAGTAAAACCCAAATTTATTGATTCCACACAAGGGGAGACAAAGAATACTTATAAGTCTTAGCAACGGAGTTGTCAATTCCACCACACCTGAGAAAGCACTAGCAACAAACGTGGTGTGAAACCAGCAGTAATATGAGAGTAATAGTAGCAGCAACACAGAGGCAATGGCACCAGAAAATAGTTGCTTGCGTGGAGTTGACGGGAAAGCAATGATGATTACAGATGGACCGGGGTTCCCAGCTATCTACACTAGAGGTAACTCTCCAAGAACAAGTGTTGGGTGAACAAATTACAGTTGGGCAATTGACAGAATTGAAATAACATTAAGACAGAACATCCAGTCTATTAATCATACGTAGGCATGTTTTCCATATATAGTCCTACGTGCTCGCAATGAGAAACTTGCATAACATCTTTTGTCCTACCAGCCCGTTTGCAGCGGGGGCTCAAGGGAAACTACTGGTAATTAAGGTACTCCTTTTAATAGAGCACCGGAGCAAAGCATTAGCACTTAGTGAAAACATGTGGTCCTCATATCAAAACCATCCCCTCCGGTTATCCCAGTTGCTGTCACTCCGGGGCCTCGGGTTCCGGGCAAAGACATGTGCAAACAACTTGTAGATACAATCTAAGCAACAATTATAGAGCTTAAATATAAGATCATGCCACTCGTGCACTAGTGACAAGCATTAAACACAACAAGATTGCAGCAACAATAACTCACAAACCTTAATGGATAGACTGATCATAATGTAACAATTCATCGGATCCCAACAAACACAACACCGATTACATCATATGGATCTCAATCATGTAAGGCAGCTCATGAGATCATTCTATTGAAGTACATGGGAGAGAGACATTGAATAATACTTTGGAGACATTGCATCCACAGTTTACATAAGAGTTAACTCAAAAAGCAATAGACTCTAATAAAAGGTATTTAACCAACACAAAGGAAGATTTAAGTTTCAGCGTTTGCTTCAAATTTTAACATATTTATCTCATGGATATTGTCAACACAAAGCAATATAATAAATCCAATATGTAGCATATAACAATTGTTGTACCAAAATTGACACTAGTGTTTGCTTGTGGAAGATAGAAAGAAGTAGGAAAACTGACTCAACATAAAAGTAAAAGAAAGGCCCTTTGCAGAGGGAAGCAGGGATTAAATCATGTGCTAGAGCTTTTTAGTTTTTGAAATCATATAGAGAGTAAAAATTAAGTTTTGAGAGGTGTATGTTAATTGGTCAACGAATCAGTAGTGGAAAGTACAATATGACCCCGGCTAAACAGACTTTTAAGAGCGGCTCCCATGAAGGACGTTATTTCTACCAGGAAGATAGATCGTCCCTCTTTTTCTCTTTGGTTTACACATGCATATGTTTCACTGAGTATTCAGTTGACAAAATGTGAAGAGATTAAGCGGTTAAAGTTGTAATTAATTGGGACTGGGCACCCCGTTGCCAGCTCTTTTTGCAAAATTAATATATAAGCGGATGTATATGCCGCTAGTCTGAAGGTAAAGTCTGCTTGACAAGTGACATAAAGACATCCACCACGTCCTCATGAGCTTGGTAAACATTGACACAAAAATGAGTAGTAACAATTTTGAATAGTTTAAAGGTAGCACATGAAAAATTTACTTGGAGTGGCAAGGAAATACCACATATAGGTAGTTATGGTGGACACAGATGGCATGGATTTTGGCTCAAGGATTTGGATGCACGAGAAGCATTCCCTCTCAGTACAGAGTTTAGGCTAGCAAGGTTATTTAAGCAAACAAGACTATCAACCGGTACACCAAGTTTTATATGACCAACATATTGCAAAAATTATAAGACTCCACACTGTTTTTAATAGAAATATCTAGACCTTAGAGATACCATTCATGCAAACCAAATTTCAACAAGCTTTACGGTAGTTCTTCACTAATGGGCTTAACTTACATGATGCAAAGTTTAATCATGACCTACTTGTTAACTCAAAACAATTGACAAGTATCAAATTATCCAAGTTAGTGATCTACAAGAGTTTTAAGTCTTTTCCATTATACCATTTACCACATGCAACATTTTCTGTTCCAACCAAACACCAATCAATTTATTTCAATAACTCTCCAAAAAGTATAAGTGAAGTAAGAGAGTACTTTCTTTTAAAGAACTAATAGCTCTGACAAGAGATACATGAAAACAAGAGTTAAAAGCTTAACATCGCTAGATATGAATACTCAATAAGTATAAGTGAAGAATAGGAGTATTCTAATGAAAAAGCGGAGCGTGTCTCTCTTCCAATCAAGAATGCTAGGATCCAATCAAGTTGATATCAGAAAATAAAAATAACATACTGAAAATAAAAGCACACAGACGCTCCAAAAACAACACATATGAGGTGAAAGAATTAAAATATAGTTTCACTAGAGATGACCTGATAATTTTGACGATGAAGAAGGGGATGCCTTGGGCATCCCCAAGCTTAGACGCTTGAGTCTCCTTGAAATATGCTGGGGAGATCCATGGGAGCCTCCCCAAGCTTATGCTCTTCACTCTTCTTGATCCCATTATATCACTCTTCTCTCTTAACCCTTGAAAACTTCCACCATACCAAACTCAATGTAATTCTCATTAGAGGGGTTAGTACTCAAAAACTTTAATCCACTTTGGTTCTGTAGTGACACATTGCAAGAACTCAATAAAACATTAGCTACAGCCCTCCATGTTAGAGAACCTTGCTTAAAGCCCACAAGAGACAATGCAAAAAACAGAGACAGAATCTGTCAAAACAGAACAGCCAGTAAAGATGATTTTTTGCGAGGCACTTCCGTTGCTCAGATCGAAAAACGTTGAACTAACGAAAGATGCGTACATATATCAGGATTACGCAAAAATTGCAGATTAAAATCGCATATCTATGAATTTAGGAATTTCGTACAGTGAACAGCAAAAATCTGTTTCTGCGCAGCAATCAAAATCTAGCATCATCTTATCATTAGAGACTTTTCTTGGCACAACAATACGAAAAAGTAAAGATACAAAGGAGTTTCTACAGAAGTAGACAAGCACCTTGACTCAATAAAAGAAAAATTGCATAAAAGTAAAATGGGTTACCTCCCATAAGCGCTTCTCTTTAATGCCTTTTAGCTAGGCTTGATAGTTTTAATGATGCTCACATAAAAATAGAAAATGAAGCAAAAGGAGCATCAAGAAGAAAATTTGAAACACATTTAAGTCTAACCCACTTCCTATGCATAGGAATCTTGTATACAAATAAATTCATAAAGAACAAAGTGACAAGCATAGGAAGATAAAACAAGAGCAACTTCAGAACTTTCAGCATGAGAGGTGTTTTAGTAACATGAAATTTATAAAACCATATTTGCCTCTCTCATAATAATTTTCAGTAGCATCATGAACAAACTCAATAATATAACTATGACATAAAGCATGCTTTTCATGATCTACAAACACATAATTTTTATCAAGCTCCAAATAGTGGGATTAAAACTTTCAAACCCACTTTTAACAATTTTATAACAAGATAATTGATCACTCTCAAGAGGTATGGGACTCCATCTAGATAAAGTCAAGACCTCTCCAATCCCATTTTCAATAGTAGAATACATAATATTATCAAGCAATATAGGACCATCATCTAGAGCTTTATCATAAACATTTTCTAAACAAACCTCCTTATTACCATGCATTTCGATATCAGGCACAAATAAAGGATTATCTTAAGATTTATCAAAATAGCATGGATTATCATAAATAACAGTAGCATAATCATTTCCACAAGTTTCATTCATTGGGAATACTTCAAGAGAATCCACAGGAACATAACATTCATCCTCCTTTGATAAGCATGGAGGGTGATCAAATAATGTAAGAGTTAAAGAGTTACTCTCATTAGAAGGTAGGCATGGGTAGCTAATCCATTCTTCCTCCTTTTGTTCATCACTCTCTTCCTCTTTTTCATCCAATGAGATTTCAGATTCAGCAATTTCTTCTTCCACGGGTTCCTGCAAATCGTGAGTACATTCTTGTGCATGAATGAGTCTCTCTTTATAATCAATGATATAACAATTATTGCTGAAATTTTCTATGCAATAATCAAGGATAAAAGAGACCTTATCTTTAAGTTTATTACAAGCAACACAAGTTTCATAGTTTTTAGCCATGAAGGAATCTATTTCAGAAGCTCCATAAATAAAACAAATTGTTCTACTTCTTCAACTCCAAGATGAATATAGTTATTCCAATGATAGTTCACAATTAAAACTTCTTCACTAAAGCCACATTGGAATTTAAGATGTTTAGTATCCTGTTCAGAGCAACAATTTATATCATGGCGTTCAAGCAAAATTTCAGCAATTTGATTTAACTTTTTTAACATGCCTCTCATGATTTTACCCTCTCTTGATTCTCTATACTTTATATATAATTCTTTAGCTTTCATAAACATAGAGGTTCTAGCATGTTCTTCCATAGCAACAGTTTTTTAGATTTTTCAGTTTTTAATTTTTTTATGGATTTTCGGGTATATAAGAAAAACAAAACTAAACAAAAGAAAACTAAACAAAACTAAACTAAGCAAAACAAAACTAGACAAAATAAAATAAAAACAGAGAGAGAGGTAGAGTGTACTCCAGGTGAACTTATGAGTAGAGCTATGCTCCCCGGCAACGGCGCCAGAAAATAGTCTTGATGACCCACAAGTATAGGGGATCGCAACAGTCTTCGAGGGAAGTAAAACCCAAATTTATTGATTCGACACAAGAGGAGACAAATAATACTTATAAGCCTTAGCAGCGGAGTTGTCAATTCCACCACACCTGAGAAGCACTAGTAACAAACGTGGTGTGACAGCAGCAATAATATGAGAGTAATAGTAACAGTAACACAGAGGCAATGGCACCAGAAAATAGTTGCTTGCGTGGAGTTGACGGAAAGCAATGATGATTACAGATGGACCGGGGTTCCCAGCTATCTACACTAGAGGTAACTCTCCAAGAACAAGTGTTGGGTGAACAAATTACAGTTGGGCAATTGACAGAATTGAAATAACATTAAGACAGAACATCCAGTCTATTAATCATACGTAGGCATGTTTTCCATATATAGTCCTACGTGCTCGCAATGAGAAACTTGCATAACATCTTTTGTCCTACCAGCCCGTTTGCAGCGGGGCCTCAAGGGAAACTACTGGTAATTAAGGTACTCCTTTTAATAGAGCACCGGAGCAAAGCATTAGCACTTAGTGAAAACATGTGATCCTCATATCAAAACCATCCCCTCCGGTTATCCCAGTTGCTGTCACTCCGGGGCCTCGGGTTCCGGGCAAAGACATGTGCAAACAACTTGTAGATACAATCTAAGCAACAATTATAGAGCTTAAATATAAGATCACGCCACTCGTGCACTAGTGACAAGCATTAAACACAACAAGATTGCAGCAACAATAACTCACAAACCTTAATGGATAGACTGATCATAATGTAACAATTCATCGGATCCCAACAAACACAACACCGATTACATCATATGGATCTCAATCATGTAAGGCAGCTCATGAGTTCATTCTATTGAAGTACATGGGAGAGAGAATACCAACTGGCTACAGCTAGAACACGTAGTCCATGGGGGAACTACTCACGAAGCATGGTGGAGGCGGTGGCGTCGATGGAGAAGGCTCCGGGGTCAATCCCCGTCCCGGCAGGGCGCCGGAACGAGATCTTCTGACCCCCGAAACTAGGTTTCGATGGCGGCGGAGCTCTACCAACTAGCTACAGCTAGAACCCGTAGTCCATGGGGGAACTACTCACGGAGCATGGTGGAGGCGGTGGCGTCGATGGAGAAGGCTCCGGGGGTCAATCCCCGTCCCGGCAGGGCGTCAGAACGAGATCTTCTGACCCCCGAAACTAGGTTTCGATGGCGGCGGAACTCTGGAGTGTTTCTCGTAAAATCCTTCTTTTATAAGGGTTTTCTCCGCGGAGGCAATATATGGTCCATAGGGCGGCGTAAGGCGGCAACCGAGGGGCTGATGGCCCTTGACGTAGTTACCTGCGTCAAAAGAATATGGGTTAGGTTGAGACTCCAAGTGCAGAGTGTATAGTATAGGAAAGACGGTTTTCCCCACGAGGGGTGACTCGAGGGTTTAATATCGAACTCTCGGGGAATCAGTAGTGAAAGATTTATCTTCTTATCCTTCTCTTGAAAACCTACAAAACAAAGTAAATTGTTTGTGCCCTCAACCTCACCAAGTGGTTGTCAAGCACAAGGTGTGAGAATGATATGAAAATATAATGAATGCAAAACAGTAAATAAATATGCAATGATGATAAATAAATATGCAAGGATGGTGGAAACAATGATGGATGATATTTTTGGGTTTTGTATTGTGAATGCAAGATGTAAAAGTGTTTTTGTATTTTCGGATTTTTAAATGGCAGAAAATGTAAAGTGGATAAAAGTTGTTGGAAAGGTGTTTCTTATGATTAAAATGGACCGGGTTCATGGTTTCACAAATGCACTCTCTCTTTAATAAAGTGGTAGACAATGGAACACTAGAATTGACATATGAGATTGCAACATAAATGTTTCATGACAAGTTACTAATTATATGGGCATCACGTCCTAACATAGAGATCTTTTGTTTATTAATCTCTCTTATACTCCACCAAGATGCGAACTAAATCATAACACCTTCGTAATTAAGATAAATCAGAGCATAGCATTAAGTTTCAAGACATGAAGTTAAAATAAGAACATGCTAGATCTAGTCATGGAGTAGTGGCAATGGTCACACTCACATCTCCGGTAGCAAGGTATTTTTCTTTATCCCTAGTGAGACAACAAAGTAAGGTAAAGCACCCAAGTGGATCGCGGAACTTTCTCTCACGTTCACCGCACTAGCCACCCCCCGTTACTCCAACTAATGCACACGTTCCCCCTCACACGCTCTCATAGACATGCTTGATCATAACAAGTAAACAAGAACGGGTACATAATATGCATCTACTTTCATAACTGAAACAAACTATTGCAATCTCAAACATATATTAACTCATAAAAAGATCCAGAGAGGAGAGATACATAAGTTACTTCCACAAACCCATAGTCCAGGGGTGGACTACTCCCTCTTCATCATGGAGATGGTGGAGAAGTCGCTGGAGAAGATGGAGACCACGCCGGCAGCGCCCCGCCGGAGTTTTCCCCCTCCAATCTGCAACTCCAGGTCTCTGTTTCGTGGTTTCTGTGTTTCTGCGGCGCTCCTTTCCGAAGGGCGTCGGGGACTATTTTTATAGTCGTTTTTAGGTCAAGACGGAGGCTCGGGAAAAAAGATCGACGGCAACGGAGCCACGAGGCCCAGATGGTGGGTCCCACGCGGCCAGATTCCTTGGCCGCGTGGGCCACCCTCTTCTGGCCCTCGGGCCTCTGTTTTTTGCTTCCTTCGCTCCCACGCTTCGTTCCTTCCAAAAACTGATGCTCGTAAATTATTAGGTCATTTGGACGTCGTTTGGGTCCCTGAAACATCAAAATATAGAAAATAGGGTTTTCTGCCTGTGCAGGGTTAATTCCAGAAAAATAGGGAAACAATGAAATATTCCCAAAATCAATATAAAACAATGATATAACCCTTATATGATGCAAATATGATTGAAATAAAGTAATATAATGCAAAGTTCATGTATGCATTTTACATGCATCAACATCCCCAAGCTTAACCTATACTCGTCCTCGAGTATGAAGGTGATAAAACTAACATGGACTTTGCAATTTAATACTATCAAAGGATATCAAAGATGATTACTATTGCTACATAGAGTCAAATGATTCATTCTTCAAAGGAGTAGCAATATACAAGATAGATTATGAAGTGATATCAAATATTCAATGTAAGGATGTTCAATGATAATTCACAAAGTGTAACATAGAAGAAAGTACTATGGACCAAATGTATGCATAATGAAAAGTAAAAACATCCTATAATGGTCATAGAGTATTCTTGTAAATCTGAATATAAAAGGTGGACACTTTGGAAAGATATATAAATGAGTAGAGGTAAAACATGAATAAGTTTCATCTAACTTCCAAATGCTTCTACTTAAGTTAATGTTTGCAATGTGGTATTCATTGGTGTCAAGCTCTCATTACCCCTATCATAGCATCTTGAATGGTTAAAGTTTAAAGTGAAAGCAAATATGAGTATGCTTGACAAAGTATGGGTTGAATGTCTCATGCCCCGTGAATACGAGTACCTACACCACGGTGTTACTCAACTTGGGACACAAAAGCAAGTTCAAGTTAAGGTCATTGTAAGTAATATAATAGCGTCATCAAGAGCGTCAACTGGGGTACCTCTTGTCTCAGGACATGGAACAAGCCCATGTCAAAATGACAAGACAAACAAACAAAATGAACAATCTCCACACCCTTTTTATTTACTATTGGTATAGCTTTTTATTGTGGGTGCATCACTGAAGGTTCACCATAGCATGTAAGTAAATTTCCACCATGAATGATGCATGGCTTAGATTAGCGGCCCAGGCGTCTCTCTAGCCATTTATACAAACTCTTAAACTCACTAAGTTTCCGCATTTATTTGGCACCATGATAAGCATCCATAAACAAAAGTACATGATATCAACAAAATATAAAGAGCACGTTGAAAGCTTGCCATGTGACAGCACATATGAGCTAACTCCCAACCAAGACTCTTGTCAAGCTCACAACTTCATAATTTTAATCACAATGGGTCATGTTTATTAATGCAATAAAAGTAAAGTGTGCATCAAGTTCGTGAGAGCTCTTTAACCAACTTTTCCCATAACAATCAATAACATAAGCATTTTAATTCAGAAGTATAGATAATACAAAATAACATGATAAACATACTCGGAATAGCATAAAGCTAATAGGTAGATATGGTGGACTCACTGGAAAAACTTTGGTTGAAGGTGTTGGAAAACAAGTTTTTACTTGTTGGAATTTTTGGGCTAGCAAGAGGGAGAAAGTTGACCGTCTAAATGCATGCATAAGTGTCCATAGAACTAACCAATCCATGTTAAACAAAGTAAAGTAACATTCAGCATCAAAACATGAATAAAAGATAGCTCTTGATAAAACACTTGCAAATTAATATTCATTAAAAGCATATGAATCATGCAACTATATGTATCTTTTTGAATCAACTCAAACATCCCTTTCCCAATCTTTTTAATAGCATCCAACTTAATTCAACCCAAATTTCCAGTAGCTCTCTCATATATAAATGATAGTGGTGGTCTCAAGACAAACAAAAATCAAACCGAAATAAAAAGCAAATAAAAGACGCTCCAAGTTTATGCGATAAAGTGCATTGATCGAAAAACAGAAGTTAGACGTGTGCAAACCGAGAGTGTGTTGGTCCAGTGGGGTTGTCTTCACATCCCCAAGCTTATGGTCTTCACCATCCTTGGATAGCTCTTGGTGCATCTCCTCTAATCCCTGTGAAAAAACTTCAAAACACCGTTTCTCCCATTTCTTTTCTGTGGGGTGACATTAGTAGTGATAGACAAACGAATTGCTTGCTGCATAAAATCCTTAAACAAAAATTCATATGAATGTATAAAATTGTATAATGTTGTATGCCTACTTATAAACTCAATTGGATCAAAAAGATTCAAGTTAAAAGTTCAAAGAATGCATCAAACAAAATGGGACAGAATCTGTCCAGAAAAACAGCAGCAGCAAAACGTATTTTTCTACCCTACTTAAATATGTCGAAAAATTCTGAAAAAATTCATGCTTACATAGGATGAAAAGTTGCAACTACAGTTCAAATATCAGCTCATTCGGAGTTACAGAATAGGAATTAAAAATCATACCGTGCACAGATTCGTGCTGGAATAAAATCTCCGAATGCAAAAGCAACTTTTTCAAACCAAAATAGGTAAAACTTGGCACTTTATTAAAAATTCCAGAAACAAAACTAAAAACTAAGTCTCTTGTTACAGCAAGAGGACACAAAGAAAATCAAAAATAAAAACAACCGGGTTGCCTCCCGTAAAGCGCTTTCTTTATAGCCATGTAGCTAGGCTTTCTCACCTTGGTGATCATGAAGGTTGAAGCTCATGAGGGAGCTTATATTTTGGTGTGTACCTCTTCCTTGGAAGTGCTTCATGCAAATACCAGGATCCCATGGTGCTCTCAAGCCAATCAAAATAATAGTCAAGTTGAAACCTAGAAAAGAGAAAAACAAAACACAAAAGTAATAACAACGAAGTCTAACTTTCTTTCTATGCATTGGCATTTTGTATATGAATGAATCACAATAAATAGAAATTTCACAATGCATATTAACAGTAGTTACTTGCAGCATATATTATTAGTAGCATAAAGAGGGTTCTTATCACCTCCTTTTCAAAATAGTTGCAAGTAGAAGAAATAAATTCAACCATATAATCACAAGAATCATTCAACTTAGATAATATAGGCACATAAAGAGGATCATTAAATTTATTTGGAATTCATTAGCATGCTTCCCTCTTTCAAAATAATTATTAAGATCAATATCAAGTTTAATATCATGGTTGCAACAAATATTTGGAACTAAAGATAATTGCAAACCACATAAGTATTTCTCAACATAAGCAAATTTCTCCTCCATGGTGTAACTAGGAAAATTTAAGAACAAAGTAGGACTCTCATGAGTAAGAGTACCATCACAAACAGCAAGTATATCATTTTTATCCTCACATAAAATTGTAACAACTTCTAAACATTGAGGATTATCAATAAGCATAGGACCATCATCTAAAGCATTATCATATAGCATATTTAAACAACACTCCTCATTATCATCAATAAGTTCACTAGTAGCATCATTAAAAAGTAAAGGAGCATTATTAGTTTCATCATAATAGCATGGGTTATCATATAGGACCATAGAATTTTCAGTTTGACACTCATCATAACATGGGTTCTCATAAATAACAAAAGATTTTTGAGTTTGAGTGCTACTATCAAATGTTGATGGTGAAGTTGGGAGATCCAACTCTTCCCCAAGCTTAGGTTGGAACATATCCATTTCAATCTCCTCTTCACATACTTCCTCTTCCAAGCTTATGTTTTCATCATCCTGCAAAATATTAGTACTTTCCATGGAAGCAAGAATTCTTTCTTTAACATAAACATTATCACTAAATTCCTTTTTACAAAGTTGGAGAAGAATAGAAATGTGTCCTTTCATTACACGAGCTTCATGACTAGTTGTAAAACATTTATCAATAAGAAAGTCTATCTCATGGGCTGCAAATTTACACTCTTGATAGGATGCAATAATAGGATCACTATTATACTTACATTGATAGAGAGAGTGTTTATAGTCTTTTCTAAAGCAGCAAGTTATATTATGTAATTCACAAAACTCAGTGGCCATATCATTGAGATGTTCAAGCAATTCAAGCATTCTATTTCCTTCTTTGGTTGATCGGTATTCATAGTAAGCTCCCATAGTTTTGACATAACATTTCTCCATAGCTTAGCATACATATTAAAAACAACACTAGTTTTTATGGGTTTTATGTTTTTAGATGAAAAACTGAAAATAAAATGATACTAAATAATGCAAACCGAAATAACAAATGCAAAAACTGAAAATAAAATATGAAACCGAAATATGATATGATATGCAAGACAATAACAAAACAAAATAAAATGCTTTGAAGGTAAAGATGGATAAGATGATGCTCACGTAGGTGCAACCTCCCCAAGCTTAGGTGTTTGCACAAGTTGGTGATGAAGTTGACTTTGTTGTGAGATACCCTTGGATAAACCTTTACAACAATGATTCCCCGGCAACGGCGCCAGAAAACTGTCTTGATGGCCCTTGACGTAGTTACCTGCGTCAAAAGAATATGGGTTAGGTTGAGACTCCAAGTGCAGAGTGTATAGTATAGGAAAGACGGTTTTCCCCACGAGGGGTGACTCGAGGGTTTAATATCGAACTCTCGGGGAATCAGTAGTGAAAGATTTATCTTCTTATCCTTCTCTTGAAAACCTACAAAACAAAGTAAATTGTTTGTGCCCTCAACCTCACCAAGTGGTTGTCAAGCACAAGGTGTGAGAATGATATGAAAATATAATGAATGCAAAACAGTAAATAAATATGCAATGATGATAAATAAATATGCAAGGATGGTGGAAACAATGATGGATGATATTTTTGGGTTTTGTATTGTGAATGCAAGATGTAAAAGTGTTTTTGTATTTTCGGATTTTTAAATGGCAGAAAATGTAAAGTGGATAAAAGTTGTTGGAAAGGTGTTTCTTATGATTAAAAATGGACCGGGGTTCATGGTTTCACAAATGCACTCTCTCTTTAATAAAGTGGTAGACAATGGAACACTAGAATTAACATATGAGATTGCAACATAAAGGTTTCATGACAAGTTACTAATTATATGGGCATCACGTCCTAACATAGAGATCTTTTGTTTATTAATCTCTCTTATACTCCACCAAGATGCGAACTAAATCATAACACCTTAGTAATTAAGATAAATCAGAGCATAGCATTAAGTTTCAAGACATGAAGTTAAAATAAGAACATGCTAGATCTAGTCATGGAGTAGTGGCAATGGTCACACCCACATCTCCGGTAGCAAGGTATTTTTCTTTATTCCTAGTGAGGCAACAAAGTAAGGTAAAACACGCAAGTGGATCGCGGAACTTTCTCTCACGTTCACCGCACTAGCCACCCCCCGTTACTCCAACTAATGCACACGTTCCCCCTCACACGCTCTCATAGACATGCTTGATCATAACAAGTAAACAAAAACGGGGTACATAATATGCATCTACTTGCATAACTGAAACAAAACTATTGCAATCTCAAACATATATTAACTCATAAAAATATCCACCACAAAGGTATTACATAGATGACCGTAATCATGTTCAGCAGCTCATACGGTACTAATTAGTGAAGCTCAAGAGAGGAGAGATACATAAGTTACTTCCACAAACCCATAGTCCAGGGGTGGACTACTCCCTCTTCATCATGGAGACGGTGGAGAAGTCGTTGGAGAAGATGGAGACCACGCCGGCAGCGCCCCGCCGGAGTTTTCCCCCTACAATCTGCAACTCCAGGTCTCTGTTTCGTGGTTTCTGTGTTTCTGCGGCGCTCCTTTCCGAAGGGCGTCGGGGACTATTTTTATAGTCGTTTTTAGGTCAAGACGGAGGCTCGGGAAAAAAGATCGATGGCAACGGAGCCACGAGGCCCCAGATGGTGGGTCCCGCGTGGGCCACCCTCTTCTGGCCCTCGGGCCTCCGTTTGTTTGCTTCCTTCGCTCCCACGCTTCGTTCCTTCCAAAAACTGATGCTCGTAAATTATTAGGTCAATTGGTCGTCGTTTGGGTCCCTGAAACATCAAATATAGAAAATAGGGTTTTCTGCCTATGCAGGGTTAATTCCAGAAAAATAGGGAAACAATGAAATATTCCCAAAATCAATATAAAACAATGATATAACCCTTATATGATGCAAATATGATTGAAATATAAGTAATATAATGCAAAGTTCATGTATGCATTTTACATGCATCAGGGGCCCACACCACCCCTCGGCGCGCCAGACATGTGGGCCGCGCCCTAGGGTGGTGTGGCGCCTCCCTGGCGCTTCTCCTTTCCCCCTTTGGACTCCGTGGTCGTGTCGGTGAAATATTGATGTACGTTGATTTTCGTCCAATTCCGAGAATATTTTCCGACTAGCTTTTCTGAAACGGAAAAACAGCAGAAAACAGGAACTGGCACGGTGGCATCTTGTTAATAGGTTAGTTCTATAAAATGCATAATTGTGATATATAATGCAAATAAAACATGTGATATTGTTATAAAACAAGCATGGAACATAAAAAATTATAGATGCGTTTGAGACGTATCACGGACGCGTCCGGGCGGCCCCAAACCCTCCCCACATATGGGCTGGGTTTGGGGTGAGCCGGTCAGCCCGGACGTATGGGCTGGGTTTGGGGTGTGCCAGTCAGCCCGGACGTATGGGCTGGGTTTGAGGGGCGCGGTTGGGTGGCGTTTTTAAGCCCAAATGCTGTCTGAATTGTCCGCCCAGACGTATAGGGACGTTTTGAACATTGTGGTTGGAGATGCTCTTAGGACCGATCGTCTCTAGTCCTGGTTTTCTAAACTCGTTTATACACTCGGAAAGTTGTTTTAGCTCCTGGGACCAGTGATCTCGTTTTAAAAAAATCGAAAATCACACTTTTGTGTTACAAAATTTATGGAAAAAGTATACAGATACATATAGATATTTTTTATGTACTCACTGAATTTCGTTTAGAAATACATTGTATTTTAGGCTACACAAAAAATGTGTCCATACTTACGCGCTCGCGGGCCTTTCTTCTCCCTCGTCTCCTCTTGCATCTTCACGCCATGGATCGATCTCTGAGACGGGCATAGAGCAATGGACGAAGGATTGGAGGGATGGGTTTGGCCGGAGTGGGATTCAACGGGCGGACTCAACCCTAGCCGCTGGATCTCAGATTTGGAGGGTGATGTGCATGTTTGGATGGATTCTATGGTGAAGTGTGAGGCGGCAGTAGTAGTGGATGGTGTTGAGATTGCAGCGGCTGATGGTAACCGTTTTGCAGCGATTAGACTGAGTGTCAAAGTGGGTTCTATGCTTCAAGCTGGTCTGATAGTTCCAAGCATGGTCCCCTTTGCCTCTCCGATATTGGTGGTTCAAAAAAGACGGGTCATGGAGATATTGTGTTGATTACTGTTGTATCAATGCATTATCTCTACTATCTAAAAAGCACGAAGTGTTCCTTCGTCAAGCCTCCAGCAACGTAACGTTGTCAACACGGTGACGTCAGTCGAAGGAGCGTTGCACTCGGTTTCGTCAAGCCCCGCATCGGTTTTCGTCTGTCCTAAATTTCCGCGCGTCGTGATTTTCTCCCGTAATAATCGCACCTACCCAGCTCGATCTCCACCGAGACAAAAACCACAGCCGCTCGCGTCGTATCTCTCATTCTCGCTGTCGGCGGCTGAGCGGGGGCAGTCGTGCTAGATCGACTGCATCTCGTTGTCAATGCGGGAGGCATGGGCGCCGCCAAGGAGGCCTAGCTCCGGGCCACCTACTGCTCCTTCATCCGCGATGTCGGCATCAGGATCAAAGCTGTGAGCACCCATCCTCCTCTGCTTCCCTTTTGTTAACCCTAGATCAAAGGTAGCACACGTATAAATCTCTTCTCTATCTCTACTATCTAAAAAGCACGAAATGTTCCTTCGTCAAGCCTCCGCCAACCTCATGTTGTCAACACGGTGACGTCAGTCAAATGAGCATTTCACTCGGTTTCGTCGATCCCCGCATCGGTTTTCATCCGTCCTAAATTTCTGCGCGTCGTGATTTTCTCCCGTAATAATCGCACCTACCCAGCTCGATCTCCACCGAGACAAAAACCAGAGCCGCACGCATCGTATCTCTCATTCTCGCTGTCGGCGGCTGAGCGGGGGCGGTCGTGCTAGATCGACTGCGTCTCATTGTCGATGCAGGAGGCATGGGCGCCGCCAAGGAGGCCTAGCTCCGGGCCATCTACTGCTCCATCATCCGCGATGTCGGCATCAGGATCAAAGCTGTGAGCACCCATCCTCCTCTGCTTCCCTTTTGTTAACCCTAGATCAAAGGTAGCACATGTATAGATGTCGGGGAGTTCATAAATCATAGGTGCAATCCTCTCTCTCTACTGTGGTGATACCCCAGGATGGTCGCTCAAGATGGTCGTAGCAGGAAGCGTACAAGTTGCCACAAGGGCGCAAGTCGGGCTCCTGTATGAGCGGCCAGTGGCGTAGAATGGCTGACGCCCCGGGCCAAAAACTAAGGGACAAAAATCATTCAAAAAATTATCTAGGGATGGCACCCGCAGGGTATGTGTAAGGGTGGAGCCACCCCATACCCTTACCCGTCGATCCCGATCTTACTTGTCACCGTTACCCATACCCGCCAACGGGTATAACTTTTTCCCATACCCATCACCCGCCAGGGTAGATGGGTACCCACGGGTAAAATTACCCTTGTTTAAAACACGCTAAATTGAGCAGAAAATAATCGTAAAAATAACACACATCTCATCTGGAAGATATCTATTCGTTGTTTTCGTCTATATTAGATATAATATTAGGGATAACTAATTTATTGGTATAGTGAGGCACTCATGCCTTCGTGCGTGGAAGTTCAGAGTCACTTGTCAAATATTTTATGGGTACGCAAGTATGGGTTATACGATCCCATACCTGTACCCTCTCTACCCGTTGGGTATAATATGTTCCCATTTACTTACCCATGGGTAATTTTTTATCTCGTATCCTTACTCTAACAGGGTTTTTACCCGCAGGGTAAAAGGATAATGGGTACCCATTGCCATCCCTAAAATTATCCCACTTTCAATGCATACGAGAAGGCAAAATGAGTTGGATAACTAATACGAATTGGAACACGATCTTCAATTGGATAACAGAAGACAATGTATAGCAAAATGATACAAAAGATGGTACCAAATCAAGGATTTGGTTGATCCGAGACTCCCATGACTACATCTTCAATAGGCAAACCTTCAAATATAAAATTCGAAATTCTCATCAGTGCATAAACAACAAGTAAATTAAGTAATAACAGATGCAAAATATGAAAACTTACTTCTACGGCGAGGTAAAACGCCTTTGCACGAGCGATAACCTTGAAATCGCTCTATGATCCGTCACTCTTCAATAATAACAAATACGTCTCGCTCAATGTAACATATGATGTGCATCATATATATACCCTCTAAACCCATGCTTTTCACTTCAATATCGTTTATGCATACTTCATTTTAACTGAATTTCCATATATTCCTATCTGACACAATTATGAGGACAGCTTTACTACGTTTTGTGCTCTTTTGCAGTTTTGGGCGTGGAGGCCCCATATTCTTCAAGTTATTCCATCATTGTGAGAACCAAGGACCTACTTGCGCTTTGAAGCAAGAAGATGGAGGACTGGAAGGAAAAGTTAGTAGAGCAAGTGTGAGACAGGATGCTTGAAGTACGGAGGGAGGCAGGTGAGATGGGGGGAATGGCAGAGAGGAACCAACCACCACACGCTCACACAGGAAGAATGACGCGAGGAGGAGAAAGCTGGCGACTGGAGCGCAAGATCTGATATGTCCTCTCCTATGTTCTTCCATGTTCTTCCTCTGCCCTTCCTCTGCTCTTACTTCTGTTGATGAAACTGAGGATCAAAGCAAAGGCTTTAGGACAGCGTTGTAAGCTCGAGAACTCTCCCCTAGATCCTTTCTCTTTCCCCCTAGCTGGTGTCATAGTGTTGATTCCTTGCTTGAGATCTTTGAGAATTGTGGAAAAGAATCTGTTGATGATCGTAACCTGTTTGTGTTTATGCATGCAAGAACCTGAAGTTGTCTTCCCTTTCTATGCTTGCTGTTACACGAATTGATCTGCTTGCTCTTGGTGATTCATGCTAGTGAAGAACCTTGATCCACCCTCTTAAGTTGTTTTACTTCAGCTGTGACTTGTTCCTTCAGTCCTAGAATTCCAATCCCTGTGGAGAACACGATTACTTGCCCTGTCTTTCTGCTACATCAATTTGGCGCCGTTGCCGAGGATTGGATTTCAGTAGTGAAGGATTTCTTGCAGTCTGTTGTGTTTCAGGTTCCCTGAGCAAGATCTCGCCTCGGCTTATTAGGACACTAACAGATCTCACGGGTTTGTTGTGTTGATGAGTTGGAGGTTGTTCTTGCAGGCAAAGTAGTCTATACTTGACAGTTTGAGTGAACTGTTGCCGTTCGATCCTGAAACTGAGAGGACACTTAGGAGAAATTTGAGAGCAAGGCGCAGGATACAAGACAGTATGGGTGACCCAAAGGTTTTGTTGAGAGATCTATGGATTCCCAAGGATCAAGGCAGTTCATCAGAGGTGGTTCAACCCGCAATTCAGGCAAACAATTTCGAATTGAAGCCTGCACTAATCAACATGGTTAAGCAGTCTAGGTTCAGTGGGGCAGCAACTGAAGATCCACATGAGCACATAACAACTTTCCTTGAATATTGCAACACACTAAAGTGTAATGGAGTGACACCAGATGCAATCAGAGTTTCATTATTCCCTTTCTCTGTCAGAGATTCAGCCAAGGCATGGTTCCATTCTTTGCCCATTCATATGAGAGATACCTGGGACCATCTGCTTCAATCTTTCCTTGAGAGATACTTTCCACCAACTAAAGCTGCTGAATACAGAGATAGAATCACTAGGTTTTCCCAGTATGAAGGTGAAAGCTTGTATGATGCTTGGCAGAGGTTCCAAGCATTGATAAGGATGTGTCCACATCATGGGCTTGAGAAATGGCTTGTTCTACAAACATTTTTACAAAGGATTGACCCATCAGACCAGAGGTTCAGTTGATTCTGCAACTGGTGGAGGAATTATGAACAAAACTCCGGAGGAAGCCTTCGAGCTGATTGAGAGCATGGCCTCACACAACTTCCAGTGGTCGAGTGAACGAGCTACACCACCACAACACCCAGGAAAATTTCAGCTTAGCACTAATGATGGAATAGCAGCTCAAGTGGAAATGTTGAATAGACAGATGGATCAAATCTTGTCGTCTCAAGCCAAGTCTTCTGTGTCAGCCATTCAAGATACACCTAGCTGTCAAATTTGTGGACAGATTGGTCATATGATAGAGGAATGTTCCATTTGTGTTAATGCTCAAAACACTGCTGAAGTCAGTTATGCACAGAATCAAGGGCCATTTTTTTTTGAACACCTTTACCGTAGGGAAAGATCCCTACGGTTAAATTTTATATATGGGATGAATCAAGTACAGTACAGCTTACAATAGGTGCTCAAAAAGTTCAGGGAGGTTGAAAGGGGAAAAAAGATAACATAGCTAAAATACTAAAGCTCTAAGCCACAAAAGAAGGGATAATCAGCCGCAGCAGCAGTTTCAGAGTAATCCACAAGGACAGAGATTCCAGTCACAAAATCAACCCCAACAGTACAATCACTATAAGCAGTCAACTATTCAAGCCAGTTCATCTACTGGAATGGAAGAAATCATGAAGATGCAGATGGAATTGATGAACAAGATGAATGCAGATATGGGAAGCATGAGAGATTCAGTCAAACAATTGTCATCATCAATGGAAACCTTAGTGGCTTATCAAACCACTAATAAACAAGAAGGTAAACTACCATCAAAGACTGAAACGAATCCAAAGCAGTGTGGAGCACTTTCAATTAGAGCAACTGAATAAATTCAAGGGGTTGCTACAAGGTCAGGAAAAATTACTGCGGGATCAGATCAGAACAGTGGGATTCTTCCAACTCCTAAACCATATGTACACCCTAATTCCAGGCAGTTGGGAAAGGATTTGGAAAAGAATGTTGAGAAGGAAGTACCAGTTGTTGAAGTAGAAACATTACCCAATAAAGTTGTTGAACCAACTCAGAGGAATAAAGTGCCATTTCCAGAAAGATTGGAAAAGAACAAAGAAGATAAGCAGTTCAATAAATTCTTGGAAATCATGAAGGAAGTGCAAGTAACTATACCAGTTCTAGATGCAGTGCTACATGTTCCCATGTATGCAAAAAAATTTAAGGACCTTTTGACAAAGAAGAGAACCCTGGAGGAGCCAGAAATTGTGACAATGACAAAAGAATGCAGTGCAATTATCCAAAACAAATTGCCTCAGAAGCTTGATGATCCTGGAAGCTTTTGCATTCCATGTTTAATTGGCAATAAGGTGTTCAATGCCTTGTGTGATTTAGGCTCTAGTGTAAGTGTGCTACCTAAAGCAGTCTGTCAGGTGATGCCTTTAGGTGAGGTGAAAGAAACTACTATGACACTTCAGCTTGCAGACAGAACCTACAGAAGTCCAGAAGGAATACTTACAGATATCCCAGTGATAGTTGGGAAATTCGCTTACCCTGTTGACTTTGTTGTCCTTGAAATGGAGGACAATGCTGAAGCAGTAATTTTGGGAAGACCCTTTCTGGCGACTGCAGGAGCTCTAATCGATGTAAAAGGGGCATCCTTGACACTGAGATTTGGCAATGAAGAAGTAATGTTTAACATGAAGCATTCTACCCACATTCTGCAGGACAAAGCATATTGTCATAGAATTGATGCTATATCTCAGTGTGTATCAGATGACGAATATCAAGAAATGCCAAAAGTGGTCAGGGTGAATGAGAAGAAGCTATCAGAAGAGGAGGAAGACAGAGTTATGTCTGTGTTTGAGGTCTGTCAGTTAACAGACGAAACAGGTGCAAAATTGGTTCCTAATAAAGAAAATACAGAGAAAGTAGTTCCACTGAAACAACTACCAGAACATTTGAGATATGAATATCTTGATGAAGAAAAGTTGTTGCCAGTCATTGTCAGTTCTGAATTGACACAAGAACAAACTGAACAATTGCTTTCAGTTCTAAGGAAATACAGGAAGGTGCTTGGATACTCAATTGCTGATATGATACGAATAGATCCTTCAATATGCACACATATAATTTTTCTGGAAGAAGGAAGCAGACCTAGCAGAGAGCACCAGAGAAGGTTAAACCCTACACTACAGGATGTTGTGAAGAAAGAAATTCTGAAATTACTTTCAGCCAACATTATATATCCTATATCTCACAGTGAATGGGTTAGCCCCATTCATGTTGTACCAAAGAAAGGTGGGATAACAGTAATTGAAAATTAAAAAGGACAGTTGATTCCAGCAAGATTAACACTGGATGGAGAATATGCACTGATTTCAGGAGACTGAATAAGGCAACTCGAAAGGACCATTTTCCATTACCATTCATTGATCAAATGTTGGAGAGACTAGCAGGGAAGGAATATTTCTGCTATTTAGATGGCTACTCAGGATTTCTCCAGATTCCTATTCATCCAGAAGATCAAGAAAAGACAACATTCACTTGCCCCTATGGTACATTTGCTTACAGAAGGTTGCCATTCGGTCTGTGTAATGCCCCAGGAACTTTTCAACGCTGCATGACCTTAATTTTCTCAGACCTGACTGAAAATATCATGGAAGTGTTTATGGACGACTTCACAATCTATGGAGATGATTTTCTGTCTTGTTCGAAAAACCTGGAGAGAGTTTTGAAAAGGTGCTTGGAGAATAATTTGGTGTTGAACTGGGAGAAGTGTCATTTCTTAGTCCTTGAAGGAGTGGTATTAGGACACTTGGTTTCAGCTAGAGGAATTGAAGTAGATAAAGCAAAAGTGGACGTTATTGCCAAACTCCCTGAACCAATTAATGCAAAAGGAATTAAAAGTTTCCTGGGACATGCAGGATTCTACAGAAGGTTCATTGAGAATTTTGCTAAGATAGCAAAGCCACTGACAAATTTGCTTGGGCATGATGTTGCCTTTGTATTTGATGAGGAATGCCTAGAAGCCTTCAACAAAATTAAGCATGCTCTTGTGACAACACCTGTTGTACAGCCGCCTAAATGGGATATTCCATTTGAACTAATGTGTGACGCCAGTGATTTTGCATTAGGAGCAGTCTTGGGACAGAGGAAAGATAAAGCCCTAGATGTGATTGCATATGCTAGTAAAACACTTGATGATGCACAAGTTAATTACACAACTACCGAGAAGGAGCTTCTTGCAGTTGTGTATGCTTTTGACAAATTCAGACCATATTTGGTTGGGAACAAGTGCATTGTTCAAACAGATCATGCAGCCATTAAGTACGTGTTGAGCAAGAAAGATGCAAGGCCTCGGTTAATAAGATGTATTCTGCTTCTACAAGAATTCAACATTGAGATCAAAGACAAGAAAGGTGCAGAAAACACTGTTGCAGATCATTAGTCCCGCTTGACTGAAGAACACCAAGCAGATATCCAAATAAATGATGCTCTGCCAGGAGAACAATTGATGGGTATTGCTCACACATCAAGCAAATCACCTTGGTATGCTGATATTGTGAATTACCTTGTGAGTGAAGTTTTGCCAGGAGATTTTTCCAAGCAGCAGAGAAAGAAATTCAGGAGTGATATCAACCATTATTATTGGGATGAACCATACCTTTACAAGCATTGTGCTGATGAAATTATTAGAAGGTGCTTACCAGAGGAAGAAGTGAATAAAGTAATTTATCATTGCCATTCATCTCCTTATGGAGGACACGCAAGCACAGCAAAAACTCAGGCTAAAGTGTTCTTCTGGTCAAGCATGTTCAAAGACATCAACAATTTTTTGAAATCATGTGACCCATGTCAAAGGACTGGGAAAGTATCACGACGTCACGAAATGCCACAACAAGGAATTTTAGAGGTCGAGTTGTTTGATGTTTGGGGAATAGATTATGTTGGCCCATTGCCATCTTCACAAGGATACAAGCACATATTGGTTGCTGTGGATTATGTGTCAAAGTGGATTGAAGCAATTCCGATTGTCCATGCAGACTCCCAATCAGTCTATAAACTGTTTAAGCAAGTCATTTTTCCCAGATTTGGCATTCCCAGAGTGGTAATCAGCGATGGAGGAGCTCATTTTAACAATGCTCAGCTCTGGGAATGTGACCTTTGTTCCTTAAAAACTTGTTTGCCACCATTTGTACTCGAACCAACTTGGACATCATGATCTCGGGATCGGTGTTGTTCAGTTCTGGGGAGAGCCTAATATACAAATTGTGATTAAAAAGTGAGTTAAACAACCAGGCTTTCGAACCAACTTGGGCATCATGATCTCGGGATCGGTGTTGCCCAGTTCTGGTGAGAAACATTATTTTGATTGAATTTAAAAGTTGTATCTGATGAAAATGGTGTACCTTTTGCTGAGGACACAGTTTGGAACTTTAGCTCAGCCTTGGCCTTCTGTTTCCAGATTCATTTCGGAGCTTCATCTTTTAACTCCAATTTTAGCACTCTGAATTCCTGAATTCACTTTGGTAAATCAGGAACAAGTATTAGAGTTGAGCACAGACTTTCGATTTACTTAGTTATTTGCTGAGATTCCATTCTTGTATTGCTTTGTTCTTTTGCTTGAGGATAAGCAAAAATTTGAGTGTGGGGGTTATGATGTGCATCATATCTATACCCTCTAAACCCATGCTTTTCACTTCAATATCGTTTATGCATACTTCATTTTAACTCAATTTCCATATATTCCTATCTGACACAATTATGAGGACAGCTTTACTAGGTTTTGTGCTCTTTTGCAGTTTTGGGCGTGGAGGCCCCATATTCTTCAAGTTATCCCATGATTGTGAGAACCAAGGACCTACTTGCGCTTTGAAGCAAGAAGATGGAGGACTGGAAGGAAAAGTTAGCAGAGCAAGTGTGAGACAGGATGCTTGAAGTACGGAGGGAGGCAGGTGAGATGGGGGGAATGGCAGAGAGGAACCAACCACCACACGCTCTCGCAGGAAGAATGACGCGAGGAGGGGAAAGCTGGCGACTGGAGCGCAAGATCTGATCTGTCCTCTCCTATGTTCTTCCATGTTCTTCCTCTGCCCTTCCTCTGCTCTTACTTCTGTTGATGAAACTGAGGATCAAAGCAAAGGCTTTAGGACAGCGTTGTAAGCTCGAGAACTCTCCCCTAGATCCTTTCTCTTTCCCCCTAGCTGTTGTCATAGTGCTGATTCCTTGTTTGAGATCTTTGAGAATTGTGGAAACGAATCTATTGATGATCGTAACCTGTTTGTGTTTATGCATGCAAGAACCTGAAGTTGTCTTCCCTTTCTATGCTTGCTGTAACACGAATTGATCTGCTTGCTCTTGGTGATTCATGCTAGTGTAGAACCTTGATCCGCCCTGTTAAGTTGTTTTACTTCAGCTGTGACTTGTTCCTTCAGTCCTAGAATTCCAATCCCTGTGGAGAACACGATTACTTTCCCTGTCTTTCTGCTACATCAACATACCATTCTATGATTCATCCAATCATCACCCATCTTGTTTCTCAGCCCAGTCTTGAACTCTTGATGATGCTCATTGCTGATGCTCATTTGTATAGGGTGGGACAGAGCAGAAAATTGGGGAATTTTTACCTCGGGCAAGCGACGGTCGACTGGGCGAGTGGCGGCATGGGCAGCGGCGGCTGGCGGGCAAAGGCCCTCCTCAACGACTGGGCGGCGCCGCAGAAGGGGGCAGAGGCGCTGGACGAGCGGACGAGGACGGAGGGAGCAGGGCGCCGGACGGGGAGACTGGGGGGCGGCGGGCGGCGAGCAAAGGCCCTCCTCTCCTCGACGATTGGGCGGCGCCGCGGCAGGGGCGCTGGACGAGCGTGTGAGGGCGTAGGGAGCAGGGACGCCGTCACGCCGGACAGGGAGACTGGGCGGCGGCGGGCGGCTGACCTGCTGCCGTGCTGCGTGCTCTGTGCTCCACAGTCTGCACGAGCCTGAGACGAGCCTGGGCAGTTGCCACTTCGTGGGCTGACTCGGTCCAGCTAGGCTGCGCCCCAGGCCAACATGTGAATTATAGCCTTTGCATCTTTTCCACGCCCCGGGCCATGGCCCGTGTTGCCTGGGGCCTAGCTCCGCCTTTGTGAGCGGTGATACCAAGAATGGTGATCCCGGCGGCAAGTTGACCTGGGCGCCGATGGCGTGAACTTTCGTCAGCTTCTCCGGTTAGTTGATCTATAATAAGCTGGGGTGGGTCGTGGTTGTGTAGACTCAAATATCGTTTATAAAAATGTTTTAACACAAATGCCCTCTTCTTCATATTTTTTGTAAATATTTTGGTTGTGAAAGACAGGGATCTGCGGAAGAAAGTTATCGTACACATATTACATGCATGTTGGTTCAGAGAGATCTGCTATGGTAAGTATAAGCAAGCCATTTTGATCCCACCTGAGCTCAGTATGAAGATTTAATCTCTAACTGAGGTATGGGACTGATGTTATAGAACTTTGGTCGTACGTTTGAAATAAAAATTCACTCACAAAACGGCACATCGAAGACACGCTTCAGTTCTGTAATTAGACATATTTTATTTCCCCAAAGGGATCTTACAGTTTTAGATGATTGGAAATCTAAAACTGTTATTGAGCAATGAACACGATCAATGCAATATCAGATAGTAGCAGAATTTTTAGGATTTATCACTTACTGCCTTTAACAGTTCCTCCTGGATATAGTTGCATTCTCTCCAAATACCTAATGTTGTGTTTGAGCCTTGTTTTTTCTGATAATATTGGTCGGTTAATTAAATGTGTTAGTTACAAAATTCAGAAACAGCGCTCTAGGTAGTATCTTTGTGTCGCCTCAGTGGAGTACCCTATGTAACCATGGTATTGCTGCTTATGCATAAGAGGAAGTTGTAGTTGTATGATCTGAATACCTACATTTAGTGTCAATTGTTGTCGGTAGCTCGCAGAGATAAACTTTTGGCCTACCACTCAGAGGAGCTAATAATTTATAATTTCTCAGTTCATGGACAATAAGAGTTTGGAAAACCATATGTTCATAAGTGGGAAACTAAAAATCGAAACTTCTTTCTTGCCGAGTTTCAAACGTTGTGTCACTTTACAGATGTAGCAACACAGTTCCATCGTCGTACATATTTTCTTATAAATTTGGTCCTAGATTTCTGTCCTGGTTCAGTAAGAGAAAAAATTGTAGAGTTTCAAACGTTGAGTCACTTTACAGATCAACTACTTCACCGAGTACATGCATCTGCAGTCAGCAATATTATGTGATATTAGCTTCAGTTCATCTCCTTTCATTTCTTTCCTCTTATTGTTTTTCTATTGCTCAGTGGAAGAAAAAACAGTTCCTGATGGTTTTTCTGTGTTCTATTCACCATTTTACAGATCAGGTGCTAATGGATTCCTTGTTTTACAAAATGGGGCAATCGGTTTGGTTATGTTCATTTCCTAGGAGTGGTAGGAGATGCAAATCAAGCGGATTATGCACTGCAAGGTCTGCTTCTTTTGATAAATGTAATTGTTCTGTGGTTAGGGACCTGTTCTTGTGTACATGATCGATTGTATGTTTAAGGAATTCTCATGTGGATTTAAGTCGATGGAACCTTCAATATGATCACAAGGAACATGTAACGACATTATTTGTCATACCATACCTAACATTACACATCATGATTTTCTTGTGCTAAAGTTTATTTGTGATTTAGTGGTCTGAACTGATATTTGGGACTACAAAGCTTGCAATGTACCTGGGCAAGGCCTTCAGTTTGTTGCCTCCAGCTGATTTCGTAAGTTGCAAGTCATAATTTTCCTCTTTGGACAGTGACACTTGACAAAATCACCAGTTAGGACCTTGGAGATTTACAAAACCCTCAATCGATAAACTAGAGTAAAATCAAGAAAAAGTCGTGGCTTAAGATGTGCAAGGATAAACAAGACCCGACAATGCACGGCGTCATGGTCTATTAAGTGGCCCGAAACTGTCATTACAGGCGTCATCTTGAGCTGATGTTACATGGAAGAGATCACCATTACACATTTTTTAGCAAGGTTTTATATGTTGGTTGTGCTGATATGGTATCCTGAGGTCATGCGATAGCCAGGGAAACTTCATTGATGCAATAAGTATTGTTGTATAGTATACTTTAAACTGAAAATGTAAGCTTCAGAGGTACTAGGACGTTAGGACATTGAGCTCTGAACGTTACAGCAAAACAACAAGAGCTCCGATTGTCCAGTTGGTACCACTGAACATCGTCTATAGACAGATCCTGTCATCATAGGTGAAATATTTTTCACTTCAAATTTCAGTAATCATACTTTTATTTTTTTTTAATTACGCATACTTATATTTGGAATATAATTGGTTTGTGTCGATCAACACCATTGTGGTAATCATGCGGTGTTGAGAGAAACATATTGTAATATTTGGTATATGACAGGAACATATTGGGATGTGATATGAAACTTTCTGAATGTTTTTTCATCTTTTTTATATGGATTTAATCAAATAAATTATGTGTATGGTCAAACAATGCAATTTAATTTATACTTCCATCTTTTAGACCAATTTGCACATTTTGGTTGTTTTTTTATGGCAAATGCTAGGCATCAGTCAGTTGTAGACAGGCAAAAGATCAGCTGCCTCCAGAACCGTCCGATCTATTTAAATGAATCGATCCCACGCGTCCGATCCATATAACAAAAACTTTTCGCGTGTATCATTTTTTCTATGCATGTAACATTCTATGTAGCAAAAAATATTTAAGAAAATGTTTTGTCCGATCAATGTAGCAAAAGAAATCGGCCGGAACAAATAAAAATGCGCATGTAGCAAAAAAATCAGATCTATAAAACTTGCGATGTGTAGCAAAAAAATTTGTAGCAATTTAAACACATCCATGTAGCAAAAACCAATAACATATGCAACAAATCCCAATTTAATTGTAGCAAAACTGTTTCTGAAATCATGTAGCATTTTGCTCGTGCTTACACAACAAAGTCAATATGCACATGTAGCAAAATCACACATCGCATGCAACATCGATAAACTCCTCCAAAATGCTGACATGCGCCATCTCGCCAATTTGAGCTGGCAGTTGACGAATCCATCGCTCCGGAGGTCCGTCAGAGCCAGATCGAGTGACTCCATAGCAATCCGTTCCGGGACGTTGTCTTCTCTGAGCTCGTCCACTGCGTTGGGCGAACTTGAACTGCCGCGGCGGGAGCAGACGGCGCTGGACAGCTCGAGGCCAGAGCCGAGACGGGCGACCATGGCTGGAGGTGACCGCGCGGGAGAGGAGCTCGAAGGGGAGGGTGTCCGTCGCTCTGGTGGGAGAGGGAGGCCGTAGAGTTGTGCCTCTGGTACGGCGCTGTGTGGAGAAGAGGAGAGGAGATGGAGGTCCGACGGTGGGCGAGCTCGGCAGCCAGAGCGGCAGTGGTCGCGACTCGCGAGCGTAGAGAGAGGGAGAGGTGAAGGAGATGAGAGAGCAGAGCACAATCTGCGGAAGGTCAGCAGCATGAGCTAGCTCCTGGTGAGAGAAGGAAATAGGAGGTGATGAACTGGCTGTAGCAACAGCCGGTCGTAAGTTAGCTTTTCCCTTTTTTTATTACTTGTTTCTCCTTAATTTTTTTTACAAGACTAGCAAAATGCCCGTGCGTTGCAACGGGAGTATAAATATATTAATAGTTTAACACAAATGGTGTCAAACATATACAAGCTAAATTATAAAGTCCTTCAACACAGTTATATATACATCTCCAAGAACCTCACTTGCAACTGATACGTTTCCGAGGAGGAGAAATTCATGTTAACATCAGTCAACAGTACAACACTTAACTCGTACTCCCTCTGTTCTGAAATACTTGACTCATTTGAGAGTCAAGTATCAAATGAGTCAAGTATTTAAGAACGGGGGGAGTAACTTTTGACAAATTTTATCCGCAGCACAAACTATAACGTGATAAACGAAATCATCCCAGTATGGAGGACACTGTTATCAAATACTGTACATCCTTCTCATACTAATGCTACCAGAGAAACGCTTCATAAATGGTAATCAGTAGCGTTTGCAAATACTAAATAATATGATCACATATGTGTTTAACTGTCTGATCAGCCAGCAAGGTAAAACAAAACTTGCCAGGCGCTTTGCAGCAGCCAAAGTGGGTTTCAGATCATTTCTTCAGTAGTTTTCTCAACAACTTTTCAGCATGATGTTCCATCTTTGGTAAAGGCCGGTCATGCTGCCTGGATGATATCATGGATGTCTTTCTCTGCTCCCAAACTCTGCAAATAGCAAAATAAAAAATGGTGGGGTTTTTCTATCTAATTAAGTCTGTAAAGATGAATCATCAAAACATACAGATATATAAGCACTCGTTGTAACCAACAATAGAAGACCAAAATATTGTCGATCATCAAGAAGATTGTGATACTTTAGGAACAAAAACAACAGAAGGGGACAACCATGTGTATTGCTCAACTGCTACAATTTCGTAGATCTAATGGCAGAATACAACCATAGAAAGGCAGATATTCTCGTTGCACAGCAGAAATCTTGAAAAGCAACTAAAAACTGAGATGCATGTAATCAAATGTCAAAAGCCAGACAAGCTGAACAACGGTCCATCGGAGGTCTCTAATTAACAGCTGTCGCATGTATTCTCACTATACAATTCATCTTTGCAATATATGCAACAGTGGATACAATTTAAATATCAAACATCATCCATACAAGATTCTTCAGGCTATACAGATTTTGTTTAAATAAAACGAATTTGATTGGAAGGAAGAATTAACAACAGTGCATAAAAAAACGTGTTCTATCTTATGTATCAGAAACTGCGACGGTTGCGATGTGCATGTATATTATCAGATGGTGGTAAAGAAACACAAATTCCATTAAAAGGCAAAGGGTGCCATACCATTGCTGGATCGAAACCCACTCCACCATCCATCTGCATCGTCTTTTGTGCATCGTCATTAGCTGCACATCATGACAAATTATAAGGCTCCAAGACAAGATGGAGCGGTCAAGACAAACCATCTAGAATGGTATTTCTTATTTAGCATACAAAATAAAAGAATGTGAATGATGGAAACAATCAAATGAAAAATAACTTTGCTATGCAGGATTATGGATTCTGTAACCCTGAAATATCAAAGATCTCAGCATTAGAAATCTAAAATCCTAAGCTACATGAGGTTCTGAATAGTGTGTGAGGGAAAAAACTCACTCTATCGGTCCTGAGTAGATAATCACAACACCTGAAAACAGGAGCAAAACATCTTTGCGTTTGGCGTCCAACATAGTGATGGTGTTCATATTCATTCTTCTCCAACATAGAACAGAATATACTTTGTCAGGCTGAAAAGGAAATCAAAGCTGCAAAGTGACAACATAAAATTCAGAAATGTCTTGGAATATCATGGGTAACATAACTATTCACTGGTCACTGCAATAACTATAGTCAAACAAACAATACCTGGATACCGCGAATAGGTCGCTCATCTCAGGGTCATAACTTGTTCAGTGAGACAGGAGTATAACCTAAAAAAGTGAAATAGTAGTATAAGTTAACATGCATAGTCCTTCAGTACAGATAGTATAAGCACATGAGAGACACTGCAATGCAAAAAAAGATAACATTCAGATATGATGATAGGAGTGTACCTACGTCAACTGTCTGCTTTCATGGTTCCCACGCACAAGGGTTATGTGGCTAGGATACCTAATTACAGTAATGAAATTTAGCAAATACAATAAGAAATTTCCCATGATACGAAGGTAATTGGAAACTCTTTATGTGCAAACCAAACCAAACTGGTTTCGAACATAACTATGTTGTGCCAACAGTTGTTTTTACCAATATGGAGTCAGCAAGTACGTTACTATTATTCCGTTCTACAGCAAAGGACTATGAACCCTTGTATGTGGCTAACTTAGCCATCTGAATGTTCTAACTTCCTGTAGGTGGCTAACAGTCGTACATACAACCCTTGTAGATACATTACATATGAATCTCATGTGCTGAATCACTGACTACAACATACTGAATTAATGACGAAAAGAACCATAGAAATCTATTTAACTGGTTACAGCAGGAACAAAGTTAACATTACATCAACAATTAATCTCCAGCATGCTCAATACTTGAATAATGAGACCAGCTTTGTCAAGCAGGCGTTAGACCACAAGGCTGCTGAACCCACCATCCACAATCACCCTGCAACAAAGCAACCCAAACTCAGTTCAGGAATAAGGAAGAAGTCACTTCCAACCTAAGATACCAAACCACCAGCAGAAACAGAGACCATATTCAGTGGTTGCAGATATTCCTTGACTCCATTGGCGTGCATGCCGGAGTTCATATCTGCATAACAGAGTTAGAAGAAGTTGCCGCGGGGCGGCAGCGGTGGCGGCAGCCGCGGAGCTGGAAGTCGAGGGTCACGCGCCGCCTGTCGCGAGGCAAGGAAGAGGAGGGGCGCCGCCGGTCCTGCAGGAGAATGGGGAAGGGCTCTGCCCGAGGCGTCTGCGGTGGCGGGCGCGCGCATCACGAGCGGACGCGTCCCGTCGACCGTGGACAAGGAGCGCTTCGGAGGTGGTCTTGTGCGCTCGGATCACATCAATGGCGACCTCGAGGCAGCAACCGTGAGAGGGGGAGATCGTCGCAGGCGGGCGCGTGGGCGCAGGTCGTGGCAATGGCGGCCTCGAGCAAACCATGTCAGCAACGACCGGTGCGGTACGGTGGTCGTGCTGCAGTGCCTCAGGCAGGGGCGGTGTCGCGGTGGTGCTGCTGGGGATCGAGGGGGCGGCGACGGTGTTGGGGATCGAGGGAGCGACCGTGGAGATTCCCGCGTGCGGAGGCGAGCGAGCTGGGGATAAGGTTTTGTTGGGCTTTGGCCCATTTGACCGACGTAGAGGCGATGGACGAGGGACGAAAACCTTGACGTACGAGAGGAACCAAAAAAAAATTTAGATAGGAGAGAAGTTGGTGCACAACAGCACGAGTGTTGGGAGAAAATAAGCTCTAACATTGGACGCCAACTAAAAAAGGCTAGACCATCAGGTTGTTATATGGAAGACCCGAGTTAGAAAAATTGTAACATGGTTATTATACGATGTATGCCCCGTAGCAATGCACGGACATTTGATTAGTTAACTATTAAAAACAATTTTTCCATTACGATGAACTTGTTGGTGTCGTCATTTTTCCAAGTTGGATTTAAGGTCATGAGATTTCTATGCGTACTGAAGATGAGGAGAAATGGCCTTTAAAACCCACCACGCTCAATACCATTTTAGAGACATACCGTTACATCATGGTGCCAAAGGCTCACGCTCATTAGTTTTGGGTAGAATTAGAAACAGCTGACACACAAAGGGCGGATGGCCTGTTTGACGAGCGCACGGCTGCTCGCGCGGTCCACGCAGCACGCACACGTTGGTGGGCCCGCCCATGTTCTTCTCCCTCCCCACGTTCTTCTCTTCTTCCCCAATTCCTCTATTCCTCTCTCCCCGCACGAGCACACCCATGACCATGCCTGATGGGGGAATCATAACCCGGTATGCCCATGAAGAGCGAAGCGTAACCCGTCAGGCAGGAGGCCTGGCTAGGTTACCTCACACCCCACATGGGTTGGGTTACACTTGGGCCAGCAGGCTCATTCAGACCCGGCCAGGGAGATGACCCGGCCAGAGGCAGACCCGGCCAGGAGATGACCCGGCCAGAGGCAGACCCGCCAGGAGGCAGACCCGGTTTCAGGGGTCAGACCCGGTTTCAGGAGGCAGACCGGTTTCAGGACAACCTGGCACCAGGAGGGGTCTCGAAAGATGCCATAGAAGGAAGATTCTGGAAGACCGGAATCCTTGTACAAGTTGGAGACTCAACACTTGGAGATCACGAAGGACCTAGACTAGGACTCTTATTTCGGGTTTAACCCAGTTTTTACCTTGTACGACTAGGAGACCTGGCCATCTATATAAGCAGGCTCCTAGGTCATAGATAGACAGATCCGAGAGAAAAGAGACAAGCCGAATAAGATAGAGAAAATAGAGAGAGTTCAGAAGAAAGATCTCCACGCCGGAGTCATCAAAACCCGGCGATCGCCATTGGCGCACCATGTAATCTGTGACCATATAGTGATTTATAGCAGGACGTAGGGATCCTCCACCGAGGAGACCTGAACCTGGGTAAAAAATATCTTCTCCCCGTAGAGCTAGACCAACTCCTGGACACCAGTTTCGCCTTGCCCTACAACTCAAGCTACCCCAAGGTAGCATCTGCCGTGTTATTTAACCCACGACAGTTGGCGCCCACCGTGGGGCCTGGGTTCAAGTGTGTCCTCATCAAGGGAGAAGTTCTGCGAGGGATGGAGAATTTCGCAGTCGGCGAGGTCATCACCAATCAGCAGGGAGATCGCATTGTTGATGATTTATGCTGGAAGCCGGACACAGATTCGCTGGAGGAGTTAGAAGAGCCGGGTATAGAGAAGTTGGAGAGCCGGCAATGGAGGATAAAATCAAGAAACAATCTCACGGGACAAAAACTCGCCGACATCAATATGGAGAAAAAATAATACACCCGTGGGCTTAATCCTACCGCTGCGCATCAGGAATCGCACGCGGCCGGCTCCCGCTTGGCGGATGAGCTCGCGCGTGGCCGATCGAGACGCACGCGGCCGGGTTTCATCGGGACTCTAGGTTCCAAGTGTTGGCGGGTCATCCAAACGGCCCGCGCAAGGAAAGAAAAAGGCTGGTTGCCTTACGAGTGCAGCAGCTCGAAGCAATCGAAACAAGAATAAGAAAAAGGCGACCGGCCTTGACACGCGTGTGCAGCAGCAGAAGGTGGAGAAAATCGGTCAAAGATGGTCCCGGGTCCCTTGCAACCTCGGCAGGAAAAAGTAGTATACAGGTTCATTACCAAGAGAGGCAGATCAGCGCAATCAATTACCTTCGCTTCCGGGTCCAAAAGAAAAGGAGAAAAAGGTTAGGTTTCTCACGCACGCAGCAGCTTCAAGGAAAGAAAATTCAAAGATGGAAAAAATCAAATTTTACTTGCTTGCTTGCTTTGGAAACCTCACGTGGAAGGAAAAACAAGAGCAGCTGCTTGTTTGGTGGTTAGTACGCCGGGTTAGTCGGCAAAGGCGGCGTCGGCGCGTTACTAGTATAAGGAATCAAAACCCCCAACTAAGTATTACTTCGACTTGATACGGATCATTGGAGCAAGTTCTGAGGAGAAAGGAAAGTTGGAGCAGCTGGCCTGCTACCTCGTTCCCTAGCCAAGAAAAAAAAAATCAAAGAAAGGAAGACCCAACGCTGCTTGGAGCTCAGATTTAAAAAAAAGAGAGAAATCCATCGAGAGATGCTAGCTCAAGCCTGCCTACTACTCGTTTTCACCGAGTACAAAAGAGAAAAAGAGAGTTCCATTACGGTCGGCTTCGTCAACGACCCCGATCCAGCGATTTGCCGGCTAAGGCAGCTAATTCCTGCACCAGCTCGTCAAGCACGGCGTCCATTGAAGCCGGGAGTTCCGTGCCGGATCGCGCTTATACGTATTAACAGAAGCATCCAGCCGGGTCCTCCACTGGCATGATTGTTTTCAACCGCGCCGCGGCCGCACAAGACGGTCAGCGCATCTACATAGTGTCATCAACGCAGAAGAAAAAACAAGCTAAGTTGCATTTATATTTATATTTCATATTATTCAGTCAATTAAATTTGGCTCATTTGAGTCAATCCCTGGAATTAAAATATCTTGTTTATAAGGAAATTACAAAAATCATTCAAAAGATTGCAGGCTACTTTTTAAAGTCGAGTTATCTATCGCTCGCAGATGGATTTATCAAAGTCGAGTTATTTATCACTCGCAATGGATTTCTTAAAAGTCGAGTTATTTATCGCTCGCCATGGATTTATTAAAGTCGAGTTATTTATGGCTCGCAATTGGATTTATTAAAGATAAGCTATTTACTGCTTGCAATGGATCTCTCAAATAACAAAATCGCTATTAAAGCGTCATCATCGTGCTCCGGCTCAAATCGCCGTACTCCGGCCTATTCTTTATCATCTTTCTAGCTCAATCGCCGTACTCCGGCTTATACATTATCATCATATGTTCACTATCATCACATTTTCATTATCATCATTCCAGCTCAAATCGCCGTACTCCGGCTTGTGTATCATCAATGCCAAGAGCATGTCAAATATTTATTGTTCAAAGGGATGAATCCTAAATTCCGGGTTACCTTATTCTGAGCTATCAATTGTTGGGTTGAAGACATGGAGAAAAATCCATGAAACATCTTCCCGGCTTCAGTTATTTGCAAATTGTTAGCGTGCCCAGGAGTGTTTCGCAACTTCGGTTAGCGTGCCCAGGAGTGCTTCGCAACATTCTGCATATTGGGTCTTGGGGGCTGATCGCTCGAATAGCGCAGTTACAAACTCAAGACCCGGCATATAAGCCACTTTGGTCATGGGGGTTGATTACCCTTGAAGGTACAACTGCAATCTCATGACCCGGCCAATTTTAGAGCCACTATTATTCTTGGTTATCTAAACTTAAGCTCGATGTGAAACGCAATTATATGGCCTGATTGCGTGCCTGTAAATTCAATCAGTCATGAGGCCCACTGGGACTTGACTGACCCTGTCTTTAACAGAGAGGTGGCAACAGTGAAGATCCATGCGAAACCCGGCTTACAGTTTATAGAAACCAAAAGGGTCATCTAAACCAAAGGGATTTGCAGAACGACAGATCACGTTCATAAAAAAAAAAGCAAACCCTCAGGGTGCACGTACACCATCAGCATAAATATCATAAGTTACTAATTTATTATAAGCCTATCATGTTGAATAATTTATTATAACCCAGCAGCAGAAGCAGGATCATCTTTATTGCTTTTCGCCAAGGTCTGATCAGAACTAAGATTTCAGAATTGGCCGATTTACCAGGCGAAGATTTAAATTATTGGCACTCGCCGGTTCATAGAGCGGGGCATCTTCGGGTTTGAAAATTTTATTGCAAAAGATGAGGACTATGTGATCTTGTTTCCTGCTAGAGAAGAGAATAAATCCGGGTGCTACTAGCACTCAGGCAAATCAGTCAGATGAAGAGAGAAGGGAAATAGTGGTCGGTTTCCGAAAATTTTGTCAGTTCGGCTCAGCAATCATCAAGCGATTCAATCAAAAAGAGAAAAAAGAAGAACCGGGTGCTGCGCTACTATTAGTACTCGTGCAAATCAATCAAAGAAAAAAAAAGGAAGGGAGCAATACAAGCCGGCCGATAGCTCAAATTGATTACTTACGAAAGGCTAAACTCGACAAAGATGTATCGGGCGACTCCAGGTATCAGAGAATGAACAAACCAAGTGCTATTATAGTATTGCTCACCCAGGAAAGTGATCAAGAAAAAAAAATCTGGAGGGCCTACGTGTGGAGCTAGCTAAGCTAGGGAGGAAATCCAGTCTTGCCTGTGCACGTAAATTCTAGGAAAGCATGATCAATGTAATCGCTTCAAGTTCCAAGGAAGTCAATCACAGGGCATGTACGCGGGACGAGCCGGCAGCCTCCTGACCCGGACGACCTCCAGTCTGACGCAAACCGTCAGCGACCCGCCACGTACTGCACGTTTACCTTGGCTACGAAAGAAAAGAAGAAAGAAAGATATGTGGTTGATTCAAATCATCACTAAGGGCATGCATGCCGAGCAAGCATGGTGACCAATCGACGATGACCGGCAGCTGGCCGGTTCAAGCACCAAACAATGACCCGGCAGTGGCCGGTTCCAATTTATTTCATGATCATCGATGAGTCGCCGTGGCCGGCTCTGACCAGACAAACAAACTGATGCTTGAGGCTTTAAAGAGTTGAATTTTTCTAAGTGATATAAATATTTCAGAATAAACTCCAAGCTGCTGCAGGCGTACACCTCGCCGCTTGAGGGCTACAGTACTTCAAACTTTTCGAGATTACAAAAGGAAAAGTGTGAGTCCCGGGTGGCTGCAGGCATGCAACCCAGCACTCGGGGGCTACACTAGTCAAAAGTTCATCCAAAGCAAATTATCAAAGTCCCAGGTGGCTGTGGACAGCTAACCCGGCACTTGGGGGCTACACAGTTTGAAGATAAATTTTACGAAGTAATGAAGAAGTCCCAGGTTGCAGGAGCACACAACCCGGCACTTGGGGGTTACAGTATTTGAAGTTCAAAATTTATTTCAGAGGTACAAGATGCAGAAGTCCCAGGTCGCTGCAAGCATGCAACCCGGCACTTGGGGGCTATACGGTTTGAAGTGTTATATTCATTCATCATGCACCAAGTTATCGCGAGGTGATAAACTCGGAGCTTGGGGGGCTATAGGTTATATACACGAGAAAAATCGAGGTTACTATTCTTGAGAACCGGTAAAGCTGGAGGTATTCGCGCTGAGTCTTCAAAATCCGGGTCTTGAAAGACAGTCTCCATGTGAGTAGGCTCCATCAAGTCTGGACCGTAGGAATTTGGAGCATCCTTCAGCACAACCTCCGTATGAGTAGGCTCTATAAAAAAACGGGTCAGAGGACCCACAAAAGAAAATGTGGAAATATTCCTGGCAGTATTTACGGGATGTTCTTGAGATAAACCTGGAGGCATATGAACCCAGGAGGAAAAGGCCTGGTTATAAAATGGACCGCCAAAACGAGCTGGCCTAGCAAGTCTAACCCCGGTTTTCTCCCTTTAAACAGTTATTTGTTTTATTTCAGGAGTTTAACCTGGATGATCGAGCTGGCGAGTTCACCTCAAACATGATGCTTAAGATCAAGATTACAAAGGAGAGCAAGCCAAGGCCATATCCAGATTAAACTTGGGGGCTACTGATGGGGGAATCATATATGCTCATGAAGAGCGAAGCGTAACCCGTCAGGTAGGAGGCCTGGCTAGGTTACCTCACACCCCACATGGGTTGGGTTACACTTGGGCCAGCAGGCTCATTCAGACCCGGCCAGGGAGATGACCCGGCCAGAGGCAGACCCGGCCAGGAGATGACCCGGCCAGAGGCAAACCCGGCCAGGAGGCTGACCCGGTTTCAGGGGTCAGACCCGGTTTCAGGACAACCTGGCACCAGGAGGGGTCTCGAAAGATGCCATAGAAGGAAGATTCTGGAAGACCCGGAATCCTTGTACAAGTTGGAGACTCAAGACTTGGAGATCACGAAGGACCTAGACTAGGACTCTTATTTCGGGTTTAACCCAGTTTTTACCTTGTACGACTAGGAGACCTGGCCATCTATATAAGCAGGCTCCTAGGTCATAGATAGACAGATCCGAGAGAAAAGAGACAAGCCGAATAAGATAGAGAAAATAGAGAGAGTTCAGAAGAAAGATCTCCCACGCCGGAGTCATCAAAACCCGGCGATCGCCATTGGCGCACCATGTAATCTGTGACCATATAGTGATTTATAGCAGGACGTAGGGATCCTCCACCGAGGGGACCTGAACCTGGGTAAAAAATATCTTCTCCCCCGTAGAGCTAGACCAACTCCTGGACACCAGTTTCGCCTTGCCCTACAACTCAAACTACCCCAAGGTAGCATCTGCCGTGTTATTTACCCCACGACAATGCCGGCGACCGAGCCCCGTCCTTCGTTCTCCACCGATTCGGACGGGCCAGGCCGAGCCGGAGCCGCGGCTGGCCGTGGTGGAGGCGAGCCGAAAACTTAACTTGGGGGGTGGTACGGGGGGTGACTCGCCGTCGCCGGGGAAGAACGGTGGGGTTAGAGGGATGGTCGGGGCGGCGGTAGACCGGCGGAGGAGGCGATTTGAGTAGGGCGGGGCGGCGAGGCGGCCGCGGTAGCGCCGCCGGCCGCGGGCGGCGAAGGCAGGCGGTTAGGCCGGCGACGGCGGCAGGGGAGCTCGTATTCGGCGTCAACGGCGGGGCTGAGCTCGTCTTCGGCGGCGGCGCCGGAACAGCCACGTGCGTCGGTCGGAACGGCCATGTGCGGCTGTCCGAAACCGTTCGACCGCTCGTGCGCGCGAAGTATAGCCAAGCCCCACAAGGGGTATGCTTGGATCACTTTAACTTTGTCAGAATAAGATTTGCTTGATACTTTGTAAAAGTATTGATACTTTTACATTTTTTACACAATTTTACTACGACTTATCTCTTCTCTTGGAGAAATGGTATTAGCTATATGCATATATACTCGAGATGTAGCTTATACTCAATTTTAAGGTTGTCGATCTTGAAGTTAAGCCAAACCAAAAACAGAAAACCACCAAAAAAAACCATTTTTCCAAGACAAGACAAAAACATATGCGAGCAGCGACTATGAGCGAGTTTGGTCTCAGATCCATGGGCGGCCTCAGGGCAGCGCCGCCGCCGCCGTGCCTGGCGATGGCGTGCGTGATGGCCTCGGAGGTCGCCACCGTGCTCGCCGTCATGCGCCGCAACGTCCGCTGGGCCGGCGGGGAAGAAGGCGCCGACAGCGAGCACGCGCTCATCGCGGGGCTCAAGTCCCTCCGCCGCCGTGCCGCCTCGTGGGACGGGGTCGACCCGCTCCTCTACCTCCGCCCCTTCCTCGACGTCGTCCGCTCCGACGACACCGGCGCTCCCATCACGGCCGCCGCGCTCTCCTCCCTCCACAAGATCCTAACCCTCGACCTCGTCGGCTTCGAGGCGGAGGCCATGGGCGCCGTCGTCGAGGCCGTCACAGGATGCCGCTTCGAGGTCACCGATCCGGCGTCCGAGGAGGTCGTCCTTGTTCGGCTCCTGCAGGTGCTGCTCGCCTGCCTGCGCGTCCGCGCGCTTGCCGACCGCCATGTCTGCACCATCGTCAGCACCTGCTTCCGCGTCGTGCAGCAGGCTGCCACAAAAGGGGAGCTGCTACAGCGTGTCTCCCGGCAGATCATGCAGGAGGTTATCCGCTCTGTCTTCGCCCGCCTTCCGGAGGTTCATAGTACCAATCAGCAGGTGCGCTTGTCTCTAAAACTTTGTTTTCGAGCCTCTTGTTACATGCTTGCTCGTGCATATATGATCATGGATTGGACAGTGCTGGCATTCACTCATTGAGCCGATATTTTTACTTGCAGTGCATGTTTTTCTCTCCATTAATTAGAGGCTTAAAATGGCTTCATAGTTCTATAGGATGTCTGCTAGTCCAGGGATTTCTTTGACCATGCAAGCACTGAACCAGTCCAATTTTACCGGCTTTCAATTATTACCTGTAAGATATGCATCACACTAGTTTGGAACGAAATCATTCAGTTGGAAGAAGACTCCTGAATCCCTACTCGGTTTAATGTACTAATGCGGTACCAACATTTGATCTGCAGATTGCTGCTAGCAAGAACCAAGGTTCTGGTGCTGGGGAGATGGAGAATGGGAGTAGTGACTACGTGTGTTTGAATAGCTCCGGCGGTGAGGTGGGAGATGGATCTGTTCTTGTGCAAGATAAGGTCATGATGGAACCATTTGGGGTTCCTTGCATGGTGGAGATATTGCAATTCTTGTGTTCGCTATTGAACATAGCACAAGACATTGAGGCGAGCCCAAGGTTGAATCCCAGTGATTTTGATGAGGACGTGCCACTCTTTGCTCTTGGCTTGATCAATTCTGCTATTGAGTTATCAGCTTCGTCTATACACAGACACCCAAAGCTGCTGGTGTTTGTACAAGATGAATTGTTCCGCAATCTAATACAGTTTGGCTTGTCAACGAGCCCCTTGATACTGTCGACAGTCTGCAGCACTGTGTTTACTCTCTTCTACCACTTGCGTCACGAACTTAAGCTGCAAGTTGAGGCTTTCTTCTCTTGTGTGATCATAAGATTAGCCCAGGGTAGATATGGAGCTAGTTATCAGCAGCAGGAAGTCGCCCTGGAGGCTCTAGTGGATTTCTGTCGGCAAAAAGAGTTTATGGCTGAGATGTATGCAAACATGGACTGTGATCTACAGTGCTCTAATGTTTTTGAAGAGCTAGCTAACCTCCTCTCTAAAAGTACATTCCCTGCGACTGCGAACAGCCCTTTGTCTGCATTGAATGTGCTTGCGTTGGATGCGTTGGTAGCTGTTGTACAGGCAATGGCACAGAGGACTAATGATGCACGTCAGCACCATGAGCAAACAGTGGTAGAAATAAGTGAATATTTTCCCTTCTGGCAGTTGACGTGTGAGAACATCAATGATCCTGATCAATGGATTAGATTTGTTCACCAGCAAAAAGGCATCAAGAGAAAGCTAATGGTTGGCGTCGAAAATTTCAATAGGGACAAAAAGAAGGGCTTCGAATATCTGCAAGGCGTTCATCTCTTGCCTGAAAAACTTGATCCACGCAGTGTTGCACTATTCTTCCGGTACACACCTGGATTGGACAAGAATCTTCTTGGAGACTACCTGGGGAATCATGATGAGTTCTCTATTCAGGTGCTTCATGAATTTGCTAAAACCTTTGATTTCAAGGAGATGAACTTGGATGCTGCCTTGAGGCTCTTCTTGGAAACTTTCCGGCTGCCTGGTGAGTCACAGAAGATACAACGGATTCTCGAGGCCTTTTCTGAGAGGTATTATGATCAGTCACCACACATGTTTGTCAACAAGGATGCAGCTCTAGTGCTTTCATACTCAGTAATCCTGCTCAACACAGATCAACACAATGTAAGGGTTAAGAAGAAGATGACTGAAGAAGACTTTATTAGGAACAATCGCCATATCAATGGTGGAACTGATCTTCCAAGGGAGTTCTTGTCGGAGCTATACTATTCTGTATGTCGTAATGAAATCAAAACCATTCCTGAGCAAGGGGCTGGATGCTCCGAGATGTCTTATAGTCGCTGGGTTGATCTGATGTGGAAGTCAAAGAGGACATCAGCTTACATTGCCTGTGACTCGCACCCCTTTATGGATAATGACATGTTTCCTATCATGGCCGGACCAACTGTTGCTGCTATCTCAGTGGTTTTTGAAAATGTTGAGCATGATGAAGTTCTTACGGAATGCATTGATGGTTTTCTATCAGTAGCAAAGCTAGCTGCATTCTATCATCTTGATGATGTATTAAATGATCTTATTGTGGTGCTGTGCAAGTTCACTGCTATGTTGAACTCTTCTTATATTGATGATCCTGTAATAGCTTTTGGGGAGGATACCAAGGCTAGGATGGCAACAGAGGCTATTTTCACTATTGCAACTTCTTATGGTGATCACATACGTAGTGGATGGAGGAACATAGTAGATTGCATTTTAAGATTCTATAAGATGGGCCTTCTTCCGGGTCGCCTGACTGGTGATACAGCTGACGATCAGGAGTCTTCAGATTCAGTACCTGGCAGGCTCAGCTCATCTGCAGCTGTACCAAACAACGCTCCAAAGAAAACATATGGGCTAATGGGGAGGTTCAGCCAACTGTTGTATTCAGATGCAGAAGAACACAGGTCCCAGCCAACTGAAGAGCAACTTGCAGCTCAGAGGAATGCTTCCGAGACTGTAAAGAGGTGCCAAATAGGTACCATCTTCACCGAGAGCAAATTCTTACAAGCCGACTCGCTTTCAAATCTAGCAAGAGGCCTAATTCAGGCAGCAGGCCGACCACAGAAGATTACCAGCTCGCTTGATGATGAAGCAACATCTGTTTTTTGCTTAGATCTACTAATCACTGTCACATTAAACAACAGAGACAGGATTGTGCTTTTGTGGCAGGGTGTTTATGTGCACATAGCCCACATTGTTCAGTCCACAGTGATGCCCTGCAATCTGGTGGAGAAGGCTGTTTTTGGTCTACTGCACATCTGTCAGAGGTTGCTTCCTTATAAGGAGAATCTGGTTGATGATTTACTGAGGTCATTGCAGCTAATTTCGAAACTTGATGCCCGTGTAGCTGATGCTTACTGTGAGAACATCACCTTGGAGGTCACGCGGCTTGTGAAGGTCAATGCGATCCACATCAAATCCCAGATGGGTTGGCGTACTATCATTTCCTTACTTTGCATCACCGCACGCCATCCTGATGCTTCTGATGCCGGCTTTGAAGCCCTGATTTTTATCATGTCCGGGGGAGCACACCTCTCACCTGCCAACTTTATTCTTTCAGTGGAGGCCGCAAGGCAGTTTGCAGAATCTCTGCTTGGGTCTGCAGAAAGATCGATTCATGCTCTGAACCTAATGGCTGATTCAGTGAATTGCCTTACACGCTGGTTGCATGAGGTCAAGGTAGCTGGTGGAGAGGCGGACAGGATATTGGAAGGAATTGCCGAGATGTGGCTGCGGCTAGTGCAGGCACTACGAAAGGTGTGCACAGATCAGAGGGAGGAAGTGAGGAATCATGCGCTGTTGTCTTTGCACAGATGCTTAGTAGTTGATGGAATATCAGTTTCATCATCAGCGTGGTTGATGTCATTTGATATTATTTTCCAGTTGCTTGATGAATTATTGGAGATTGCTCAATGTTACTCACCAAGAGACTTTAGAAATATGGAGGTGTCCCTTTTGCACGCTGTAAAACTGTTATGTATGGTGTTTTTGCAATCACTTAAAGACCTTTCTTCACAGAGTAGTTTCAGTAAGCTGTGGTTAGAAGTCCTTGGCATGATAGAGAAGTTCATGAAAGTCAAAGTGAGAGGGAAGAGAACTGAGAAGTTACAAGAGGCTATCCCTGAGCTACTGAAGAACATACTGCTGGTGATGAAAGCGAGTGGGGTCCTAACAAATACAAGCACCAGCGGGGAGAATATTATGTGGGAAGAAACATGGCTTCGAGTTAACAAGGTTGCACGGTCGCTGCAGCCAGAAGTTTTTCCTGACAATGAGGGTGTGGACGTGACAAAAGGCGAGGAAACCAAGTCGTATAGTCCGGAACAGCAGGGCCAAACTGCTGAGCAAGAGGTCGTGATGCAGCCTGCACCTGATCTCAGGTTAACTGAGCTGAAACTTGTGTCCAGCAAGGCAGGATGATCTGACCTTTCAGCATTTTTCTCTCATGTTCTTTCAAGTAGTTAATCCCCCAGTTTGATTACGGGAAGAGTAACTTAATGTAGCACAGGCGTGCTTGTTGTTTCCAGAATATTCTCTACACCTTGCCTCCTGTTTTATCGATCTTGTCAATGACGTGTTCCTTTGTACTGTGATATTTTCCTAAAACTTCGAAATTCCAAAAATTGTCTGTTGGACGAACGCGCGCGGGCATGGGTGAACAGGGGTGATTGTCAGAAGCCAAATGAGTTGCGCTGCCGAGTTACTGACTGACTGACTCTCTTTGCTGTGCTCCACGTTGCTGGTCTGGCCGTCTGATTTTTAGAGCATCACCGGCACCACCTAAATCCGGCTTCACCTAAAGCGCCATCTAAAGCGGACACCATTTAGGTGGTTGACACATGTCCGGTTATTAACAGGTCGTCTCCCCCACCAGCATCCCCAAATCAAAATATAGCCGACAATTTTAATTGACAAAATATAGCAAAAGAGGCAATTTTCATTCAAATTTGAACATATTTTACACAAATTTGAACGACATTCGCATGACTACACCCTAAGAGCATCTCCACTCGGGGCGTCCAAATGGCCGCCCAAACGTCTTTGGGGCGTGCCGGACAGATTTTTGTTCCCACTCGCGACGCCCAAACGCGAATTGGGTCCGGCGCGGCCCAATTTTTTGTCCGGCACGCCCAGCCCACGCCCTCATCTTGGGGAGTCCTCGGGCGGCCCCGGACGGAACGAAGCGCGACGCCACGTCTGCCTCCGACGCGTGGGCCACGCCTGTCAGCGGCACAGACGACTTCAACCGACGGTGGTCAAAGCCGCGTGCCGCGTGGCCGCGCCTCGTTTTCACAGCCGGCAGCCGCCAGTGAGCCGTCGTGTACCCAATCCTTCTCTCACTCTCTCACTCTCCCCAATCTTCATGAACATCTTCGACGAGGAGATGAACCGTTGGGACGGCCCTGGGTCGGTGCCGCGGGACAAGAACGTCCTGGGGCGCGAGGCGTTCTGGGGCGTGCCCGGGCGCACCCTCGCTGCTCCAGACGCCGGCGCCTGCTCCGCCTCCTCCTCCTCCTCCGGCGAATCTTTGGGCGCCGCGTGCGGCGTCTTCCTCGTCACGCTCGGCGGCGTCCTCCTCCCGCTCCCGCACCTCGCCGCTGCTCACGCCAAAGCCGGAGCAGATGAAGGTCAAGGCGGAGCCAGAGGTTTCGCCGCTATTGGCCGAGGTCATGGCGGTGCAGGCTGGCACGGACGATGACGCCATCACGCAGGATGTCGTCGCCGCGTCCCTCGATGACATTCCGCCGCTCGACGGGCCCGCTGCCTGCGCGTGGTCGGCGTTCGAGCACGCCAAGTCCAAGGGTGTGCCCTTCTTCGACCTCACCAGCGACGACACAGGACCCAGCCGCATCAAGGAAGAGGACGACGGCGCAGGGACCAGCAGCGGCGGCGCCGGCGTGAAGACGGAGGAGGGGGAGGAAGAGAACCCCTACTTCGCCTTCAGGCGCCGCAACCGCCGCCGAAGTTTTATTTTAGAAAAAAAGATTTGGGTGCCGCGAGTGGTGAGCGACGGCGCCCAAAGGCAACAGGTAGTCCGGACGGCGCCCAAATGGTCCGTCCGGAAGGCCTTTGGGCGGCCATTTGGGCGCTGCGACTGGAGATGCTCTAACCCTAGCCGGCCTCTACTTGTCGTCGGAGATGTAGATGACGCCGCCGTACTCAGGTTCCGGCTGCTCCGATGTCACTGCCTCCTCCTCCTTCACCACGGCTGGCGGATGTTCCGTCGCGGGCTGCTCCTCCAGCAACGCGCCAGGTAGAAGCCCGGACAGTCCTCCGGGTCGAGCGGGTGGCGCGGCGGTGGCACGGGGTCGTTGATGGAGCGGAGGAGGTCCGTCGTGAAGCACGACATGTCCCCGTCGCCGATGGCGTCCCGGAGCAGCGACGGAACACGCCATTCTTGGGGGATTTTTTTCCTATGGCTAGGGCTCCTCCTGGACGGTGGCGACGGCGCAACGCTTAAGCCCTGTCTCATCCTTGACAGCGGCGACGGCACCGGGGCGCTTGACGCCGGGCTGGGGTTCCAACTTGACGCCGCGGTCCTGCTTGACGCGGAGCTTGATGTCCGGTTCCTCCTTGACGGCGCGGAGCGGAGCAGTGCACGGTGTGACCTGGCACGCTGGCGCGCCCAGGCGAGCACGCCCTCCAGCGTGTGGCCGCGGCACCAGGCCTTGCGGCGCTCCATCGCGTACCTCTCTGTACCATCCCAGCGCCCGAGGGCGGCGTCCCTCTCGTGGCGGAATCGGTTGAACCAGTAGGCGTAGTTGTTCGTGGCATTATCGGGTGGCGCCGATGTTCCACTGTCATCATGTCGCCGTTCTAGGATGCGCAGGGAACTCTCGGCCGCTGGGCAGCGACAGGACAGCACGACCTACGGGGCTCAGCCGCCAATTCTTGGGCAGGCGATAGTCCACGGCACGTAGAGGTCGTACCGCTCGAACAGCCACGCCTTGTCAAGGAGGAGCTGTGGCCACGGTAGACGTCGACGTTCGAGCCACCGGCCTCGTCGTTGTGAGCCATTTGGAAGGGAGAGGATGAGAAGGCGGCCGAAATTAATACGTGGGGAGATCTGGTGGTGGCCGTCTACGAGCGGAGCGCCGACGCTATAAAGGGGACAATGGGCAGGTGCAGCGGCCGAGACACCACTGACATCAATGTCGGTGACGCGTTGACACGCCTCATGGCAGCACGTGAAAGCAGCGAAGCCTTCTAGGAAACCGACGAGGTCATAATTTTGCTTGACCAGCTGTTCTGCCTCGCGCGTGTCAATGGCAAGTAAGCTCCATCTGTCGGACGGCCTGTCCGCTCACTGTCCGGCACCCTCGAGAGGGCCTGCTCAGGGGTGCCGAACAGATTTTGGGTCGGGCCGGACCGGTGGGGGTGCCGGTGGGGTGAATTTTTGTGTCCGGCCCCCAATGTGCCTTTGGGGGCGGTGCTTTGGGTGCCGCCGGTGGAGATGCTCTTAGTACTCGAGTACTACCACGGGACCTTCCAGGAAACTTTAGGACAGATGGTTTTACCTCTCAGAGCATATGTGCTCTCAATAGCACTAACAATAGGTTTATTGGGACAACTATGGTAAAAACGTCACCCAGCTGGGTTCCCAATAGAGTTAGTTTTTTGGACGGGCCTAATACCATGCCTGGTAACCTCACCACGGATCCGTTCATAGGGAGCGGCGAGGGAGTACTGGACATGCGCGGCAACCGCGTCCACGTCTGATGAGGGCCGAACAACGGAGACACTGGTCGCGTTGCAAGCGCGAGGGCAGGTGGCGCGGTGGAAGCCAAGAGAGCAACATCGCGTCGGGCAGTATGGTCGATGTTTGACCCAGCCTACTATGCCGAGAGCGGCGTGGTGACTCCTCATTCGGCATCACGTTCTCCTCCGGGATTAGCGAGAGGGACCATGCCTTCGACCCCAACGTCGTTCTCTCCCATATTGTCGGCCTTAAGGATGGTGTGAACATCATACAACGACGAAGTTGTCCAAGGCAGCCGCCAATGCCTCTTTGGCATGCCGAGCGGTGGTGTCGTCACAGCCTGCGCCCCGGAAGCAACGTGCTCGATGGAATGCCAATCGGCGTCGATGAGGTATGGGAACAGATGATATGTGTTTGTGTGAATAGCATGATCATAGATTTACATTAGCATTGAGTTTGTGCTTGTGATTAGCATAAAGTTCGACCAACTTGTTCGGAATGATCCGGCATGGTGGTTGTCCCAAGGTCGACGCCAAGACCGCCGCTCCAGAAGAAGAAGAGGAGAAGGAAGTGGAGGGTGAGGAAGAAGATGTCGTTGTTCATAATGTTGAGACTGGGAAGAAAACTAGACAAGGAAGATATGCCCTAAAGACCCGAGGTGGAAGACCATGGAGGACGAGTGGTTTACTTTGTAAGCTTGTGAGCCATGACCCCATTACCGGCGCCAACCAAACCTGTGGAAGGTGTTGCAAGAGGATCGCCGACCAATTCAATGAGACTAGGAAATATGGTGAGTTTGCTAAATTGCATATGGACCGCAACGATAATGCAATGTCGCATAGGTGGAAGACCATACAAATTCATTGCATCAAATTTCATGGAAATCTTGAGCAAATCCGTGCAAGAAAAGAGAGTGGCGAGATAAGAGGACAATGTAATGCTCTAAACTTTGATTAATTTAGCATACTCATCACCTTATCATCTATTATATGTTTGTATTTTTGCGTAGTTCATGCTTGAGGGATGCGTAAAGGTTGTATCGAGGCAACAAAGATGACGCCGACTTCAAAATGATGCTGCTTCATAAAAATTCAAGGTTGCGAGAAGTGGGAAGACGTCATCTCCGTAGCAACAAGAATGATTTGGATGGGCCGGCACCCTCCAGGTCGCCTCGGAGAGACGGGCAATCAGGAACAAGAATAAAAAGACCGGCAAGTATGGGGCATCCTCATCGGCATCAGCGCAAGCAACGGCCGACAAATGCCTCGTCAAGATTCATCTCTCTCGAAACAAAATGCAAACATGGAATTCTACGTATGTTTTTCCTGCACAATCAATCCTCATTTCAGTCATGTCGTATTAATATGGAGAATCCCGAGTTTTTATCATCCATACATTTTGTGATTCCCACAAATCGAAGACTCTTTAACAGTCAAAATATCTGAAGGCGTCAATCACTTGATTTAAGTGATGCTACGAAAAATGAACAAAGGACTTTTCCTGGATGCAACGCGCTTTCCCACCGGGTCGCAACACACAAAAATCGAGCAAAAGATGCCAAGATGGAGACAAGTCACCAGGCCAAAACCGCAGACGCGCTCGCTCGTGTCACTTCTTCAGACTTTGAAGCTCAGCAGCTTGGCTGGAAACGGGACGAGCCAAATGAGTTTCGCTTCTAGAACGAACGATACCAGCACATGCTATTGGCAGATGTGGCATGTCCATCGCCTTCAAAATGGGGCCGAGCCGAAAATGAACAGCGCGGTGAAAAGAAATTGGGCTTATCACTGACGCAGACCTATCCTATACTATATAATTTTCTGTTTCCTTCTTTCTTCTTTCTGTTTACCTCCTTCCACCTAATACAGCTAGCATTACATCATGTATGGTATTCTCGATGGCCTCTTGCCATGTGCCAATCAGAGGCCAGAGTAATAACGAATCAAAGCATCACAATCAGAGAGCTCTCAAAGAATTAGCTAATGTACAAATCACTCTCATCGTCTTCTCCGGCGCTGATCATAGGCATTTTTACCGTCACTCGGATTGTAGTAGTCTTGCTTCCCGGTGGCCCATTGCCCTGATGTGTCGGGGTTTTGGCCCTCATTAGACGTGACCCATGGCCTCAAAGGATCGGCAGCAGCATAGCTCTGCTGCCCCGAGCTCCACTGCCTTGAAGGATCGGACGGGGTGTAGCCCTGTTGTTGCCCAGAGGGCCACTGCCTCGATGTTTCAGCTGGGATATAGCTCTGTTGCCTTGAAGATTCAGCTGGGGTGTAGCTCTGCTGCCCGGAGCTCCACTGCCTTGAAGGCTCCGCAGTAGTATAACTTTGTTGCCTTGATGGCTCAGCTGGGGAGTAGCTCTGTTGCCCTGAGCTCCACTGTCTTGAAGGCTCCGGGGGAGTGTAGCTCTGTTGCCTTGACGGTTCAGCACGAGTATAGCTCTGTTGCCCAGAGCTCCAGTCCATTGATGCCACAGAATTATAGCTCTGCTGCCCATAATTCCCCAGTTTCGAGGGCTCTGGAATGTACCCTTGTGTGCCACCATAGACTCTAGCAGCGCCAGGCTCAGGGGATAGCGAATTTCGCTGGAGACCTACACGCTCCGACACCTGGTACTCCGACGTTTGAGTGTAACCATTTCTGGCCAGACCCTGGGATGAGACTGGCGCAGAACCATAAGCATAGTATGTACTCTGCATGCTTTGGTTGTTGTAAGCACTCTGGTTAGGATAAGCCGCTGACACATCATTAAATGAATTAGTTGTGCGAGCTGCCCATCGATCAGGAGTTGTATTTCGTCCAGTGCTGGCAACATTAGCAGCACTAGATTGCCAGGAGGGTGTTGCATAAGAGGCGTTTGGATCAGGCGTCAAGGAATGTGCTAGAGCAGGGTTTGTGATGTCCTGAAATTCATGGGCTGGTTTATTTACTGCTGGCTGCTGATGGGTGGCCACTTCAGCAGGACGAGACACCAGAGCATATGACTGGGTATGCTGATGTACCGGAGTTCTGTTCAACAGGTTATTCACAGGCTCAACATGCTGAGTTAGCGGATTTACCGAAACCGCCAACTGAGGTAGAGACGGGTGTTACTTTGGATGTGTGCCGGCAAGGCAGAAACTGAAGTATAAGGTTGTGAAGGCGACAGACTAACAACATTTGAGAAGCTTTGGTGCACTGCACTTGCAAGAGGTGTGTTTCCTCTATTTGACAGATGCGCCTGCGGCGAGTTTGCAGCACTCACTTGTGTCGTGAATTCAGATCTCCAGCCCGCCTGCAAAAGGAAACATACATATATGAACAAAAGGTGACAGCATTAACACTGGAAAACGGAGAAGAGCCAGCAGACTAACACTTGCTGGAAGATCTTTTGGAGGAGTCGGTGATGGGAGTGAAGTAGGGATTATTTCAGGGCCAGGCTCAGGCTCTTTTGGGACCCCAGCACCGTTGGACAGACTATTTACCAGCTCCGAAAGTCCAAGGCCAGTCTGCTTCAGCATGTCCAGAAGTGCGACGATCTGATCGTTTGGCAGGTTTCCCACCTGGTTAGATGATAGAGCAAATACAAGCTGTGGATTCTTGAGCAGCACTGCAAGCAGCTCAAGATCTGGCTCATTAGCTGCACCGTTTGCATCAGCGGTAACTGTCAAAGATGATGATGAGGTTGATTCAACTTGCTTGTTATCACCGGAACGCCAATGTTAGGAGGGGCTGCTCCCACACTATCTGAGTCCATAGTGTCAGCTTCTGGAGGCTGGTCAATTGGAATTTCCAGTGTCAGGCTGTCATCGAAATCCATTTCCAAATCCCATGGGTCCTTGGGATTCAATGGGATGGCATTTAGACTTGCATAAAAGGTCTCCTTCTCGCGTCGATTTCTCTGTGTTTGAACATCAAGTTCCTTGCTGTTCTCCCCAGCACTTACACTCCACGAGGGGTCTATCCATACCTCTGCAACAGGAAGTAGTAGACTTCAAACAATGAACACATAAACAAATATAGCAGAGCTCACGTTTCAAGTAAATAGCTCGCTAAAATATAGAAATTTACAAAAACAGAACATTTTAATCTCTACAACAGGCAAAACACAAGGGTATGAAGTGGTAAGTTCCTTGCTTTTAAGCTCAGCTGTTCTAAATAGCTGGATCACATCATTCAACATGTTGCTTCTTCAAGCTAAGGCTTGGCTAACAAGATCCTTAATTTTCCTTTTTTGTTAGTAAAATCGCAGCCTTTGTATTTCGTTAATAGTTGTTGGAACAGCAACTGCTGGCAGCATAACACTTAGCACTTGCAGCATCTCTGAGACAGCTGCAGCATACGATATGTCAGCTTGACTTTGTACAAGAACCGTTGATGAGAATTAACAATGAAAAAAATGCCAGGCAGTCCATTTACATCAATGGCAAGTTGGAGATTGTACAGACACTCATATGTCCTGTAATATGTAATATGCAGCGAATAAGTATCGAAAGTTAAAGGGCCAAAGAGAAGTGGCTGCTTCTGAAATACAAACAGATAGGCCTACCATATTCAGTCAATCACACAATAACTGCTGCAGGTTAAATGAGACAAAATTACAAGAACACTTAGAGCTCGTTTGACAGCCATCATTTCGTGCCGGAACCAGGGGATTCAATCGAGACTCCATACCCAACGTTTTCCAGCAAATGGGTACGGTATGTTAAGTCAATTCATGTCCCTAATCCCGTCATTCTTCTGGAAATCATTTCATTATTCTTGTGGCAACCAAACATGATTTTTCAGCTTGGAATTTCAAATTGTACAAATGAAATGATGGCATCAGTGTCCTTTCATTTCAGTTATGCCAAATGAAAAGAAATATGGGGTGCCAAACAAGCTCTTGCATGACAACTCCCCATATGCAGGGAAAATTAACGCACAAGCAAACATCATCAATAGTTAAATAAACAACATAGTGTTTGTTGATGGTCTATGCAACTACAGAATGGGGTGCATATGTTCAGCATTTGAAATAAGCAAGGGACCCAGAGCATTGCATCTACAATCTCCCAGAAAAGAACTTGACCAGTTCACAACTGTCAGGAATTAGCGAATTATGAATTTAATCATAACTCCTGAATGGCTAATGTTTTTGGAAAGTAAATTTACATAGTTGCACAAAGTGACAATAAGTGAATGGACAGTTTTTATGAACTGGTTGCCTTGTTGATGCAAAACTTATGTGTAGAAGGTTTAAGAAAATTTCATAAGTAAGAAGCGTCGAACACCAGATGGCATGTGCTAGGCCAAGCCACAACTATTCAACGTGATTCAAAAGCAGTACAAGTTTGTAATCTTTAGTTTGAATTTTAAATGAGCAATTTGAGTTCTGAATGAGCAAAAAATTGATGCAACATATGGAATACGGATTTCCATGTCAAATGCCAGGCACATAATCCACGTTCGTCCTTGTTAGTGAAATTTGAGAATTTAAATGCTCAGAAACTGTTTAAACATTGGTCCATGTATTAACCGTTGTGGATGTACTCAGCATACTTCCTACAGGTATCAAATAACTCTAGCGATACACCAAGTCTGAAAGCATGGTTACACACTTGTTCATATAATACACAGGAGAGAACAGTAACTGTTAATTTCTCGTGCCATTGCAGAAAATTGCAGTGTGTTGAACCAAGTACAGAGCTGTTTACAGCCAAACCGTGCTTGGGAGAACCTTCATTTGATTACCTGTCTTAGGCTGAGTTACTCGAAGCGCTGGAAATGCACATATGACTGTGGGTAGATCAATAACAGAAATAACTCGTGGCCAGATTCTGTTGAGGTTTCTCCATTTCAGCTGAAGCTGATTCGTCCCCATATATCAATTTTGGAGATCAAATCTGATATAAGCACGTTTTACTCAATTCACATAAGCTTGTGTTGTGTGGGCTCCACGCGGCCGCTACAGGGAAGGTCTTCCAGGTGGTCGCTCTTCGGTGAAATCAGAGTCGCTCAAGAGTGACGACATTGGTGGCACCCTCGACGACGACCCTCGTTTTCGGCAGTGTGTGTGCAGTTTGTGTTGGTAGCCAGGGTGGCTGTGTGTGCCCTCACGACGGTCGTTTTCCATTCCATGACGGTCAGCCAGGGTGTCGTTCCGGTTTTCGTCCAGTTTCCCACTAATTAATCGGCCAACTCTCTTCTCCTTAATTAATGAAAATGGCAAGTCTTGCGTTGTTTCAAAAAAAAATACAATGCACTTAGGTTCTTAAGCTGTGAAACATTTCATTAAGTTCTCATTGTCCAAAGAAGTTTACTGAACTCAGAAATATCCAACATTCTAAGAATTTGGGCAAGTGAAGGAGCACAAAGCAAAAGTATACCTGGTGGTATCTGCCAACGAACTCTCTTGGAATCCAATTTCTCTACGGATTTCTCTAAGAAAGCTATGTTTAGCTTTGGACTGTCCAGGATTTCTGGCTTATCAGGCAAAGGTACTGCGTTCTGTACAGAAGTTGGGCTTGGGTCGACAGGTTGTTTAGTGGAGAGGGGACTTCTGGGCATAGGAGGCACATTTGAGTTGACCAAGCCAGATGGTTTGTGAGTATCTGTTGTCCCTGGTTTATCAGTCACTTTACTTGTGTCAACCTTGCCATACTTCTCCTGCATAAACATGGCACGCATCTTTGCTTTTTGAATATCATCTGCAGATAATGGTCTGCTATTATTCATAGTGCTCCTAGCAGAATGGACATTCTTCCCAGCAGCTTTCCGATTTGGATGTTCTACAAGTAGAACTTTTCTTCTTTCTTTGGACTCTGTAAATTAGCTAAGGAAATCCAACACAAGCAGTTTGAGCTATGATAAATGGCAAGATGAGTGAAGTAACAAGGTAAAACATCCGATTTGAAGATGATACTGATTGTGCCTCACTAGTAAGACTAATATGAAGTCTACAGGCACAGTTATGAACTTATATTATTATTCATGAACCATCCAATTTACACAGTTCAAACAACAATAAACAGCATCATGGTCTATTAAGGACCTATATAGCCTGATCTGCAAGCTGTGATGAAGATAAAACTGAAAAGAAAACCACTACTAACACCAATTTAACAAGACACAGCAATTGAGGACAAAATAAACATTTAAAAGTCCCTACAGAGTCCTTCTAATAACAGGTGCAAGACACTGATGAGAAAAGCCACCAGATATTAGTGCAGATTAGGCAAGAAGTCACTATTTGCTAAGGAAAAACTATACTACACATGTAACTGGAACAGAAAATACCCTATAATGCCTTTTTATACACAGGCAGTACGTTCGGAAAAGAGAAGTAAAACTGATAGTGATGAACTTAAACTTAGTGAAAGGATACTTGTCTGCGCAGGACTCTTTTTATATGACTCATCAGCAGAAGCAGTGAGCAGCAGTGGAGTTTTCTTGGGCTCAGGCTTTCTGCACATTGACACAGACCAAGTAAATAAAAATCTTATTATCCAAATAGAGGTAATGTAAATCACTTAGCTACAGTTTATGCTTATTCAAAGCAGAAACTGTAATGAGAAGTCAGAAGGCACCTGCTCTCACTTGCACCTTCAGTCAAGGCAAGGATCTCCTCCTGATAGACCACAGCGATTAAATTGCAGAACATGTGAATCTACTCATATATAGATTGTTACTTAGATACTTACAGTAACATCAACTTCAGATCTCCAGGAGTCATCATGGAGAATTTCACTTATCCTGCAAAATAAAATAAATTAACCACAATAGAAACCTCGAAAAAAAAGGTAATACCAAACAATGTAAAACAACAGCAATACAGCTCAAGCGTTCATCTAGGGACACCTCACCTTTGTTTACAGATTACATCCTTCTGGGGTTTCTTCAACGCCTGACTCCGTATGAGTACTTTGCTCAATCTAGAGAGCAAGTTCCTGGCCCTGCTGGATATGTCTGATCTTCAAAAATCAGATAAGTATTAGTAAGCCGCCCAAGAAATGAGGGTTGCATATATATATGCATAACTTCATACAGCTGAAGAACAGGAAATAAAAACAAATGCCAAAAATAATTAGGCCTTCGAAACATCAGAACCATTAATAGTTTGCAATTAATCATCTTTTTCTCATGACTAAGATAGTGTGATAGTATTGCAGAATTAAAGAGTCTCTACACACCTTGAGTCCTATAAAACCGCAATCTATTAATAGTTTGCAACACAACTGACATGTGGGCTGGCAAAGCTTTATGTAGTGGGAGGTGAAGAAGCACCTACAGCCATTAGACGATAGTTCAAAATCCACGCCATAGACATATTACATGCTCAGATGGCAAAAATAAGAACCTTGAAAATGACGAGAATAACAGTTGTTTGCTCTTCAGTAGCTGCTTGGCTCAGCCATGTTGACACAATCGTCAAACCACCCATTGTTAAGAACCTGCACGGTTATTGGAAAGGTGAAGGTACGATCAATACAATCATTTCAAGCTTTATATGTACTATAAGACCGACATCTTACCAGCTAAGAATTGTCGCATTATTTATTTGAAGAATCCATTGCATCAACTTGACCTGTCCAGAAAACGTTTCCTCTTTCCGCATTAGGGCAAAGATACTATCCAAGAACTTTTTATCTTCTGACTCAACACCAGGAGCTTCTTCCTCTTTTTTAGTTTCCTTTACTGAATCTGGATTAATCTTGGCATCAGTTGGTTCGATAGTTCCAGTAGGGGTGATATGAGTTGGGATTGCAGAGCTCTGCTGGACGTCTGCTTGTTGTAGAGACTCCTGCGGGACCTCCACTACTTGTGAAGAGCTTTGTAACATCTCTACGGGTTCCAAAGTCCTCAAAGGTTCAACAACTTGAGCATGTGTCTCGATGTCCAGAGGTGTCGGCTCAGTGCTCATAGAGCATACACTGTTAGGTGTCTCAGATGCCTCTAATTTGAGTGCTTTCTCTCGTGACAAACGGACAGCTTTTCTGACTCGTGTACGCTGACTTGCAAAAAACTCCCTTACCTGATAACCATTGAGGTAAAGCTTGTCAATAACAATACCTGATATCATCAGTTCATGTTTGACATAGAAGCAAACACATTGTGAGCAATCAAGCTAAAAAAAGGCAAAAATATCAAGATTCTGTTGAAACTTGAATCAACTTCAATGGCTACTGTTCACTTGCATGTGATGAAATGATGAAGTTATAATTTCGTTCCCACAAATGATGAAGTTATAATTTCGTTCCAAATCAATCATAAGATAAGTGTATAAGAGCACATAAACAGGTATATGACATCAAGGTAAAGAGAGAACAACAGCACATGCGAGACAAAGAGCAGACCTGTGTAACAGTAACCCCACAAAGTGCACTAATTTCCCGAGTTTCTCTTTTGCCAATAGTATCTTTCACAGCAAAAAGTGACTGCATGGAACTAACAGCTTTTGGATTCAACAGATCTCTTGGTTTTTTACCTACAAAATTTGAACAGTCATAAAGAAATGCTTTGAATAGCAGGCACTAATTATAATAACTCTGGACTATAAAATATATTTATTTGTTGCATCAGCACTAGTCATCTTAACTTTGCCAGGAGTGACATGACTGATGCATGGCACATAAATCAATAAAAAATTCAGTATTTATCAGTTACTATAGGTGATGATGCTCGTGTTAGTTTATCGTATTTTTTCCTAATGTCTCAACAAAATTAAATATGCTATACTGAATCCAATTGATGCAGACAAACAACTAACCTATCTTGATAGACAATGCACCAGCAGCCTGCAAGAAACAACCAAACGTAAGATTAGTCCATAGATGACCCATTTTTATAAAGCGGCAATGAGGGTCACTGTAGAATGCATGAAGGGTCTAAAGCACAAAACTGGCAATGTTACAGAAGTATATCCTCCTATCTTCAAACAACCTAATCTTTAAGTAACCATAATACACAACAGATAAGTAATTTCACTACTCCCTCCATTCACTAATATAAGGCATTGGACCCATCATTTCATTTTTCTTGATTCAAATGTATCTAGATTCTAGACTTATTTTGTACATAGATTCACTCATTTTAGTATGTATGCAGTCAAATTTAAAGGGTATAGTGCCTTATATTAGTGAACGGAGGGAGTATATCATTTGCCAGATCATTGAATTGAAGAAATTTCTATGATGCCTACTGTGAGCATCACAGTAGCTACAAAATCAGTGTTTAGTACCCAGTCGTCCCGAAATATAGCTTCCGATTCTCAGTTTCTCTAAGCTAAAATTCTGCCAATTACATTTGCAGTATTATGTTATAAGAATTAAAAAAAACTACATAATATCATGGATGTACTAGCTAGGGCCTAAATATTAGATAGACACAAGTGCAGTAGTAGACCGCTACATACTCGTCCCAGTTCAGTTTCTTCTTGGTCTCAAAACACATGAAATTCCCTTCATACAGCACCACGACAACTACCATTCAAGCTACCAATTCGCAAAAAACAAAGATAGAATTAACGAAACATAAACTTCAATATAAGCACGCAGTCAGATTAACTCCCCAGAAACCCCGCAGATGCTACTTCTGCGCAAAATCGCCCCGCTACGGAGAGACACCAGCGCGCAGATCGAGAAAAATGCAGGAGAGGCAAAGATTGGAGAAAGGGGAGCCCCTGACCATCTCCTGGGCGAGCGGGTTGACGCCGGTGAGGCGGCACTGGGAGACGACGAGGCGCTGCAGCTGGTCCGCCTGCGCGTGCAGCGTCGCCTGCTGCGCGGCCACCATCGCGGGGATCGAGCCCGCGCCGCCCGCCTCGGCGACGGCGAGGGCTCCGGCTCCGGCTCCGGGCGCGGGCTTGAAGGGGGCGAGCTCCATTGCGCCCGCGGGCGGCTGCTCGCATCCAGGCTTCCGCCGTTCCCCTCGCCTCTCCGTCGGCCGGGGTTAGGGTTTGGCGGGCGGCGGTCTGCGAGGAGCTGACGGAAGCGGACGGGACGAGATGGACAGACAGATGAGGTGGGCGACCTTTTTTTTTCTCCTCGGCCTGCCTTTCTCGTTAGCCTATGACTGCCCCACGGGCCCCAATGTCAGTGACTAGCTCAGTCGTACTGCCTACTGCAGTAGATTACGAGTCTCTTGCACAGTTGCACTAGATTGTTTTTCTGAATTTTTTTTTTTACTACCATGAAACCGATAGGCAAAAGGCCCACGGCACATTCTATTTCAAGAAAAAATATTTAGAAAGACAACACAAATAAAAAGACCTATATGTGTATAGACTAATCCAAAACACAAAATTACATGGGACTGCATATCCAGGTCATAAGAGAAGTATGATGTTTCAGGTTAATTAATACTATGACAAGCATGAATGTGTCATGGACAAAAATAATATTCCATTCAGTAAGATACGGCATTTATTGTTAACGATTCTCTCATTTAATAATCAATGAAAAAAGGCTGATCAAATTAGGTTCTAGCCAAAACTGCAGCAGATTGAATGTCGTGACTCTGAGACCAGTCAATTTGCAAATAGTGCCAAATCATTTGACTGAAGTTGCACTAAAAAAGAGATGCAATCTTCTTCATATTCTCCGATGGGCACAGAACATAGTGAGTATCATTAGTAATCTGCCAATTAACGCATTCTCTGTGACAAATATCTTATCTTAAGTATGTCATTCAAAAGGTGGCATGCCAAAAAAATGTGTTTTGATGACACAACATGATTTCCAAATCCACTTGTAAAGAAGGCTCGTTACTGTAATATATGCATGCAAATGGTCATAATATTTGGATGCCTGAAAAGTTGGACCTCGTACATATTCCCAAGAGTCTATGTCCAACCATAAATGGCAAGATTGCATTGTCATTGATAGAGACTGCATTTTATCGAAAGCACGGGAAGACAAAAGTAAATGGAAGAGAGAGGTGAGAAACACTCCTTCTCATAGACTTCGGCAGTTTACATCTTATGATCCAACATAAAGGAGAATAATGTAGGGAACGTGATAGATAGAGGTTCGGTGGAATCATTAAAAAGACACCTATCTGACCAAAACATGAAAGAGTTACCCCACCAGGTTTTATAGCTGAAACAAGCCTAAAAGGCTCCACCATTTTCATGATGTCTCTCCACTTGATGGATTCACATAAAAAATGCATGAGGGAGCTTATTATCATAATATGATGACCAAATAAGATTCATTTGGGGAACATTAGAGAGTAATTATATAATTCATCAAGGTGTTTCACTAATGATGCTTCATTTTGCTTCTTGAAAATTACAGCGCCTACTCCTCCTTCATTTAGACTTACACAACAATTCTCGGGCTGCATGAGATCGTTTTGGAGTGTCTTTATTATCTCTCCGCAAGCACTGCATTAGAACTCTAGCGAAGTTGCTTAACAATTCCAACAGTGTTTGCAAGGAACAAAGAAAATAAATAGTGAGTTTGATGTCAGTCCATAATAAATGATTAAATGTAGTATTTCTCCTTGTGATGGAAAACATGAAATGTAAAAAAGCCTCCTTTCAAATCTTGTGACAATAGGCACCGGTCTTGAATCCTTGGCCTTGTAGTTCTCATGGGCAGGGTCAAATAAGTGAAGGGAGGAGTAGCTACCTGACATCCAAAAGCAGAGGCAACTGATAGGGATCATATTGGAATTATGATAGTTTACACTAAGGCCAGTGGACATAGTGAGTTTGTGCGGAAACTCCTTGAAATCCATCAAGTGGCTCAGTTCAGGAGGCAAAATTAATATGGCATCGTCAGCATACTAAAGAATTTGGAAGTCTGGATCATGAGTAATTATAGGAAGACAGATTGACCCCTATTTGGGGAGATGATTGACCACTATTTGCAATAATTCAAAACATGACATAAAGTAATGGAGAAAATGGGTCCCCTGCCTCACACCCTCTTCTCCACTACTTATAAAAGAGCAAACTTGGTTGGAAAATGAGATTTGAGCCGTTCACACTAATCCATCAAACGGTCTACATCCTCCCGTTCTCCCCACCCAAAATTCACGCGCCCGAGGGAAACGGAAAAAGAAAACTGCCTTACACGATCGCGCCCTGTCTCCGGGCGCCTCACGACCTGACAACGGTGTCCACCTCCCGTATGCATGTTGCATGCCTCTCTCCCATGATCAACTAATCTGGGCGATCGCATATCTGCGATGATGATTCCAATGGTGGCCCTGCTCTGCTTCATGGCGGCGGCAGCGGCTCTGGCCACAACAGGAGGTGCGGAAGGGTTGATGCCAGTCCGCCCGACCAGCTGCGGTGGTGTGAGCGTTCCTTGCCAGTTCCCGCCCGACCAGGCTTTAACTCACCTGCGATCGAACGCGAGCCGGCTGCTCATTGGCGGCGGCATCACCATTGACGTCTTGATATCTCGCTCGCAAACTCCATGGTGGGCGTCATGGACATCGCGGCCCGGGCGCCGTGAACATCACCACCCAAGGGATTCCAGATGGCAACGAAAAGAAAACCGGTCGATACGTGCATTGCATGTGCACGTTTACTAGTACAAATAAATTGCTTACTAGACACCCAATGACCCCACAAGTATTGGGGATCTATCGTATTCTTTTTGATAAATAAGAGTGTCAAATCCAACGATGAGCAGAAGGTATTGGTCAATGGATTTTAGCAAGTTTTCACTGTAAACACTGTAAGACAATTTATAAGAGGTTTAAAAGCAATAAGGAATGTAATAGCAAGTAAATAAAAAATTAACGGTGCAACAAGTGGCCCAATCCTTATTTGAGCTAAGGAAAAGTTGGTTGTGATTCTTAAATGGATTAAAATGTCCCTGAGGACACATGAGAATATTCTCAAGTTACTTTCACCAAGCTCCATTGATTAACTTTCATTGTTTTGATAAGTGTTATGTGGATGAACCTATGGTAATGTATTGTCCTTACTTGGACAATAAACATACTTATGATTACACTCTCTTTGTAAGCATCCACAAATACAAAAGATTAATTAAGATAAGTCTAACCATACCAATAAACTCCGGAGCTCAAATCATAGGCTCATAGCAGTAAACTCATGCAATATTTTGCAAACCAGGTTTAGGTATTATGTCACTCCTGCAACCCATCATAGACAAACTAAATATACAACACATTTCCCTAAACCCCACAAAGTTAAAGTGTGTTTAATTCTTCTCCGACTCAATGGAGTATGCATCGGTGGATTCTTGACAACCGTATAACTTGGTAAGTCCACTAATCATTTGCACTCGCATATTTTTAATTTTATTTTTCTGTGTTTATATTTTTACATCGGGAAATCAAGGTTGATACTGTTAGTGTGAGGGACCAGGCCACGCACGTGCTTTGGAGCATCGTGAAAAAATTCGTGTTGAAACTAGCGGGCGATTCTACGAGGTCTTGAGTTCCTCGTTTCTTGAAATAGCACGACATGATCATGGTGGGGGTTTAAGTGTCTCTCTTTCATGTACACTTATTTCGCTTTTGAAAGAGCAAATGTGTATATGTTGTGGCCACACAATCGATATTATTGTTGTAACAATATAACTAATTAACTTTTATTTATATTTAAACATGCGAGACACGCACAATGCAATCCACAGGTTGCCTCCAACCCGTCGATTTTGTGATATTTTGGTGCACTACACTTTTTTTAGTTAAGAGTGTCTTGTATAGTGTTAGAAAAATATCACGCCGGTGACAAAAGGAGACAACTCTGAACAGAGAACTACAAGGACATGAACTGGCAGAATATTGGGAAGACGGTGACAACTCAATATCCTTCAGAATCTATCATCGGGACAACGACGTAAAAATAACTAAATTCTCTTCTTTGTGGATCTTTACCATTTGTATACCTAGCTAGAAATTGAAACTATGTCACAATGTAGATATATATGTACACATGGTGTCTGAAATACTCAATTTTTATTTAGATGTGCTACTCAGTTTGTAATGATTTGTAAAATTTTGGGTAATGTCAATGTGTGTGCGCAACCCAACTTCCAATTCACCAGGGACTGATAGCACACAATTCAATTTGATTAAACATGTGCAATAATTTAACTAAGACATAAAATTTAGTAAATAAAACCGTGTGTGGTAATTTGCAAGCAGAAACGACGAAAGAAAAAATAGTGTGTCTGATCTCAAAGTAATTTAGATGATTTAATTTGAAAAAACGCGTTACATGGACAATCACACATGATTAAATTTTCCGAATCGTGTGAGAAGGTTTACCATCACACCCGTTTTTAAACCGTGTGGGAAGTCACACCCCATCACCCACCCATACATAGCGACAAATGGCAAAAATAATCGTGTGCTATACTAGTGTTGGTTTTCCCATGTTAGAGGTAATGAGAAGGGGGCTGCCAAACCAGATTTGACAAAAATGATGGATGAGACTGGACACTACTGTCCCTGTCCCTAAATAGGTGACCTATAACTTCTGTCATAAATTTAATTATTTCTATGTTCGACCAAAACATATTGAAGTAAATATCAGCAACTAAAATATTGAATAAATATATTACGACAATATATCTTATGGTGGATCTACTGATATTTATTTAGTATTGTAAATTTTCACATTTTTGTAAATATACTTTTTTGTGCGGATCTAGTGATAATTTAAATCTTCACGTTTTTTGTAAATATACTTGGTCAAAATTAAAAAGCATTGAATTTTTAATCTCAATTTATATGCTACCTATTTGGGATGGAGGGAGTAGTGCACGAGTCTGAAGATTTATTCTATTTACACAAGCCAATTAAGAGTTAAGACACAGTTAGACAATGAAACAATATGACTAGGAAAAATAAGGTAAAAGACGAAAGGGAAACAAAGACAAGAAACTGATACAGTCAGCGGGTTAAAACTTAAGAGCTGATTTTATAACTTAGAAGCAAATACAAGTTAAAAATGTTCCCCTAATCGAAACGGAAAATACCATCCACAACACTCATAATTCCAGCATTATTGCCAACCGTATTATCTTCCTCCTCTTTCACATCTTCCGCGCAAGCGTTCAAATCCAAGCTAAATGGACGTGATTCCACTCCCTTCTCCATCTTGCAGTTTTGCCTATTGATACTTCCTCGATTCACCGGAGGGAAGGAAGCAAATGTCTCCGAGCTGGACGCTTCTTCAACTGAGCTTAACACGACGATGGCGTCCTCCAAGTTGACCATGTCGCTGCCATTGCACCCAATGATTCTCCCCGTTGCAATCAAGTTCTTGATTTCGATTTTTGATTCATAATCCAGTTGGTTGACACCGTCGATAAACACAACACGGTGAGGGTTTTCTAGGATCGCCTCCAACAATGTTCCCATGACACTGTCTCCTGAGCTCTTCGTCTTGAGGGCTATGTTTCCGATGTCGCCGGAGTTCACCAAGAAAAACTCGGCGTAGGAACCAAATATGAGCTTTGAGAGCTCCCGGGCCATTGCCTTCTTGCCGTAGTAATCGTTCCCTTGGAAGAGCAACCAAGTCGTCGACGAGGTCAAGCTCCTCGCCCTCCTCGTCATGCCAGATCGGCACAAGAGCACGGTGCCCGCTATATCGGGGATGATATCGCGGTGCTGTGGGACGCGCTGCTCAAGTGCCTCACACATGATCTTAAAGTTTGTCACTGAGAGCTCGGCGAACTTTTGCTGTCGGCAGGTAGACTGCATTTACCGAATGTTCAACACGAGTTAGCAAAGGGCGATTATAGAGAGATGGATAGTTGTTATGAAGCTTACTTATATATGCGCATGGTTCCTACTTCCTAGACCATATGCATTTGCACATGAGTTTTGCTAGGCTTCAATCACCTCGAAAATTTTGTAAACCTCAGTATATACGACGTACGTACCTGAAGACTAGTGTTGCGGCAAGAAGGGATTGCATCTTGGTGACGGTGGAGCCACGACGGAAGGCTCGGCCTCTCGGTAGTTACCCTGCACTGGCTAACAAAGGCCGGCAACCCCTCTCTTGTTCTGGCTAGGCTTGCATGATCCCTAATTGATATCAAATGTTAGAAGTAGGTTGAGCTTCATGCAGCGACATTCGATCCAGCATGCAACTTTTGGTTTACCCATGACGTACATAACTTGCATGTTCATATCATCAGTATAGCATATAGTGCTAGCTAGCTTATAGTATATGGCACACTTCCATTTTACGTTTCAAATTACAAAAAGTAATTACTATACATGCATATAGTACGCCCTCCGTTCACAATTAACTTGCGTTTTTGGGTTTAGTTAAAATCAAACTTTGTAAATTTTGACCAAATATTTCGCAAAAAAAATTGACCAAATATGTAGAAAAAAAATCAACATTTACAATATAAATTTAATATTAGTGGAATCATCATAAAAACTATTGTCATATTATATGCATTTGATATTATAGGTATTGAATTTTGTATATATTTGGTCAAACTTTTAAAATTTTGATTTAGAAAAAAACTCATAATGCGAAGTAAATAAAACCCGGGGGAGTATGTATGGAATGCAAGTCGCAGTGTATATGTTGCTAAATCAAATTGCGCACTTAAAAAAAAAAAACTCTAGGTAATCGCGTGCAAGTTGAGGTGAATATTTCATGATGCACTGACTCGTACGTACTCACAGTTTAAAAAAAACTAGTACGTACTCATAAGTATGTGTCTCATTAATCTCAGTGAACCGTGCGCATGAAAAGTAAGCCAGTCAGAATATTAAAGCATGTGCCAGCAGTGAACCCTACCAGCTCATGTGGCAGGTGACGTTTGCGGCAACTGGCCTCTGGAGTACTGTAGTACTAACGGCTCCAGCAGAGGATGTCTCTGCTCCAGCCCTAGCCTGATTTGACTGCTCGACCACGTTGCGCTTGACCTGAGAACCGGAGGCGGCCTTGCGCATGGCGCGGTGGACGCTCGGGTCGTCGAGGATGGAGGCGACGAGCTGCTCCAGCTCGATCTTCTTATCGGAGGCCACCTTCCGGCGCCGCCTGCCCCGCCGACCGCCTCGCGCGGAACGCTGGTGCTGGAACGTCTGCGCGCGCTTCAACAGGGCGACGAGCGCGTTGGACAGATCCAGTGGGCCAGCGCCAACGACGGGGTAGGCCGCCGGGAGGCGGCTGAGCGCGTCGTGGAAGGATACCTTGAGGTCCTCGCGCCGGAGCGGGTGGCCGGATAACCGGAGGAGGCCGCCGGCCGCCTGCGTGGAGGAGGACGAGGACGAGGAGGAGAGTATGGCGCTGGCGACGTGGAGCGGGGTCACGCGCGCGTGGCCGTGGCGCCTCGCCAGGCTCCCCGCCTCCGACACCTTCGCCGCCGCCTCCGCTCCCATGGCTTCCTGCACCATCGCCCAGCCGCGAGTCCGCATGCCGATCCGTGCGCGCGCACGCTCTAAGCTTTCAAATCAAAACACGAGAGGGCTCCGCTAGGTAGCTGGGCAGGGCTGGTGTGTGGATCTTCTATCGATGATATTGTATGTCTACGTATGTATGGTGGGCTGTGCATGCCGACCGCGGGTGGTTTAGCCGTTCAGTAATCTCACTTAACACCAGATACCTGGACGTCGCGTGATAGGTCGTGATCTCTGGTTGAAAGAACATACTCCAGGGCATGCAGATGAAAAACGACAGGCGATGCAACTTAATTGCAGGGTAGACATGTATTGTAAATTACATAGTACTCGAGTGTAACTCCCAGTGCCTGCATCGATCAGTACTAAAATCCCTAACCATAGATCTTCGTCGTACTTGAACTGTGTTGGCATCACCATAATTTTTTTCCTTTACTATCCATCAATTTCAGCCAATGACCTATAGATCCAATATCCATAATTTTCAGGACATGGGTTGTAAACATGACATGCGCACGCGAGGCGTGGCGTGGCGAGGCGGGTGGCAGAGCAGGAGCGCGTCTATGTGCCATCATCAAACGGAGGGCGGGCGGCTAAAGCGGATGAGGAGGAGGTGGGCCACTAGGATTTATGCTAGAAATTTTCAAAAAGTAATAAGCATGATGACCCCAAGTTTTGAATTTTAGACTTCTCGATAATTTCATTTTTATTTTATCACTTAATTACTTTTATTGAATATTTAACCATTATTTAGTATTAAGTTCAGTATTATTTTAAATGAGTTAATAGCTTAGATTTAAAAAATTAATCTACATTTTTTTAAATCTCTTATTTTTATGTCACAATTCAAAGTTATAAATGTTAAAACCTTGATTTTTATCACATGACATATCCTTTTAAAATTTTCCCATAAATAGTTATTGAACTTCTTGGATGATTTAGAATTAAATCCCAATTTTTATTTACTATTAGGGATTTTATTTAACACTATAAAAATTCATTAAGTTTTAGTAATTCTTTGATTAGTAGAGACTTCCAAAAATACCCGTATAAGGGTTTGGGCTGTTGGGCTTGGTCCGGCTCATCTTAACGGTTTGGGTCAAACCCACCATGCTGACCCAACCCCTTCTCCTTACTCTCTCTCTCTCTCTCTCTCTCTCTCTCTCTCTCTCTCTCTCGTGACCGTGGTCCCCGTCGCCACGTTCCTCTGGCCAGCTCCGCCGTCGCTCACAATCGACTCCCCTCGCGACGCTCGACCTTTTTGTCCAAGTCGATTTTCTTTTCCTCTCCTCCACCTTGCGTACGCAACCCCCTTTTGAACCATATGGTTTCGGTTTGCTATACTTGTACAGTTCGCTGCCATGCTTCAACACTCTTTGGTGCTCGCGGTGCTTTGAGATGCATCAGGATGCCTGTGGCGTGGTGTGAGTCACAGCCATGCGCCTCCCATGCCGCCATGGTGTTCGGCGTCCCATCGCTTCCCCGAGATCCTCTATGTTGGTAGACCGAGCCCTGCCTCGCCATCCAAAGAGATCACTGGTGCAGGTAAATTCGTCTCCCCTTTCCTCTCTCTCGAAACATGCTTTTTCCCTGCTTTATAAGTAAAGCCCAATGGTCAAACCTATACAAGGTGATGAGGTGACCCTCTTACAAAGAAGATCAAGGATAAATAGAAAAAACAGGAGAAGCAAACTTGCCACCAATGACCCCGACACGAGAGCGAAAGAAACCAGAGCTCCACGACAATGCACCTAGGAAAGTAACGACGCCTCACCCCGCCATTGCCGAGACCGTAGTTTACACCCGGAGCCCTAATGCGGTGAAGGTAGCCACTACGACGCCCGCAAGAGGGTTACGACACCCGCATGCATCGCCGCTGTTGGAGTCGGAGCGCTAGGTTTTCGCCCCAAAAAACCTTGGCCCCGCACCCGGTATTTCGGATCGCCCCCGTCACCGAGTCAGGCTCCGAAAACGCGATCTGGGAGCTGTCAATGTCGAGACGCCGCCAGCACAAGGATCCTCCGCCACCCGCTTCTCGACACCCACATGGCCAAAAAGCATGGCCATCACCACTGCCACGTCGCTCACCGCAAGACATCCATTTGGTCTAGGTTTGGTCTCTCGTCGTAATTGATCTAGGTTATTCCCTTGTTAGATTGGCTTGTGCTCTGTGGTGCCCTAAGGATGATGTTGATGTGCTCTTTGTGATGAACCGATGCCTAGATTAAATCCTAGTCTCGCATTTTCCTTATCTGTACTGCTTACTGAATTTTTATTTAGTTATTAGTGCACTACTGAGGTGAATGGTCTTGGTCTAGCATCCTAATTAAGCGATAGAATCCAATAGACGTGAGTAGAGGGGACAAGGAAGGACAAAAAGATAATGTCTTTCTTTCTCAAGGTGTGCGGTGAGGAAGATGCCAAATGAAGAAGACGGTGTCAATTAGATAGATGGAACGCTAGGGAACAACACTTTTGTTATGTTTATATTTCAAAATAAAACAACCATTATGGCAACTGTTTCTTTCTATTTTATTTTATTTCATATCAACGTATGACGTAATTAACTACTTTCATCACAACACACGAGTATTTGGCTAGTTATTCTCAAATGAGAGTACCTTGCTCAGAAAAAATTCACATAGCCGAATGGAATAGGGAGAGTATTTGGCGTACTCTAAAGGTTGGTAGGTTGAATCGTATTTGGCGCTAGCTATTCGAAAGTCTATGGCTTTGTACGTTCGATCTGCATATCTATCTCTAAAGTTCCGACCATGAGAGCAGACCACTACGGCAAGTACTAACAGGTGTGCATCAATCTACATCGTGCGCTCTCCTGCCCTCTTGCATCATATCGATCTTGAATACATGCAAAGTTTTGGTGTATATGCACGTCGTCTCTGCACAACCGTCGTATCTCTATGTATATGTTTCGGACAAGGCGGTCCGCATACATGCAGCGTATTTATTTTCTGCGGGAGTACTGATCCCTTGCAAAGTGGTCTCGCGACGACAAAGGAAACGGACATTCCACTTCTCTCCTCGGTGCACTGAGAAGAATAGTCCGCAAGGCTCAGATAACTCAGTCATGCGCACATGAAATGACAGGTGAAATCGGGTGATGAACCTGGACGTCTCATGCCTCAAATAGTACTGTTTGAATGGACTAAGCCATGAATTCACAATCTTGCACAGTGGTCTTGCATGATATATTTCACCTGAAATTCATACTGATACTATGACACAAGTAAATCATGCCTAAACAGAGCGTTGAATGGTCATGAACTTTTTAGCGAATGACCCATTCCTGTGAATTGTGACCTCATTGATTTTTTTTACAAATAGTTCAACCCATTAATAATTAACAATAATAGTACAAAAGAAGCACTAACGAAAATAATAAATATACCATTGGACCACCTAGCGACGACTACAAGCTTTGGACCGAGAGCTGAAGGTGCACCGCTATTCTCACCACTCAGTTATCAAAGTCGGGCAAACCTTGTTGTAATAGACGACATGAACTAGTCGTGCTAAGTTCCTAGAAGACCAACGTAGCAGAGCAGCAACCATCCCCAATAACAAAACTCTTACTCCCTCCGTTACAAATTAATTGACTTCCATATATCCATATTTGGATGTATCTAGACATGTTACATGTACATATACATCCAAACATAGATATATGGAAGTCCATTAATTTGGAACGGAGGGAGTAGATCGGAATGGACAGATCTTTATCCACATAAACTAACATAAAAACGGACCAAACCCAAGAGATTGGTCGGACATGAGTCATGACTCCATCAACGCTAGACGCACCACCGGAGTGGGGATAGGGCAGGAGAATCTCATTCTGACACCGGATGTCGCGACCACCTCCACACTCAGATGAAGACACATAAATTAACCAGAAAAGAAAACAGGAACCCTCCCATGGGGAGATCAGGCCCATCTGCCGCACCTCCAAAATCTAAAGGGCAATCAAAAGCGGTGCGGATTGGCAGCATTGCCGGCTAGGGGGATAGAAACAACCTTCCTATGGATCGCCTTTTTCCTCCTTTCCTCATCGAACCGGTAGCACGTTGGACATGACCTATTTTAGTTACACTGTATAAAAAGACGTAGTTACAAAGATGCCCCGTTCTAAAGCATTTTGGATGCAGAAGACAAAGAAGTAACCAAGATAATCTTCTGTTAGCTCGCACTGAGGCATATGTTTACAGGGCCACAGACACTGGAAAATAGACAAGCTAGAGTGATGTTGGGGCAGTTGGCGACGGCGCGTGGTAAGGTGGGTCAAGGTACGTAGGCCAAGTGGCTGCTGTTCAGGAAGAGAAACGCAACAGCAGGACGGCGACAGTGGGTGAAAACTTAATTCGAGGTGATTGATGTGGTGTGCAAGGCATCACAATAACCAAGGTCGACTAATAGAGATAGAATTGGCAACACATACAGACAGCAGATCAGAGAGCTACTTCTACCAATGTCACATGAATTAAAACGAGACAATGTGGCTTCGGCAACAAGTTCAGAGCCTCCTCGATCGCCACCTGAACTCTACGTCGCTGCACTCGCTTCGCCTTCCTCCGGCACTGGAATGTCACAATTCTTGCAGCAGCAAACCTTTTGTTCCATCTCCCATTTTATCTTGGGCCCGACTTCATTGTGCTGAGGTGAGTACTCCTGCGAACAACAAGGAGACGAAGCCCAAACGCTTGCTGCTTTTCAAACGCATTACATGCATGGATGGAAGAGATCGACAAGTTAGAACATATACCTCCAGTTTCTCGAGCAGTTCTTTAGGAGTCGGAGCCAGCACGATGATCTGGCGAGCGGTAGGCTCGATGAACCCTTCCTCCACGGCCTTGTCGATGAAAGATAGCAGAGCGTTGTAGTAGCCGTCCACGTTCAGCAGCCCGACCTGTAACATTTCCCAAGTAATTAATCGTCAGACTCTTTGTGGCTTTTGGTACTGCAGCTTCTGCAGGTGCAGTGTGACAAGACCAAATAGTGCTTTACCGGCTTGTCATGAATACCGAGCTGGGCCCATGTGATTACTTCAAAAAGCTCTTCAAGTGTTCCATAGCCACCTGCAAGATCAAGAGGAATTACATGGGTAGATCAACCACATGACAAAGATTTGCATTTCATTACAACGAAACACTTATTTGGGCAAAAAATAATTGGAGCATCTCCAACTGCGTTCCCAAAATTTTGTCGCAGACACCCCTATATTATGTATGTATGTTTCAGACAGTCCGGACACCATGTCTTGACTCATGGGGTGGATGCCCGCAATGGCACCAGCCAAACGGGCTGGTCATTTTATTTCTAAAGAATTAAACGGAGGCTAAATTTAACTAGTCGTAAACAAAAATAGTTCAAATACAAACATATTTTCAATACAACTAAATTTAAATTACTTCGAAATTACGATTTGTCGGAGTCGAGGACGATCATGGTGGCTCCCACGGACACATGCATGGCCTCTACGCTACCCGGCTATTCGACTCCATTGATTGGGCTCCTGCTTGACGGGTGGCGGTAGAGTTAGCTTGACGATCTCTTTGGACATTATTGTCGCCTCCTAATCGATGGAGTGTCGTTGTCGGAGTTCTCGGCGGCGGTCTTCTCCGACACATGCAGGGCCTCCTCCAAGCCCGGCCACTCCGCCTCAGGTGTGGCTGGATCTGTTGGCCGTGCAAGGAGCATTTTATCATGGGTGAAGTGTTGTGCCGAGTGAGATTTTGGGTGGTAGGCTTTCAGTTCCGAGGGAAAAGTGTGGCGAGACGATGTAGGCACCACTCCCCTCATCCTTGTAGGCGTCACTATGGGTTGTTCCCCTCCACCCCTTGGCTCTAGGTGAAACCCATTTGGCCCCGGCAAGTCGGTGGTGCCACTCTAGCGTCTTTCTTTTTTTGGGGTATTGTCTCGCAAGTTATGTTCTCTTTCATCTGGTCATCTGGTCATCGAGGGTTTAGCTCGTGGATGTCAGCGTTGTTGCTCTCGATGTTGTATGGCGCACAACACTGGTGGTGTTTAGAGTATCTTATTCATCGGTGGACCTATTTCCAGCTGTCATTCGTGCTTAGGATGAGCACTCCCTTGCTCGACGGGTATGCACCTCTTCGAAACAGGGTGATGCAGTGACGAGGTCTGCCCTTTCTCGAAGCAGACGAAGATCACTTATCCTGAGCATTTGCCTTCCTCTTTTCGGCCGCGACAACCTTTGTCAACAAGCGCCCTATGTTCGTAGTCTTCAGCACTTTCAGGTTGCAAGTATTTTCCTTTTTCTTGTTATTTGGCTTAAGTGTGTGTGATGTGTATGATGTTCTTCTCAGCACTTTTTATAGGTCGGCCCGTTTTGGACTTCACTAATTTAAAGCCGTTTACTTTTGTGTCTTTTGTCTAAAAAAATTCTTCACATATGTCCCATTTCTCGTGGAATGTGTAAAGTTGGACCTACACACCTACACGGCCCAAACTAGGGTAAAGTTTCCCCTGCAAAAAATCCAGGAAGAGGGAAAAGCGGGTAACAGTACTGGAAGCTGCAAATGGCTCCCGAGTTAAACGGATCAAGTTTTTTTTGCAAAAATCGAAATCTGCACTTTTGAGTTTCAAAAAAACAAGAAAAATTCCCAGATGTAGAAAGTGTCGAGATCTACACGCGTGCAAAAAAGTTAGCTAAAAATTCGTTGTATTTTGGACTGCACAAAACAAAAAGGCAAATCGGGATTTTTTTTCATGTTTTTGAATCTGTGTACCCAGAGCCACCCATTTGTTAGTTTTGCCCAGGCTACAATATAACAAATTTTGAGTAAAACTTTGCACGCTTATAGATCTCGACACTATCTACATCTAAGAAGAATTGTTTCTCGTTTTTTCGAAACTCAAAAGTGTCGATTTTGAATTTTTCAAAAAAGCTCCATGTAACTCGGGAGTCATGTGTCCTTCTCGTAAAAGAATTAGATACTTAGAGGACCAACCAGGGAGCGCTATAAAGGCATCAGATTGCCTTGCCATCTCAGCCTTCCTTTGGTGCATATCTATCACTTCCTTCACTTCTCCCATGGTCTCTCCTGTTATCTGCACCCACAAGCAACACTATACATGAAGCAATGTATGCATGTATCCTTAGCATAAGCACATGGCACATTCATATTCTTCTTCACCGAAACAAAGGGTCAAGAGCAGATTTTTTAGTGGGTATACCGTAGTGATGCAATATGCTTTCAAAGTTGAGAAAAAGTAATCTTGGTTATACTGTGAGGATTTTGTTTATAAGTTAGAACGACTCTGAACCTAAAAGGTATTAATTAAGAACAAAGGGAGCCCAACAGAAGAACATGTCAATGAATATCATCATCAAGGTATCACCTCTAATTAAGTAAAAGGAAAACATGATTCCATTTAACATTTCATGCATGCGATATTTTTTCATAAACGACACCAAGAGGTAATTAATAAATTTCGAGTAGGATTATTTTTCAGAGAGCTATATGACTTTTTATTTTATAAGATTGTAACAGTGTACAGCATTATGAAGAAAAAACATGATATAGTTACTATATTCAATGAGTCTTGTGATGCGAAAATTTCAATATTCGAGGAAAAACAAACTAATAAAGCTTTAAATTATAATGGATGAATAATGATGTTAGAGTTCATTGAGATCATTCCATGTGATTACCTCCCTAGACACGAGGCTCTTCGGAATCACCCTGCACATCGACAACAAGATGATAGATTATAAAGCAGTAGCAAACTGAGGAAGCCTCGGCCTAATGATTCCTTCTTCCAATTTTTTTGCCACCTTTCTAAGGGCATCTTTAGTACTCCTAGTTTGTAAGTAATTAACTGTGCATATGATAACCCCTTCTTCTTCTAATTTAAAGGCAAGACTCATACCGTTTACTTGGAAAAAAAAACTATGCATGTAACAATATCAAATCATTGTCGAGACTGATAATGCGTCTCTGGTAAAGATGGTGACCAGTACGGTGAAGGGTGTTTCGTATTTAGGCCATCTAGTCGCTGAGGTCAAAGCCATGGTGAGGTCTGGGCGTGATATTCGTATTGTAAAGATTCCTCGTTCTCAAAACATGGCTAGTGATGCATTAGCTCGGTATGGTAGAGTTCATGATAGCACTATTATGTGGATTGGTACTGGGCCGGATGAGATCCTTAATTTCATCCTTAGGGACTGTAATACTCTTGATTAAGTAATACAATTTCTTTTCCCTCGCCAAAAAAAAAAATCATTTATCATGAGACTACACCTACTACGTAAGATTTGTGGAACATTACTCCATAATCATATACTCTCTCCGATCCATATTTCATTGCCGCTGAATCGGATGTAACTAGATACATCCGATTCAGAGACAATTAATATGGATCGGATGGAGTATTTTAGATTTCACACCTTCTCATCTTTCTATCTTATCTATAGTTTTTAGCGGCTTGCATGTACCCAATGAATCAACTCTCCCTAATTATTACCCAACCACGGTTGACATGGGTATACATCTCGGGTACCCTACCGTGAGGGTACCTGGTGCACGTAACGACTAAAGGCCCAATACAAAGAGTCTACTCGAAGCCCAAGACAAGAGGCCCAAGAAGATGGAGTACCCTCCAAGATTAGACATAGGCATAGTCGGTTTGAACTTTCCATACATGTAAACCAGGTCGGTTACGTACTCCCGAGACTCAGCCTATTTAAAGGCTGGGAGGGGTGCCGATCTGGGGGACAAGCCATACTCGAACCACAAAAGCTCTGCGAGATCGTCATCTCGCCGGAGTCACCCTGTAATCGCATAATCCACAATCAATACCAGACAAGCAGGAAGTAGGGTCTTTACCTCCACCCGAGGGGCCTGAACCTGGGTAAATCTTTGCCTCTGCTTGTCAGCCGACGAAACCACCAGTACTACCACGTTCTCTCCCCATAATCTCAACCCTAGGTACTTAACCATGGGATTTGATGAGGGTACACCTCGTCAATTGGCGCCGTCTGTGGGAAGGAATAGTGCTGGACTCACGGTTCCTTCGGTTCCATCGGAGAGCGGCGACTCGCCGATCAGATCTACAAACGGAACTCGCCGGCTGCATCAACAAACCAGAACTCGCCTACTCGGGCAACACACGGCAACTCGCCGACGCACTCGACAAACGGCAGCACGCCAACTTCACCCGCAAAAAGCGCATCAGATCCTCTGATGAATTTCGAGCCACACTCGCCAGAATTCCAGGAGACCTTCTCCGATCTCGAGTCAGGTTTGGGCTTAACCGTTGGTTCGTTCAATTTTTTCGTCAACAAGCTTGGTGTGCAGGACTTGATAGATCCACGACAACTCGCGACATCCGCACCCGAGGCCCATCGGTTGTGGCTCCTTCGACTGCGGATCCATCATCTGCATCCATACCATCGTCGATCCTCCAAACTTGCTCGTCTGCAACATCCATCTCAACTCGAGAACTTAACAAGCTCATGGAGGAGCTCGAAGGTGAAGAGGCAGAATCAGCATACCGCACAAACGATCCCGAGATCGAACTTCCACTCGAGGACAGCCTCGACTGCGAAATCTCCCTCAGCGACTTCGACGAGCCAAAAACTCATGTCGACAACCACGTCGACTCCGAGATCTGCACCGACAACAACCTCGCTCCGAGATTCATAACAGCTTCGCTGACGCCGATATAGCATGGGTGATGAAGGCATCGACTGCGAGATCCATCCAGGAGAACCACTCGACGAGCATATCGACTCTGACATGAGTCTTGACGACGACGTCGAGCCCATGACGGGACTCGAAAGCACATACACATACCCTCGGGTGATACCCCAGCAGGTCTACGTCGCCATCGCCGCAGAATCATCAGATGCTGCGGCCAGCCGAAGGCCTACAGAATTCCCGTGCACAGTTACTATGCCGGACGGAGTCACAACTCTCACAATCACTGCTGAGATGGCAGCAAAAGCAGATAAAGTTATCACGGAGTGCACGATGATGCCAGCAGACGCAACACAAGAGGAGATGTTGACCTTCCAGTACTTCAACTGGCAGGAGTCACTTCGACTGCGACAGGTTAGAGCGACACTCGAAGAACGCAAAAAGCAAGCTAGCTTGTCGAGTGCGCGAAGAAGACAGCTCTCCCTGAGCTCCACCGGGCGAGCGGATACAAGACCCAGATCAAGGTTATCACACCTCTCGCCGGACGAAAGAGCGGCGCTCACCCGCAACTTGGGCAACTCCTTCATGACATACGACGAGGAGGAGTGCCAGTACCCAAAACAGCAGCGGGTGCGCTCTTCACTGCCGCAGCATATCTGGAAGCAATCAAGCCTCCAGCGGACGACCCCAATGCAAAACTACATCGCCAACAGATCAAATCACTCGCCTTAGCTGCGAAGGCCATACGCCAGGTCCCAAACGCCCAGGTGGGAGTCGAGATCGTGCCATAGCTGACACGCGTCGGAGGAGCATCATCACAGTGGTCGCCGCCACCACTCGAAGGAAAGAAGCAGCTCACGCAGGCGCAGATCCAGAAGCAGCTCACGCAGGTGCAGATCCAGAAGCAGATCACGCAGATCTTACAGTAGCGATTCATACTCTGATCGAGAACCTGAGCAACATGGAGCTCTGTGTTTCACTCGACGCGTCCGCGAGACACGGATGCCCAAAGGGTTCAAACTCACATCTGAGCAACCCAAGTATACGGGAAGACAAGAGCCTTCAGGTGGTTAGAAGATTACAGGCTGGCTGTCGCGTGCCAGCGAGGCACAAACACCACAGCCATGCACATACGACTGATGCTAGAAGGCACAGCCCGCGACTGGCTCAAAGCTTTGCCTCCATCAACATACGACTCGTGGGACCACTTCCGCACGGACTTCATCAAAAACTTCGAGCCTCTATGCGAGCGACCAAAAACATTCGAAGAACTGCGAGCCTGCGTTCAACGGTCAGGCGAAACGTTGAGATCATACATCAGACGATGGACTGAGATACGCAACTCAGTCGGAGTAATTTCAGAAGATATGGCCATGGATGCTTTCATCATGGGCCTAGCCAGGCATGACTTCAAAGAAGCACTTGGTCGCAAAAAGCCAACCTCTGTGGCTAACCTCTTGATGACGCGACTGAGTGGGCAGACGGAGAAGACATGGCGCGCACAACACGCGGGTCCTCACCCCGTGACAATCATGAAAGCGGCAGTCGAAGCCGCAGAGACTCATTCAGAGACGATCGAAGGCGCAAACGTTCAAAACGTCACTACGACGACGACAGACCCGAATTCATGGCGGCTGGGTTCTCCACACCCCGCAATGACCAGGACAGAAGCGACCAGGTCGGAAGATCGGCGAGACAGTCGAGGTGATCGCCGGGACAGTCGAGACGATCGTCGGGACAGTCGAGACCGTAGCCAACGCAATGATAGCTACAAGAGGAAGGACTGGCGCAAGTCACGGGCACAATCTGAGCGATCATTCGAAGAAAAGCTGGACGCTGATTGCAGATTCCACCTGTACAAGGGGGACGATGGAAAACTGCGATCCAATCACTCGATGAGGAACTGCAGGGAGTTCGACCAAATGGCGACTGATTACGTAAACCGCATAAAGGCAGCAGCCGCAAACGCACAAGCACCTGCACACGTGCCTCAGCCAAACAACGTGCCTATTCTAATGGCACCACCCCCTCCACCACAGCCTGGCGCAGGCGGAAACTTGGCGGGTGCCATACAACCCGTACCTCGGGTGGAAGAACCTCAATACCCTCCGCCCCAGGGGCAGATGTACATGATACAGAAAGGTCGACCTTCCAACAGGGAGCAAAAACTTCGCACCCGACAAGTAAACATGGCGGTCATGTCACCTCCTGCTGTAACCGAGTACTTGAAGGGATCTGAAACTCCAATAAGCTTCAGCAAAGAGGACCACCCTCCGTCGGTTGTTCGCCCAGGGCACTCCGCTCTGGTACTCGATGCACAAATAGGAGGCTACGCCATGTCCAAGGTCTTCATGGATGGTGTGAGCGGCATAAACATAATCTTCGCAGATACGCTACGCAAAATGAACAGGTCAGTCGAAAACCTGCCCAAATCTTCAAATACCTTCCACGGTATCGTTCCAGGGAAAGCAGTAAGCCCAGAAGGCACCATACAACTCGACGTAACGTTCGGAGACAAGAACCACTTCAGGACAGAATCGATTGAGTTCGAAGTTGTCGACTGGAAATCACAATACCATGCTATACTTGGACGCCCGACGTTCGCTCGATTCATGGCGGTGCCACACTACGCATATCTCCAGGTGAAGATGCCTGGACCAAAAGGAGTGATCACAGTAAAAGGAAACTTTCAAAAATCTGACTCTTGCGACCGAGAGTTCAGCAAAATTTCCGAGACATTCGGTGTGGAAGCAACACTCGCAGAGCTCGCGGTCTCCAACGACCGCACACTTATGCCAGAGCACAAAAAGGTGGCAGTCGACAGATCATTCAATGCCACCAATGACACAAGGTCACATCAGGTGCACCCGACTGACCCGTCCAAGACGGTCAATGTCTCGTCGAGTCTGCCTATCGCATAGGAAAGCGCGCTCGTCGAATTCCTCCGTGAGAACTGGGATATATTTGCGTGGTGTCCAGCTGACATGCCAGGTATTCCCAGGGAATTCGCCGAGCACTCTCTCCAACTATTTCCAGATTCTAAACCAGTCAAGCAAACGATGCGCCGCATATCCGGCCCCAAAAGAACTGCAGTCGAAGCAGAGGTCGACAGATTACTCGCAGCAGGTTTCATCAGAGAGATCAAGAAATCACAATGGGTGGCCAACCCCGTACTTGTAGAGAAGAAGACACAGATATCCTTCGGATGTGCGTTGATTTCACAGCACTCAACAAATGCTGTCCAAAGGATCATTTTCCACTACCTCGAATCGACCAGATCGTCGACTCCACCGCCGGGTGCGCTCGCCTATCCTTCCTGGATGCATACTCGGGTTACCACCAGATAAGGATGAAGGAAGAGGATGAAGAGAAGACGGCGTTCATAACCCCACTCGGGGTCTACTGCTACACAACAATGCCCTTTGGGCTCAAAAACGCAGGTGCAACCTACCAGCGCATGATGCAAGACTGCCTCAAGAAGCAAATTGGACGAAACGTCCAGGTCTATGTAGTTGACATCGTCATCACCACAAGAGAAGAAAAGACGCTACTCGATGACTTGCGAGAGACGTTCGCAAACCTCAAACGCTTCAACATCAAGCTCAACCCGAAGAAGTGCACGTTCGGTGTACCAGCCGGGCAACTGCTCGGGTACCTAGTCTCAGCTCGAGGAATCGAAGCAGACCCGGAGAAGATACAGGCCATCCTCACACTGCAAAGGCCTTCAAAACTTCATGACGTGCAGAAACTGGCGGGTAGAGTGGCAGCGCTCAGTCGATTCATCAGCAAACTGGGGGAAAAGCTCTGCCATTCTATCGACTGATGAAGAAGCTGAAGCAGCTTTTACAGATCTCAAGCGAATCCTCACAAGCCCTCCAATCCTAGTCGCACCCAAGGAACGGGAGCCGCTATACCTGTATGTCTCGGCTACGAACATGGTGGTGAGTACCGTGCTGGTAGTCGAACGTATGGAGGAGGGGCACGCCCAAAGCATACAACGCCTAGTCTACTACCTGAGCGAGGTTCTTTCCATATCAAAACAGCGCTACCCGCACTATCAGAAGCTGGCCTACGCTATATTCATGTCTTCAAGGAAGTTGACGCATTACTTCACGGAGCACCCGATCACCGTGGTGAGTAACTCGGCGATTGGTGACATTCTCACAAACCCCAATGCAACTGGGCGAGTCGCAAAATGGCTCATCGAGCTGGCACCAAGGGACATCAAGTATGAGCACCCGAAGGCCATCAAAGCACAAGTCCTACTCGACTTCACAACCAAGTGGATCGAAGCTCAACTGCCTGGTGTGCCAGATTTATCCAATTCTTGGACTATGTACTTTGATGGATCCAAAAAACATGAAGGCGCGGGAGCGGGCGTCATCCTCATATCACCAAAAGGCGACAAGCTCCGCTATGTTCTGCAGATGGGATTCAAACTACCCTCCAACAACGAGGCTGAATACGAAGCCTTGATTCATGGCATGCGGATGGCAAAAGCACTTGGGTGCACACGATTGATGATCTACGGCGACTCGAATCTTGTGGTGCAGCAAACAATGAAGGCCTGCGACGCCATAGCAGACAACATGATCGCCTACCGCGACTTGTACAACACACTGGAAGGCAGCTTCGACGGCTGCGAGTTGCGGCACATAGGAAGAGAGAGCAATGAGGAAGCAGACATGCTAGCCAATCTTGGCTCTACTGGCGCACAAGTTCCACCTGGTGTTTTCCTCGAGCGCATCGAGCACAGATCCATAAAGGAGAAACGAGCACCTCCTACAACGACTGCACCAGTCGAGAAAAAGGCACCCAGCACAGAGGACCCGCCAGTCGAGGTACTCCTCATTGAGCCAACATGGACTCAACCTTTTCTCGCGTACATACTCCGCGGCGAGGTACCCGAAGACATAACAGAGTCAAGACGCGTCACCCGACGATCTAAAGCATACACTGTCATCAACGGTGAACTGTACAAACGCAGCATATCAGGTATGTTCCAACGTTGCATAGCATTTGAAGATGGCCAAGCCATCCTTCGTGATATACATGCAGGTACCTGCGGGCATCATGCCAGCAGTCGATCACTCGTAGCCAAAGCCTTTCGCGCAGCCTTCTACTGGCCTACATCACTCAAAGACGCGGAGGACATAGTCAAAATGTGCATCGGCTGCCAAAAATTCGCCACAAAGCCGCACGCACCCGCATCGGCGTTGAAGACAATACCACTGGCCTGGCCCTTCGCCCAGTGGGGGCTCGATATGGTTGGACCATTCAAAAAATCCTCCCATGGAGGGCATACTCACCTTCTGGTGGCAGTCGACAAGTTCACCAAGTGGATTGAAGCAGTCCCTATCACAAGTTCAACTGCCACTACAGCAGTCAATTTCATAAAGTCTATCATATACCGCTTTGGTGTGCCGAGTAGCATCATCACTGACAACGGTACAAACTTCACGGCTGAGGAATTCAAAACTTTCTGCAAAGAGCAAGATATCACGCTCAACTACGCATCGGTGGCACATCCACAATCCAATGGCCAAGTCGAAAAGGCCAATGGACTTGTTACAAGCGGAATCAAAAAGCGCCTCCTGGTGCCACTCAAAAGAGCTGCGGGTGCTTGGTTGAAGAGCTACCATCTGTGCTATGGAGCCTACGCACAACTCCCAACACTTCTACGCAGTTCACCCCGTTCTTCATGGTCTACGGAGCAGAGGCAATACTGCCATCAGACGTGCGGTTCAACGCACCACGAGTAGAAGCATACAATGAAGACGACGCAGAAGAGGCACTCGAAGATGCAGTCGACTTACTCGATGAAGCGCGAGACACGGCCTTGGCCCGCACAGCTGTTTACCAGCAAGATCTCCGCAACTACCACAGCCGTCGACTGCGCACCAGGTCCTTCGTTGTTGGCGATCTGGTTCTTCGACTGAAGCAAAAGAAGGTGCACAAGCTTGCTTCTCCATGGGAAGGCCCCTTCATCATCACCGAGGTCCTTGGTGGAGGCACATATCGATTGAAGCACGCGAAGACAGGCGAACTCTCTCATAATCCTTGGAACGTTGCGCATCTGCGCCGTTTCTATGCATAAAGTGCTCACAATCATACTATGTAATAGGCGATATGTCGGATGGCTGCACGTTTCAGACGCGCTCTTTTCCTTACCAGGGTACCTAAGGGGGCTGGAAGGTTTTTAATGAGGCGGCCTGCAGTCTAACATTCATAAGTGGAATATAATCAATGTTCCTCCTATTTCTCTGTGTCTACTCGCATAATTCATAACTTAACCGCACCCGAAGCACTCGGGGGCTGTGTTGCCTATCATACGAGCTCTCGCTCTCGCAAAAACATAACACCTTAGCTGCACCCGATCACTCGGGGGCTGCGTCTTAAGGAACCAAACTAATACAAAAGCTCTGCAGCCGCACTCGAATGCTCGGGGGCTGCACGGTCATTATTCTCACAATCAACGTATATTTCATAAACCCCACTCGATCGGCTCAGGGGCTGAGCAAATACAAACATGATCAATTCATATACAAAGAGTTACAATTTACACTCGGGGGCTGCGCCCCCTGTTCAAAAATTGCACTCGCAAGCTACGCTAATCCTCAGGCTCATCTTTTATGGGAAGCTCGGGACCACATAGCTGTTCGCGAGTGCACTCGATTAGTGTTTCCGCAGCTCTTATTGTGTCATCCAAATCTCCTCGTTCAAGAATCTCTCCGGCTGCGGGTGGCTGCAACACCAACCTTCGTCTTCGACTGCGTACATACGCCATCGCCGCGTTGGTTTCAATCACAAGTCTCTGAGTTAGCAACTCTCGAATGAGAGTTGTTTGACGGAAGATGTTCAACAAAGCGCGGATTCCTTGTGGTTGCGGCCCCGCAGGAAAAAGAGTCTCGTTCAGGCGAATAAACGCCATCCGACATAACTCGAGCAATTCTGCACTTCGCCAGGCACGATCTTTCAAGGTGGCAAGAATGCGGGCATGATACCTATCAAGCCAAAAGTGTTGACTCCCAGTCGTAGGATCGTCAGTCACACTATCCAAACGCTCCTCCACGCGAGCTTTCTCTGCTTCGAAGTTGTCAACAAAGCCTGCAAAACAAGCGTATCAGTCAAATTGCAAAGGCAAAAACTATGCAAAAAAAATTGTAAACGGAGCATGACTCGAACTCACAATCGAGTTGCCTGTTCACAAGATCCATCTCTCCAAGCACATAACGCTCGCGTTGGGTGGCCAACGCGGGCCTCATCCTCAGTCGATTCAGCTCGTCCTGGGCGTTCTTCAGCAGCTGCTCCATTTTTACATATTTGGCCTTCATAAATTTCATCACTTTGGCGTCGTTTATCACCTGACTTTGCGATCGGGTGGTGGCTGGAGCCTGTGAGGAACCAGTCGCTGCAGCAGTTTCTCACGACTGTTCAAAGAGCATAATCACAAACACAAAGTTTGTATCAGAGGCAAAGCATTCAAATCATAAGCATACAGCTCTACGAGCGTAAATTACATTAGCAAAAGACTATTTGCATAAACAAGGTAGCACAAACAAAGCGCATACTCGCGCAGCTCAGAAGGTATCATTACAAGGCATAAAAAACAAAAGGGTACAGCTACCCTAAACCTAAGAGTTCGATTTCCTAAGCAGACGAGTGGCAGTCTCGAGTGCCCGGCGCTCCATGGTGGTCATAAAAACCTCGGCCAGTCGCGCGGCGGCTCCGCTCACCCCCTTCAGAGAAATGGGCTTCCCATCTGGCTTCCGAGGGAACGCAGACAGTGCTGCCTCGTAGTCGCAATCTATCCCATGTCCCATAAGAAGCTTGATGGTGGACTCGGATCCGCGTACCGTGTTGGCGCGAGCGAAATCCGCCATGGTGGACGTCCCGGGGCCAAACACTTCGGCGAAGCCATCCGCAGTCGATGGCACTACGCCAGTCGGGAAGACCACCCCGTACACAGCGCCAAGTGTGCTCGTCGATTTAACGAGTGCGTCTTTCGCCTGGTCGCACACGGCGTTTAAGCCACCCACGGCCTGTTCCAGCGAAAGGTCGTCACTCGCCATATCTGCAGCGGCTGGGGCGCCAACAGCTTCTGCACAATTCAAAAAGATGGCAAAAGTCATTTCATGACACTCAGCAGCTATATCATAATGTCATAAGGAGAAAGAGAATACTCACCTCCCATGGCATGCGCGAGTGCCGCGAGCTGGTCAGCATATCCTCGCTCGCGTGCAGCGGCTGAGTTGGCGGCGGCGGCCAGCTCTTTCTTCGATTCTTCGCGCTGCGCAACGAGTGTATCCTCCAGTTCCTTCTTCTCGCCTGGTTTTTGCAAACCGCATATATACTCGACAGAGTTAGGCATTGCAAAAAGAAATTCAGCAAACAAAGACAAAAAGAAGAACTCACGACAGAGCCGCTCTAGCTTGGCGCGCATGGTATCCCTCTCCTGCTCCACCTAGACATAAGCCTTGGCAGATTCTGCCAAGGTGTGGTAGAAGGGCTGCGAGTACACAAATTCAGCAAAATTTCAAACTCTCGAAGACCTAAAACTAAACGGGTCAGGCAAAAAGATACTTACGTGGTTCATCCACGGTTCAGAAGCCGTGACTGATGTCTCGACCTCTGGAGCTGTCACCTTGGCCGCTTCAGCGACTGCATTTGTGGCCGTCGGCTGGGCAGCCTCGTTTGAAGTCGGAACAGCATTTGCGTGCTCCAGGATCGGAAAATTCTCGACTAGAGAAGTCGCAGGCTGATAGTTCTCAGCACTGCGAGTGGCACAAAAAGGAGAGACAAATCAGCACAAATATGTAACAGGCACAACTTCTCATATCATACTCAAAAACCACATACCTGTGCTCCTCATCCTCATCTTCGGAGTCGCCAAAAATTGGGCCTCCAAAGGCTGGGGTGCCACTCGACTGAAGAGGGTGAGTTGAGCTTGTTGAGCACATACGCAAAGGAGCGGCTTGGAAAACAGGTGGTGAGCCTGATTCCTCGTCATCCTCCAAGCCCTGCCCCTTCGCGGGTGAACTCACAGCAGAAGGCGCCTTCTTGGCCAGTCGACGCCTCTTTGGTGGCGCGGCGTCGATTTCTTGGTCAGCGGTGGCCTTATCCTCAGATTGGACCTCTTCTGCTGCTTCCTCATAGACCTCCTCCACATGTGAAGTGGTGGCAGAAGGGATTGGCGACTGATCCCCTTTCGGGTCCACCACCTGCACCTGAGTTTCTTCAGTCTCGCCATTTTCCGGCAGAGGGGGAAGAGAGGTAGCAGTCGAGTGGCCCTGCATAGCATATATCAAATACTGCATAGTCAGAAGCAAGAATCGACAAAGGCGCAAACATACGAGTGGCAACTCTTCAAAAATGCAAAGCGTATCAAAAGAGCACACATACCTCAGGCAAAGGGTTTTCCAACCCATACGGCTCAATGGGACAGTCGACATCGCATTTGTCGCCAGCCGACAAGTTGGTAATGTGCCGCACTTGCGATAGCAACTCGTTCCTTCACAGCTCCTCTGGATTCATTCGGGTGATGTCACCCGCGCCTTCATACTCCCACATCGGGTGCGCTCGGGCACGGATGGGCCACACCCGTCTCTTCACAAAGGTGGCGATCAGGTGGATGCCTGTGACCTTGTCCAGCATGCCTTCGATCCGAGTCAGCAAAGGGCTTACTTCCTCCAACTCTTCGACTGAGAGCTGGTGATCCCACGCCCTGGTCCGGGCAAAAGCTGCAGTCGAGTAGGCGGCGACTCCGTCTTGCTCGAAGCTCGCGTAGAACCACCCTTTCCTCCAGCCTTGGGCGGAGTCGACGGTCTTCAGTCGGAAATAGCGCGTGTCGCTGCGCACCTGGATGCCGCAGCCGCCCACGGGGTAGGTGCGACCACCTCCTCTGTTGGGCCGCACCATAAAAATTGTCTTCCACAGTGCCCAGCTGGGCGCGACGCCGAGGAAGCACTCGCACAGCGTGATGAAACACGCAATATGCATAACACCGTTAGGGGTGAGATCATGGATCTGCACCCCGTAGGCAAAAAGAAGTCCACGCACGAAGTCGTGGAGGGGGAGCGAGAAACCCCTGGAAACAAACTCCGCGAAGCAAACGCGCTCGTTGGCGCGTGGTTCGGGGCATACCTCCTTGGGCGACGGAGCGCGGACGGTGAGCTGCTCCGCGGGTGGCAGATATCCCTGCTCGCGAAGCTTGAGCAAATGGGTGTCCTTGATAGTGGACCTCGCCCAATCGCCGCTGTTCTTCTTCAGGGCAGCGGCAGCAGATGTACCCGCCACTGTCTTCTTGCCCTTGGCCGCGTCGGTCGCGGTGGCGGCGGCAGCACCGCGCTTGGCACCTCCACCTTTCGCCATTGCTACAGTGGGGAGAGTGGAGAGCAAGGAGCTTGGGCGCAGAGACAATGGAGGGGCAGCGCGAGGAAGGAGACGAGGGGCGGCGCAAGGAGCAAATGGCAAGTAAAAAACCCTGCCAGCGCCGTCCCCACTATTTACCACAGATCGCAAAAACAATCCCAACCGTCAAAACAAATCCATACGCTCCGCGCGAAATCTAACCATACACGTGGCGGCCACGGAGAGCAACCGTCGCCGGCCACTCCGCCCACTACGCACGGGAATCCAGGAAACCATAATCACGCACCGTGAAAATCGCGCCAGGGCGGTCAAGTCCAGTCCACGCGGCGTCATCCTTGGTCAGCTCTGCATAAATGGGCCCACACAGCAGTGTCGCGTCCCATCAGTCTTACCAAGCACGCCACCGCTTGTCAGAGATGACAGTCGCAAAATGCGTCATTGCTGACGTTGTTTCATCTTTCTCACATGGCATAAAAGTTACTCGATGATATCTTCGGGTGGTCTCTCACATATATGTCGATTGGTTCTCCGGCAAAAGTCATAGATGCCAGTCGAAGGACTTTCGACTGCAACATCATACTCCCATCGGGAGCGTACCAAAAATTTCTTTGACTAATGTGTGCAGGATAAAAACATTTTGAGATTATCCTCCATTGCAAGCAATAAAGCACAATCTCGGGGGCTACTCCCATCGGGAGCGCTGTCGCGCACCCGATAGCATAACAGCAAATATCAGTCGACAAAGGACACGACTCGTCCATCAAAATTCAAAAAACATACCCGAAACATTCCCGAGTTGCGTCCGTCGCAAATACCTTGGATGATGCACGCATAGTGCAAAGGTAAGACCCGCCGAACTTTCGAGCTGGGCTAAGGACCGTTCCAGCAACGTTAATCCTTACAGTTTCCGTGTCAGCAGACATGATGAAAAATCCCGACGGACGCGTTGGGTAAAATTCAAAATTATACTGCAGATCGACTCAGTAAGACCTCAGCGGCCTAGTCGAATCTGACCAGTTTGTTCCAAATTCGAGTCCGGGGACTCGAGTTTGATTGAAAGCTAGTAAGGTTTTACCCGAATGTGTAGTTAACCAGTCTCGATCCGTCGAGTGTACTGGGCCTGCTAAGCTATTATCCTTTGATCACCATAAGCAGAAACCACAGTCGATGAGATACTCGACATAGCCAAACGTGTGCTATTCATACAGGAATTCCAAATTATGTATACAGAACACAAAGCATATGACGTGCACTTACGAAAGAGTCCATGCCTGATTCTTCGAGTCAGCCACGTACTCCGGGGCTACTGACATGGGTATGCATCTCGGGTACCCTACCGTGAGGGTACCTGGTGCACGTAACGACTAAAGGCCCAATACAAAGAGTCTACTCAAAGCCCAAGACAAGAGGCCCAAGAAGATGGAGTACCCTCCAAGATTAGACATAGGCATAGTCGGTTTGAACTTTCCATACATGTAAACCAGGTCGGTTACGTACTCCCGAGACTCAGCCTATTTAAAGGCTGGGAGGGGTGCCGATCTGGGGGACAAGCCATACTCGAACCACAAAAGCTCCTGCGAGATCGTCATCTCGCCGGAGTCACCCTGTAATCGCATAATCCACAATCAATATCAGACAAGCAGGAAGTAGGGTCTTTACCTCCACCCGAGGGGCCTGAACCTGGGTAAATCTTTGCCTCTGCTTATCAGCCGACGAAACCACCAGTACTATCACGTTCTCTCCCCATAATCTCAACCGTAGGTACTTAACCATGGGATTTGATGAGGGTACACCTCGTCAACGGTACATACATGATTAATATTATACTCGTGTAGCAAAAGATAACCAACAACAATTTGGCATTATTGGAGTTGGCCTAAGTCAATGAAGTGTTCTATCCGCCAGATTATCATATATATGCCAAAGAATGCATGAATCATGATTATGGATTGCATACCCAATAACATGCCCCCCCCTCCGTTGTAGACTTTTTGAGAGACCAGGCCCATCAGCCCCACGCTCCCTCCTCCGTACACCAGATCAATGTTCCTTGCAACCTATATAGTGATAACCGTAGGAACATGCGTGAAAAGTCCTTCAGAAACAGCATTACAAGTTGATTGCAATTTCTATATTCCAAAGTGCCATACATGCACCTAGCTATCGGTCTATTATACTATCTAGTTTGCATCCCCGTGAAAAAACGAAAACAAAAAGGACATAACAGGATGATGGAACTAGCTATGGAACAGCCAAAAGAAACTACTCCCAACAGAAAATAGAACACGATGAACTTTCTAGAACTTGGAAAAGCTCAAAGAAACTAGCTCGAGCAGAGAAATGGTTCCAGAGCCTATGTACAGCCTGGTACGACGAAGAAGATGAGTACCAGCTCCTCGCCAAGCTCAATGGCAGCATCCTGGTAGCTCGTCTTCCTTCCCTTGCTGCTCCCACAGAACACACATATCCTTCTGAACCGAGACACAACCATAATCTGAACTCCAGCCTCCGCCTCCGCATCCTCCTTGATCTCCCTGTCTTCTTCTCTATCCATGTATACGTACACGGTGGAATCTCCTCGGTCTATGCAAAACTCTCAAAACTCACAGCAGTAAAGAGATCCCGCAAGCAATAGCGTCACAATCATTGCACCTTCCATTGGATATACATGTATACCTCGCCAGCGAGCTAGGCCCCATCTAAACTCACGCATTAAATCTGTGCGGTAACTTCTGTACGAGTATAGCAAGCGTGGTATTCTACCTCAGATACGTGGATGTAACTTGTTCTGTTTTGCGACTGTGAAGTTTTTTTTTTACCGAAATGGGGGCTGGCGGGCTGCGCGGGATGTATTTTATGTTGGAAATAATCCAACCTTGTCTAGCTAAGTTTGAGTTTAATTAGTTTATGCACTCCATGCTCAGATGAACTCTTCTCAAATCCGATAGAGATTAATGTACAATCAAACTTGATGTTCCACGATCGAGGGTCTTGAAATAGTTCGTATAGTGTCTGGTGTAGTTTCAGTATCTCGTGTTCTCCTTCTATGATGAATCTGGGTAGTTGCTTGAGATGTACTACTTCTTCCAACTACCCATTAAGGACCCCTTTGATTCAAAGGATTATCATTTTTTTTCTTGGAGGATTTGATCCTATAGGAAATTTTCCTATAGAAGTTGTTTGATTCATAAGATCATATCCGATAGGAACTAATCCCATAAGAATCTTGTATTGTAATCTCATAGGAAAAAAACATGAGGTCTAACCTCGTAAAAAAATTCTTCACCAAAATCAAAGCGAATCTCTCTTACATATGATTCAGTTAGACATGTCATCCCAATCCTAAGTTTCCTATTTCTATATTTTTCCTATCATATGAGTCAAAGATAAGAATGTGGATTTTACATCCATGTGATATAGCCTGCATGATTGATTACCGAGCCATCAGAGATAGAAGTAATCTCACCGATTCCATGCTTGCAATAGGAGTGTGCAGTTCTTCGGAATCCATACGTTCCCCTTGCATGTATCTCTTAGCCACAAGGTTTGCTTTATGTTTCACCAAATTCTCTTCGGCATGTTTATTGAATTTGTACACCCACTTGAGCTCTATGGCTTTTGGTTGTTGGGAAGATCGATAATCTCAGATGTATTGGTGTCTCGAATTCAATCCTAACTCTTGTTCCATAGAACGACGTCGGCACTCCTCCGCATTTGTGTCTTCAAATTTCTTCAACTCCTCGATGAGTAAACATTGACCTCAGCCTTGCCCTTGTCCCCGTGTTATGTTAGGCATGTGGAGCCACTCCATGCGTCGATGTTGCGCATGTCCATGGCCCTTATTCCTCTTCGCTTCTAGGCCTATTGAGGATCTTCATCGATTTTGGTGCGGGGCTCTTCGTTGATGTTGCGCAGCCCTGAGTGGCCAACCTCCTGGTGGCTGCGCACGTGCCCGGACCCAGAGTTCTCGTGGTTGCGGCGGAGGAGACCAAGGACTTGATTACTTTTCTGCTTTTTTTCTATAAATATGGAGGCATATGTTGTAGTTCCCATGTTTTCTAGGGGCTCCTTTTAAAATTGTACCCGTCGCTTGACTATTCATGTGGCCAGATAAAATAATCCAACTAGCTGGGTTCTCCTTGATCACCTTTCTTAGAGCATCTCCAATAGATGATGTAAAATAGCAGGCAAAAAACAGCGTGATGTAAAATATACATCACCAAAAACGTGATTTTTAGGGCACCGAGAACGACCATCTACAATAGGTGCCCTAAAATAGGGCACCATATAGGGCACGAGTGCTCCAATAGCTGCCCTACTACCTCAAGTGATGTATATTTTTCTTCTACAAAAATCGGCGCCGCTGCGGAAATCAATTGACCAGGCCGGCGGCGGCGGAATCAGGGCTCCGGCGGACGTCAAGAAGGCTGGGGGTGACAGCGTGGTCGACCTGATGCCAGGGGAGGAACGGAAGGAGGCAACAGATGGCCGGGAAGGAGCGGCGGGGCCGGCGGCTTCCCAAATCGACGGGGTCGTCGACGGCCAAATTGCAGCGATGGGGCCCTCCGGCGGGTGTCCTAATGGCCGGGGGCGGCGACTGGGTGGCGGCGATTCTCGGGGAAGACGGTGGAGGGGCGGCGATTGCCGGGAACGACGAAATCGAGACGGCGGAGAGGTGGCGGCGTTGGCGGAAAGTTGGTCGATCAGGGGGAAACGGCGGCCGTCGGTAGTGCGCGGGGTGGCGGCGGGGTCACGGCGAGGTCCGGGGAGGTCTGGATACTGGCGGCGGAGGGGCGGCGGCGCCGGCGACGATGGCGAAGACGGCTTCCAGCCGCGGGCGGGAAGGTTCCGCGCGGCGGTTACACGCCCGCGCGCTGTGCATGCGTTTTACATCACCACTCCTGGTGATGTATATTTGCATCATCGGAGGCATTTTTTACGTCGTGCCCTAAATTTGTTTTGTCCAAATTTACATCACGAGCTGCTGTTGAAGACCACTTTTTGACCTTTGGTGATGTAAAAAGCTGTTATTTATTGGTATACATCACCTATTGAAGATGCTCTTAGCTGCACCGGTTTGCGGTCTCCGTACTTGGGGTTAGCACCTGTACTATGTCTTGGCAGGCCCAACTCATACTTGGGCGGCAAATTTGACACTGTAGACCTCTAGCTCAAACTTTAGCACAAAATGAACCTCGGTCGAAACTATTTCACGGATCTGACCCTTTTGAGTAGCGCCCCACGATCAGGCGCCACGCTACACAGGATAGCGCCTCGTGATCAGGCGCTACACTTGTTGCCAGCGTGGCGAGCCGGGACCACGGGGGGCCCAGTCTGGGGGTATAGCGCCTCATGATCAGGCGCTATGGTGCGATCATGTAGCGCCTGATCACAAGGCGCTACCCTTCTGGTATTACTCAGCCGCGACGCCAGCCCCCTCCCCAGCCCTAGCCACACTCCTTTTCGAATAGAAGCAAGAACACAAGGCGGCGGCGGCGGTTCTCTCTCCCCCTTCTAATTCTCCACCAAATCCACTCCGATTTGAAGAGAAAAGCGAGGGGACTTCGTCTCCAAGTACTTCCCACAGGTATTCTCCTCCGATCCCCCACTTTCTGTCCAATAAATTGACCCCATTTGACCTCCATTGTGCAAGTTTCGGTTGAGCCCTAAAATGTAGTTGATTTCGATTTTGTTGTTACCCGTGGCATGCTTGTATGTGGTTTAGCATTAGGTTAGCTCTACTATTAGTTGGTAAAAATGTAGTAGGCTTTTTTTTTTGCTTAGAAACCCTAGCACATATGTTGATTTGTAGAAACTGTAGATTTCGGTTTTAGTAGAAACAATTGTAAATTGATTTGTACAATCTGTAGCACATATGCCTCGATTAAGACAAGTTTAGTATGCCCTCGAACACATGTGTGGAGGAAATATGTGTAGTAATATTTGTATAGTTAGGTGATATCGTTTTGTGTATGAAATATTGCTCACATATGTTGTAATATGTAGGATGGTGTGGTTACTCGATAATGAGTATGATGTTGCTCACCGGGCCTATTGGATGGCGGAAAAGGGGAGGTAATAAAATGAATCTTGGTTTCTTTATGTGTTTGATTTTATTTTGTTGCAAATGCCTTGGATACGTTGTAATATTCTATGTCAAATGTGTTATTTGTAGGAGCTTGCACCTTTGAAGATTCGGTCTCATGGGGCTTCGTCGAATGACATGCCTTACGATGAGCGGTACACTCCGTACATCGAGAGGCTAGGCCTCCTCCCTTTCATCCAACTTGTGAGCCGTTCGACCCCAAGGCTTAACGCGCCCGCAATCACCGCCCTTGTGGACCGGTGGAGGCCGGAGACACACACATTTCACCTCATGACTGGCGAGATGACCCCCACTCTTATGGATGTATCCATGATTCTTGGACTTCCTATCGACGGGAGGCCTCTTTGTATGAGCACAGACTCCGATGGGTGGCGCGCGCAAATGCAGGCCCTTATTGGTATGGCTCCAGAGGAGGTCGAGGACAAGAGCAAAGATAGAGTCCCGGCCGGCGCTACTTACCCGTGGATAGTTTCGCACTTCGCGCACTGCCCCGACGGAGCAAATGATGATGTGATCCAGACGTATGCCCGCGTGTACGTGTGGTACGTTATCTCTAGGACTTTGTTTGCTGACAGTGGTGGAGTGACGGCTCAGTGGATGTGGCTGAAGGCGCTTACCGTCTGGGACTCGAAGTGGAGTTGGGGTCTGCTGCACTTGCCTACTTGTACCGGCAGGTAATGAATTGGTCTTTTTTGGTTTGTATTTACATTTCCATTTGTAGAATGTCATAACTTGACCGTGTTTTCATTTTTGATGCAGTTGGATGATGCTTGTCGTAGGACACTTGAGAAAGTTGGCATTGGTGGTTGTATGCTTCTACTTTCGGTATGGAGCTGGGAGCACTTTCCAGTTGGACGACCGAAAGAGGTGACCCACAATGATTGGAACATAGATGACCCGAACCCTCTTCGGCTCCCCACTTGGGCTTACAAGTGGGACGTGGTATCGGATAATTATAGCGACATCAAATACATGTACAAGCAATACACCAATGAGTTCGATATGCTTACCGCCGAGCAAGTAAGCACTTGTCTTTACATGACCCTAGCCTCATGATTTTGATGTTCCTCCTAATTGATTATGTTGTGCCATGTTACAGGTGGAATGGGAGCCTTATGGCAGCGGGTCCGATTTTCCTCTATTGTATGAATTTACGTTGAACCCGCAGTGCTTGAAGGACAAGCGTTTCTGGCTCATGCGCTGCCCGTTGATATGCAATTGGGCGGTTGAGTTCCACTTGCCACAACGCGTGATGAGGCAGTTCGGGTTGTTCCAGGCCCATCCACCTGAGTATCGGTACACGGATAAGCAGCTTCACAGGTAACATTGGTTTGTTCTAGTAGATTTTGCTCAAAATTTTATTAGCTGTTACTAAGAGTGCCTTGGTTTGTTCTAATGCAGGATGGACCGGAGAAGACAGAAAAAGGTGAAGGATTGGGACAAGTTCCATGAAAAGTACGTCATCGAGTTCGAGCAATGTTGGAGAAAACTAGGGAGGGGGATGGGGCCGGCAGATGGCCCATTGTCCAATTGCCTTCAACAACTACTTGCGGTGGTTTCTTCAGAATACTCGTGTGAACATATGCAAGCCGGCTTATGGCGAGGAGATATTAGAAGAGCCCCCCGTCTTTGACGAAGTTGCTGAGAGCCAGTACAACAGGATGGTTAGGAGGGGGAAGCAAATCCCTTTTTCTAGCGTGGTCAACTTTGTGGTACGGTCTTCTTGCATAATTTCTTTTAGCGGTTCTTCCTCTCATATTTCTTTCATAACTAGTTGACTTTATTTCACACGCAGCGCACGGAGATAAGTAAGCAAGCCGACGAAAGCGAGACGGTGTTGGAAGAAAACCCGGAAGGAGAACAAAGCGAGAGTGCACTTCGAGGATTCTTGAAGGTACAAACCAACATATTGCAGATTACTAGATGACCTACAATCTTACAAATGCTAAGTTTAACATTTTCTCTAATGTCCTTTAGAACTCAGCCCGACGCTTACGCCGGTTGGCGAACCTCCTAGGTTGTCGTGACCCCGAGTACACATCGCCGCAGCCGTCTAGGTCCGCTTCGTCGGCTAACCCCGAGGTTGATCTAGACGATGAGGAAGATTATGAGACTACCTCGCGGGTTTGTTACCACCATAATTTCATTTTTGGCTTTTTTCATTCTTGTTATTGTGGAAAGACCGTAACACATATTTCCTTTTGGTTGTTAGGTTCCAGATGACATGTTGTTGTCCACGGCGGTTAAACAACGATCCGCCTACTTGATGAGAACCCGACGGGAGGAGCCATTTGAACGGTTCACGCCGGATGATTTCGTGAACAAAGGGAAGGAGCCGCAAATCCCGGAGAAGCGCCGACGGAAGTTGACGGTTAGGAGGATGAGGCACGTCTCGTCCTCGATGAGGAGAACGAGGAAGAGGCGCAGCCGGAGGTGAGGGCAAAGACAATGCCCACTAGGGGTCGAGCCACGACTAGCCGTCGTACCCGTGGCCGGAAGTAGGAGAACTTGCCGTATTGTTGAACTTGTAGTATCGCCGCACTTTTTTATCTCGTGAACTTGTAGTATTGTCGTATGTGTCGTAATGTTGAACTTGTTGTTAATTTACCATGTTGGATCATCAAGTTGCTGTGAGATTGTTGTTGAACTTGCTGTGTATTTGAACTTGCTGTTGAAATTGCTGTTGAAATATTTTCTGCAATTGCTGTGAAATTGTTGTTGAACTTGCTGTGTATGTGCTGTGAGATGTTTCTGTAGTTTCTATAAGGTACAGAGCATAGCGCCTCATGACAAGGCGACACTATTCAGAGCATAGCGCCTGATCACGAGGCGCTACCCTTCTGACCAGAGAGGTTCCAGAGAGCTCAGTCGAGCAGAGGCACGGGAAAATTTCTAAGTCAGAGTGTGGCGCCTTGCCGCAAGGCGCGACACTGTTCAGAGTATAGCGCCTGATCGCAAGGCGCCACACTCTGACTTAGAAATTTCCCGTGCCTCTGCTCGGCTGAGCTCTCTGGAACCTCTCTGGAAAAGGGTAGCGCCTTGATCAGGCGCTATGGTACGTTAATGTAGCGCCTGATCATAAGGCGCTACCCTTCTGGTATATAAGAACCCCGCGGGGTCGCCCTAACCAGCTGCATCTTCCCCCAAACCGGAGGAGCAGAACTGCAGGCGCTGGTGCTTCCCCCCGCCGAATCCTCTACGATCGTCCGTGGATCTTGCTCCTCTTAGCTACTAGAGGTAAGTTCTCTCGATTCCCTATGTTTTGACCCACTGATTCTTGCATTAGTGCTTCTTGGTGTCTTGTTAGGTTAATGCTATGATTTAAGTTGTCTTTTTGTTGTCATTATGTTAGGGATGCCTACAATTGTTCATGTTCATCATGTGGATAAAGAGGCCTTTTTGAAAGGCAATATGGAACCGGACCCGGATGAGGTAGCCTTGGTGTTCGAGCAAAGTCCTACCTACGCCGAGGTTTTGAAACAAGTTAGGATTGACTTGAATTTGATGAACCAAAATGAGTTTGTAGAGTTGGAGGGAAGACATAATGCGGGTCATGGAGTGCATCTCCGTTGGAAGTTTTTGCGTATCACCTCGGAACTTCATTGGGTTGCATACAAGGAAACCGTGGCCGAATCGCTTGACAAGTCTCTTGAGTTATTTGCCACGGTAAAGTTTGATGCGCATGTGAACTTGGACTTCAACGGACATGCCTCCCCATTTCATGGTAGGAGTCCACCACTCAGCTCAACTGATGAGTACGGGGATGATGACAACGAGGACATTGAGGATGGGATTGACCTCCACGACAACAATGTTGGAGATTTGGACTTATATATTGAGCAAGAGACCATGGAGCATGACATCCCTTATTCTCGATGCTATGCATCGGACTCGGATGACGATGGGCCCGATGAAGATGTGGATGAGGAGGGGTTCACCGTCAAGGAGGCCGAAGCGTTCGAGAAGGTAGTGGGACGGGATCATCGAATTCCGTTGTTTTCTGACCTTACTCTCGCGGATGAAGCGACGGTTGATGGCGGAAAGGGTATCGTGCTCGAAGCTAGGCCAACTTCTTACCGGGATATGAATCATTTGGACAATGGGATAACTCCCGGTTTGAGGTTCGCAACCTTGTTGGAATTTCAGATATGGATCAAGGAGTTCTCAGTCAAGTACCATCGTCCGTTTAAGGTGGCTCACTCCGATAAAAAGAAGCGTTACACGGTGAGATGCTTAGAGAAAGGATGTCCGTGGGAGGTGCGAGCAAGACCTTTCAAGAAAGGTCCCGATTGGCACATAACTAGTTGTGTTGCAACACACATGTGCCGAGGCAAGAAGGTGGATGGCAAGGATGTGAAACCAGACCACCGTCAACTCACCTCCGAGTTCCTCGGTTATAAGGTTTCCAACTCCATCTCGACACTACCAACAATGAGTATTAAGAGTGTCATTGAAATTGTGGATAACATATTTCACTACAAGATCAAGTACGGGAAGGCATGGAAGGCAAAGCAAGCTGCTTTCAGAATGTTGTATGGTGACTGGGAGGAAGCATACAACCGAATCCCTAGGTTGTTGGGAGCCATGGCCGCGACTAACCCGGGGATGGTCCATGTGGTTGAGCCGTTTGGGCAAAAAACAAGGAGTGTGGACGGCAAGACTGTCCGAGTATTTGGCCGTGCATTTTGGGCATTCGAACAATGTGTCCGTGCTTTTGAACATTGTAGGCCGGTCATCGCAGTCGATGGCACCTTTTTGACCGGTCCATACAAGGGCACTCTATTGGTTGCAATAGGAAATGATGCGGGAAATCGTTTGGTTCCATTGGCTTTTGCTTTAGTTGAGGCGGAAAACAATGATAGTTGGGAGTGGTTCTTTCACTATTTGAGAACCAAGATAATTCCACCTCAAAGGGAAATTTGTGTCATCTCGGATCGCCATCAAGGAATTCTCAACGCGGTGCAGATCGAGATCCCCGGGCATGCTCGTTTACACCACCGATGGTGCATGAGGCATTTTTGCTCAAACTTCTATAGGGCTTGTGGGAGCAAGGAGTTTTCCGATGATCTTCAAGATTGTTGTCTCGCCTTCTCTGATCGTCGTTTCGCAAACTTGTACAACAGATTGCTCGCTAACAGAACTTTGAACGCCGGGGGGCAAGAGTTTCTCCATAGGCACATTGAACTTAGATCGAAGTGGGCAAGAGCTTACGATGAAGATGGCCGGAGGTACGGTCAAATGACAAGCAACATGGCAGAATGCTTCAATAAGGTGCTCAAGGGGGTGCGTGCATTGCCCGTGACTGCAATAGTTGAATACACATTCACCAAGTTGAATGAATATTTTCTGAATTACTCACTCCAGACGGACCAACAGATTGCGGGAGACAACAAGCACAATCACAAGTACAAATTCCCACCAAAGGTTGATAATTTCGTGGAATTCGAGTCAAGGAAGGCGGACTCCCAAGTTGCAACACTATTTGATAATGAGGAGTTGATCTACCAAGTAAACGAACCGGGAGGAACCACGGCCGATGGTGTCCAACATGGTGGCCGGGCATTCAAGGTATCACTCAAGGATTGTGAGTGCACATGCGGGAGGCCACAATTGCTTCATCTTGCTTGCTCGCACTTGCTAACGGCGGCTCGTACTAGACATGTGGATGTTAATCACCCGCGCACCGTGAGAGAGTCCGAGTTCTCTATCGAGACCACGAAAAACACATGGGCTCCTAGGTTTCACCCATTCCTAGACCGATCACAATGGCCGGAGTATCATGGAGTTCAACTATGGCCCGATCCGGCTTGGAAGGTGAACAAAAAGGGAAGACGCAAAACAAAACGTCTAAGGGGCGACATGGATGGTTGGGGCAGTGGTGGGAGGGAATGTCGGAATGACCAATTCCAAGAGCCTCGTGTGCACTCTCGTTGTGGCAAGTGCAATGTGGAGGGGCACAACATAAGGAAATGCCCCAAAGGAAGAAAGCCAAGGGAAATGAAGCAAGCACAAGCCAACAAGGTAGTAGCCAAGCAAGAAATAGCCAACAACAAGGAAATCTCCAACATGGTGGGCCTAGCCAACAAGGTGACAATAGCCAACAAGCTCCTACTCCTCGAAGAAGAGGTAGCCAACAAGCTCCAACGCAACAAAGTGTGAGGCAACATGCTCCTATGCAACAACCTCCTACGCAACAAGCTCCTACCCAACAAGCTCCTACGCAACACAGTCGTACGCAACAAGCTCCTACACGACGAGCTACAAGGCAACAAACAGTGAGCCAACAAGCTCCAAGGCAACAAAGAGGCCATGTTGGTTATAGAGGTCATGGTGGTTATAGAGGTCATGGTGGTGCTGTAGGCCGTGGCGGTGGTAGGACCGTGAGTATGATAGGATATCTAGCTGGGCCGTATCCGTATGTATCTCCATTTTATCCTTGCATTTATGTTGTTTCTATCCATTATTGTAATTTTTGATCGCATATTGTATTCATATTGGAGACTTACTAACTTTCAGTTTATAATGTTTCTAGGTATGGCAGCGTCTCAACCCAACAAAGCAACAACGAAGCTCGTCAATGACTCGGGCGAGGAGGGTGAGAGGGTGCTACGTGAGGCTCGTCTTGCAAGGGAGAAGGAGGAGGAAGAGGAGTGCACATCCGAAAGGAAAGACAAGGGAAAGGGACGTAGCTCGACACAATAGAGCTATGTCGTGCTCATCATGTTGTGAACTATGACATGATCTCCGGGACTCCACTATGTGGATTTATTTTGAACCTTCTTGTCATTTCGACTATGCTATGTAGTGGTGAACTTTAAAATTGTATGAACTTGTTGTTATTATGCACTTGCTGTGAACTCTGTGTATTTATAAGTTGTTGCGTGTTTTTAATATTTGCTGAATTGTTGTACAATCCATCAAAAAACTGGCACTTTTCTGTATTTTCCCAAGTTTGGAAGCATAGCGCCTAGTGTCAAGGCGCTATGCTATCAAGAGGGCATAGCGCCTCGTGGTAAGGCGCGACACATTAACTTAGTGTTTTTTCCCCTGCTTCCCTCGCTGGGCTCTCTGTTAGTTTCTGGAACAGAAGCATAGCGCCTTGACACTAGGCGCTACCCCACCATAATTTGGCAAATTTTGAAAAATTTACAGAGCAAGGGGAGTATACAGCAACATCATCATAGAACAACAACATCATGACCACATCATCTAGCTATTCATAAAACAACTTAATAGAACAACAACTTCTCCAAATTTCTTAGTTCGAAATAACGACAACAACATCATGACCACATCATCTAGCAAAGTACCATAATGATACAATTAGCCACACAATTCTAACTCTCCACACAACTACTCATCACATATTTTCTTCATCCTTTCGATCTTGTCCTTGTTAGCATTATTTGCCTTCCATACATCAAACAACTGGTACTCTACATTTTTCTTCTCGTCCTTAAGGTCCCTCTTTTCTTTCTCCCACTGCTGCTCCTTCTCTTTCATGACACCATCTTGTCTTCTCTGCGCCAATTTCAGCTCAAGAACCTGTTTCTGCAAGAGTTCAATTGTTATCGCCATCTGCTGCTTCATATGATCATGTCCTTCCTCTTTCTCCATGGCCTCCATTCTTGTGTCATTGATGAATTTGTTCACTTCATCTACCATATAGTTGTACTTCTTCTCAATCTTGTTCTTCTCATCTGCCACCTCCTTTAGTAGCTTTGCATTCGCAAGCGTCCCATCAATTCTAGCACCGTTGCTGTCATGATACATCTCCCACAGTCTTCGTAGGGCATTCTTCGCAGCTTCCGGCCATTCGGCATCTACCCAAGACACAAAACCACAGTTCTTTGCCTCCTAGAAATGACATACCACAAAATTAGCGATTTTACAAAACCATTTTCAATAGAAACATCTGTTATGACGCTCCTTCTACTTACATCTTCGACAGAACACATGTAGAAACGCCGGCCAGTGTCGAAGCTTTCGAATGCAACACACTTCCGAGGGGCGAGCTTGTGGACGCGGCAAAACGAAGGAGCATCCGGCGCTATTCCGAAGAAAGTGGGGTCCTCGCAAGTATCAGGGGCACAATCACGGTCGGGCAACTCCTAATAGGTACAAGATATCAAGATTACAAAACCTAAATGGATGAATTGCATTCAAACCTAACCCTAAAAAAGAGTAGTGCAATTAAATCCTACAAAAAGACTTACCGAGAGGAGGGACTCGCCCTCGCTGGAACCAGACAAGGCATGCCAGTTAGCCATCGTCACGGTGGAGGATTCGAAGGGGGGAAACGGTGGAGGATTAGAGAGGGGGAGAGAGTGACGTCGCCGCCGCCGCCATGGTCCTCTGTCCTCTGCTCTGGAAAACGAGTGAGGCTAGGGTTGGGGACGGCCGCGTCGCGGCTGATACATACCAGAAGGGTAGCGCCTGATCACAAGGCGCTACCTTACCGCACCATAGCGCCTGATCATGAGGCGCTATCCCCCAGACTGGGCCCCACCGTGGTCCCGGCTCGCCACGCTGGCAACAAGTGTAGCGCCTGATCACGAGGCGCTATCCTGTGTAGTGTGGCGTCTGATCGTGGGGCGCTACTCAAAAGGGTCAGATCCGTGAAATAGTTTCGACCGAGATTCATTTTGTGCTAAAGTTTGAGCTAGAGGTTTACAGTGTCAAATTTGCCTACTTGGGCAGCACTTGTCCTATGTTGTTTGGCTTCTTGCATGAACATAGACAAAATTAGGGCCCTGCTAATTTGGGGCCGGGCCACCCTGTGTCGGAACACTCTGCACAGGTGCATCTGCTACAACATAGACAGTTCAGGTACAGTCATTTATGTGGTCTGTTTGGCCCCATGCATGCAGAATCGACACTGTGCATGCAATTGCACCACGTCCAAAATTCAATTTAATTTGCCTCTCTATGCATATATATGTGTGCAGATGAATTCAAATCGACCAGGCCGAGTGGGAGTGAGAGTGTGTCGGAGTTAATTGCACCCGCGGTCACACAACTCGTCGGTATGTGCACTTAAGTCACACAACTGGAGAACTGAATTTTTTGATCACACAACTGAACTTTTGGTGCACATTAGTCACGAACCCCACATGTCAGTCCGTTTTCCGTTGCGGTAGGTCACGCGCGTAGACACGTAATCTTGCAGAAAACACCCTTTATTTTTGGACATTTCGCAAAAAACCAAAATAACTGTGGGTCCCACACGTCATCAGTCCAATAAAAAAATAAAAATCCTAACGCCGCCGCATTCCTGGCTCCAGCGGTCGTGCTTCCGGCCGCCGCTGGCCCGTCGTGCTTTCGGCCGCCGTCGCACTCCTGGCTGCACACCACCAGTGCTCAATCAAAGCCCAGTCCACGCAAGCCCCGCACGCACGCACCTGTGCTCAATCCAGACAACACGTTCGAATCAATCAGCAGAGGACGGAGCCAGAGAGGTCAAAGCTCGAGGACGAGGCGGATGTCGGATCTGCGGACGCCTCCTCCATCTGTTCCGCCGCCGCCGCCTGTACCCCCAATCAATTCGGCTCCCGGCGAGCTCCCGCGCCCGTAGAATAGATTACGGCCGATCGGCGGTCCGTGCACTAGGAACGGCGGCGGCGGCTGCCTCCTCCGCCCGTCGGCGGTCCGTGCACTATGAATCAGTCAGCCCCGGCGACGGCTGCCTCCTCCGCCCGTCGTCGCAGCGGTCCACCCGGCACCGAACGGCGGCGGCGGCGTAGAGCGTGGTGAGCGAGGCGCGGGGCAGCCGCGCCCATGAGCTTTGGTCGCCGGGGGAGCCAGGAGTGCGGCGGTGGCCGGAAGCACGACGGCCGGAGCCAGGAGTGCGGCGGCGTTAGGATTTTTAATTTTTATTGGACCGATGACGTGTGGGACCCATAGTTATTTTGGTTTTTTGCGAAATGTACAAAAATACAGGGTGTTTTCAGCAAGATTACATGTCCACGTCAGCACCATGTGCTACGAGCGTGACCTACCGCAACGGAAAACAGACTGACATGTGGAGTTCGTGACTAATGTGCACCAAAAGTTCAGTTGTGTGACCAAAAAAATTCAGTTCTCCAGTTATGTGACTTAAATGCACATACCCGACGAGATGTGTGACTGCGGGTGCAATTAACTCAGTGTGTCGTATGTGTGTGTTTTCTTGAGATTATGCGGCATGCTGACTCCTTTTAATGCCGCCCAACCCAAACCGGGTGCAGTTCATGTTTAGGAGTAAGTACACTACTGTGCTGGACATAGCTTTGAACTTCGTTGAATGCTGGCCGTTGCGATAACAGCCAAAAAAAAAAGTACACCCTCGTCAGACACTTATTTCAGCCGTTTAAAGTCATGTATCTCCTGATCTGGTACTTGTGCACTGTGCTTATCCCAGCTTGGCATATGCTGTTGTCGGCGTAGCTACGTTTGTGGCAAACCAGGGCTATGGCCTGCTTATAGCCCAGCAGGAAAATTAGTTGTTACCTATGGATTGGTAAAGCCCAATACGCCTACTCTCTTGACTCTTCATTCTGGCCCATCCAATCTTTCTCCCCGCTGGCCGGGCGTCTCGAATATGATATCTCTCAGGAGATGCTAAAAAAATGATATCTCTCAGGAAAGTTGGGCACTTAGTCCGGATCCTCGGCGCCCTAATGGCGGCCACCGGAGGATAGCGGCTCTGTGATGCGGCTGCAAGGCGACACGAGAGGAAGGGCGTGGGCCCTGCTCCTAGCCAAACAGGCATGGATCGTCTTGAGACGCCTCCGACCGTCGCCGTGCGTCGCATCTACTCCCTCCGTCCAAAAATAAGTGTCTCAAGTTTGATAAAAAGTGGATGTATCTATACATGAAACATGTCTAGATACCTCCACTTTTGAGCAAACTTGCGACACTTATTTTTGGACGGAGGGAGTACTTCTTCCGTCCGGAATTAGATGTCGCTGAAATAAGTGAATCTACACAATTAAACGTGTCTTGATACACTCATCTCAATGACAACTAATTCCGGACGGAGGCAGTAGAAGTTTAGGACAGGGTTTTTTTCCGTTTGGTAAAAATGGACGGTGTGATATGCCTATTTTATTTTTACGCCCTGGTGTTTTGGGTATCAAATAGGGGATTGCCTAGCATCAGTGTGTCCATGTACCTTGACAATGTATCCATGTACAAAAAGATTTTTTTAAACCTCAAAATACCATTTCAATAAATAGTTGCACTACATTAGAGTTCGTGATTATTGGTCGAATTCCGGGATCCACAAAACCTCAAAATACCATTTCAATTAAAATGCAGATTGACTCCCACGTCTTTCACTTGATGCACGCGAACAGCCTGCTGCTCAGAGCTCAACATGTGCACCACAGCACAAGGATGAGCCATCAAGAGCCTAGGTCTAGCTAGTTTTCCTACAAGAGGAGTCTTCGTATTGTAGGCATGTGCATTCAGAGTTTAAGAGCGAACAACATGCATAATGCTTTTCACAGTAGGAGTAACTTAGCTAGTAACATTACACATCTCAAGACAATTTTGCTTATGTGGCATGTATGTAATGAGGAGTGAGTTGTTTGGGGTAACTTAGCTAGTTACTGTAACATCACACTTATCAAGACAAAATGAGTCTATGGCCTAATAAATAAAATCTTATATGACACCACATATATGTTACTCTCCACTGTGTAGATAGTAATATAGGCTAGTAACATTAGTGAGCAGCCTAAGCTCTCAATGAAAAATCAATCGTATGAACTCCACATAGTTTAAGTACTTACATGAAGTGAAGTGGTTAAAGGACAATCACATCTTAACAAAAACGCCTGCTGCTCTTTGACATTCATCACGAGTCATAGTTTTTACTCAGTCCGCTGTTACAGCTCAACGAATGCACTATCACGACATTAGGAGATGGGGGCAAAAAAAGGGGGAGAAAATGGAAAAAATAGCTCGATCTATAGTAAGGCTTTACAAGTAAGCAACTCTCAATGAATAACCAATCAATCGTATCCACTTCTCCATTGACCTTGTGGCCTCAAAACAGCTGGAAGTTTCCACTGATGACCAGAATGTTTATATTGTTAGCGCCTTTATCCAATATAAGAACTCACTCGATCCCGGCCTTGCTTGCTATCCTGCGAATCAAATTCAGGTTCAGTAACTTGCAGACGTACAGTAATGCATATGTTAAGATAATAATTGCACAGCATATTTTGTTAAAAACAAAAAGGGAAGGTGTGCCTGGCTGAGTTGAATACTAAGCCAGGCACATCACATGCTTAGTCAGCGGCTTGACTACTTAATTTGGCTAACTTATGTGGTCTTCCAAATTCCATAAAAGAAGCTTACAAGCATAACTCATCCAGCTGGTTTTTGTGGGCTCCCCAAATCTTGAATCGACTGCAAGATTCCAAAGGAACTGCAGCCTCTTCCAAACATGATATATCCATTTACTAATACAGATGTGGTGAAGGATATATGGACAGTACATAACAAACTGAGAGGGGGAAAAATGCTGCATGAAGATCTTTCACATGAGTATTGACTCTAACCAGTCCGAGATGTACTCGTATGCCACAAACGTCACAGCACCAGCAGGAGCCGATTTCACCACGGATGGGAAAAGTCCTTTATAAAGGCCTCCGACCCCCTCCTTCACAACAATCTCTTTTAGGGCATGGTACATGCCCTTGTACGTGCTGCTCTCAATCCGCGCCCCATACCTTGGGTGACGCTTTAGTCCTTCGATCTGCGGAGTGGTGGAAAAAATTAGCATTGCACGACTCCAAAATATGCCAAATGACTTGATACCCGGCAGTGTAACATCATCACACTCAAGTAATTCATAGCCACATCTAAATGTTCTACATTTAACGAAGTACTGAACTTGAGTGAACATCTCTCAATTTAGTGTTACAGCACCACTGCCACCACAAGCTAGTAATAATAAAATAAAGAGATCAGTTTGGATTTCAATCCCTACAAGTGAGCACATTCATGTTGCGACAAGACATGCTCCCGTAAAAAATAGGTGTACTACGAGTGAAGGTATGCTAATAGAGAAATGGCACATAGCTTAGCAGGGGCAAAAAATATCAAGCTGAGATAGGTAAAGCATAAACAGGCCCAACTGAAATTTATGCTAGATGTTTAATGCAGAGCACGGACCAGATAAAGTGATCCAAATACATGAAGCCCAATCTTCTTTGTGACCAGTTCTTAACACCATAATATTCTCTATAAGATTCTTTTTTATGGGAATTTATCAAAAAACAATTGCATCAAAATCAGCAATTTTTAAAGGCAAAGGCTGTTACCTGGAACCTCTTTTTTACAACATCAAGTGGGTGACACGCAGCTTTCGAGAATGTTCCAGCTGCAAATCCACAAAGAAATAGCTGGAAGCTTGACGCCGAGTCATCCTCCTCATTTCCATGTCTATATCTATTCCATGACTACATGAATAAGGTAAAGTAAGGGAAGCTAAAACATAACCAGCATACCAAACAAAAGTTAGTGCCAAAAATAACTTTAGTTTCTTCTTTTGAAGTATTAACTTGTCTTTATAATGGAAGAGTTAAGCCAATCACAACACCAGTTTCTACTTACCTATATGAACTTAGAACTTAGCTTTATATAAATCACCTCAAATTCAACTAGTTAGGTACACGTAAAATGGTGAGTTTTAGCATTGTTACCATCATCGAACGTTTGAAAGTGTCATATGAACCGAACTGCAAGCCAGCATATGGAATGATTTCAACGAGAGTTGGCGTTAAACCGGCATAAAGCCCTCGAACACCACGAGTTTGAATTATGTCAAAAAGTGCAGATCGCATATTGGGGTAAACCTACAGAACAAATACAACTCTGTGAATCAGCAAAAAGATGACATGATAAGAATTGTTACGAATATTCACCATGCAGTTGTCTTACATTGATCGTGGAAAACAATCAGCAATGAATAAGAGCAAAGTGATTTTTCATATATAACTGAACAACACAAGTTTTGTGCAGACAGTTGACACTTACAGAACATATAACTACAGAAGAGAAGTAAATAAGAAAAAAGAAGCTTGAGCTGAATAACAAAAACAAAACAAGAAGTGCAAGAGGAAGTCCTTCATGTTGAAATGAAACTGAATGTGACCTTACTCGAAAAGTAACATATTCAACTTCAAGCATGATCGAACAGTGAGAAATCCATATTATCAGTGAAGTGAGTACTACAAATTACTCCCTCTGTTCCTAAATATAAGATGTTCTAGGTGTTTCACATGCTGACTAAATACAGATCAAAATACGTGAACATAGACATTAAAACATGTCTAGATACATGTGGATACATGTGAATCTGGAAAAAGGCTAAAACATCTTATATTTAGAAACAGACGGAGTACCACATATATACCCTAAAGTAACTAAAAACATGACCAAGGATCTAACTACAGTGTAAAACCAAATCAGTGACACCATAAGTTTGTAAGTAAGACTGTAAGTGGACACACTTCAAGGGGAAAAAAGTACGGGAAACCAAAGATAAGATCATATTTACCTTCGGTTCACCCTGTGATGCAAGAATAGTTCTGAGAAGGTCAAATGGATATGACCCTACTGTCGCTGCACATCCCGCAATAGCCCCACTTACGTAAGACAAGTAGGGACTTAAGTGTAGGTGATCCTCTGGGAATGAGAAATAGATCAGATAAGGACTACACCTTCATTCTCTGAGATGGGTTGCACAAATAGCAAAGTAATTTATAGTGTACCAAGAAATATTTGTACGAGTTGTATAAGTCAAGTTTTGGTAGAAACTCTAGCTAATGCAAGCACTTGAATAAGGTGAGGATGACCTTTACAATTTAATATAAACATAAACCGATGAACCAAGCTAAAAGGGCATACCTGTTCTCGATGAACCAGATGCAAAGGTTTTAAGCTTGTGTAGAACTGTAAATTGTATAGCTGTATATGGCATATACATAAACAAGGCTGGAACATTTCCTCTCCAGAATCCCTGAAAGATCAGCATTTTGCACCGTATGAGCATTTCTTACATATTCTTCTTTTTGTTAAGATAAACTAACTAAATCAAACAGAGAGCATGAATAAAGCTAACGTAGATAAACAAAAAAAGTACAAGGAACAAAGAAAGAAGCAAAGCAGAAATCAGAATTGCAATGTACGGAAAAAAACAAGGGTATACATGATATTATCTCAAATATATAACAAAAAGAAAACCCAATAAAGCAGCTAATGTCATCACTTGATAAGTAAAAATAAACCAGTCATTTGATATATTTTTGGAGGAACAGTATACGTAGCAAGCACTCTTGCTTTTAATTTTCATTTCTTACGGACTACAGCCCAATAGGTAGATCTTGCATCTGTTTAAACTGCACCAAGGGATAGACCGACTTAATGGCTTCTTCGAATTTGATAGACATGTTCTGCTTGAGAATAGCTTATTATCATTTATACAAACAATTGTTTATAACTGATTAATAGGATCAGTAAAATTGTACGTAAATTTGTAACGTGCGCTCATGGTGCTGTAGTATTTTTCAGTAGAATCATAAGAACATTAAGATTCTATCAAATAAACACCCTACCAAGGATTGGATAAGTCTACTAAATCTAGGGTTGTAGATTTCAAGAGCCAGAACTTACTTAAATCAGGTTCCGACAAACTTGATCGTAATACAGTTAGCATGGCTCAAGACCAATAATAGCACCAGACTCTCCTCACCAAACAACCATTAATACCACTTGGTGATCACTGGTCAGTATCATGCATTACTACACTCGTGAAAGAACTACAACAGGTGGTATGCCAGAAACTGAGATGAGCAAGTTGAGAAAAGATGTACAGGTGGGGTCAACTGTACAGACAGATAAGCACCGTGTTTTTTTTTGTTCATTAGAGAGAACTAACTATGGTAGCAGTGGCGGATCTTTGTCTGGGCCAACCCCCCCAACCCCACCCCCCCACCCCCCCAGCTCATGCAATTTTTCCTATCTATCCCTCTGTAAATTGCCCAAATATCCAGTGAGCCCAATAGTTGATCTGGTCGCCCTCCCATGGATCTGGCCCAAGGTCGACCACTGTATGGTAGAATAGGAGTCAGAATCAGTGGATGGCCACCAAATGTTCCTTGATAAAGTTAGCACAATTTACAACTACATGAATGCAATGCTCATATGTGACATACTTTCGGATTTGGCCAAGTTCAGCAAATCAGCATGATAAGATTCAAAGAATAAACCTAACAGCTAGATATTAGACCTGAGATTTGGCAAGATAAAATTCAGATAACTTAAGAAGGCAAGTTCATGGTCAACAGTGAATGTAAAGTATAGCATGAGGTGAGAAATGTTTGAAGAGAAGCAGATACCGGCAAACCTTCCTCTCGGAGAATATCTTTAGTTGCTTGCGCAAGTCCAGTGTACTTGGAAGGTCCATAGACATCTTTTCGAAGTAAACCCCACGAGGTTGTGGGCTCTAATTGAACCTGCAAAAAAATACATTGAAGGGCGTCTGAATATCCAAAATAGAATTATGGGTTGATATGGTACGGTTACACCCAACACAATTATGCATTTTCCAATACAACGGCCAGGATTCAGAGTGAGCCCCAAAACCTCAATAAACTAAAAAAAACCAAAAAATGTCGTCGCATTTTACCTACTTGTGTTCTCGGACAAACAAGAAACTGATGTATTATGAAGTATTTACATGAAGGTAAAAATCCAAGATAATAAATAGATATTTCTGTCACCAAGTGCTAATGATGAGTGCTGGGGGGGGGGGGGGGGGGGGGGGGGGGGGGGGGGGGGGGGGGGGGGGGGGGGGGGGGGGGGGGGGGGGGGGGGGGGGGGGGGGGGGGGGGGGGGGGGGGGGGGGGGGGGGGGGGGGGGGGGGGGGGAATGGAGTAATCTAGAGCACAGGACAGGAAGCATCTCATCGGTGTCGTAAAGTGAGAATAGAGCAGCTAGAATGCTACATTTTCATTCCACAGAAATGCTTAGAGCAAGGAATATCAGCATTACGACACAACATACTGATTGACACACCATCTCCAACATCAGAATTAAACACAGGCGGTGATTAAAAATCAGTTAGCATCAAACTACGTACTCAAGGCGTTGAGGCGATGTCCAGGTAAGCTAAAGAATCCCCAAAAAATCTAAAACCATACAGACTACATTGCTTGAAACCAATAGCCAACATGCTAGGCGCACCAAGCTAGATTCAGGCCATGCGCTGCTCGCCCATTCAGGCCAAATGCATGTCCAAGTTCCATCGAATCAGTCGGTAGCTCCCCGGCGCTCAAGCCACAAATTCACACAAACGCACAAAATCCGTCGGTACTCCTCGACCCCAATTTCCTGCAGATAAACAACACGGGCCCAAATCCGCGGGGATAGCCGCCTGCAGCTTCCGCCCCGGAACATCCCACCAAATTCTCCCAAACAACCCCACCAATCCGCCTTACAATTTGCGGCTACCGAGTCCCAATCACACAGCGGACAGCCGCCGCCACGGAGAGACAATTCGGATCCGTGGGGGCGGGGACGGACCTGGAAGCGGATTTTGATGACGTCGAGCGGGGAGGTGACGGTGCGGGAGATGCCCCCGGAGATGGCCCCCGCGAGCGTGTCCACCAGCGCCCGACGCATCTGCGACGGCTCCTCCGGCGCGGTACCCATGACGGCGCGAGGCGAGTCGAGGCGCCGACGGTCGGAGGCGACGGGGGGCGGTTTCTGGGAACGAGCCGAGGCGGCCAGGTCTGGCTTTGTGGGGAACGAGCCGAGACTCGCTTCTCCTCTCCTTCTCCGTTTCTGTTTAGGGGAAGGCGGTAATGAGGTTGAAATCGCGTTGCCGCTCGAGAGCCACGCGTCGGGTGGTCCCATATGTCTGCCTGTGCGGGGAGCACGTTTTTCCTTTTTCGTTTTCCTGATCTTTTTTTTTATCTTGACTTGACTGCCTTATTCTAAGCTTTTGTTTTTTCCAGGGTCCAGCTTTATTTAGTCTCTTATATCGTGAAAAAAAAAGTAGGAGTATCTGATGAGTCCTGTCTCTCTCTACAACGTCAAGCGAAAACGCTCGCGAAAAGCAGATGGATCACGGATAGGACGCATGAGATATTCCTCGAGTTGTAGTGGGCCCACCGATCGCTAATGGCCTAATCATCTATTTTTTTCATCGACCACTTTGATAAAAGAAAAGCTACGCATGAAACATTTAGTAAGGGGCCGTGCTATTTCGCGGTTAGGCCTTGTTTACCGCAGAGGTATTTTTGGGGTTGGGAAGTTTGGGGATTGGGAGGGATTTGGTGAACCCCTCCCTTTCACCCAATCCCCAGATTTCCCCACATATCCCCACTTTTCCCAATTCTTGGTACTGTTTACCAAATTTGGGGATGACAGAGTATTGTAGTGTATTGAACTTGATAATAAAAACTGAATCTTTGCTCAAGTAAAAAATCCAATCTTTGCATCACACAAATTCTGTTCAATGCTAAAATAAATCTGCATGTAGTTTAATCATTTACTTCCACCGAAGCAATACATCAGATTATGTAATGCTTTTGGAACAGAAGCATACTAAGTATAGTATAACAGTCCGCACTTGCTCTCAGGAAATTTGGAGTCAGACAAACAGCATAGCACTATCAGTGATCTTTTGGTTGGCACCGTTGGGCCAGCAAAGTTCCAGGAAAGCATGGAAAGGAAAAGCGAGCCATTTCTTATGATACATCCAGTCCAGCAACTTATTATACAGTACACAAAAACGAAACACAATTTGGAAATGAAAACGACACAACACCCATGTATATGACATCAGAAACTGGTTTGTTCTTCATGACTAAACCACGTTTTCTAATTAGAGAACAAGAGTAAGCAAGAATATCAGGTGTACCAAAATGAACAGGAAAATACTCTGCAGGTAAACAAGGCCTAAACAGCCAAGTAGGGTACCAATTAATTGTAGAAACTAAACTAAACTGCTCTGCATCTGCATCTAAACAAGATAAACATCAAGGACAGTATAAACAGCAAGGACTACCGAGACAAGATGAACCGAACCAACTAAACTGCTCTGCATCTGCATCTTCCAACTAGTAATCAATCTACTACGGAGACAAATTGTGCTACTACCAGTTCGTCAGCAGAGCCTGGGCAAACTCCAACTAGCAGCACTTCTACAAGCGTTTGCCCGCACAAACTTCCGACAGAATTTGGTCGACCATAGCAAGCAGAGGTAAAAGGAGAAGCGAGCAAGGCCATGGAGGGATCTTGTGATGACGCGACCGCCGGCGGCGGTGGAGATCAAGAAAACCATGATCTCCGGTGGCGTCCTTGGCGGACGACCTGCGGCGAACGCCGGCGGCGACGGGAGGGGAGGGGAGGGGAGGGAGGAGAGGAGAGGGAGCTCACCGGACTGAAGGCGGATGTGAAGGTGGCGTCCGTGGCGGCGTGCTTGGCGGCGTGCTTGGCGCCGTCACCGCTGGTCTGCGCCGTCTCGATCCCCAACCCCGAAGAAACGCGAGCCAACCCTAGCGTGTGAGTAGGACGGCGCGTGAAGGGCTAGCGGGTGGGATATCTGAGGATGGGCCGGGAAAATACTCTGAAATACGCTGGAAGTAAACGGGCTTCCGGGGATTTTTGGGATTTCGAGGTTGGCCGGGAAAATCCCCTCCGAACCCGGAAAATACTCTTCAGGTAAACAAGGCCTTAGGGAAATATCCAATGATATCATTTCTTAAATGGTACCACTCTTCTTTTTGCCCGCTTCGGATGTCATGACAGATCGCGCCCTGCGCGGTCCATCCGTCTCCTCCGCCGGTCTATCGTCCATTTATCATCCATCCATCAAAACCTTGCACCCATTTTTCGGCGGTGGTGAACGTCCAGCACCCCAAATCATAAATCCTAAATTTGTAGATCGTATCATTCCAAGAACCGGATCGATGAGCACATGCGAGACATGAGATGTATGCAGGCTTGTTGTCGTGTTCCAACTAGTTGTGTGTGTGTGAGAGATGGAATGACAGAGTCCCCATAAAAGGGATGGGTTCCCTCTATTTGGAGGGCATCTCGCTGACTAGTCCATACATGATCGGGGTCTTTTTGCTACATTATGAAGGCTGTAACGGCATGTTGGTCGTACGAACCGCCACATCGCATGATGGTGGGCGTCATGCTCCTGAATGTCCATGTATCGCCTTCGTACGGTAGCATGAGTTTGGTAAAATTTCACTACGTCGGACAAACTCACTCTCATGCGTAACGAGCAAATTATCATTTATTAGTCTTAAGCAATGTATATGACATGTCCTTAGACTAGACCCGAATGATCTTGTGTTGTGAATCGACCGACTAGGGTTTATCAACAGCTATTTCATAACTAAGTGTTATAAAGGTACAGTTCGGGTTGGCTGTGTAACAAGTTGCATGACATAGTTGGCCATGATGGAAATTGCTCCTCCGATTCGAAGAGTTATTTTATGTACTATCTCGGGTGATCTAATTTACAAAGCATGGCCATGCGACTTGGCTAAGAGTTATCGGAGTACTCGGGCCAAGAGTTAGTCTAGTGATCACGGGATCGAGAGGAGAGTTGAACTATTAATTGGATGACCAGCACTCGTCTATGCTTGACAAATTATATCGTGAGGTAAACAGAAAGCACAATGTATATGTTCATAAGCTTGAATTTACATCAGTCGAGAGTCGGCACACTTTGGTAGAAGCCAGTACCGACTATCAAACTGAGGACAAACGTTCATGGAAGCGAGCCGGACTTGAAGCCATGGTTGAAACTCAGAGAAGTAACTATGGTCGTGTGTTCTAGTGGTTGTGAACCTACGGGTCAAGCACTTAAGGGAACTCAAACTACTCAGATGTGATCTGACTAAAAGTAGGCTGACGAAGTTGGACCTAAACCGGACCGGGACAGAGTCATGCACATACTGGATTTATGGTGTACTCGGATTAGGGTTTGATGGGACCGTGGAAATTGTTGGTCGAAGCGAACACCTATATAAGGTGGAGGCATCCACGGTCGAAATGCCACGAGAGATGCCACAATTCCACGTGTTGGAAATCCTATCTACCACCAAGTCCCAGATCGTGTGATTGGATCCCTCGCCCGAAGTTTCACCTCGTACGTAGGCATACAAGTAGAGTCGTGCTTGAGACGAAGGATCCACGAGCCTACCATGTCCCGCCATGCATGTGTAATCAAATTCCTTGCCTGTGCGTCTAGAAGTAAACCAGGCGACATGGCCATCAAAGACTCATGTTAGATGGAAAAAATCGTTTCATGACAAAATTACCCCATTATACTTGTTTTTGTATGGGGTGTCCCGAAGCGGATTGCATGGATAATAACGAGGACATACCTAAAATCATTGACATACATCTGCAATTTTCCTTACCCAGCTCTCTGATCTTCTCTTTAAATCACTATAGTCGACGACAAGGTGTACATCCATCTCCATGGAAGCAAAGAAGGTAAATATTTCCTTCAAAATCCGTCTCGCTAGTGCGTCCTGCTCCTGCCCGCGTCGAGACGGCTCTTCCCTTCCTTTCCGGTCACGCGTCCCGCTCAATCACGCGCATTCGTTTCTTAGCCTGCAATGCAATTATGCAATCACGAATCAGGTGCAAGAGGAGTAATGGAAAGAGAAGAGCATAATCATCGCGTGCCACCAACGACGGCCCAGATTCGTCCAGAAGCAGCAGCAGCCACACGCTCGCACACGGTGGGAGATAGTCAACGAACGCGCAGGATTTCCTCCATTTGGGGAAAGAAGAAGATGCATGGCACAACGGAGGGAGGACGTCAGCCGTGGGAGCGGGTCCCACGAAGTTTCGCCCGCTACCACGTGGCCCCCACTATCTGGCCCGAACAAGCAAGTGGGCGCGATTCAACTGCTCAAGATTCGGACGCAACGGCCGCCGCGCATGACTCGTGGGCCCCGCCGCGTAGTGGGGACCACGCGTCATGCATGCTGCACACGGCTACTCGCTTATCCTCCGCGTGTCGAGAGAAGTCGCGCGTGTTCGCGAAGCACGTACACAAACAGAACTCCTCTCACTGACAAGGCGGCTCAAATGAAAGTGGCCCACGCGTCAGCCTCACGGACGAAGCATGCGCGTGGGAGAAGCACCCTCGCAACCTCCTCCACTCCTTCCGCGCTATATAATACGAGGCGCTCGTGCCGTCCCAGCAATCTCATCAAAGTCTTCGGACACAGCACATCACCAGATCTGTCCCCTCATCACCAATTCACAAATCGCAAGCACCCGATCCCTCCATCGAGTCATCTTCTCCACCAATCAATTCCGCCGGAGCCAAATCTCAGGAGCTTCCTCCGTCGACTGATCAATCCGCCATGGCGCAGCGGGCGCTGGAGCTGACCCTGATCTCAGGCAAGGACCTGAGGGACGTGAACCTGCTCTCCAAGATGGAGGTCTACGCGCTCGTCTCGCTCTCCGGCGACCCGCGCTCGCGCCAGCGCGTGGCGCCCGACCGCGCGGGGGGCCGCAACCCGACCTGGAACGCGGCCCTCCGCTTCACCGTGCCCGCCAACGCGGCGGGGTCCCTCCACGTGCTGCTCCGCGCCGAGCGCGCCCTCGGCGACCGCGACGTCGGCGAGGTCCACATCCCGCTCTCCGAGCTGCTCTCCGGCGCGCCCGATGGGGCGGTCCCCGTCAAGTTCGTCGCGTACCAGGTCCGTAAGATCGGGTCCGGGAAGCCTCAGGGGGTCCTCAACTTCTCCTACAAGCTCGGCGAGGTCACCCAGGGCCAAGCCGGCGCCTACGGTGGTGCTCAGGCCGCGTACGCGCCGTCCGGTGCATACCCGCCTCAGGCCGCGTACCCACCGGCGGGCAAGGCCGACGCATACGGCCCCCCATCCGCCGCGTACCCGCCGCCTCAATCTGCCTACCCATCGGCGGCGAAGGCCGACGCATACCCGCCACACCAATCCGGCTACCCACCTGCAGGAAGACCGGCGAGCCATCCACCGCCTACCCCGCACCCGGCGGCTACCCACCAGCAGGAAAACCAGCCAAAGCAGGCGAACCAGTCACAGCCTACCCGGCCGGCTCGAGCACCGGCGCGTCGTACGGCGCCCCGCCCCCGCAGTACGGCTACGGGTACCCAGCGCAGCAGCCGGGCGGCTACGGCTACCCACCCCCTCCGCCGCAGCAAGGCGGGTACGGGTACGGCTACCCGCCGCAGCAGCAGGGTTACGGCGGCTACCAGCAGCAGGCGGTCAAGCCGCCCAAGAAGGCCGGCGGCATGGGGATGGGGCTCGGCGCCGGGCTCCTCGGAGGCGCGCTCGGTGGGCTCCTCATCGGTGACATGATCGGCGACGCCGGCGGTTATGATGGAGGGTACGACGGTGGGTTCGACGACGGTGGTGGCTTCGATTTCTAGATTGTTCCAGCATCAGACGCGACCAGAGTTCTTTTGTTCTTCGATTTTCTTTTTCTGCAGTTCTTTTTCACTTCTGTTGTGCTCAAATCGCGCCACTGTGCTGCGTCATGTGGTAATGTAAATAGAAGATCTTAGTAACTGGACAGTAGTATATATTTTTGTGAACTCCTGTTTCGATTCAGCTGAAATATATATATTGATCCTGGTTTGTGATCATTATTCAGAATAATCTAGTTTTGCGTTGCTACGAGTGTGAGCCAATACTAGTACGAAGGTTGACGTTCTGCATTTATGATGGGAACTCGCCGTGAACGGGATGACGAATTCTGATACTGCGTGTGTGTCATCAGTCTATCGTCTGGTTGGAATTCCACATCAAGATGGGGAAAGTTTCTGCTCTGATCGAGTAGAGCTGAGAAATTTTTGGTTGGAAATGGTTGCCTTCTCTTGTTCAGCTCACACAATTTTTCCTGCTGATGATAATGTACGATGGCTATGGAAAATAATCAAAGCGCGCATCTGCATACGTCATAAAGACGCAGGGCTATGAGCTTAAACAAAAGAAGTTTGTGCTTATGACAGACAGGGCCTAGAAAACAATCTTTGCAGATTATACGGTAGTACTGTAGTAGTAGCATGGCAAAATCGCGAAACAGAGGAGGGGCCGAGCATCACGAATTCACGATGATAGATCGAGAGAGTAAAGAGAAAGAGGTGCATACGCCAACACGCTTCTATCTACGGAGTACACAAGAAAAAAGAAAAGATGGATGCTAGCGCACTTCCTCCGAATCAAATCCGATGGTGCCCTCCTGATCTGGGAACGAGCACGACGGAAGGAATAGATCTCAAGCCTATACCTCACGATGTTGTTTGACATAAAGTAGTATACTTGTATTTGCGCATTTCCACTTGTTTTTGCCCTGCATTTGCAGATTTATTTGAGCGCAAGATGGGCGGGCCTTGTTAAATTTGCATGATGAAGCAAATTTTGCATGTTGAAATTGTTCTTCCTGGGAGATGCAACATACTGCTGCTCTTGAAACTCCCACTAGTAGGAAAAGGCCTTTTAGTGGCGCACCAAAAAGACTTTCTGTGGCGCATGGTGGGTGCACCACTAAATACTCGCCACAAAAATATTATTTCTGTGGCGCACGGCCCATGTGCCACAGAAAAGTGCAAGATTCTGTGGCGCACCCCCAAGTGCATGCGCCACAGAAATATTTCTGTGGCGCACCCCACTACCATGCGCCACAAAAGTTTTTTTGAATTTCAAAAAAAAGGGCGGCCAGATCTAGATCTGGCCGCCGAAATTTCGCCGGAATTTCGAAATTTCGCCGGAGCTCGTCGGAGGCCGTGGTGCCCGTGGCCATGGCCGTAGGTGGCTTGGCCGGAGGTGGGTGGAGGAGTGGGTCGCCGAAGGTGGGTGGGTGGAGGATGGGGGTCGCCGGAGATGGTGGAGGAGGAGAAGGATGTCGTCGGAGGAGGTCACCGTCGCCGGAGGTGGAGGTGAAGGTCGCCGTCGTCGTCGCCGGAGGTGGTGGAGGAGGTCGTCGTCGCCAGAGGTGGTGGAGGAGGTCACCGTCGCCGGAGGTGGAGGAGGTCGCCGGGGTGGTGGAGAAGGACACCGGAGGTGGAGGTGGAGGAGGAGAGAAGAAGTGGAGGAGAGGAGAGGAGAGGAGAGGAGAAGTGGAGGAGAGGAGAGGAGAGGAGAGGAGAGGAGAGGAGAAGTGGAGGAGGGAGGAGAAGGGGAGAGGAGAAGTGGAGGAGAGGAGAAGTGGAGAAGTGGAGGAGAGAAGGGGAAAATAGAGGGAGAAGGAGGGCTTGGGCGGGATTCAAAATTCGAATCCCGCCCAACAATTCTGTGGCGCATCCCTAGTCATGCGCCACAGAATTGTCTTTTCCAAATTTTTTTATTTTTTTGATTTTGTAGAAAAAATCTTCTTTTTGAAATAACTTTTTACTCTTTTCGAATTTCCCGAATCTGAGAAAAGTTCACCGGGTAAACCCGGGTGAAATCGAGCTCCTTTTTTTCTCACGATTTTTTTGATATATTAAACGCATTATTTCGACATCATATGCAAAAGTTATGCCCCTGCAAAGTTTTTTTTTTCTGTTTTTTGCAAAAAAGGTCAAAATTCATATTTCAAAATTTCTATACCAACTAGACACTAAAACGAAACTACATGTCAAAGGATTTTATTTTTTGAAAATTTTATCATTTTCTTTTCTTGTTTACAGAACTGAAAAGGCGATCCACGGGGGGGGGGGGGGGGGGGGGGGGTAGGCATGCGTGAGAGGGAAAAAAAATTCTGTGGCGCGTGACTTTTTGTGGCGATGGAGCACATGCGCCACAGAAATGTCACTTTCTGTGGCGCACCAGGCTACATGCGCCACAAAAATGTCACTTTCTGTGGCGCACCAGGCCATGTGCGCCATAGAAAGTCACATTCTGTGGCGCACATGGCAAGGTGCGCCACAGAAAGTGACATTTCTGTGGCGCATGTGGTCTGGTGCGCCACAGAATGTTTTTTTTGTGGCGCATGGCTACTTGGTGCGCCACAAAAAGTGATCCACAGAAAGGCACTTCCCTACTAGTGTCCTGTGAATAAATTTTGCTTTCTCAAGCAAGCAAAATCACATCAGACCATAATCACTCCAGGGAGTTCACCATTCTCATACAATGAGTACTACTAAGTACCCAAAAGGGATTTCCAACAACACCCCGAGAAACTGGGAGTCATAAAGATGCCTGAAATTTTATTATAGCACCATTTCTTGGGTCATATTTGCATCCGTGGGGAATCAGGTAGTCAGTTATAGAAGCATGCAAGTAGCACCCCTACATGTCTATGTGTACCTTGATACAAAGCTCTCTCTAGGCTTTATGTAAGGCTTGTTGCATGCTACTCCCTCCGTTCTTAAATATAAGATGTTTTAGCATTTGTCCACATTCACATATATGTAGATGTATATAGATATATTTTAATGTGTATGCACACTCATTTTAGTATGCAGCTAGACAACATGTTGAAGAGCTAAAACGTCTTATATATTGGAACGGAGGGAGTACCTTCTGCTTCCTGTTGAGAAAACTGGCTTGAAGAAATATCATTCATTACTCCAAAGTCACAACTTACCTCACTTCTTCCAGTGATTTCGTTGTATTAAACCACGGCACATCTTGAATGATAGAACTGCATCATGCATGCCAAAAAATAGCTCACAGATGTCAGCTATGGTACATGTTTCAGCAAATAGTACCCATAGGCCATATCTATATCTATGTATCCAGGTAATGTAAGACCAAGGGTGCATTTATGCATACTAGTGGAACCTTGAGTGAATGTATGGTCATCTCAGGCCACTATCTAGGCTTGTGACTGATGCTGCCGATGTATATATGATTCTCCTAGCGGCAAGTTCAAACATGGTTCTGTACTGCTGCTCATGGAAGATCCTCCTTTTACTATAAAACGGAACAGACTCCATTTCATGCATAAAGAGCTCAGAACCAGTTATGAATCAGCCTTCTGAAGTTCAATTGTACCCTGCTGAGCCCTTTAATCAATATGAAAAACACCTTCTTTTTCTTCTAAAAAAAAGTGATGAACGATGACCACCATTCACCAGGAACCCCCCGTCTCGCTCAAACTCCCTACACTGCAATTGCTCTTATACTGTCCATACTGATGATAGAAATTCTTGTTATAGGTGTCAGAACTAAACATATCTCCATGGCTGATCCTAGACTTTGTGAAACCAAGATTATAACTCATAAATGATCTTAAACTGCATCATGCATGCCAAAACAAACACGATCCACTGACATTCCGACCCGGCTCCAATTTGTTTTGCGAATTACCTGTGGCTCTGTCACTTCCAAATGCCGCCGCCAAAGCCAACTGGCACACAAGCCAGCAAACACGGCGCTCGTCGACGTCAAATCGTTTGCCTGTCAACCGCCGCCCCCATGCCCTCGGACACGCACACACATGTGTCAGCTTCACAGGAACGTGGCCACTAATCGACCCTCCTCCCGCTCTATAACTCTACACACACCTTCCTCTCTCAACATGAAAGTCCTAATCTTTTTCTTGTCAAGCTTCCAGCTCCAATAGAATTCATCAATGAGATGGTGATTCAGCAATAGACACTAAGAAAACATTTAATTTATGCACAATATGTAGGAAACTAGAACCTGCAGATCTGCACAGACAGGTGTAGAGCCTGTGCACAAGCAGATCCACAAAAGCAGGGTATATCAAAACCCCTGTAAAGATATTGAGCAATGCAGTTTAAGTAAAAATATAAAACTGGAAAGGTTTTGCTTTATAGCAGGAAATAGTTTCCAAGAAGAAAATTAAAGGTTCACAGTACCAAGTTACCGAATATTTTGATCGGGAAATGGTGAGTTAAATAGAAACTGAACCAGCCACTAATATGCATAAAACATAATGTATGGAACTCTGGATATTTAGTGGTAATTCAGGAGGTCAACTAAAACATTTTAGTGGGGTTTTAATTGTTGAACCATTTCATCAAATCCATTGAGTTTATATTTGGTTAACTGTAATCTCCAATTTATGATGGATCGGGATGAACTTTGATAGTTTCTGTCAGAACAGGTGACCATATGAAATTTTAGTATCTATCAGATCAACCTCCATAATCAACAAACAATAAGCTTTGTCGAGTTTGAGAATTAAGTCACCCATGCATCATTATTCTGGTGCAAGACACGACTTCAGCTAATGCGGTTAAATGCGGGAACATAAATTGTATTCTTAAAATTTCCAGCGTTATATAGCTTGCAACTTCTCGTCATATAAGATGTGCTCATTTTGCCAACACATAGGAGACAGTAATGTGGAGATCAACAAGCAATTAACATGAGCCATAAGTTCCTCTGAAACAGACAACTGCAAAGCTTGTTGTAACCGGTTTGAATGTCATGCTGGAATAGTGATGAGCTTCCAGATGCTTTTTTTCTCCAACATGAGCTTCTAGAAGTTGTCAATCTAATGTCCAGGTAGGATGGTTAATGATTACATGTTACTCTTTCGAATTTGTTTCTAGAGTAACCAAAGTGATCACCTCATTAATATAAACGAACCAATTAACTCTGATTAGAAATAATTCTACTTGGTTTTTGCTTACAGATATGTGATGATATTGTTGCTCTTCTTGTGGGTAATCACGAATTTTGGCAGATGACAACGTAGATTGTGCTCAACCTTAATGCAACATCATAAAAGTACAACAAACACAGAAGATACATTCATTGAGGTGAACAAGAACATCAATCGAATGTTAGATCTCTTACATGTGTAGTCTTGTTCCTCTATTCAGAGGTTCACAGATATTGCCCCTGGAGCACTATCCCACACCTCGACAGACCGCTGATCGATTCTAGCCAACGCCATCCTGCTGCCTCCGAAGGCCCAGCTCACAATCTTAGCCTTCTCCATCGTCCCCTCCACGCTGCCTGCAGTAACCATGGATGGCCCATTCCCTACCCAGTTCCTCCTCATCGCCTTCTTCTTGCCAGCCTCGGATGTCAACTCCACCTGCGACCACACCTCAACATCTGCGCCGTGTGCCACAAACACCCAATTCCGGTAGCACTCAACCGTACAATTAATCCCATCCTTCCTGCGAGATGCTGTGGCTGCAACTGCCCTTTTTTCGTCTCCGATGCACACCCAAGGCTCGACGCCAATGCCATCACCACTACTAAGTCTCCTCAAGTCAGCCATGAACACCTCACCGGATGCAGCCCCCACCTTGAACAATGCCGAGAGCGAGTCTGATGCGGCGACATCTGCAAAGCAGTCCTCCTTCTCCCTGACCTCCCACACCGGCACAGTCGAACTTGCCCGGACATCCCACAGGCGTATGTCGCCCACCATTCCAGCCGGCCCAGAGTGTGACCCGGCGGCAAGCAAGACACTGTGCCCAGGAAGCCATCCGAGCTTGGTCGGCGGTATTGCCGCCTCGACGTCCGCGCCAAACACCTCCTTCCGCCCAATTTCCACCACGGGCGAGAGAGAGTTCAGATCGAACGCCACGACGGCGCTGGAATTCCGCCGTGCTGACTCGAAGCTGACAAAGAGCCACTGTGGCGCCGGTTCTGTGGTGGCGGCCAAGGATAGCACGGAGGCAGAGGGCGAGTCCGGCCAGGAAAGCGCCTCGGAAGCCGTGGCAGGGGCGTCGGCCGGGAAGCGGCAGAGGTGGACGCCGGGAAAGTCGCGGGCGCCGGCGAGGGCGAGAGCGGGCGACACCGCGACGAGCGAGTCGACGGCGGGGAGCGGCGTGAGGACGCTGGCGCGGGAGGCGAGCGCGGCGTCGAAGCTGGTGACGACCCCGCCGTGCGCGGCGAAGAGGGAGGATGCGCGCGGGGAGGGGGATATGGCGACCGCGGAGGGGGCGACGCGGCCGGTCAGCGGGAGGAGGGCGGCGGGGCGCAGGGAGAGGGGGGAGAAGGCGGACGCGGGGGAGAGGGAGGCGAGGAGGGATCCGTCGAGCGCGAAGTGCCGGGCCTCGGCGAGGAGGGCGGAGGAGGGGGGAGCAGCGGACGCGAGGCGCCCGTGGCGGAGGAAGGAGAGGATGAGGGCGAAGAGGCGCGGGTCGCGGTCGAGGAAGTGGGGCGTGTCGGGGGGCGATGGGGCAAGGGAGGCGAGCGGGGAGGATGTGCCGGCACGGGAGAGCGTGGCTGCCGTGGTCTGGAATAGCTCGCCGCCGACGTTGAGGGAGACGACAGAGGAGGACGTCGCCATGGGTGGGGATGGGGAGTGTTCTCGGTAGGAGTGGCGTTGACTTGTCGGCCAGGCTTGGGAAGAAAGGAGGACGGGGAAAAACATGGGCCCAAAATCATTAACAGGCCGAAATACTTGGCCCGGGCCGCCAAGCTGATTGTTTCGAAATGCAGAAGAATGCTTGCACCCCCTCAAAAAAAAAGAAGAGAAGAATGCAGCATGATCTGTGCACAGCTTCTTATTCTTCTTCCTTGCTGAAAAAAAATGAAAGAAGGTATGCAGTGCATTATGTTGTGTGTACGTCAGCTAAGCTACTTTTTTTTTTGCGAATTAGCTAAGCTACTCAATGCGAACAATGAAAACTGTTTAATAGGCCCTTGCATATTGAACGAAACAACGCAAAGCGTGAATATAAGGTTTTACAACATCCGAGCCCAGCATAAGTACATGAGCCAGTTTTTCATCTACTAGAATTCTTATTACATCATCTGTATGCTATAAAGATGAAAGCCTAACAGGACTAGCCCTTGGTGGCAGTGGTATATTAGAAATATGTCTTTGTGAGAATTCCCAAATTATGCTCTCGACGGGAGTCGAACTCAGGTCCCTGGGTTTCGCCACTGCGACCCAAACCACTGGGCCACTACCTGACTCCATGTAAGCTATCAAGATGAAGCGGAGCATCAGGGCGAGAAAGCCCAGTTGGTATGGATGGCGAGCTTGCGGCGCCCCTCTTTATTTGTCAGCGAAGGAGACAGGAGTCTGGTTACCTCCAACTCATCATACATTGTGTTCGTGAATTGTCATTTAGTTTCTTCTACCTAATGATAGGCATGAACAACCTTTTATTAACTCACAGTATATTCTATTATAGCTGCATTCCAAGTGCAAAACATATGCTTTAATGCAGACTAATTGACTATCTTAGAGATATGACCTGCCGCAATGTCATTATTGATCTGAATTGCTTATTGTTCTGCTACTTTTTTTCTTTTCTAACCGTGTCTCTGTGTTTACCTGGGTTTTATGAAATGTAAATTTAGGCTGATGCATGCCTAGTAAAAATTCATGTTTGTCGTGACTCTTTTATCAATTTAATAGTTCAAGTAACGAATTACAACCTTTTTTTTTGCATGAAAACCAGGAGCTTTATTACTTAACAATCATGTTCTTACAATCAGCCAGCAAGCTGTCAAATAGAAAGTCTGGACTAGAACCTTGCCAATTATCAGTCACATGAAGGCATGAAGCGAATAAGCTCGCCTCGCACACAAATGTGCAGGACCATTATTAAGACGACCAACATGATGAACTGAAAACGACACAAAACCAGAAGAAAGCTCCTCAACTTCTTGCAAACTGTACAGTAGTACTATACTGTATACTGTTGCTCCACAGCATGGTAAAATCACGAAACAGAGGAAGGGCCGAGCATCACGAGAGATCGAGAGAGTCACACCAATCCGAATCCAATCCGATGGTGGCCTCCTAATCTGAGTGGGATTCGTGGCAATCAAGCCGCACCGCTTCTCAATCGGTCACGTCTGCCTTATTTATCAGAGCCCTGCAGGTCTTGGTTTTCTTGTTCCGAGGAGTTGCTCTGGTCTCTGGAAATCACAGACGCCGATCTGTTGGGTATCCTCCTCATGTGGGTTGTGAGGAGATGGCAATTTGAAGCCTTTCAGGCGGCCCAAACAGGTGCAGAAGCCCAATACCCATTAGGGTTATGACCAAGGGTCATTTTGGACATTGCACATGATGAATGGGAGATGTTAACCCTCCCATCCAGCCACCACCAAGAAGGGTGACGAAAATTGAGGATAGCCTCCATTGGAGAAGAAAACCAAGATAGAAGGGAAGAAGAAGAAGTTGAAGGAAGAGCTTGAGATCAAGCACCGGGTATTGCCCACAAGGCTGTGACGTCCAGATCCACTGCCTTGTCTCCTTCAAGCTGTAGTTCCAATCCCCATCTCTTGTGCCCCAAATCTTGTTGTAAGAGATCCCCTAGTGCTCTCTAGGGAAGAACATTGTTGTATCCCGCTCTGATATAGTGGAAGAAGATTTGGGTGGCTTCGGCCCGTGGTTTTTCCTCTCAAGTTGAGAGGTTTTCCACGTAAAATCTGGTGTCTCTGTGTTGATGCTTGCTGCTGCACTTTTTTGGGCTGAGAACAACTAGTACTTGTACTAGCTGCTTGCTAAATCAACTAGTACTTGTACTACCTGGCTGCTGTTTGCAACTAGGACATGTCCTAGGTTCAGGCTAAACCTAGTATCTCCATATATGTTTTTTTTTTGAATTTTTATCTCCATATATGTTGGATGCATACGTTTCCTTCCGACACGAACACCGATCCGTGAGTTAGTACATCAGTGGTGCTGAAGTTTACAACTTATTCCGCTGCGTATTTTCAGATCACGTTAAGAGTGTGCTAATATCCATTAAGGGTTAATTGGTGTGCCCAGTTTTCCCAACAGAGTGGTATCAGAGCTCAAGGTTGCTCAGAGGTTGCTGCTCACAATGGCTTTGGAAGAAGGCGCCGCTAAAGTGGCATGATAAAGCTTGATTCTTCCAATTTCTCATTATGGAAGCCCATGATGGAAGACATCCTTTACTGTAAGGATTTGTATGAGCCAATTGTGAAAGATAAGATACCGACCGGTGTCACGGATGAAGATTGGAGAGTGTTGAACAGAAAGGCAGTAGGTATGATTCGATTGTACATCAACCACAATATATTCCACCATGTTGCAAATGACACAAATGCGTATGAGATGTGGCGAAGTTGGAGTCAATGTATGAGAGGAAGACAGCTATGAACAAGGCCTCGGTTATCAAGAGACTTGCAAAACTTGAGTACCGAGATGGCAGCAGTGTGATTGAACACTTGAATGTTTTCCAGTGCCATATAAACCAACTTTCAGCCATGAAGATCAACTTCGAGGATGAGGTGCAAGCATTGTTGCTGCTGAGTTCCATGCCCGACAGTTGGAACACGCTTGTTGTGTCCATTAGCAATTCAGCTCCGGATGGGAAGCTGACTTTGGAGATGGTGAAGAATAGCATGCTGAATGAAGAAGCCAGAAAGAAGGAAAAGGGATGCCACTTCTTCTGATGCGTATGTGGCTGAATCCCATGGGAAGAATGAAAACCGTGGACGTGGCCATGCCAGATTTCAGCAAGGCAAAGATAAATCCAGGGGAGATCAAAGTCAAAACATAGAAAAGATTTACTTGCTTTTACTGTGGCAAGCCGAATCACATAAAGAGCGAATGCAGGAAATACAAGAAAGATCTTGCAGAGGGAAAAGTTGCAAACAAGAACGAGCAAAAGGCAGAGAATGGTGCCGCCAATATTGCAGAATGTGAAGAAGGTGAAGACTATCTAGTCATTGAAGATGAAGAATGCTATAGTGTTGTTCGTGATGATGCCATGAGTTGGGTTGTGGATTCAGGTGCGTCCTTCCACATTACATCACACAAGGAGTATTTCAGTCCTACACCAGCGGTGTTACCGGCCAAGTGAGGATGGGAAACAGCGGTTCGTCAACCATTGTTGGCAAGGGCACTATATGCATTGAGACTTCCACAGGTTGCAGTTTGGTGCTCGATGATGTGAGGCATGTTCCCGATATTCGGCTGAATTGTTGTCAGTGGGAAAGCTTGATGACATTCGCCATGGCAGTTATTTTGGTGATGGAAAATGGAAGCTCACCAAAGGCTCTTTGATTGTGGCTCGAGGAAGCAAGCAAGGTAACCTCTATGTGACTAAAACCAAGCTATGCAATGAGATGCTGAACGTCGCCGAGAATGACACTTCGGTGAGTTGTGGCACAAGAGGCTTGGGCATATGAGTGAGAAGGGCATGCACGCTCTTGCTCGCATGGAGTTCCTCCCTGAGTTGAAAGGTATAACCTTGAAACCCTGTGAACATTGTTTTGCTGGCAAACAACATAGGGTTGCATTTCGTACACACCGCCAAGACGTGCGGAGAATGTTCTTGATATTGTGCATACTGATGTTTGCTCCATGACCGAAAAATCCTCGGTGGAGCATTATACTTTGTGACATTCATTGATGACCACTCCAGAAAGATATTTCTCTATGTGTTGAGAAACAAGTGGCAGGTGCTCCGTCTTCAAGGAATTCCATGCCAAAGTTGAGAGAGAAACTGGCAGGAAATTGAAGTGCGTCAGATCAGACAATGGTGGTGAATACCGAGGTCCTTTTGAAAGGTATTGCAGAAAGTACGGCATCAGGCTTGAGAAGACTCCACCAAAGACACCTCAGCTCAATGGACTTGCAGAGAGGATGAACAGGACTCTCACGGAGAGGGTCACAGCTATGCTCTCTCATGCAAAGTTACCTAACTGTTTTTGGGCTGAAGCTTTGATTCATGCTATGCATATACTAAACCTGTCCCCCTCAGTTCCTCTTGCAGGTGATATTCCTCAGAGAGTTTGGTCAGGGAAGGATGTATCATACAAGAATCTGAAGGTCTTTGGGTGCAAGGCATTTGTGCACATCCCGAGGGATGAGAGAGCCAAGCTTGATAGCAAGACAAAGCAGTGCATCTATCTCAACAGTCCAACCGATGAGTTTGGATACAGATTGTGGGATCCAGTCAAGAAGAAGACTGTGCGCAGCCGAGATGTGGTGTTCATTGAAGATGAAACAATAAAAGATATTGGTAAACCGGAGAAGCCGAAGACTACCACACCTCAGGTTGTCCTAGATCCAGTGAACCCTCCCTAGTCCATGACAATCATGGGGGAGATGATGATGATGGTGATGTTGAAGATGATGATGCAACTGATCAAGGCAGTACAAGTCAGGGACATGAACAGCCATCTGATGATGATGATGAGTCATGGTGATGATAATCCACCTGATTCCCCACCACCAGTGCAGCAGTTGAGGAGAACTGGGAGAGACCGTGTACCTTCCAGCAAGTATCCACCACATCAATATGTGTTGATGACTGATGCAGGTGAGCCCTCATGCTATGAGGAGCACTGTCTGACGAGCACAAGAATGAATGGTCAGAAGCCATGCAGGACGAGATGAAATCCCTGTATGAGAATGATACCTTTGATTTGGTGTCTCTGCCGAAGGGCAAGAAAGCACTCAAGAACAAGTGGGTGTACAGAGTGAAGACTGAAGAAAAGCTCACATCCAAGATACAAGGCAAGATTGGTTGTGAAAGGTTTCAGTCAGAAGAAGGGAATTGACTTCGATGAAATATTCTCTCCAGTGGTCAAGATGTCTTCGATCCGAGTTGTGCTTGGCATGGCTGCCTCCATGGACTTGGAGGTTGAACAACTTGATGTGAAGACACATTCTTGCATGGTGACCTAGAGGAGGAGATATACATGGAGCAGCCAGAAGGATTCATGGTTGCAGGCAAGGAGCACCAAGTGTGCAGATTGAAGAAGAGCTTGTATGGCTTGAAGCAAGCTCCTCGGCAGTGGTACAAGAAGTTCGAGTCATTCATGACTGAGCTTGGATACCGTAAAGCACAACCTGATCATTGTGTGTTTACGAAGAGGTACGCCGAGGGTGACTTCATTATTCTCTTGCTATATGTCGATGACATGCTGATTGTTGGAAATGGCACAAAGAGGATTGCTCTCCTCAAGAAGGCATTGAGTAAATCATTTGCCATGAAGGATTTAGGACCAGCTAAGCAAATACTTGGCATGAAGATCTCCCGTGATAGATCAAAGAAGCTGCTTTGGCTCTCACAGGAAAGATACATTGAGAAGGTACTTGAAAGGTTCAATATGAAAGACGCAAAGTCTGTTACCTCTCCACTTGCAGGCCATCACAAACTGAGTTCAGAACAATGTCCTAGCAGCAAGGAGAAAGATGAGATGAGTAAGTACCGTACCAATCTGCCGTGGGCAGTTTGATGTATGCCATGGTGTGCACTAGGCCTGATATTGCCTATGCAGTTGGAGTTGTTAGCCGGTTCATGACAAATCCAGGTGAAGCTCACTGGAATGCAGTGAAGTGGATTCTCAGGTATCTCAAAGGTACTTCTAGATCATGCTTATGCTTTGGAAGCGGTGATCCTGTATTGCAAGCCTATACAGATGCAGATTATGCTGGTGATGCAGATTCTAGGAAGTCTACTTCTGGTTACCTGATGACTTATGCAGGGGGAGCAGTGTCATGGCAATCAAGATTGCAGAAATGCGTGTCCCTGTCAACCACAGATGCTGAGTACATTGCAGCGGTTGATGCTTGCAAGGAAGTGCTTGGATGAAGAACTTCTTGCAGGAGTTGGGAATGAAGCAAGAGAAATATGGTTTTTTGTGATAGCCAGAGTGCTATCTACCTTGCCAAGAATTCAAGCTTGCACTCTCGAACCAAGCACATTGATGTGAGATATCATTGGATTCGAGATGTTGTGAATTCCAAGATGGTGCATCTTGAGAAGATCCATACCGACAAGAATGGCTCGGATATGATGACCAAGACATTGCCAAGTGAGAAGCTACTTGTATGCTGCAAGGTAGCGGGCATGGCGATGCTCCCCACATGAGTTGGAGGGGGAGATTTGTTGGGTATCCTCCTCATGTGGGCTGTGAGGAGATGGCCATTTGAAGCCTTTCAGGCGCCCAAACAGGTGCAGAAGCCCAAACCCATTAGGGTTATGACCAAGGGTCATTTTGGACATTGCACATGATGGATGGGGGATGTTAACCCTCCCAACCAGCCACCACCAAGAGGGTGACGAAAATCAGGATAGCCTCCATTGGAGAAGAAAACCAAGAGAGAAGGGAAGAAGAAGAAGTTGAAGGAAGAGCTTGAGATCAAGCACGGGTATTCCCACAAGGTTGTGACGTCCAGATCCACTACCTTGTCTCCTTCAAGCTGTAGTTCCACCATCTTTGGTGAGATTGTTCCAATCCCTATCTCTTGTGCCCCAAATCTTGTTGTAAGAGATCCCCTAGTGCTCTCTAGGGAAGAACATTGTTGTATCCCGCTCTGATATAGTGAAGAAGATTTGGGTGGCTTCGGCCCGTGGTTTTTCCTCTCAAGTTGAGAGGTTTTCCACGTAAAATCTGGTGTCTCTGTGTTGATGCTTGCTGCTGCACTTTTTTGGACTGAGAACAACTAGTACTTGTACTACCTGGCTGCTGTTTGCAACTAGGACATGTCCTTGGTTCAGGCTGAACCTAGTATCTCCATATATGTTGGATGCATATGTTTCCTTCCGACACGAGCAACGATCCGTGAGTTAGTACATAAGTGGTGCTGAAGTTTACAACTTATTCCGCTGCGTATTTTCAGATCACGTTAAGAGTGTGCTAATCTCCATTAAGGGTTAATTGGTGTGCCTAGTTTTCCCAACACGATCGACATGTCGAAACGACAGCACATGCTCGAGTCATGTTGCTGCCGCACGGCCAAGCAACCGCGGCGGCCACCGCCGCAGCAGCATGTCTATCTCGTGGTGGACGACTGGGAAATGGGGTACAGCGTCCGCAAGTTAGACGTCGACACCTTCTCTTCTGACACCGCCGGCGACGGCCTGGACGAGGAGGCGGAGCCCCTCCCAGAGCCACCCGTGATGCGCTTCGACGGTCCTCACTGCAATCTGTGATATTTCGGCGGGCACGGCACCAACATACTCGCCATGCCGATCTCCAGCGACAGCAGCGGCTTCCCCATGTTCGACACGAAGACGCTGGGGCTCACTCTGTGCGCGCACCTCGGCGGCCAGAAGGTGTGCCCCAAGCCCGTCTACGCGTCCGTCGCCGGCAAGCTGTACATGCTGGTGTCATTCTCCCTGTGCGTTCTCGCCACCGACCCGCCGCCCAACGACGATGACACGGACACCCGCGACAAATCCATGCGGTGGTCCTGGACCATGGCCCCCGACGGGGCTCCGATGAAGTCTAGCCACGTCGTGTCCACCACGTCGCACCCAAACGGCCGGACGCTCTTCGTCTCCGAGTTGAAGAGCACCTTCGCCCTGGACACCGATAGCCTCGCCTGGACATGCCAGGGCAGCTGGGTCATGCCGTTCAAAGGCGAAGCTTACTTCGACGAGGGGCTGGACGCCTGGGTAGGGCTCTGCCGGCACAGACGCGGCGTTGGCTACGTCTGCTCCTGCGACGTTCCGCCTGTTTCTGAATGCGGTGGCACCATGCCTGCGTGGAAGCTCGACAAGGACCGGCTCGTTGACGCAGACGACGAGAGGCGCCTTGGTGTCATCCTTCTCTATCTCGGCAGTAGCGCCTACTGCCTAATCGAGAATCGCCTCCACAAGGATTACAACCCTTACGACCGCTGCCGGGGGCCAACCCGACGTGTGCTGTACGTGACCAGGTTTGGTCTGAAGTATGATAAAGATGGAGAGCTGAGGACGACGCGGCTGAGAGCGCGCTCGTACGAGATGACTGAAGGGCATAAGTTTAACGACCTCGGTTCTGATCATACACCGCTTATTCTAGATACGGGTGAGGCCGCCCCTATCCGGAGTAACCGGTTTTTCTTTGAAACCGGGTGGTTCGAGATGCCTGACTTCCAGCAGGTTATGATGAACTCTTGGGAGAACCTAACTAAAACTGTCCGTGGGAGAGACATTATTGACTGGTGGAACTTCATGTCCGGGGGGACTAGACAAAAATTGAGAGGGTGGAGCCGCAACCTCGGCAAAGACTCTAGGCAGAAGAAAGAGAGGCTCATCTCTGCTATCCAGGAGATTGATAAAAAAGGAGACTCCACGGGTCTTGACGATGAGGAATGGGCGTACAGATACCATCTACAGGACCAACTTCTTCAGATTTATAGTCTTGAAGAGGAGTATTGGCGACAACGGGGCAGAATTAGATGGGCACTCCAGGGGGATGCCAACACCGCTTATTTCCATGCCATTGCCAATGGAAAGAGACGTAGATGCAATATTTCCTCGCTTACCAAACCTGATGGCACGGTGATCTCGGGGAAAACCAAACTTCAGGAACACATTTACGATTACTATAGAGAGTTGTTGGGGTCTACTACACAGCGCTTGTGTGGGCTGGCACCCAACACCTGGGGTATGCAGGGGCGGGTTACCCAGGCTGATAATGACTGCCTGGCGTTGACCTTCACGGAAGAGGAACTCGAGTCCATCGTGAAAGACATGAAATTTGATACTGCGCCCGGGCCGGATGGGTCCCCGATTCCGTTTTTCAAAAAGTGCTGGCCTCTTGTCAAACATGGGATCCTCCACATCCTCAACGACTTTATCCTAGGGAGGATTGATATCTCTCGGCTCAACTTTGGGGTGTTGACGCTGATTCCAAAAGTGCAGGGGGCGGAAAGTATCTCACAATTTCGCCCAATCGCCCTTATTAACGTGGTGTTCAAAATCATCTCCAAAGCCTTTGCCTCTAGACTTGACCCCATCGCCAACAGAATCATCAGCCCGAACCAGACGGCCTTCATCAAGGGCCGTTTTATCCTTGACGGCGCGCTCGCGCTCCATGAAATAGTGCATGAACTCAAAAGCAAGAAGTTGGGGGGCATCTTGCTCAAATTAGATTTCGAAAAAGCCTATGACAGGGTGAATTGGGACTTCCTTGTCGAGGTCTTGAGAAGAAAAGGGTTTGACGCGGGCTATGTGCATCGAATTTTCCAGCTGGTCTCGGGAGGCCAAACTGCTGTGTCTATTAACGGAGAAATGGGTCCTTTCTTCCGCAACAAGCGAGGGGTGCGTCAAGGGGACCCCCTCTCGCCTCTTTTGTTTAATTTCATCGCGGAGGGCATGTCTGTCATGCTTTCGGCAGCGAATGCTGCGGGCCATATCCATGGCGTGGTGCCACACTTGGTTCCGGGAGGGGTTACCCACCTTCAGTATGCCGACGACACCATCATCCTCATACAGAACAATGCCCTGGACATAGCCAACCTGAAATTTCTGCTTTTGTGCTTTGAAAAGATGTCAGGCCTAAAGATAAACTTTCACAAGAGCGAAGTTTTTGTCCTGGATCAATCACCTGAAGTTTGCACTAGAGTGGCACGGCAGCTGAACTGCAAACTGGGTGTCTTTCCTTTCATTTATTTAGGGCTGCCCATTTCTGACAAAAACCTAACAGTGGATCAATGGGCCTTCCTAGTTATGAAACTTGCAGAGAGGGTCGAGCCTTGGATTGGTAGATTCTTGTCGTCTGGGGGTCGACTAGTTCTATCCAACTCCTGCCTCGCCAGCCTACCGATGTTCGCCATGGGCCTCTTCCTTCTTCAGGAAGGGGTTCACGTCCAGTTTGACTCGCACCGTGCCCGCTTCTTTTGCGAGGGAGCCGGGACGAAGAGAAAGTACCACATGGTTAATTGGCCAGCTATGCGCAGACCTAAAGAATGTGGTGGGCTAGGCCTGCTCAATTCTAGACAGATGAATGTCGCGCTGATGCTTAAGTGGATCTGGAAGATCTACCAGATGGATAACTCTATTTGGGCGCAAATTATACGCGCTAAGTACACGCAAACTGGTGATATCTTCTCGAGCTCGGACCGCGGGGGTTCGCAGTTCTGAAAGAGCCTTCACAAGATAAAACAGCTGTTCAAGCTGGGTGCTAATCATAGGGTTCAAAACGGTCGCAGAACCCAATTTTGGCAAGATAGGTGGTTTGGGGAGGGTCCCCTGAGCTTGCGGTTCCCTCTTCTGTACAATGTGTGTGAGGACCCATCGATCTCTGTTGCTCAGGCAGTTCAGGGAGAGTGTCGATTTAGACGTTCGCTTGATGAAGCGGGTTTTAACCAGTGGCTGGAGCTTGCTGAGATTATCAACTCCATCCAGCTAGTAGACGGGCACGACGCTGTTTTGTGGTCTTTGGAAGCTTCAGGTGTTTTCTCTGTTAATTCCATGTACAAAAAACTGACGCAAGGGGCGACAGTGGCACACTTCCAAGAAATTTGGAAAGCTAGAATTCCTCTTAAGATCAGAATTATCTCCTGGCAGCTTATCCTTGATCACCTACCATCTGGTGCACAATTGGCTACAAGGCAGGGGCCTCGGATGGCAAATGTGCACTGTGTGGTGAGGTGGAAGATGCGTCTCATATCTTCTTCCGCTGCTCGTCGGCGGTGTTTATGTGGGCAGTTTTGCGACAGGTCCTTGGGAGGCCCTGGTGTCCGCAAAATTTTGCCCAATTCTTTGCTATCTTAGCTACTTTTACGCGAAGGGCCCGTTTGCTTTTTCTCGCCCATGCTTGGGCACTGTGGTCGGTACGAAATAAGCTTGCTATTGAGCGGAAAGTTATTAACCACCCAGCTGACATTATATTCAAAACGATGGTGTTCTTGCAGGCGTGGCTTCCTCCTCTCAGGTCGCAGGACAAAGAGGGCACAAGCTGGCTGGTCGCAAAGCTTAGGGAGCTTCATGCAAGCTGCCTTCCTAGCCGTGTCACTTCCTGATGCTATCCCTTTTAGCTTTTCTTTGCTGCTGTAGTTTCCTGTTGGCTAAGCTATATGTCGCAGCATGTCGTTTTTTTTACTTTGGCTAAGCTGTATGCCGTAGCACTGAAACCGTATGTTGGAACCTTTGCTGGCTTTGTTAATTCAAAGTCGGGCCTGAACAGCCTCTTATCTAAAAAAAAGTTTAACAACCTCTGCTCTGATCCTGTTGCATTCTGGATGTAGCTGTTGTTCACTTGTTTTTCAGAATTTCAGCCATGTATGAGACCACCTTGATGCCCTCCTATTCTCTGTTTTCTTCAGGTCTGGAACCTTTCTTCTGTGGGAAGCTCAAATTCTTGATACTGTACTCCTGGCACCTCGTAATAATAACGATGTTATGCTCCGTTGAAATCAAGTGTTTTTGATTTTTTTATCATGTATGCTGAAACTACAATATGTAATGTGTTTTATCACCATTTGTAGAGAGCTCATCCAGCATCCCATGAGCTGAATTGCGAGCCGATCGAGTCGCGTTTTCACAAACATCTCCCAAACACAACATGTTCCAACACTCCTTTATCTTTATATGCATTTGAGAAAAATGTGCTCGTCAGTTTTCAATTATCTATGGGTAAATTACTGATCCATCTTTCAAACTATCTACTGTATTTGACTAAACGTGACCTGAACTGCAACCAAATTTGATGAAGTTTGGCTAAAAATAATGAATCTGGCTAAATTTCTCGTGCCGCCAAAATGTTGTAACTAAAATACAGAACTTGAAGAGTGAGAATCTGGCTTAAACACACGATTAATCTCTCTCAATGCAAGATTAAGCACCAACCAAAAAAAGGTACTCCGTGTACAGCAAAATCCTTATTCTATTAGAGTCTTCTCTTAAGGGGAAAAACCACAAATCTTGATGCTCCCAGCTTTTTCCTTATGGACGAATCAGCAATCCATGTTTCAACCTTGGAAGTCATGTGCTGGCCCAGCTTCTCATTCCCGGCATCAATACGCATTTCTTCAAGAACCATCGCGTTCTCAGCGAAGAATTTGATCAGGTTGACGCCAAAGTTGTTTCCGTCCTCCAATCGGAACTGCAAACCCACTGTCGTCAAAGAGCTCCGCAAGCAGTCGAAGGAGCGCTGACTCAAGCAAGGGATCTCAGAAACCTCCTCGTAGTCAGATACTTGAACGAACCCTTGAGGAGAAGGAGTCATCATCGGAGCTGAATTACCGTAGCGGTTAAAAAGACAGATGGACTTATCGCGGTCAGATCGGAATTTCCTTTTCAGGAAAACGTCATTGAGGCTTTCCCGATACTCTGATTCGTGGTGTGCCACGGTGAGGTTGATCAGGAGGTCACGGAGGGCGGGGCAGCAGCGGAGGAGGTTCGAGATCGCCACCGCCGCGGTCTTGGCCTTGCGCCTGTGTACTCCTTGAAGCTCGAGGCGGTGGAGGTTGGAGAGCACGGGCAGGAGCTCCAGGCGCCTCGCCTTTGTTAGGACGGCGATGTGTTCTAGGGCGGTCACCCGCAGCTTCAGCTCCCTGGCGTTGGCGAAGCCCTTAAGGAATCGCCAGAATGTCACGAGGTCGCGCTCGCGGCTAGGATCATTGTCGTTCTTTCTCTTTTGGTCGCTGCATATATATTTGTCCTCATTTTTGTCGTCGCGGCGCTGGACGAAATGCAGGTCGGCATGTGCCAAGTCCGGCGGCGGTGGGCTGAGCGAGACCTGCCCGAGAAAGCCCTTGTACCTGAAGCGCCGCAGCCTCGGCGCGTCGATTTCTACGGTGAGAACGACGTCCTTGGTAGGCCGCGGGCGATCCTTCACCTTCCAGTAGCACCTATTCAGCACGAGGACGGTGGCTGCCGGGCATCGGAGACGCACGCCCTCTGTGGACGGTGGGTTGGTGCCGTAGAGGTAGTTGTACTTGGTCACTGATGCGTCGCTTTGTTGCGGGATGGTGACGGACTCAAGGTGGATGGCGGTGAGCGCCGGCGCGGCGTCCACGAGGCTCTGGAGGTCTTCGATCCGCACGATGCAATGGCGCAGCCGTAGCGACGAGAGTCGCTGGAACACGACCGCAGAGGCCGGCGGGAGCCGAACGAGGGCCTTGCAGGCGGTGAGTTCCAAAACGCGGAGGGTGTCCGACGGCAGGGAGCCCAGGCTGAGCGTGAACATGCCTTCCTCGTCGCACGAGGTGATCTCGTGACTCTCGTCCTCCTTGTAGCCGTCGGTGCGGCTGCGCAATTCTTCGGCGGCGAGCCGGAGCTCCTCCACCCGGCACGCCACCCGGTGGGAGAGCAGTTTGGTGAGCACGTCTCGGTCGTCGCTGTCGCTGTTGATGTCGCTGTCGCTGTCTTTGTGTTTGTCGCGGTGCAGGAACATGTCGAGCGACTTCTTGTGGCCGACGAGCTCCAGCCGCAGGGTGAGCCTCGTGACGGCGACGTCCGCGGCGTCGAGTGCCGCCTCGGCCGCGGAGACGAAGGCGTCTCGCCGGGAGAAGAAGATGGCCTCGGCCGGCTCGTCGCGCTTATCAGCTGCGATCCTCCAGTGTGCGTTGCGGTCGTACGCGTCGACGCGCGTCTCGAGGTTCACGGCGCCCGAGGAGCGCCACAGCTGCGAGCGCCATCCACGCGAGAGCGCGGTGGTGGACGCGGCCTCCTTGGCTGGGGCGAAGTGGAGGACGCGCAGGAGAAGTTCGTCGGGGAGGTAGGACAGGCCGTCGGCGCCGCAGGCCATGGTCTACGTCGGCGGCGATGCGATCGCGATCTCAGGGGTAGATGGGATTGGGGACTTGAGGTTCAGGTCATAGGGATGGATGAAGCTTAACCGACATGAGTTCTTTTACGAACAGATGTGGCATTGTCAACGCCTAAACGTGCGGATCGGCCTACGTACTAAGTTGTGGTACTAGTACGACACATTGGGTCTGGCTATTCCTTTCACCACAAAACACATTGGGTCTGAAGACATTTTTGAGAAGGAGGGTTCTTTTTTTTTGCGAATTGAGAAGGAGGGAAAGTGAAGAGAGAAAGTGCATTGCAATAACATGTCATGTTGAATTAATCTTTTTATGATGTAAGAAGATTAAAAAAACTATGCCGACTTGTGAGTGACTAAACATTCGAAAAACTGTACAACTTAACCGAGTTTTCATCATTCCTTTTTTTTCAAACAATAAAAATATTTTTAAAAGGGTAATTCATACAAGGCATTCTAGCTATGGTTGGGCTTATATCTGGTTTTTTGGATTATGGTATATATATATAAGGCACAAAAGCACCTAATATGTGCTTTTGGCTTTTGACTTGACATTGTTGCATTATAGTATAAGCCAATAATCAAAAAATCAAATCAAAACTATTTAGATTCTTTTTGGTTAGAAGTCAAAAGCTAAGAGATAAAATTAAGCCTAACGAAACACACACTACATATATTGATTATATGTGAAAATTGAACCAGGGATGCTATGCATGATGTCTGATTCTTATTGTTGATCCATAGAGCTTAAGTACAAAATACAAGACCATAGTGGCTATCTGATGCTTTGGCCAATAATGTGTAGAAGCTGCAGGATAGGCTCTTGTCTTGGTGTGATGACATATCAGGCTCTCCTGTCACTTGTGTTGGCCTTCTCAGCGGAGGCTACCCCCTCTATTTTGTAGTGCACATGGCGAAATATGGTTTTAAGGGTATTTTGTAGAGAAATGGTCGTCGGGATCTTCTCGGAATTTATCAATGGTGACATTGTGGAGGCGGCGCTGTGCAGTACACTATCAATATGAGCGATAGAGCGCTCCCATTTCCATGTGATTTCATCTCTCCTTAATTAATGACCATATATGTTTGAATTTCCTCGTAAAAATGTCCAAGGAATAAAATAAACAAAGAGAATTATACATATTTGCATTTATTAATGATTAGCAGGCGAATTGAAGGGATACTCAAATAAAATATCTAAGAATTTCTCGCTGAAAAAAGTTTTAAAGTGAGTGTAAAATCCACTCGTCATATGTATCCACTTTTAATATATACAACGGTCGCTAGAAAATGTTTACATTTTTTAGATGTTGCAGAACAAGTTATATGATTTGATGATATGTTAATCTATTTTATGTGTAATGTTCTAATGTTCATTCCCAAAAATAAACTTGAGAGCTTACGTCAATTGTTTTCAACCACACACATTTATGATTTGATCTCACCGGATTCTATAGCTATTTAAGTGATAAAATACATTTACATAAAGACTACACAATAGATACATAATGGAATACATCATCTAGTTTTTCTTGAGGCTTAATACATCGTATAGTAGGCTCAAAGTTTTAAATAGCAGGCTATTCCATTTAGCGACGGCTCTGAGAGAAGCTATGAAAGGCTATATCGGAGCTATAGCGAAGCTATGCCCATTTAGCGTTTTTTTAACTAATAAAAAATTGTAAACTATAAGTCTATAATCAAGTATCATATATTATATATCACATATAATTGACATGCACACTCACATATATCTTAAAACCAAGTATTTTTTAGAAATCCCAGCTCAATAACTAAACTTTGCATCAATGCGCCATATATACAGTAAAAACAGGAAGACATAATAAGACAGATGGATAACTTTATGTTACTAACTTGTGTTCCTTCTTTGGCTGTAGCGGTTTAGCGGGCCAAATGACTCTAAATTTAGCGCTATAGCGGGATTTAGCGGGCTATTAGCGTCATTTTTAATTTAGCGTTAAAAGGACGTAGCTTTAGCGGGAGGGCTCTAGAAAAGCTATAGCGAGGCTATAGCGGAGCTATAGCGGGCTATTTAAAACAGAGAGTAGGCTAGAGAACCTGAATGGTAAAAAAGCATGCGGCCCAACACGTCGATGGAATGCACATTTGGGTTTCTGGACAGACTTTTCACTATTTTAGATTAGTCTTATTTGTGCTTCCGAACTCTTCAAAATTGCATTGATAGACCAAAGCACACTTAAGATATTTTAATGTTTGTAATTATTAGATGTATTTGCCGAATCTTGTTGATTCTTATGGATATGGCTTCTTCTTGTAAATATGTATTTGTGTAAAATCTTGCCAGATTTTTATTCTTCGGCATACTTGATTTGTACTTTAATTTTGAGTTCAAACGAAAATTTCTTTTGATGGCTGTGGACCATAGATTCTAGTTCCAATTGAATATTAAGATCAAAATATCAGATTTGTTTTAGATAGAAAACTGATACATATAAAAAAAAATCAATTCCAATGAACTAGTTGGCCGAACACCATCAAAACTAACAAATGTGTGCCGTCTGATGAAATTGGCGAAGTACCGGTCATTCATTTCTTCCATTAACTACGCTTCATCCCCCATGGACAATCTGGAATTATTCACATGTATTAAACACATGGGTGATGATCATTCACTAACTTGTTTATGAACATGGTTTATTTGTGCAATGCAATATTGTTGTACCTAACTTTTCATGGAAAATCATGATATTCTTTAGGTTCTAGTGATTGTCCGTGATGGTTAGAGTTCAGTGGAGATGTCAGTTGTGCAGACCATTCAAAACATGTAAATTAACTACAAACTGGGATACATATTTCTAATACTAATTTGAATTTGGAGATCCAACTATATACAATATTTTGGGACTCTCTCTGTTTTTATTTAGTTTTCGTCATGGGTTTAGTCAAAGTCAAACTTTATCAAGTTTGACCAAAAAATACTGAGAAAAATATCAACATTCATAATACGAATTGCATATGATATGAAAATATATATTATGATGATTCCAATATTATAAATTTTACATTCTACATGTTGATATATTTTCATAAATATTTGGTCAAACTTAATAAAGTTTGACTTTGACTAAAGCCAAAACGTAAACTAAATAAAAACGGAGGGAGTAACATCCCATTATTCCACAATTATTTATTTGTAAAATAGTGTATGCTTGAATAATACATAGATGATGGCGGACACATTGACCAACCACACACCCATCTGCTGATTAGATTTAACAAGGCCCACAAGACAAATGGAACACACAAACTTCATCCTAGCCAAGACAAACTCACATCTAATCTACTCCCTCCATCTCAGTTTATAATGCCAACATTATAAGCCACAATTTACAATTCTCTACGACCAAGGTGAGTGAGGATTGACCATGCAAAATTAATCTCCCCAATATTTTATCCAATTGGTACTCTCAAGTTTAATGCCAACATTAACTCGCAAAATATCAGACCCAACTGGGATGATTTGACCGCCGCATGCACTCACCGAGTCTATCACTGCATGCATGCAAAGCTGGCCTCCCCTATTTAACTGCTCTTAATTAATGCCAATTGTTGTTTATTCTAGAGAAAACCTAGTTTTAATATTGTTGCTTATAAACTTGGATGGAGAGAGTACTAAATGCAGCTAATGTTACCACTTGAATTAACGGCGTGTGTGGTAGGTGACACGTTTGCACCTGCTCTCCGCAATAAAGATTGTGTTGTTTTTTTCAGATTTAGTGGCATAGGAGAATTAGGTGGTCCGTAAAATACAATGTTAATACTCTCTCCATTACGGTTTACTGGGCGCATCTCCAAAACCATGCATTTTCAGAATCGGAGCGATTTTAGGCGCCATTAGCTATTAATGTGGGCAACTAATTAACCTCATCCTTCCCTCTTTTTACTCCCGTCCATTCCTCTTCCCCTTTTTTTTCTCGCATGCGCAGGTGTGAACTGGGTTTTCATGCGGAAGTTATGGATTTGCATGTGTGGGGGAGAGCAATTGACCAATAAAGACCTTGGATCCTCTAATTAAGCACCCGAAATCAATGGAAAATGAGTAGGTGAGAAGGTCCGGTAGTACTACCAATCACAAATCACCTAGGTTCCAGAGTTTTCTCTAACGCGCCCTGTAAACTGTACTGGAGGGAATACTTCAGATGAAAAAGGACATAATACACATATCGCGTTATACACATACCACATCAATATTCAAGAAACCTATATTGGTACCATGACCCCAGGAGCATTTTAACATTCTATATAACCCGAGAAGTGATAGCATTCTATATTCTACTAGTGTATATGTCCTCGATCATCTCTCTCATTTAGTTTAGTAAGACTAATGTCTTAGAGAGAATAGCTTAAGTATAACCACCAATATAGAAAAAATTACCAACATTGGTTATACCATTCTATTAATTATTAAAACAATTTTTAAATGCACATTATTTTTACAGTACATAATAAAAAATGATGGTCGAAGCATAACCTTAGAGATGGTCAGAACCCAATATCTGAAAGAACATACATTTATGATTGGATTAACATTTGTGTACATACTTTTTATTTTTTGAAATAGCAGAGATGCTACGAGAGCATCGTTTTGTAGCCCTTTATTTGGAAAATTTCGAAAATGGTATTTTAAAGTTTCAAAATAATCTGAAACAAAACCTACATGTAGGTAATGATGTATTATATCAATATGTAAATCTTCAACCGGAAATACATTATATTCCAAGCTGTGTACAAATGTCAAAAATAAAGATCTTAAGTAATGATCAGTGCCAAAATTTGAACCCTCCAAAATTTGACAGTTTTGTCTCTTTTTTTGTGGCAAAAAATACAATCTTTTCGAACATGTTGATAGAATATATTATTATCGACATCTAGAAATTTTTACAGAATTTTTTGGAACTTTAAAATGTCTTACAAAAAGTAAAACAAGAGGGCACTACATGTTGCCCGGGCTAGCTTTTGCTTTTTCCAGATGCTACATCCTACTCCCTCCGTTCCAAATTAGTTGTCTTTCATTTGTACAAAAGTGGATGTATCTAGACATGTTACAAGTATAGATACATCCACTTTTGTACAAATGAAAGACAACTAATTTAGAACGGAGGGAGTATTTTTCATTTTGTTTGGGTTGCTTGCCACGTATGCCACGTGGTAGATGCCAACACATTGAGCGTTCGATTGACTTTGTATGTGCTCGTATCGTATGACAAGAAGTTCTGCCATACATCCATGTACGTGTTTGGAAAGACAAGGTCGGTTAATTATTCTCTCTACGCACACCTCTTCACGTACGTACATGGATACACTTTCGCATCTCCCAGATACGCAGATCGGCGCTGCGATGGGTCACTCCGAGATCGCCGCCGACGGCGGACTTGACCGCCTGAGCAGCCTCGGCGACGTTCTGCTCGGCCACATCCTATCTTTCCTTGACGCCCAGGAGGCTGCGCGCGCCGCGGCGCTCTCCTCGCGGTGGCGTGACGTCTTCGCCTTCGTCCACACCGTCTCCCTGGAGCTGCCGGAGCGGGCCCTCCAATTCTGCGAGTGGCGCGAGCACCCCCAGCTGGGGCCCTTCGTCGCCGCCGTTACGGCCGCCCTCTTCTCGCGCAGCCGCCGCCCGGCCCCGCCGCCGCCGCCGTGCCCCTGCGCGCTCTCCGCGTCTCCATGGAGAGATACGTCAAGGCCTCCACGGTGGACCAGTGGGTCTACTACGCCCTGAGGCACGCCGCCTCCGAGTTCGAGCTCGACCTCCACCTCGAACCCGGCCCAATCTGCTACGGCCCCGACCGCTTCCGCTTCACCAAGGACGTCCCCGCCGCCGTCGTTAGACGACGAGATCGGCGTCATGCAGCCGATCATCGCTTCTGCCCGCAACCCTTCGATGCCGCCTCTGTGGGCCAAGATAATCATCACGATGCCAGCGAGCAACCACCCTGGTCACACCTGCACGGTGTCAACGATGAGGACGATGCCGCCTCCAGCGAGGACGACGATATGCCTCCTCGATCGGGGGATCCATGCCCGCTGTACATTGTTCCGAGGGCGCTGTTCTCCTGGGCGGCCCTGCGTTCGCTCCACCTCGCCTCCTGCTTGCTCTGCCCGCCGGCGGTCATCAGCCTACCGTCGCTTGAGGTGCTCCGCCTCACCTCTGTCTACGACGAGGAGGATGACGTGCAGAGGCTCATCTCGGCCTGCCCGCGCCTCGCGGACCTAACAGTGGAGTCCTGCCTCACGGTGACCGTGCTCTTTCTCCTCGACAACACGTGCCTTGACAGGCTCGCCCTGCGGTTCTGTTCTAAGCTGACCACCGTCTCTGTCGACGCGTCGGAGCTCCGTTCCTTCGAGTACCTCAGCGGTGTCCAGGAAAACACGTTCCTCAACGTCCGCGGCCCCGGCGGACTCCTTCCGTTCGTCACATCGTGCAAGATCGACATCTGTGATGTGATCATATCATCGGATCAGGAGGAGGACGTCGAGAAGCTCGGTTCGTTCCTGCAGCTGTTCGTGTCCGCGAAACATCTTCACTTGGGCTCACCTGTCATGGGCTGGCTCTTCGTCGAGCTTCCGGAGTTCCCGTCCCTCCGGCATCTTGAGATCAACGGATTCTTGCCGCCGGGCGACCGCTTCGACCCTGCCGACGCCATCGACGCGATGCGAACGATCCTCGGTCAGGCACCGAACCTGGAGGTGCTCACCCTGTTCTTCGAAGCAGTACTGCCTCAAGATCAAGAGTCGCGCGGCCGAAGCGTGGGGCAGCTCCTGGACGTGCACCATCTCCATTACAACCAGTACGACGTCGTGGACTACCTGCCAGACGTGAGCGAGCCGGTCCCGTCTTGTCTTGGGAGCCGGCTGAGGAAGATCAACCTGGTGCATTATCACGGTGGCAGGGCGCAGAGGTCACTCGCCAAGTTCTTGCTCAACAATTCTCCACTACTTGAGATGCTCTACTGTGGATTCGCCGAGGGGCCTGAGTGGATCCAGACGGAACTGGAGCACGAGATGGAAGGTTGGGTGAGGAACGAGACAGCCAGCAAAGAATTCCATTGACGAGGCCTGCTGCGTTTGCAATTGCAATTGCGGTAGCCTAACTCTTAAGATATACTCATTCTCTCAATAAATAATAAGTGTATTTTCTACTTTTGTTCAAAGTCAAGAAAAATCTGACTAACCTTATAATTTTTTTAGTAATACTTATGAAATTAAATATGTAATACTAATTTGATGTTATAAATATTGCTATGTTATTTATAAAGTTGATCAAACTTACAAAAGTTTGACTTAGGATAAAAATAGAAGTACACTTATTTCGAAACAAACTGAGTATAGTGGTAATAAAGCAGATGCAAGCTAACATGTCAAGAATGATTTAATGTATTCTTGTTTTCCCAAAATCTAGCAAAATCACATGATTCAATTCAAAATGTCATTTGCTCAAACAAAATTAAAATTGTATAGAGTATGTGTAACTAATGAAGTACACCGATGCACTCAGTTTTGCTCTCTTGCTACTTCGCGGCCGAGAATTCCTAGAAGACCTTTCATTTTAGGTTATGTATATCTCTGTCCATTTAGAAATAGCTATTTCTCAGGCAAAAATAATATCGAGATCTCTCTTTAATATCTACTAGTTGCTTTGCACGTGCAACGCACGTCTCCAACACAAATACAGTCATTTGAATGGCATTCCTATTTTAATGAGTTACTTTTTATGTAATTTAAATATTATATACAAGTCTGACAATTCAAATGCCCGCACGTGTTGACCTAAATAAAACATAGCAATGTGAAGAAAACTTCTAGAAAAATGATATAAAAAATGTTGGGACACAAATTTTGTACTCTACCTTCTTACGGCATTGTCTTTTAAAAATGTTGGTGTTCTTCATCCATCCTTACCACCTTCATGGCTGATGCGGAAGAGTCGTTAGATGACAGCATTTGCCATTTGGGTGTTGACTCTTCTGAGGGTTGATTGTGGAGCCAGCGGTTTCCTCTAGAAATAGGAGATTACAATCAAGAACCAAGAATACCTCACTATACTTTAGCAAAAGAAATCGTACAACTTTAACCCTTCTGGGGAAACAATATCAAATAACCAGGTGAAGCCCCATTCCATCCTTCAGCGGGCAAACCATATGGGATGTTCGCACTTGTGTTGTCTCACCGAATTGAACCTTTCGAATGTTGCTGCACATGTAATATATGGTCCTCAAATTTAGTATACTAAAAAAATGAGGAAAGGCAGAGATGTAGAAGTTGCTAACCTTGCCTCTAAAGACCCATAATGATCATGATGTTGCCCTAACTGTTGGTTAATGATTTTTTTTCTGTTGAAAATATATAAGCGATGTCACAATCTTCAGATGGGTGCTCTGATCAATTTCAAAATAGATTTGCCGGTGTGTTAGGACAAAAAATAATATAGTTGAAACCAAATTTAAACCATTGTGAAACGTGCATGACTTCAGATTGAAGCGGCCTTGAAGCCTCTGCATGCCCTAACTGTAAACAACATTGAATATTCTTCCTACTTCCTAAATTCCAGCAGTTTAAATTTCATTGTACGTTACTATACTACAAATGTCAGGGTCGTCAAGATGCTGCATTATAAATTCTATATTAATAGAAAAACTGGACTGGAACCTTATGAGCCATTACTCTTTTCGTTCATAACAATATTAGTAGTAGTTCCATGTGAAACACAATTCTTAAATATGGCGCATGCATAATGTGTCCCAGAAGAAGAGTAAACAACTTGTTGCACATGTCATATATTTTTTCAGAGCCAGACGACTGCCCAGAAAACCACATCAGGTACCAACAATTTCAGTATCATATTCACGCACAGTGGTATTATTAATCCAAGAAATCTAGTTTTCTACCGGTTCAGAAAATTACCTAAGGATGATTACAAATGGTAGCAATATCTGGTGACCTTCAGTACTATGTCCAACAGAAACGGTTGCTCTTCAAACAGAGCATGTCCTTGTAGTCCTCTCCACCTGTCCACCAGATCACGTACATCAAACTGTTACGCACAGGTTGAAAGAACATAGCATCTTACATTACCTGCCTTTCAGAAAAATCATCAAGCACGTACCGTGCAAGCACCCACATGAGACAATCAAGCCATATACCGTCGTTCTTGTGGCCGGCGTCCCTACGCCACCGGAAGATGAGGGCCCCGCCTGGGAATCCTGCCGAGGAAGAGGACGTGGCGAGTGGCGGCGATACAAGTTGTACATCGGCTGCGGGGAAGAGATCGAGTCCATGTCGTCGATCTGGAAATCCTCCAGGGCGAAGGCATCATCTACGAAGTACGGGAATTCCGGGATGTCATCTGGGAAGGGCATGTTGGAGAAGAGGGACGAGGCGCCATGGAGGTGAGATTGGGGATCCACGAGCGGGAGGTGGGGTGCCGAGGAGGCTTCGCCGCTGCCACACCTCGTCGTCTTCTCCTCGCAGATCGGAGGAAGAAGAGAAGGAAATTACGCGTGATTACAGGAGCCGAATCGAGGGAGTTATTATTTTCTCCTTTCCACGGAAGGAAGGTCTTGCCGTGATTTTAGGAATCAGATCGTGGCATTATTAGATCGTGGGGGACGCGTAGCGACTAAATTTTGGTAGAGTTTCTCTACCAGGCAGGAAAATAAAATCTTGGTCGTTGATTGGAGTGGATGCGATTCTTTTGATTGGATCGGAGGCCTCAGATAACCCCGTGTACAATAGGTGGTGTGGCTTTAGGAGAATTTAAGTTTGCTCTTTTATAAGTAGTGGAGATATGAATTAATCTAGTTTTGGATAGCCAGATTTCAGCGATGACTTATAGTAACCTCTCTTGTATGAGTGAGATTTTGCAAAATTGTTTTACTTTAGGGTGCGACTAGTTCCCAGTCGACCGAGAATTGAACTAACTCTTAGTGAAATGATGTCAGCATGTTGATTTTCCATCTTTTTCGGTACTTATTTGAAAGAAACCACTTGCAACTAAAACAACCCCATTACAACCCCAGTTGCAACTGAAAAAAGCATAGGTACAACCCGAGTTGCAATTGAAAAATCGTAGGTGCAACCCACTTGCAACTGGTGAAAACTCGGTGCAACCCACTTGCAACTGGTGAGAACTCGGTTATTATCCGACTTGCAACTCGAAAATCTCGGTTACAACCCCCATTTACCACAAAAAGAATTCTTATATGCAACCGCACTTGTAACCGGAAAAAATTCTGTTGCAACACAACTTGCAACTGAAAAATCTCGGTGCAAGCCAAGTTATAACTAAAAAAATATCTCAGTTGCAAATCCAGTTGCAATTGGAGAAAAATTTCAGTTATAGCCCCACTTGCAACTGGAAATATTCAACTAATTTTTTTTGGGTTACAACACCACTTGTAACTGTTAGAGCATCTCTAGCATACCTCTTAAAAGGGCATGCCTTTATTTTTTTCCAACGGCTATACGGGCTGGGGCGTTTTTTTTTGGCCTAGACTAGATCCCGTGTAGAAGGCCTGACCCGTAATTTTTTTACCGTGTCCACCAAATAGACGCCCCCGACAGCTATTTCTACCGGTCAGAAGGCTTGATGCGGTCTGAGACCCAACCGATTCCGCCGCCTCCACGCCCAAATTCCCCGCCCACGCTTGCTGCCGGCGACCAAATCCATCGCCTCAGCCTACAGATCCGGCACCGCCGCACCACGATGTGGCCACGTGGGGGCTCAATCGGACGTGGAGGCGGCCAGCCGGCCGTTCTGTCGCTCTGACGAGGAGCGGAAGAGCTGTGTAGCCTCCGACGCCGCTCGAAAGCGTGGCGCGTGCCAGTTCACCAACTGGTACCGGACGCTGCCACACGCCTTCGCCCGCCGCGAGGCCGAGGAGTACGACCGATGCCCCGCTTCGAGGAGGGGAGCTCCTCTAGCGCGGTAAGGCACGCACCGCTTCCGCCGCCAAAGAGGGAGGAGGAGGAGCACCTCCAGCTCGAGGGATACGACCCGGCGGCATTTGCCGCCGCCATCGGGCCGGAGGACTTCGTCGACGAGGGCTCCATCGACAAAGTCACAACCATGATTATGGCGCGCGCAAGAGGAGGACGACATGAAGCACCGCCATCGGAACACTGAGATTGATGGCCTCCTCTTCCAACAGGGGGTCGCTGCCGAGCGCGAGCTCCAGTAAATGCGGGAAGAGTGGCACCACGAGTACAAGGTGCAGAAGCTCGTGTTCGTCGACCTCGACACCGACGAGGAATTAGCGTCGCCGCCACGTCGCCGCCGCACCCTGAGACTCCGGTGAGCCTAATTTTGGATGTTAGGTTTTGGTTAGTGATGCGACAACAAGATTCCCGTATGTAGAAATGTTGAAAAATGTCGTGTGGCCTTTGATCTGATCATGAAGTTGTTCGATGAACTAGTGTGTCTGTTCTAAATCTCCCGTGAATGCATAATTTAAAAAAATTTAGTTTGGTTTGGTGTTCATGTTCTGTGCGACGCACTTTGACCCTCTAAAAGCGGAAAAAACCAAACTGTAAAAGCGTTATAAAGACTCACATTATAACCCCACTACGTCCCGCATAAAAATTAAAAAAGAAGACAACCGAAAAAGAACCCACACATACAAAAGTCCACAAGGACAAAAGTCAACTCAACTTACTATACAAAAACAATTAATTAGGAACACACAATTTTTTTTTGAGAATAGGAACACACAAATGGAAAAGGTTTTTAAGCTTATCATGCACGAACCAGCCAGACAGAAAAGCAGCCCACACAGATGCAGCCCATTAGGGCCCATTAAGTTGCCCCTTACCTAGGCAAAAAGCACACCGAGTCGCACGAATCTCCGCACGAACACATCAGACGGTTACAAACTTGACTGAGCACTAAGCTAGCTGAGAATTATTAAAACGATTAACTTTATCATTCCCCTACCCTCTTGCTCGCGTATGAACAATTGGAATTGTTTCATGATAGGTAGCATATTCAAGAATTTTGCCCTTGTATCCGAGATTATAAGGTCATCATAGCTTTTCAGCGGAGTATACCTAAATCTCAAATTCTTACTAACCACTAATGAAAATAAATGAAAACGCAGGTTTACAAAATGAAAAATTATCTATAGACCTAAAGATCGAGCACCTAGATATAGAGGTATTAGATCTCGAGAATAAATGTTAAATCAGTAAATGGTTGGTTAAACTACTTAATAAAGAGGAAGAGTGGCAAGTGTTGTTGTGGGGAATTCGCACACTTCTAACATGATCTGAAAATATGCCGCATAATAATTGTATAGATTGAGCACCACCCATGCACTAATTCAATGAATCTTTGCTAAATCATAGAAGGAATCATATGCATCTAACATATATGCACCTACCAGGTTCAGCCTGAACTTAGAACCAGTTCTGTGTGCAAACAACAGCCACATTACAAGTACTAGCTAAATTCAGCATACACGTGGTACAAATACTAGTTCCTGTCAACCCAAAAGTGCAACAGAACATATCAACATAGTGACACAATATTTTGCGTGAAAAACACCTCAACTTGAGAGGAAAAAACACATGCCTGATTAACCCAAATGTTGTCCCACTATAATGAAATGTAGGATATGACAAGTTCTTCTCTATACAACACTACATGATCTCATACATAAATATATCACAGAGTTTGGATGCAACGAAAATATCTGAGGGAACACGAACTATATAAAGATTAATCTCAAAGACGGTAGTTGATTTTACGCATATATAAGGGCACCCTATGTACCATTATGTTTATAAAATCAATGAGAAATATTAGTAGTTGATTTTGCATAATTATGTCGAGCCCTGGTTTATGCTAAGGAATATTAATTGAGAACTTGAATTAACGTTTTGCTATGATTACCAAACTTGGCACAAAAATGGGTTTTGACATTGTAAACAATATTGCCAAAGTATGATTGCCAATTTTTTTGAAATTGTTTTTTTTTTCAATTTTTTAGTGCCAAATTGTTTTGTGAAGTAGATATCACAAATTAGATTACAAATTGGAATTTTACAATTTTCCCACAAAGCATATCATATGGGAGGCGTAATCCATGAATATCTTGAATTATTATGCTTTTTTACATATATTCCACTCATTAAATAACATTTATCAAAAAAATCGAATTTGAACTACAAGTGCGTTATTTGGCCTCAAAATTAAAGAAAAATCATACAAACATAGTATACCATGATTCTATGCAATAGCACAAGAAAACAATTCGGATAATTCACCCCTTAGCTATGAATGGTCACATGGACAATTTTCGCCTTGTTTCGAAAAAATCACATAAATCGAGAAAATTCGGAGTACATATATGCTTCCTCCACGACCCAATATCACAAATATTTGAGAAATGATTGAATGGAATCAACATGGAAACAAAGGCTAGAAATCCTTAAAGAAGTTTGAGCTTTATGTTTATCGATATGGAATTGTAGAAATACCATTATTTTTTTATAAGACTAGAACCATTCTTTTTTTCGTAAGCTATCATATGACCACACATTGAAGCATTGTATTTAGTTGTGGTCTTGTATCTTGCACTAAAACATGTCTATGTGCATGTTGGGTCCAAAATGCTAAAACATCTTATATTTTGATACGGATGGAGTATATAATACTCCCTCCGATCCATATTAGTGGGCATAGATTTGTCTAAATTCATATGTATCTAGTTAAGTATTTAGACTAGATACATGTGTATCTAGACAAAGTTGTGCCCACTAATATGGATCGGAGGTAGTATCTTATTTTACTTTCTAGAGTCATCTTTTAAGTGGTAAAACTACAAAGGGTGACGCTCCTGGGCTTCTCCTTTCCACCGACTTGGAGTTCCATGTCTCAATCTCGTGGTTCAGGTGCTTGCACAACTTTTCGTTTCCTCCGTCGATATACATTTCTTCAAGAACAGTCCCATTCTCAGCGAAGAATTTGATTAGTTTGACGCCTAAACAGTTCGAACCCTCCGACTGGAACTTCAAGCCCACCGTCCTAAGTGAGGTCTGTAAGCATTCAAACGAGCGCCGACTCAAGCCTGGAATTTCAGAAACTACCGCTGCATCACTGTCATGTCCTTGTAGAATAATCGTCGTCGGTTCTGCTCTGCAACGGTTGATAAGATCGAGGGACTTGTCGCGGTCAGATTGCAATTTCCATTCCTCGTAAGTTTCAACATCTCTTTCATAAACGTAATCATGCTGATATGCACACTTTCTTGGAGCACCGTGGTGTGCCGGGGTGAGGTCGATCCGGACGTGACGGAGTACAGGGGAGCAACGGAGCAGGTTCGCGATAGCCACTGCCGCAGTTTTGCCTTTTGGCCCGTGCGTTCCTTGCAGCTCGAGACACTCGAGGTTGGAGAACACGGGTAGGAGCTCGATGCGCCTCGCCTCGGTGAGGACGGCGATGTCCTCCAGGTTGTTCAACCTGAGCCTCAGCTCCTTGCAGCTGCTGATGTTCTGAAGAAATTCCCAAAAGGTCACGAGTTTTCTGTAATGATCCTCGTCGCCAACGTACTGGCCGCGTGGATATCTGTTGCTTGTTTCATAGGGATGCGGCAAGAAATGCAGGTCCGCCCGTGCCAAGTCCGGCGGCCACGGACTCAGCGACAACTGCCGGAACAGCCCCTTGTATACGAAGCGCCGCAGCCTCGGCGCGTGAATCTCCAGGGCGATGTCCATGAGGGTCTTGTTGGCTTCGTATCCGTGGCGGCTTAGGTCCTTCTCTGCCCAGTTACACCTGTCCAGCACGAGCACGGTGGCCGCCGGACATTGGAGTACGGCTTGTGTCGCTGCCGAGATCACTTCCTATGTCGGCACGATGAGGACGGAGTCAAGGTGGACGGTGGCGAGCGCTGGTGCGGAGTCGATGAGGCTCTGGAGGGCATTGAGTCGCACGGCACAGCGCCTCAGCCGTAGGCACGAAAGCAGCGGGAACACGGGTCCAGCGGCCCGCGGAAGGATGTCGTCGCAGTAGACGAGCTCGAGCACACGGAGGGTCCACCACGGCAGGGAGACGAGGCTGAGCGTGTACACGCCTTTAAATCTCGCCGTGACCTCCTCCTCCTTGTCGTCGGGGCCGCCGGGACGGTCGTACCAGCATTCGCCGGCGAGCCGTACCTCCTCGACCCGTTGCACCGCCCGGTGACAGAGCAGCCTGGTGATCACACCGCGGTCCTGCGACCGCGACCGCGATCCGTCGCTGTCATAGTGCAGGAACCTTGCTGCACAACTGCGGAACTCCACCCGCAAGCTGAACCTCGTGACGTGGTCAGCGGCGGCGTCCAGCGCCGCCTCGGCCGCGGAGACGAAGGCGTCGCGCTGGGAGACCACGAGGTCGTTGGCCTTGACGTATGTCTCGAGGTTTACGGCGGCGGGCGAGGAGCGCAGGAAAGGCGAGAGCCAGCGCCGCGAGAGCGCTCTCGTGGAGACGGCCTCCTTGGCTGGGGCGAAGTGGAGGATGCGCCGGAGAAGCTTGTCGGGGAGGCCGGACAGGCGGTCGTCGCCTGCCATCGTGATGACGAACTCGATGGGATCGAATCGGTTGGTATCTCGATGGGATCGGATCGGTTTGTATTTATTTTTCATACAAAACGATTAATATCGAGAGAGTCGGTTTGTATGGTTGTTTTTTAAAACTCGGTTTGCATGAAATTAATCGGGCTCTGGAGTCCCGGTAAAATAGAAACAGAAGAGGGAAACAGTCCTTTTTTTTAAACATGTAGAGGCCCGAAGAGCCAGGATGCTATATTAAATAACATGAGTGCAGATATAAATTACATTAGGACCCCAGTAAAAAGAAGAATTACATCATATTCCCTAACTATTAAGAAAAGGGGAAATCTATGTTCAGAACGGTCTGAAGTTAACCTTAGCGGGCGGACCAATCACATCTCGTGTGAACCACCGATTGCTCTGGTCCCGCCCACGTGCTGGATATGTATGTCGCTGTCTGTTCCGATACATGCAGGTGCTGCATCCTGCATGCCACCATAGCTAGTTTGTCGTATATTGTTTTTCTTTCCTTCTCTCACGGCACCTAGGATGGATGCGTGCAAGCTCATGTCCAGCAATCAGCTCAACTAGATCCATGGTAGTCAGGATGCAGGCGGACGGACCGCTGGCGCGTCCGCTTGAATCCGCTCCGTCCGCGAACGGTAAATTGCACAATAGTGGCTTCCGCGTCCGCCCATAGTTAGGTCCGCTCTTTCCAGTGGACTAGACGGACCAGCCGCAGGCTATACTGTATGTGTATTGTTTCGAGAAGAAAAATGATGTACGCTGAAGCCGCTAACGCTATGCAGCTAGCGAGATGTCATCTGTGCGTGAGCCACACCCACCTTCCTCTCTTCGCCACTGTAGCGAGAGGAGGCGATATTTTGGACGAACTCCGCCAGATCCACCGGTGCGGCCGCTGAGCCGTGGGATTCGCCTCCACCGCGGCCGCTTCGGCGGCGGGTGGGTGGTGGATCCCCGGCTCCGGTCTGTATATAGGTAGGGTAGGGGGGAGAGGACGCCGGCGGCGCTCAGGAGGAGGGGCGGCTGGTGTGTTTGGTGACGGCGCGGGCTTCTCCGGCGAGGCTACTCCTACGGGAGCGGCTTCTCCGCGCGCGTCTGGCGGGAGCTCGGGGCCCGGCGCGGCGCTCGAGTTCTCCGTCTTTGCCGCTGGATCCGCGCTGGCGGCGGATCTGGTGGGCGGATCCTGGAGCTCGGCGAGGTCTTCTTCGTTCCCCGGCGTCGGCGACGATGGCGGCCGAGGCAAGGAGGTGTGCTGGGACAGGGGGGCGCTCGCCCGGGTCGTTCATCGACGAAAGCTCCGCCGCGTCGCGGCGGACGGGCACGGCGGCGCCTCTCATAGGGCCAAGCTTTCCCTGACAGCGGCAAGACGGCGGCTGGCATCCCTCGTCTCCGGCGACGGCGACGTTGAAGTTCTAGAAGCTTCTGGATCCTTTTCCTCTACGTATGTTGTTTCTGTATTTGCTCTGTGTACTCTGTACGTGGTTTTCGTTTGAATATACGTGGAAAATGCAAAAAAAAAAAAAAAAAAAAACGCTATGCAGCTAGATGGAGCCCACGACCACGCTTATCTTTATCGCTCCTATTTTTCTCCTTCGCACGCGGAAGGGCCGTTTGGTCGTCTTCTTCCTTGGTTCTTCTTCCTCGCGATCTGGAACCACCGCGTGCCAAGCTCAAGTACCCACCACCCACACCACCTCGAGCCACCAGACGAGCCAGCGTCGGCGACCACTAAGGAGCCGCGGCGGAGAAGGTGTCGGCGAACCGAGAGCGAGCCGCCGGCGAGCAAGTCACTTAGCGTGGGGGGTGCATGGTGCCGGACCTTCGAGGCAGGGCCGGGGCGGCGGAGGACCGGCGGAGGAGGTGCTTCAAGGAGGGCGGTGCGGCGAGGCGACCCGGGAGCGCCGCCGGCGCAAGCGGCGGCGGCCGGCGTTCCGGCCGGTGGTGGCTACCGGGGCGGAGCAAGTACTGAGTGTGGGCGGCGGCACTTCCCCCTCTCCTTTTCTTCCCCTCCTGGCCTCATCTCCTTCGTCTGTTATTTCTCTCCGCTTCCTTCTGACACGGACACGGAACTCAGCGGCCGAGCAGAGACTTTCCGCCAGGTCCGCCAATTTTGTACGGCCCCTCCGCCAAGCCGTTTTGGGCTCAGAAGCGGCGCGGACAGAACGGACAGACGGAGTCCGTGTCCGCCTGCATCCTGACATGGTAGTACAAGGAAACTAGCTGCACGATTTTTCTTTTTGAATTTAACTGCACGAAATTTTGAAGAAGCCATTTAGCACTACTCAAACGTGAACACCGGAGCCACGCCCACAAGTTAGTACGCACGTGTGTATACCCAGTAACCTAGCCAGGATCATGCAACGGCCCTCATGCTACAGTTATAAACAGTGCGGAACCGTAACAGGAACTAGCTGGCACGTCCCAGGCCATGGCCGGTGTAGCCTGGAGCCTGGCTACGCCCCTGTGTGTATACCAGTTTAGTCTACTACGAAGTTCAGAAGGAGTTGTACAAGAGTGGGCTGGCGTCGGCCTCCTTCCTAATGTTGCCGTTGGCGAATTGAGGTGTTGGTGTACCCGGCGTTGTCGATCTCAGTCGACGGTGTCGGTTGGATAATGCAGTGCGGCGATCCGAGTGTCGATCTCAGTCGACGGTGTCGGTTGGATAATGCAGTGCGGCGATCCGAGCAAGTTTGGGCCGTCTTCTCTATCTAGCATTCTCCAGAGCTAGCTACCTTGCCTTTCTTGGCGGGTCTCAACCGCTGCTCAGGTCTGGGGGTTGCAACCCAAACTCACATTCCCATGGCATAATTACGCGCCAACTCTAACGGGTTGACCTGAACAGACATAAAATGTGTCCACTTTATTTTTGTTTGGCTCAGACACGGACACCAATTGTCTGCCATGTCCGTCGATGCACCCAACATAGGGGTCTCATTGTTTTTATTTAAACAAACGATGTAAAAGTACATTAGATAGAAGAAAACCATAACTTAAAAATATACACTTGATCTACCAGATTGACAAAGCTTGGACGCGACCATGGCCACGCTGGTGACGGTGACCAACCATGACGTCGCTGGTGATTGTGGCGGTGGCGTAGATGGCCCCTCCTGCTGCAACTTCCGCTCCTCCTCCTCCACGGGTAAGTCTCCGGGTTGAGTGGTGGCTACTTCGGCCAATATGGCGCGCCCCGCGAGCATCCTGACCTCCTCAGCCGATGCGTGGAGCGCCGAGGGTAGGTCAGGCCAGAGCACGAGCTCCTTCATCGCTGAGGCCTCAAGGTCCTGCTGAAGCTCGTCGTCCTCGGGCTCCTCCTCCTTCACCACGTGACGACGCGGTGACGGATCGGGTGCTGGAGCACGCGTGAGGCACGACCGGTGATGTTGGTCGTGCTCGTCGTCGAACCACGTGCCTTGTAGGACACGGCAGCCGAACCAACGAGATCGCTAGAGACGGCAACCAAGCAGCGGTGCATCCATCATGTAACCGCTTTCCGGCTTTCCCACCGCGTTCGATAATTAACCGGTTGTTTACATAATAGGTTACCACCCAAAACTGATTGAGTCACCCATATGTTCAAGATGTACTTATTTACCACGGAACTGATGTAGTTACCATACTCTGTCGGTAATAGTTACCCACTCAGTACTGATACATTTATCCATCTAGTACTGATGGACTTACCCATATGTTTATGATATAGTTATACACCACGAAATCAACATAGTTACCCTATTATTTTGGTAACAATTACCCACCATATATTGATGGAATTACCCACCCAGATTGATGGAGTTACCCATATCGTCATGTTATCCACCATGAAATCGACGTGGTTACCCTACCATCTCGACAATAATTACTCACCAATACTGATTAAGTTACCCACCTAGAACTGATAGAGTTACCCATGTGTTTATGATATTGGTATCCATGTAGTTAAGGTACTCTTTCGGTAATGGTTACTGATGTCTACGCACGCTTCTATTCTTGTAGACAGTGTTGGGCCTCCAAGAGCAGAGGTTTGTAGAACAGCAGCAAGTTTCCCTTAAGTGAATCACCCAAGGTTTATCGAACTCAGGGAGGTAGAGGTCAAAGATATTCCTCTCAAGCAACCCTGCAATTAAGATACAAGAAGTCTCTTGTGTCCCCAACACACCCAATACACTTGTCAGATGTATAGGTGCACTAGTTCGGCGAAGAGATAGTGAAATACAAGTAATATGGATGATTATAAGTAGTAACTGCAATCTGAAATAAAGATGGCAGCAAGCAAACATGTAGCAGAACTTGTTATAAACGGTGTTTCAATGCTTAGAAACAAAGCCTAGGATCATACTTTCACTAGTGGACACTCTCAACAATGATCTCATAACTGAATAAGTAAAAGCTACTATTAAACACTCTCTTGTTGGATAACAAACACCATTCATTGTGTAGGGCTACAAAGCACACCTCAAGCCGGAGTAAACAAGCGTCACAACGTCATAAAGGAGTCACACACGGTGCACACACTGTCACCTTTACACCGTGGAGAGTACCGGAGTTCATATTAAAGTAACCTCTAGAGTGCATAATAGATAAAGAGTAACATCTACATATTCAACTAGATTAGCACAACTGAACACAAGTAAATACTGCTCGGGATTATTCTCCTTCTTGATAACACAGAGTACTACGTGTAGGGCTGCAAAAGCACTCCTCAAAGTCTGAGTAAACAAACACCACAGTTCCCAAGAATAAGCCATGATAAATGTCTAAATTATTCATAGAGTCACACAAGTACCCACACTGTCACCTTGATACCGTGTTGTCACAACGACTCCAGAAACTAGACAAATCACTTGAGTAGCATAAACATTATTAATGTATTCAGCGATACTAGCAATACACATGATCACATAAAGATCACACCATGTGAGAGAGAGATGAACACATAGCTACCGGTAGAGCCCTCAGCCTCGGGGGAGAACTACTCCCTCCTCATCATGGGAGTCAGCAGCGGCGATGAAGATGGCGGTGGTGTCGATGGAGATGACTCCGGGGGCAATTCCCGTCCCGGCGGCGTGCCGGAACAGAGATTCTGTCCCCGAAACATGTCGTCGATGGCGGCGGCGCTGCGGAACTCTTCGTGGAATATGACTTGGTTATTTAGGGTTTTTCGCGTCTGGGGCAATATATAGGCGAAGGGGCAACGTCGGTGGAGGATCGAGGGGCCCACACCACCTGGTGGCGCGGCAGGGGGCCCACCCGCGCCTGGGTGTGGTTTGGCCACCTCGGCGCCCTCCTTCGTCTCTCCTTCGGACTCCGTGACGGTGCTGGAAAAATAGGGACGTGGCCTTTTGTTTCGTGCAATTCCGAGAATATTTCCAGAAGTAACTTTCTGAAACCAAAAACAGCAGAAAACAGGGAACTGGCACTGTGGCATCTTGTTAATAGGTTAGTCCCAGAAAATGCATAAAAGTGATATGAAGTGTATATAAAACATGTAGCAAATGGTATAATATAAGCATGGAACATCAGAAATTATGGATACGTTTGAGACGTATCAGTTACCCACCCACTACTGATGAGTTACCCACCCTTTATTGATTGAGTTACCCATGAGTTCACCCTATAGTTATCCACTATGAATTGATGTAGTTATCCTATTTTCTTGGCAATAGTTACCCACCCTGAGCTTATGGAGCTATCCATGTGTTTATGATATAGTTATCCACAATGAAATCGATATAGTTATCCTACTCTCTCGGTAATAGTTACACACCCAGTACTGGCGGAGTTATCCACATATTAATGATATAGTTATCCACCGTAAAATCGATAGAGTTACCCTACTCATCGGTAATAGTTACCACCAAATACTGATACATTTATCTATGTGTTCATGATATACTTATCCAACACGAGATCGACTGATCAGTTACTCCGCCTTACTTTTGATAATAGTTACCCACCCAGTATTGATTGAGATACCCACTTTGTATTTATGGAGTTACCCATGCGAAAATCGATGTAATTACCCTGACCTCAAAATAATATTTACCAACTCACATCTTTTTTAGAGACCGTAGTTGCAACCAAGAAATCGGCATAGTTATAATCCTAATTTATGTAGTTGCATAGGTGTTTTAATTTATAGTTATCCGGCGGATCACGCTACATTCACCATCCCATGTAAGTCACTTGTAAAAACTAGTTGGTAACTTCCAAATTTAAAAAAAGAAAATCAAAAGTGGGCCTATTTTCAAGCCGAAAACTAATCGTTAATATGGGTGGGTAATTTACATACTACAACCCGAATAACTCACGTGTAAACTGGTGGGTAACTTTTAGGTTAAAAAAATTATCGTCGGAACATATTAACATGGGATCTAGTTTTGAAGATCTCGTCGCGACTGGCCAACGATGAAAACGGATCTTTAATCGGCCAAGCCATTTGAGCTACATAACATTTTTAATTTTCGAATTTTCATATTTAATACTGACGACGTAATTAATTTTGTCTTCTACTTTTTCATTGCAATAGGCAGATCGTTTTCTTTCATTTGGCATCCGCCGTGCTCTCTCACGTGGGCACGATGCAGACAGCAGCGGTAATAACCGTTCTACAGATTTGCCAAATCTAGTGATCCGCATGCGCGACTTGATTAGGACCAACTTTGTCCGAACGCGTTCTATGGATTCGAATAAACCTAGAACGTTCTAAGTGTAGTGGCGTCCTAAGAAAAAACCCCGTCCTTTGGACTCGCGGGAGAAACTTTAGCTCAAGCCGCAGCCATCCACGACAGTATCAGGGCTGAAACCACTTGGCATCTCTAGAGGAAGGAAAATGCCACCGTGATGAGCTCACAGAAGGGCCGCCACTTTCTGGTTGCCCGGATTGGCCACATGTACTATGTAATGGTTTCTTCATGCGAACCATATACCTTTATATATAAAGGGGCGACATGTCCTCGGCGTCTCCCGCTGGCCACGTCGCGCGTTTCTCACAGCCGTCCGATCGCCGCGATGGACGGCTCAGATGAAGCCACGTCGTCCCAATCGCGAGTTACTGTTCCTAGCAACAGTATTCACCAGCCCGCACCAACCAGGAAGCGCCACGTCACCGGTGAGCGGCCGGTGGAACCGGTGGCCACCCGGTGACCCCCTCCCGCACGATTTTTGGCGCAATATTTTACGGAAACACCCCCAAAAAGGATCGAAAACGCAAATTCAGCAAACGTCGACGACCTCCGTGTAAAAACAACCGCAGACTTCACCTCCTCTTCCCTTCTCCCCGCGCGAGCCGAGCTCGGCGGCGCGCCGACGCGCACCGCCGCCCCACCGCGCCTCCCCCGACAGATCGACGCTCACCACGGTTTCCGCCGTCGTCCCCTCCTCCTTGATACGTCTCCAACGTATCCATAATTTCTGCTGTTCCATGCTTATATTATACCATTTGCTACATGTTTTATATACACTTCGTATCACTTTTATGCATTTTCTGGGACTAACCTATTAACAAGATGCCACAGTGCCAGTTCCCTGTTTTCTGCTGTTTTTGGTTTCAGAAAGTTACTTCTGGAAATATTCTCGGAATTGCACGAAACAAAAGGCCAGTCCCTATTTTTCCAGCACGTACACGGAGTCCGAAGGAGAGACGAAGGAGAGCCACGAGGTGGCCAAACCACCTGGCGGCGCGGCAGTGGGCCCAGCCGCGCCGCCTGTGGTTTGGGCCCCTCGGGGGTCCGCCGACATCGCCCCTTCGCCTATTTATTCCCCGAGACGCGAAAACCCTAAAACACCGAGCCTTTCATCCAGAACATATTCGCTGCCGCCGCCGTCGTCAACCCTAACTCGGGGGGTTCTGAAGCTCTTCCCGGCACCCTGCCGGAGAGGGGAATCATCACCGGAGGGCTCTACATCGCCATGCCCGCCTCCGGAGTGATGCGTGAGTAGTTCATCCTTGGACTATGGGTCCATAGCAGTAGCTAGATGGTTGTCTTCTCCACTTGTGCCATCATGTTTAGATCTTGTGAGCTGCCTATCATGATCAAGATCATCTTATTGTAATGCTACATGTTGTGTTTGCTGGGATCTGACTTATATTGATACCTATGTGGAGCTGAATATTATATTATCATGTCTATGTCATTTGTGATCTTGCATGCTCTCCGTTACTTGTTGAAGCCTTGGCCAAGTGAATACTTGTAACTCCAAGAGGGGGTATTTATGCATGATAGTTGGGTTCAACCTCTATTTAACCTGGGATAGTGACAGCAAGTTCTAAGGTTGTAGATGTGTTGTTGCCACTAGGGGTAAAACAGCAATGCTTTATTCAAGGATGAATGTATTGTTTACATTACGCACATTACTTAATGCAATTGTCTGTTGCTTGCAACTTAATACTGGAAGGGGTACGGATGTTAACCGGAAAGTGGACTATTTAGGCATAGATGCATGCTGGATAGCGGTCTATGTACTTTGTCGTAATGCCCAAATGAATCTCATAGTAGACACCACAGCTCACACATGCATGTTATATGCACTTATCAATTGTCAATTGCCCAGCTGTAATTTGTTTACCCAGCATGTTAGTTATCTTATTGGAGAGACACCACTAGTGAACTGTGGACCCCGGTCCATTCTTTTACATCTGAAATACAATCTACTGCAATCATTGTTCTCTACTGTTTTATGCAAACAAACATCATTTCCATTCGATACGTTTAACCCTTTGTTTTCAGCAAGCCGGTGAGATTGACAACCTCACTGTTAAGTTGGGGCAAAGTAATTTGATTGTGTTGTGCAGGTTCCACGTTGGCACCGGAATCCCTGGTGTTGCGCCGCACTACACTCCTTCACCAACACCTTCGAAGCAAACCTCGTTTTCCTACTGGTTCGATTAAACCTTGGTTTCATACTGAGGGAAAACTTACTGCTGCACTCATCATACCTTCCTCTTGGGGTTCCCAACTGACGTGTGACGTACAAGCATTGTTTCTGGCACTATTGCCGGGGAGATATTCCCTCGTCAACTAGAGCCACCAACACGTTTTCTGGCGCCGTTGCCGGGGAAAACGAATTGCTTCTGCAAGGGGAGTCTCTCACACCCAATCTCTTTACTTTGTTATTTGTCTTGCTTAGTTTATTTTTATTTAGTTTGTTTGCTCTTTTATCAAAAACACAAAAAAATTAGTTACTTGTTTAATTCAGTTTGATTTTGTTTTTCAAAATGAGTACTCCTGAGAACACTAAGTTGTGTGACTTCACTAGCACAAACAACAATGATTTCATATGCACTCCTATTGCTCCACCTGCTTCTACAGCAGAATTTTATGAAATTAAACCTGCTCTATTAAATCTTGTTATGAAAGAGCAATTTTCTGGTGTTAGTACTGATGATGCTGCTGCCCATCTTAATAACTTTGTTGAACTTTGTGAAATGCAAAAGTATAAGGATATGGATGGGGATATTATAAAACTGAAACTTTTTCCTTTCTCCTTGAGAGGAAGAGCTAAAGAATGGTTGCTTTCTTTGCCTAGAAATAGTATTAATTCTTGGACAAAATGCAAAGATGCTTTCATAGGGAAATATTATCCTCCTGCTAAGATTATATCCTTGAGAAGTAGCATTATGAATTTTAAACAACTTGATAATGAACATGTTGCTCAAGCTTGGGAAAGAATGAAATCTTTGGTGAAGAATTGTCCCACTCATGGACTGACTACTTGGATGATCATCCAAACCTTTTATGCAGGATTAAATTTTTCCTCAAGGAACTTATTGGATTCAGCCTCTGGAGGAACCTTTATGTCCATCACTTTAGGTGCAGCAACAAAGCTACTTGATGATATGATGATCAACTATTCCGAATGGCACACCGAAAGAGCTCCTCAAGGTAAGAAGGTAAATTCTGTTGAAGAAACCTCCTCTTTGAGTGATAAGATTGATGCTATTATGTCTATGCTTGTGAATGGTAGATCTCATGTTGATCCTAATAATGTTCCTTTAGCTTCATTGGTTGCTCAAGAAGAGCATGTTGATGTAAACTTCATTAAAAACAACAACTTCAACAACAATGCTTATAGGAATAATTTTGGTAGCAACAATTATAAGCCTTATCCTTCAAATGGTTATGGCAATTCTTATGGTAATTCCTACAGCAACAATAGAAGTGTGTCCTCTGATCTTGAAGCTATGCTTAAAGAATTTATTAGCACACAAAAAGCTTTCAATAAAACTGTTGAGGAAAAGTTTGAAAAAATTGATGATCTTGTCTCTAAAGTTGATAGTCTTGCTCATGATGTTGAAATTCTAAAACTGAAAGTTATGCCTAATGAAGTTAAAGATACTAAGTCATTTGCTACAGCAAATGCCATCCAAGTTCGAATTGATAATAATATTAGGATGTTGGCTGAATTGCATGCTAGGTGGGAAAAAGAGGAAGAACTTGAAAAAGAGAATAGTATAGTTAGAGTTTGTACTATCACCACCACTAGTAATGCTAATGTTTCACATGCTAGTAACCTCCTACTATTGATGGTAATGTTATTGGTGTTGTAATGTCTCTACTACTTCTGCAAAGCGTTTGAAATTGCCTAAAACTGCTGAAACTTTTTCTGATAAAAGTGCTGAAATTTTTCAAACTATTGGAGACAATGGTTCCACCACCATTGACAATAATGATTTTGATTTTGATGATTGTAACATCTCTGAAGTTATTATGTTCTTGCAAAAATTAGCTAGAAGTCCCAATGCTAGCACTATTAATTTGGCTTTTACAAAGCATATTACAAATGCTCTTTTGCAAGCTAGGGAGGAGAAGTTGAAACTTAAAGCTTCTATTCCTAGGAAATTAGAAGATGGTTGGGAACCCATCATTAAGGTAAAGGTGAATGATTTTATTGCAATGCCTTGTGTGATCTTGGTGCAAGTGTTTCGGTTTTGCCCAAGAAGCTTTATGATATTCTTGATTTGCCACCTTTGGAACATTGTTATTTGGATGTTTTTCTCGCTGATAATGCTATGAAGAAACCTTTGGGGCGAGTTAATGATGTTTTTATTACAGTAAAAATAACCTTGTCCCCGTTGATTTTATTGTTATGGATATTGAATGCAATGCATCTTGTCCTATTGTTTTGGGAAGACCTTTTCTTCGAACTGTTGGTGCCATCATTGATATGAAAGAAGGTAATATAAGGTACCAATTTCCTCTCAAGAAAGGTATGGAACACTTCCCTAGGAAGAGAATGAAGTTACCTTTTGACTCTATTGTTAGAGCAAGTTATGATGTTGATGCTTCTTCTCTTGACAACACTTGATTTTCACTTTCTGCGCCTAGCTGAAAGGCGTTAAAGAAAAGCGCTTATGGGAGACAACCCATCGTTTTTATTTGCTGTTATTTTTGTTTTCTTTGAGTCAAGGAGTTTTGTTACTTCTGTAGCAACTCCTTTGTATCTTTATTTTATCGCAATGTTGTGCCAAGTAAAGTTCTATATTGAAAGTTGATGCAAGATTTGGATTTCTGCGCAGTGACAGATTTTTAGCTGTCACGGATTTGAGCTTATCTCCCTGTAGAAAATTCAAAAAATTCTGAAAAATCACGCATATTCCTGAGATATGTACGCAACTTTCATTATTTTAGGCCAGATCCATCTGAGCAACTTAAGTGCCTCGAAAAAATTCGTCATTCCAGACTGTTCTGTTTTTGACAGATTCTGCCTTTTGTTTTGCATTCGCTCTTTTACTGTGTTTGTGTGGATTTCTTTGCTCCACAAAGCATTGGTGGCTGTAGCTAATGTCCAGAAGCTTTGGGATTGATTGTATCATTACAGAATATTTTGATTATGCACTAACCCTCTAATGAGAACTGTCTTGAGTTTGGTGTGAAGGAAGTTTTCAAGGATCAAGCGAGAAGGGTGATATTATGTGATCAAGAAGAGTGAAAAGCCTAAGCTTGGGGATGCCCCCGTGGTTCATCCCAACCATATTCAGAGAGACTCAAGCGTCTAAGCTTGGGGATGCCCAAGGCATCCCCTTCTTCATCAACAAACTTATCAGGTCATCTCTAGTGAAACTATATTTTAATTCTTTCACATCTTATGCGCTTTACTTGGAGCGTCTGTGTGTTTTTATTTTTGTTTTTGTTTGAATAAATTCGGATCCTAGCAATCCTTGTGTGGGAGAGAGACACGCTCCGCTTTTTCATGTGAATACTCATGTTCTTCACTTATATTTGTTGAGTATTCTTAACTAGCTACTGCAGTGCTTTTAGCTCCTGTTTTTCATGCATCTCTTCGAGCTGTTAGCACTTGTTTATAAATACTCTCTTGCTGCATTATATTATCATTTGGAGAGTTTATGTTTAAATAAATTATTGGTGTTTGTTTGGAAGAAAGAAAATGCTACATGTAGTAGTTGGTATTGGAAAAGACATATGCATTCTTGTAGATCATTGTCTTGTTTTGATTTGATGCTTTGCAATTGTTTTGAGCTCTCAAGTAGATCATGTTTAAGCTCTTGCATCATGTAGTTAAAGCCTAGTAGTGGAGAACTACCGTAGAGCTTGTTGAGACTTGGGATGCATATTTGTTCTCTCTAAGGTCTAGATATTTTCTGGTAAAATGTTTGAGCAACAAGGAAGACAGTGTAGAGTCTTATAATACTTGCAATATGTTTTTATGTGATTCTTGCTGTACCGGTTTATACTTGTGTTTGCTTCAAACAACCTTGCTAGCCTAAACTCTGTACTGAGAGGGAATGCTTCTCGTGCATCCAAAACTTGAGCCAAAACCCATGCCATTTGTGTCCACCATACCTACCTACTATGTGGTATTTCCTGCCATTCCAAGTAAATATTTCATGTGCTACCTTTAAACTATTCAAAACTTTATTACTCCTTATTTGTGTCAATGTTTTATAGCTCATGAGGAAGTATGTGGTGTTTTATCTTTCAATCTTGTCATTTACTTCTGACAGACTTTCACCTGGACTAGTGGCATATACATCCGCTTATCCAATAATTTGCAAAAAGAGCTGGCAACGGGGTGCCCAGCCCCAATTAATTACAACTTTCATTAATAATTCTCTTCACATGTTTTGCCCTGATTTATCAGTAAGCAACTTAATTTTGCAATAGACACTCCTCCATGGTATGTGAATGTTGGAAGGCACCCGAGGATTCGGTTAGCCATGGCTTGTGTAAGCAAAAGGTTGGGAGGAGTGTCATCTATAAAGAAACTAAAATACATGTGTAAACAAAAGAGAAGAGGGATGATCTACCTTGCTGGTAGAGATAACGTCCTTCATGGGAGCCGCTCTTGAAAGTCTGGTTGACAAGGGGGTTAGAGTGCCCACTACCATTCGTTGACAACAACAAACACCTCTCAAATACTTATTTTGTGCTCTCTATATGCTTTCGAAAACTTAAAAAGCTCTAGCACATGATTTAATCCCTGCTTCCCTCTGCGAAGGGCCTATCTTTTACTTTATGTTGAGTCAGTTTACCTACTCCTTTCTATCTTAGAAGCAAACACTTGTGTCAACTTTGTGTGCATTGATTCTTACATATTTACTTATTGCACTTGTTATATTGCTTTATGTTGACAACTATCCATGAGATATACATGTTACAAGTTGAAAGCAAATGCTGAAACTTAATCATCCTTTGTGTTGCTTCAATGCCTTTTACTTTGAATCTATTGCTTTATGAGTTACCTCTTATGCAAAACTTTTTGATGCTTGTCTTGAAAGTACTATTCATGAAAAGTTTTTGCTTATATGATTCATTGTTTACTCTTTATCTATTTGTTAGCAAACTATAGATCATTGCTTTGAGTCACTTCATTCATGACATGAGCCTTGCAATATATTGATCAAGATTGTGTGAAAGCATGTCTCCTCAGAAATTATTTGTTGTTATCGTTTTACCTACTCGAGGACGAGTAGAACTAAGCTTGGGGATGCTTGATACGTCTCCAACGTATCCATAATTTCTGCTGTTCCATGCTTATATTATACCATTTGCTACATGTTTTATATACACTTCGTATCACTTTTATGCATTTTCTGGGACTAACCTATTAACAAGATGCCACAGTGCCAGTTCCCTGTTTTCTGCTGTTTTTGGTTTCAGAAAGTTACTTCTGGAAATATTCTCGGAATTGCACGAAACAAAAGGCCAGTCCCTATTTTTCCAGCACGTACACGGAGTCCGAAGGAGAGACGAAGGAGCCACGAGGTGGCCAAACCACCTGGCGGCGCGGCAGTGGGCCCAGCCGCGCCGCCTGTGGTTTGGGCCCCTCGGGGGTCCGCCGACATCGCCCCTTCGCCTATTTATTCCCCGAGACGCGAAAACCCTAAAACACCGAGCCTTTCATCCAGAACATATTCGCTGCCGCCGCCGTCGTCAACCCTAACTCGGGGGGTTCTGAAGCTCTTCCCGGCACCCTGCCGGAGAGGGGAATCATCACCGGAGGGCTCTACATCGCCATGCCCGCCTCCGGAGTGATGCGTGAGTAGTTCATCCTTGGACTATGGGTCCATAGCAGTAGCTAGATGGTTGTCTTCTCCACTTGTGCCATCATGTTTAGATCTTGTGAGCTGCCTATCATGATCAAGATCATCTTATTGTAATGCTACATGTTGTGTTTGCTGGGATCTGACTTATATTGATACCTATGTGGAGCTGAATATTATATTATCATGTCTATGTCATTTGTGATCTTGCATGCTCTCCGTTACTTGTTGAAGCCTTGGCCAGTGAATACTTGTAACTCCAAGAGGGGGTATTTATGCATGATAGTTGGGTTCAACCTCTATTTAACCTGGGATAGTGACAGCAAGTTCTAAGGTTGTAGATGTGTTGTTGCCACTAGGGGTAAAACAGCAATGCTTTATTCAAGGATGAATGTATTGTTTACATTACGCACATTACTTAATGCAATTGTCTGTTGCTTGCAACTTAATACTGGAAGGGGTACGGATGTTAACCGGAAAGTGGACTATTTAGGCATAGATGCATGCTGGATAGCGGTCTATGTACTTTGTCGTAATGCCCAAATGAATCTCATAGTAGACACCACAGCTCACACATGCATGTTATATGCACTTATCAATTGTCAATTGCCCAGCTGTAATTTGTTTACCCAGCATGTTAGTTATCTTATTGGAGAGACACCACTAGTGAACTGTGGACCCCGGTCCATTCTTTTACATCTGAAATACAATCTACTGCAATCATTGTTCTCTACTGTTTTATGCAAACAAACATCATTTCCATTCGATACGTTTAACCCTTTGTTTTCAGCAAGCCGGTGAGATTGACAACCTCACTGTTAAGTTGGGGCAAAGTAATTTGTTGTGTTGTGCAGGTTCCACGTTGGCACCGGAATCCCTGGTGTTGCGCCGCACTACACTCCTTCACCAACACCTTCGAAGCAAACCTCGTTTTCCTACTGGTTCGATTAAACCTTGGTTTCATACTGAGGGAAAACTTACTGCTGCACTCATCATACCTTCCTCTTGGGGTTCCCAACTGACGTGTGACGTACAAGCATTGTTTCTGGCACTATTGCCGGGGAGATATTCCCTCGTCAACCTAGAGCCACCACTCCTCGCTGAAGATCTCTTGCCAAGATGCCCGGATTCGCCGCCGACGTGCTCCCTTCGTCCCCTCCGGCCGCCGGTTGCGCCGTCGATCCCACCGTCTCCGGCCACGTTTGGACCCAGCGCCGCCACCATCCGGCTCAGCGCGGCCGCGCGCACCACACGCCCAGCCGCGCGCTCCAAATCGCGTGGATACGCCGGGCGACGTCAATGTGGCCGCGGTGGTGGAGGCCATTACTGACGTCACTACGACGTCGCAATGGGCCACCCTGTCATATTTTTTTGAATTTTTTTTTTTAAAAAACTAAACTACAGACATGTGGGACCAGACGAAAAAATGACAAATGTTTTAAAATCAATAACTACAAATACAAATTTATTTGAATACTTTCAATTTGCTAAATATTTTGAATACGGTAAAATCTATCAAAATGCTCGAGATAAAAAAGGCAACAAATTTGAAATTTTCAAACTACTAAAGAAAAAAAAGAAAAAAACATTTCAATTTGATAAAAATTAGAACTACGCTAAAATATGTCAAAATGCTCGCAAAAATAAATAAATGCAACTTATTTGAACATTTCAAATTGATAAAGGAATTTTTTTTTTAAAACATCTCAAAATATCATCATACTCAAAATTCAATTTGCTAAAAAAAAGGAAATACTCAAAAATATATCAAGGCTAAATTACTGACATGTGGGACCAGCTAAAAAAATGACAAATGTTTTAAAGTCAATAACTACAAATAGAAACTTATTTGAATATTTTCAATTTGCTAAATATTCGAAATATGGTAAAATATATCAAAATACTCAAAAAAAGGGCAACAAATTTGAAATTTTCGAACTATTAAAGAACATAAAAAAAGAAAAAAAAATTTCAATTTGATAAAAAATTAGAACTACGCTAAAATATGTCAAAAATGCTTGCAAAAAAAAATGCAACTTATTTGGACATTTCAAATTACTAAAGGAATTTTTTTCCAAGATCTTAAAAAAATATCAGCATACTCAAATTTCAATTTCTTAAAAAAAGGAAATACTCTAAATATATCAAGACAATCTAAATGTATTTCCCCTATTTACATTGAATCAATTTTATAAATGCTCACATATTGCATTCTCCCTAATTATAAATTAAAAAAATATTTACAGAGGGAAAAAAAATACAAATTGTTGCTTTTCTTTACAAATTGTAGAAATTAAAATAGGCATTTAAATACATTGGGACCTTTTCAACGTTATTTCAAATCTTAATAATTTTAAATAGTACACAAAGGCCCATTGATAAAAAATATGGATTTTATAATTTACTTTCGAACTCAAATAAAAAACCAGGAAAACAATATCAGTAATATCACTCAATATGATAAGCCCACCAAAATAATTTGAACAATTTAAATATATTGTTTTAAGATATTTAAACAATTTTCCAAATACTACTAAATATGTAAATTTCAAATTTACAATACCTTCCAATCTAGGCACTTTGCAACGTGAAAACAATTCAAACATAACTAACTTCCTAAATTTACCAATTTTCTAAAATCTGAACAATTAATAAATGTAATTTTTTTTTGGAATTCCATAGTTTTAAAATCTGAACAATTTTTTTAATGTGGACATTTCCAAATATGAATTTTTGCACTCGGGCGCGGCGTGTCGACGCGCCATTTTGCCTAGTATGTCTAAAAGCATGAAATACTTCCTTCTTGTAGAATATCTTCGACGCTGCATCGGACCTCTTCGACGCAGCGCGCCACTGGTGTGGGAGAGCAATTGGCGATCACACGCGTCCCGCGACCCGTCGCTGGCGCAATTCAGGAAAATACGGACCCAACCGCGGCCAAACTTGAATTCCACGCGCAGGCTGAGCCTCGTGACGTGGTCAGCGGCGGCGTCGAGCGCGGCCTCTGCCGCGGAGACGAAGGCATCGCGCCGGGATAAGAGACGGACACCAGGTCCTTGCGCTCCTGTCCCCAAGTGTTGCCGACTACGGGGCCGTAGTCCTCAACGTATGTCTCGAGGTTTACGGCGCCAAGAGCGAAAGAGCGGAGAGAGCCACCGCCGCGAGAGCGCCCTCGTGGAGGCGGCCTCCTTGGCTGGGGCGAAGTGAAGGACGCGCCGGAGAAGATTGTCGGGGAGGCTGGACAGGAGGTCGTCGCCTGCCATCGCGATGACAGCGATCGGATCTGTCGGATCGGTAAAAGAGACGAATAGTATACGTACTAAACGTACATCGAGTCTGTTGGTATGAATTAGAAGAAAAAAAAACTTTACCATGTACGAGTACGATGAGGTGCTTCTAGCAGAGTCAGTTTAATACTATTAGTTTATGTTTGTTCATTCAATTTGCTCATGTACGAGTGTAGAGTGAGTGCGTGGAGGTTGAGTAAGTATATTGTCATCGAATGACAAAGGGTTTCACATGAGATCAATTAGGAGGCTGGTATTCGACGATTGTAAGTACAATTGTCACGGAATAATAAATGGGTTTCACATGAGAAATAACTATGGATGCCAAGGAGATAATTTGTAGGAAACGCCACAATTGGGGCAATCTTCGCAGACGCATCATGAAACGCTGAATTGCTAGGTTAGGCGCTCTAAGGATATTTTTGACATGTCAGACCCACTGTCAGGAATCAAAATTGTCTCAAAAGTGGCGATTTTTTGCAAAAAGTGTTCCAATGGTAGCGCGACTTATCATAAATACCCTTAGCTTGCCTAACCGAGTGTGAATCAGTGCTTTGTGACTTACCGTGCCTCAATCCCGGTGGTATGTTTACAAAAATTCGTATCACGGTGGTTTACTACAAAGATTGCCTTAATTATGATGGTTTTTTGCCATGATCTCATGCCAAAAGATATGTCGATTCTGATATAGTTGTTCTTATATGGGAAGGGTGCTAGGATAGTTCCGAGCCGTTTTTGTCCGAGTCCTAGTCGATCCTGAGATTCTTACTTGCCTCGGCGTTTTTTAGTCGCTTGAATTGGCCGTGCGTGTCTTGATGTGAAATATTGAGTTTAATAATATTTCTTTTATCAAAAAATGGAATTGTTTCTTTGATTAATTTTAATTCATATGTTATGTAGAACCCCCACTTTTAACAAAAGTTGGGATTCCCCGTGTAACGTGCTAGTCCTGGATCGACTTGCTAGCACACACAGTTTGAGATGCAATACCATAACATTGTATCAAAGTATATTACACGATGATCCAGAATTTAAAAGATTCGATACAAGGTGCATAGCCGAAGAAGCTCAAACCAAAGTAAACACACAGCGGAAAGCAAAAGATACAGTGAGCCCATCATCTTCATGTGCCACAGGCAAGCATGTTGGTTGTAGACTCGAAACCCTGTCGCAACCTCACTCATCGTCTGACGGTCTGCAACGGTGAGTTACAGCCCAAACTATATGGGTCAGCACAATTGAATTGTGATGGCAAGATGACGCTTATGTGGATATAATGGCAACCTATACTCTCATGAATATTTGGCTAAGTTGAGTTTGAGGCTGATTTGATAAAGCCAGTTTTATCCTATCGTTTGTAAACAGTTTTCATCATAGACAAAGAGTACCATGATAGACATCAGTGAACACTTTGACAACTACTCATGGCAAGCACTACCGAAGACATCAGTGAGCTCCCAACCCTTGTTCACCATCAAGTTTTAATTAGGAAATTGGGGATGAGATCTTCAACAGCTTCCCGCTCTAGTTGCTCAAAATGTCCATAACGGGGCACGGTAAGTATACTTAGTTTTTATCTCTCGAGGGGTGTGCACTTCACCACATGACCCAATCTTTCATCCTCCATTGCAACCAATTATGCAATGGAAAAAGAGAAGACGAGACGAGATCTTTCAGAAGTAATTCCCGGAGTCAACGTCGGACCCACTCCAACCTATCATCCCCTAATCTGCTGGTCACGACAGAACTAGGGTCTCAAACCTAATGTGATTCAAGACAGAGCCATATGACATGTGGCTGCACTAGAAGCTACTGAACAAGGAGAGTCCAATCTCTTTAAGCCTGGGTGACTTTCACAAGTGTGCACTTCCACCAAGGGCAAATTACCTAGACATGAACCATAGACATGGACCCCTGAGTAGTCAACACATGGTCCACCACCAGCACCAGGTAGTTCATTGATAGTTATTTATTTCATCACTATTGAACTAATCAAAACATATTTTTCATAGCATGACTAAGATCTTAAATACTAAGTTTCATACTACAAAGCTCTGGGTGGGGGAGGCTACCACTAATAGGTGCCTAGCATATTAAGATTTCAACACAAGCCTATTGCATAGTAGTAAAAGTAGTAGGACTTTTATGGGTGTCATTGGCCTTGGCCAACTGAAGAGTTGAAGTTACACTCTTCACAACACGCAAAGCACTCGTACATCTAAAATAGAGATTAAACACAATAATAAACAAACAATTCAACAACTCATGCATACAAAGCAAAATACCTATCAGTCTTCGCAAAGTTTGGTCAAGGATTATACATAATTCAATATGAAAAAGAATTAATGTGATTAGGTTTAGGATTTTCATTGTGGTTAAAGGTTGGTCGAGCAATAGTATGAACTTCATGAATGTCATACATAAGTTGCTGTGGTGTTCCATAGGTTTCAAAAAGGTTGGTCTTAAACAAATGGTCACCCAAGGAATTTTTGAAAAGGTTTATCACATTTTTGAAACAAGGATTTTCAGCATACCACTTTTTAGTAAGGTCTTAATCACAAACTTTAATAATTTGAGTTGATAAATGATTCTAAAATATGGGTTTTTGGTCTCTCTAGTCAGAGACAACTATTTGGGTCACTTTTCAAAAGAACCATATTAAAATAATTTATAGGATTTGAATTATATCCAAAATACTCCAACTGAATATTGGTTTTTAAATTGTTCAAAAGGTATTCAAAAATATTTCTGAAAGTGACTAAGTTATTCTACTAAACTAGGGTTTCAAAATATTTTATTTGCAAATTTTGGACTTATAGAAATGAAGTTATGCAAATATACTCAAATCTATCTTTGAAATTTGAATGTTTTAAACTTTTCCAAACAGAGAACTAATGAGTCTAAAAGATTCTACAAGTCTAGAGCTTTTCAAAAATATAAATTTGTTAAATTTGGAAAACCAGTTAAAAAGTTGTGATAGTTTGAATTATGCAGGGGCCTTTTCTGCAAAATGGCCATTTAAAATTAACCGGGATAATCCTCAGAAAATCCCGGACCACGAGGCGTGTCCTGATTGGTCCGTACCGTTTCGATAAGTGATCTAATCGTGGCGTTGATGTTCGATCGGGACGGCTCTGGGGAGCGTTGACCATTACCTAGAGGCGCTTTCGCCGGAGATGGCTTGGACGGCGGCGCGGTGCTCGGGCGTTGGACGGCGGCGGTGCTCCGGTGGTTCCGAGGATCGGCGTGTGGATGAGGAGGCGTGGAACGTCGCGGGGAAGACGATGGTGGCGATAGAGAATGCTCTCGCTTCCCGGAACGGCGGCAGCGGGTTGCGGAGATGGAGATGGAGGTCGCGGCGGCGTGGGCTCGGGCGGTGGACGGCCTCGATGCTCGGTGGTCCAGGGGCTCGGGGAAGGCCACCACAGGGCACGGCGCGTCGCGGCGAACTCTATGGCGTGCTCGGCGTCGGACTCTCGGTCCTGGACAGGAGTGGAGGAGCGGCCGGAGGTGCAGCGGCGGAGCGGATCTTCGGTTCGAGCTCGAATTTCGACGCTGCACTGCGAAAAAATCGAACAAGGTGTTGGGGGGTGCGCCTGGAGGAGAGGAAGAAGATGGGAGGGGTCCTCGGTCCGGGGCTTACGCGTTCGCCGGAAAAAGGGAGATCGCGGCGTCGGCCGTGCGGAGCTCAGCGAGCTAATTCGGCGGGAACGGGAGCGTGGTCCTGAGGGGAGCGTGGGGGGAAATGGAGAGGGGGGC